>ML682018.1:12286646-12527302 GCA_007922195.1 Podocnemis expansa | reverse complement strand
TTTGGAATAAAACTTATTAGCTGACAAGTGGGGGTGTTGGGAAATTTGGGGTGTATGTGGAGGGTTAGGGAAATCGCTGGCTGCTGGCTCTGCCCTTCCACACCTGAGAGTGGTGTATACCCGCCTGCGCCTCACGCTGCGTCCACACGGTGCGTGTGAGAGCTTAACACGCACAGATCGGGTCCAAACACGGCCCCTTAGGACACTGCCAGTCCTTCCCAAGGAAGGGCAAAGGAAGTTTGTTGTTGATCCACCTTAATTGGGGAGTTAGCAATCAACAGCCTTGGCCCGCCTGTTTGGTAATCAGTGATGAGTAGGTTAATTTGTGAACTTCGCCTGTAGCTGTGGAGCATGGGTCATTTAGCTCTAGTCAAGGCTTGACCACCGTTTATGTAAGGAACGTAAAATTCCTTGCATAAATGGTGGTGACTTTTTAAGCCACCGTTACACACTAGAGGAAGGCTGACAGAAAATCACTTGCGGTCAGCTTTCCCCTGCACCCCCTGATCCCCAGGACTTCCAGGGTCAGCTTCCTGGAGTGGCACGGTGAATTCACACTTGCCACGATCCGCTCCTGGAAGCGTGAACTGACAGCGGCGAATTTGCTGCCATCAGTATAGAAATATCCTTGGGCTACGTCTACACTAATAAATTAGTCTGGACTAAGGAAGCTCGGTCTGGACTAATTTGAATCCTGTCTATGCTAGCCTTTGGCTAGTTCAAACAAAAATTTATTAGTTCAGACTGGCCAAAGCTTAGTTCAAACTAACCACTTAGTTCAAACTTGCTGCCTTAGTTAATTCGAACTAGCATGACGTAGATGTGCTAGTTTGAACTAAAAGAAGCCCAACTAGTTTGAACTAAAAAAAGCATGGCCAGTTTGAACTAAAAGAAGCGCAACTAGTTTGAACTATCTTTGAACTACTTAGTTTGGACTAAGCAAGTCTGAACTAAGGTTTGTAGACATAGCCTTGTTGATGGATTTTCTGTACCTCAGAGGTTTTAAGTGTGATTTGGGGACTTCAGTTATTGATTAGGTGTCTTGCAGGAAGGGACAGGTGGTTCTGTGACCTGCATTTTCCAGGAGGTCAGACTAAATGATCACAGTGGTCTCTTCTGAGTTTAAAATCTAAGAAACTGTGAATATTCCTCTTTATTGTCTGTGGAAATGGCAAGATGCAGCACTCCTGTAGCAGAATCATCCTTTGCTTAGCAGCCTTGCAAAAGCTGCTGCAAATATTAACGTATGCAAATGTTAAATCAAAATAGGTCTATTAGTTATGAATTATGGTATTAGACATGAATTACCTCTGACTTGAAAAAAACAGCCAGCAACTTCCTAACCCACATGGTTGCTAATACAACGAGTAGCATGTGATAGAAGAAAGAATGTTCCCACTCTTGAAAAAACTGTCACTACTGATGATTCGAATGTTGATTAAAATGGCCTTTATGGCATACAACATCTGAAAACATCAGAAGTATCAGGCATGTTCTATGAAGTGAAGAAAATATAGTGCTGCTGAATGTACAGGAGAGGATTCGTGACTGAAAATATAACAGTACTTAATCAGCAGACCACCAAATACTCTGCCACAGTGGTTCTGTAAATCCAAGCAGCCAGGGGGGAAAAATCTCTAGACAAAGCTCCTGAACAAATCATAGAAAAAGCAAGTAGTCCTGTGGCACTTAAAGACTAACAGATTTATTTATCATATGAGCTTTTGTGGGAGAAGATCCCACTTCATCAGATGCTTTGAAGGTCTGCCAAAGTGGGATTTCCTCCCATGAAAGTTCATGCGATAAATAAGTCTGTTAGTCTTTAAGGGCTGCTTGCTTTTTTTTTTTTTTTTTTTTTTGCTGAACTGGACTAACACGGCTGCCCCTTTAGAACTGAAAATATCATGTTCATCTATGACTAAAATGCACCAACAGATGAAGCTGCTGTAGTTGGATCCTAGAGGGGGCACTGACCAAAGAAGCAGGGGATTCCAAAAAGATCAAAAAGGGAGGGTGGGCACCAGAAGAGTGAGGATAGATGCTGCAATTGACAGATTGACACTGTGCTAAAGCAACCAAGGGTATGTTTACTTTGCAGGAGCCGAAAACCAAAGCAGTTTCTCTCAGAGACTGGATTACCTGACTTGGGCTCTCAGGGCTTGCATTATGGGGTTAAAATGATACTGATATTCCACTTCGTCAGGAGCTTGAGCTGGGTTTCAGAGTCCAAGCAGGAATATCCACACTGCTATTTTTAGGCCCATTCAGTGAGTCCAAGTGAGTTGACCTTGGCTCTGAGACTTGTTGCTGTAGGCTCTCTTGCAGTGTATTCATACTTGAAGAGCTTGAGAGGGGCTGTAGAGCAAATACTAACTAAATTCTTTTATAGTTGGTTGAAACAAAAGACTTGAGAGCAGATTGTGGAACGAAGAATCAGAGCAGCAACCACTGAAAGTACACAGGCTGTTTCTGCCAAACTTCTTTGGCTGTGGTGAAGAATGAACTCCAAGATTTAGCGTACTTGAGGGGCAGTAGCAGTTAGTTTTATGTATTGTGCAGTGGAGAAGGGGATTTGCACACCAATCACTGCTGCTTCTGTAATGAATTTTAAAAGCATTAAATTTGTGTCCTGACTCCCATTGGGAGCATGAGACCAAAGAGCGTGGAACCAGTAGTGATGATATTTTAAAACAGGGGTCTCAAACACAAGGTCCACAGGCCACATGCAGCCCCTAAAGCTACTTACTGTGGCCCGCAGTGGTGCTCTTGTTACTGGTATTTGCAATATCGTTATAAGAAAAGGTTTCAGTGGTGCGGCCCTGGGCTAACGTACTAGTCCTCATGCGGGTCTCATGGTGATTTGAGTTTGAGACCCCTGTTTTTAAAAGAAAGTATTAAACTATGAAAATGTAAAAATAAGCAGCATTGTCTTGGGTATTACTTAAACAGCCACTAGCTCCCTGCTGAACAGTGCAGTCTAAATAGACAAAAACACATTTGGAGAAGGATCCCAGTACATGATTTCCTCCTCTGTTCACTCTCTTTCCCTGTAAAGCAAATTTAAAAAAAAAGGGGGGAGGGTGGCAAAACAAGCATTACATTTTGTTGTTAGCTTTTCTCTAGGTAACTAATGCCAATTTGCCTCTTGAACGGTCAGTAGTCTTCACTTGGTTTCTTGACTCCGGTGTAATTATCATTTCCCCCCTTTAGTTTCTATATGTTTTAAGAAACATAAAGGTTTTGATCAAATCCTGTATTTTATGACCCCTGCCTTTCTATTTTGACATTGTTACATAAATTTTGCTGTTTTTGCAGTCTTTTTCCAGTCACAAGACTCCTCAACAGATGGGTTATTCTCTTATCTGTATTTTGCTGTTGGCAAGGCATGGGTTGTTGACTTACCATCACATGGAGACATCTGTCAGCAGATAACACCAAATAATTATGATTCAGCATTTTTTTTGGAGTTGAGTAACTTGAGGATCTGCACTCTCAAAGTCTTGTGATGACTGTAGTTCCATAAATGCAAAAGGAACTTGTATAGTGCTTTGGTCACTTAATATTTTTTGTTGACATGAATTATTTTAATAGAGTTTCCCAGATGCATATTGAACTCTGCTTTGTTTGTGTTGGGAGGGAGATGTGAAATATGATGTCAAATTATAGGCAGAGTCAGGTGTTTTAAAAACAGACTTCATATAATGAAATTAAAAAATGCTCAAAAGACAAACACTTGTGCAGATTTACATAAAATTTATATAAATATCCTTTTTTTCTGACTAGGTAAAATCTTTACATAGATCTTTGCAATTATAAAACTAAATTCATTTGGTACCTAAGATATGAAGCTTCTCATTGGAAGGTAAACACATTAACTTCTACTTGACCAGTTAGAGAATCAGAATTTGTTCTTTGCAGAAGTTAAGTATTGGTAAACTGCAATCAAACTGAGAAATAAGGGGAGTCCTGAGGCACCTTATAGACTAACAAACTTTTTCGGGCATAAGCTTTTGTGGGCTCCAGCCCACTTTGTCAGGTGCATGGGTTGGAGCCCACAAAAGCTTATGCCAGAAGAAATCTGTTATTCTATAAGGTGCCACAGGACTCTGTTGTTTTTGAGGTAAACTGGCTAACACAGCTACTCTTCTGGATATCTCTACCATGCAAGAAACTGAGAAACAAGGCTTATCTTCTTTTACTGGTTAAATAGACGTGTAGGCAAACATGGGTCCTTCACAATTGGATCTGCACTGATGGCCTTCTCCCCAGTGTGGAATTCGATTTATTTCAGTAGGGCTTTGCATAGATGTAAGGGGCTGCCCAAGTGATCAGACTATGTTACTGAGGGGAGGGGTTATCTACTCTCCTAATTTGCTATGTGTGCACGTGATGTGAAAATGTACTATGTGACTGCCTGGCTCCCATGTGCAGGGCAGGCAGCACTCCAGGGAAACTGGAGGTGAGCCTGCTGTGCTCTGTGCGGATGCTTTGGCTTGTGGACCCATTTCCTGCCCCTAACCTCAAATCTGTCCTCTCATGACAGGCCAAGAAACCACTGGCTACATCTTGATTGAGGAAGTCATAAGGCCTTCTGAGTTCAGGTGCCAAAGGTAATCCAGGACTGCCAGGACTGGGGCTCGTATTGGGTCAAGGTGCTTGTTAGAGGCCCACGACACAAAGCTCAACCATTTAGCTCTGTATGCAGCCCTAGTCACCAGTTTCCTGCTATTACGCAGGACTTCCTGAACTTCCACAGAGCACTGAAGTTCTTCGTGTTTCAACCACAGTGGCGGCAGGCCCGGAGATGTGGCGACCCCAGATTCGGGTGGACTGGAAGGCCTTGGTCTTGGGTGAGTAAGTCTGATATTTGGGGCAGTTCTGTGGGATCCCGGACCGCGAGGTTCAGCAACGTTGAGAACCAGTGTCGCCTCAGCCACCACGGGGCTATCACGATGACCTCCACCTTGTCCTGTTTGATTTGCAGAAGGACCTTCTGGATTAGGGGGGGTTTGACAGAAAAGTGTAACAGGTCCTGCCGCAAACACATCCTGCTCCTCAGTGGCCCACTCCTTCACAATGGCTGTTTTGGACTCCTTGGGCCTGTCAGCAGGGCTCAGTTTGTGGCAAGTTCCCATCCTCAACCTTCATTCTCAATGAGCGCACCCCTGGATGAGGACCTTTCAGAGGCTGAGTCGGGAAGAAGGTCTCTCAGTTCCCAGGACCAGAGGGCTACTACCCCTGCAGCAGCTTCAGTCTTGGAGGTTGCGGCCCCCGAGCCTTCAGGGGAATCGTCATCTCCCCTGCCCCCCAGGTGAGGCGGTAGCGAGAGCATAGCCAGCACCCACCCCAGCAGGGCCCACCAAGAGCTGCTGAGGCAGTTTGCCAGGGGCCTTGGCCTAGCAGCGGAGGAGATCGTGGAGGAAGAGGACCCTATGGTGGACATTCTAGCCCCAGAAGGTCCTGTGTGGGTAGCCCTCCCCTTGATAAAGATGGTCCTGAAGACTAACAAGACACTGTGGCATATCCCAGCCTCTATAACCCCAACGACAAAGAGGATGCAGAGAAAGTACTTTGTTCCTTTGAAGGGCCACGAATGCTTTTATACCCATCCTACACCAGGGTCGCTGGTGGTTGCAGGGGCCAACGAAAAAGACAGAGAAGGGCTCCAAGGCCCCATGCCAAAATCTAAGGAGGCCAGAAAATTAGATCTGTTTGGCCGTAACATTTATTCAACAGGGGGCCTCCAGCTGAGGATCGCCAACCAACAGGCAATCCTCAGCAGATATGCCTTCAACACCTGGGCCTCCCTGGAGAAGTTTACCAACAGACTGGACCAGGACTCCAGGTCTGACCTGGCAGCCTCCATTATGGAGGTTAAGGTTGTCTCCAGGGCTTTGTTACAGTCGGCCCTGGATGCAGCAGATGCCACAGCAAGGGCCATGGCATCAGGCATTGTGATGCCTAAGAGTTCCTGGCTGCAGGCATCGGGGCTTCCCCAAGAGGTCTAGAATACCATCCAGGACCTGCTGTTTGAGGGACCTGAGCTGTTCTCATAGCCGACCGACGCAAAGTTGCAGACTTTGAAGGACTCCAGGGCCCTTATGAAGTCACTGGGTTTGCACACCCCAGCTGCTCAAAGATGGCCTTTCAAACCGCAACCCTCTTCCTGCCCGTATCGTCATCGCCACGAGTTCAACAGGAGGCGTAACAAGAGTGGGCGTCAGAGCAGTCAGCGCCAGTCCACTCAAGCCCAAGGCCCTTCACGCCAGCCCTCCAATTCCAAAAAGACCTTTTGTGGGTGCGCCCAAGGTTGACACACAAGCCCTCCCAGATCCATCTCCTCTTTTTGCCAACAGGCTGTCCCAGTTTTCTGTGAGTGGTCCAACATAACGACATTCTTGTGTTCTCTGCATGGTCCAGCAGAGATACTCCCTGCAGTTTTCTTTATGGCCCCCTTCACACACCCCCATCTTCCCTGTCCCTTTTCAAGGACCCCTCTCATGAGCATGTACTAATTCAAGAGGTGCAGACTCTCTTGAACAAGGGAGTGGTGGAGAAGGTCCCTCGGGAGCGGAGAGGCAAAGATTTTTATTTCCACTCTTTCCTAATCCCCAAAGTGAAAGGGGGTCTTCGCCCCATTCTGGACCTTCAGGGCCTAAACCGCTTCTTGCAAAATATATGTATCCAGATGATTTCCCTGTCATCAATAATTCCTTCTCTGGATACAGGAGATTGGTTTGCCGCCCTTGATCTTCAGGACGCCTATTTTCATATCTCCATCCTTCCCAGGCACAGGAGGTTTCTCAGATTTGTGCTAGCAGGCAGGCACTATCAGTTCATGGTTCTTCCATTTGGTCTGGAAGCAGCCCCTAGAGTTTTTACCAAGTGCCTGGTGGTGGCAGTGGCCTTCCTCAGGCACCAAGGGATCCAGGTGTTTCCTTGCTTGGACGATTGGCTGGTGTGCGGTCGTTCAGCTGAGGTGGTGGCCGATCATTTGAGGGTGATATGGGACCTGTTTGACTATTTGGAGCTCTTAGTCAGTGTCCAAAAAGTCGATGTTGATTCCTGTTCAAGGCGTAGAGCTTGTAGGCACTTGGCTGGACTCAAGGTGGGCGAGGGCCTCGCTTCCCCGCCCTTGATTTGAGATGCTAAGAAACTTTATCATGGACCTGCAGAAATATCCCTTTATGTCGGTCTGCTCTTGTTTAAAACTGTTGGGTTACATGGTGGCAGGTATCTACATCGTGGCCCACACTCGTCTAAGACTGCACCCACTGCAGATGTGTCTGGCCAGGGTATACTGCCCCACCCGGGACAGCATCGACGGTCTAATCCATATTCCTGCAGACGTGCTAAGCACGTTAGACTGCTTGTGCCAGGAGAGTAATGTATGCAGCAGCCTTCTGTTTCAGGTTCCCTAGCTTTCTATGATCCTGGTCACCGATGCCTTAGACCTGGGGTGGGGAGCTCACTTTGGGTCCCTCAGGACGCAAGAGGTGTGGAAAGCTGGCAAGTTACAGCTCCACATAAACATCAAAGAGGTTTGGGGAGTACAACTGGCCTGGAATCCATAAAAGGGAAAGTAGTCTCGGTCCAGACGGACAACTCATCGGCAGTGTTTTATAAAAACAGGCAAGGGGGTGCTCACTCCCTTTCGTTGTGCTGTGAAGCCTTTGCCTTATGGGACTTTTGCATTCTCCACTCAGTTCACCTTGTGGCGTCCTACCTACCTGATCGTCAGAACCAGTCGGCAGACTTCCTGAGCAGGATGTTTGTGTCCCACAAATGGACCCTGAAATGGGAGGTTCTGGAGCCCATTTTCTGGAGGTGGGGTTATCCCCAAGTGGACCTGTTTGCCTTGAACCTCAACAGGAAATGCGAGACCTTCTCCTCTTTCAGAGGACTCAGCCCAGGCTCAATAGCGGATGCGTTAGCAATTTCCTTGGCAGGCAGGACCTGTTATGCTTTTTCGCTGACCCCCACCAATCCAGAAGGTCCTCCTGAAAATCAAACCAGACAAGGCAGAGGTCACTGTGATAGCTCTTGGTGGCCGGGGTGACATTGGTTTTCAATGTTGCTGAACCTCTTGGTCCAGGATCCCATAGAACTACTTCTGATACTGGACTTACTCACCCTTCTGATCCACCCGAATCTGGGGTTTCTACATCTCCGGGCCTGCATTCTCCATGATTGACAAGTGAGGAACTTCAGTGCTCTGTGGAAGTTCAGGAAGTCCTGCGTAATAGCAGGAAACCGGTGACTAGGGCTGCGTACAGAGCTAAATGGTTGAGGTTTGTGTTGTGGGCCTCAAACAAGCATCTCGACCCAATATGAGCCCCGGTCCCAGCAGTCTTGGATTACCTTTGGAACCTGAAATCAGAAGGCTTTATGACTTCCTCAAACAAGGTGCATCTAGTGGCTCTCTCGGCCTGTCATGAGAGGATGGATTCAGGGCCACTGTTCTCAAACCCCACAATCAAAAAGTTCTTGAAAGGTCTGGGTAGACTATACCACCAGTGCGGCCACCGGTGGCCCAATGAAACTTGACCTTAATCCTGTTGAAGCTCACGGGACCCCCCCCTTTGAACCACTTGCCTCTCGTTCATTGCTATACCTTTCCTGGAAAGTTGTCCTTTTGGTGACCATAATGGCTGCAAGACGCATGTTGGAGATTCGTGCCTTAACAGCGGAGCCCCCTTACACTGCCTTCTTCAAGGACAAAGTTCATTTGCGCCCCCACCAGGCATTCCAGCTGAAGGTGGCTTCTCAATTTCACTGTAACCAAGAAATTGTCCTTCCAGTGTTCTATCCGAAGTCTCATACTTCAGAAAGGGCGTGCAGATTGCATATGTTGGATGTTAGAGCTGCTCTAGCCTTTTATATTGAAAGGATGAAGTCCTTTTGCAAATCTTAACTCTTCATGGCAGTGGCAGACAGGGTGAAAGGTCAGCCAGTCTCTACTCAGCGCCTGTTGTCCTGGATAGTTTTATGTATTCGGGAATGTTATGCTCTTGCAAAAGTTTCCCCACCTGCACTTAAAGCGCACTCCACTAGAGCCCAGCTCCCTGTGTGGTCGAGGTGCCAATCGTAGATATTTGCAAAGCGGCCACCTGGTCTTTGGCTCTCACATTTGTGGAGCATTATGCAATCACCCAGCAGGCGCAGGAGGACACAGCAGTTGGACAAGCAGTGTTATAGTCTGTGGTGTTGTAATTCCAAGCCTCCGCCTAAGGTAAGGCGGGTGACTCACCTATATATGGAATGGACAGGAGCAATCACTCGAAGAAGAGGAGGAGGTTACTTACCTATAACCGGGGTTCTTCAAGATGTGTTGCTCTTGGCCATTCCACTTCCCTCCTGTCTCCCCGCTTCAGAATAGGTATCGAGAAGGAACTGAGGAGGCGTGTGTTGGCTGTGCCTTAGATAGTGAGCCGCACCGGCGCCACTCCAGGAGGCTCCACAGCTGACCCTAAAAATGATGGGGAAGAATCAAAAGACAATTTATGAAATAGTTTGTTTTGATTTTTTCCCTGTCATTTTTGGTGGGTTACAGCTAGTAGTCTTTTATAAATACTGAAAATGAAAAAGCTCATATGAATGTTCATTCAATGATAGGACTGCAGTTCTTTGAGGTACTGTTTTTGTTTTGTTTTCCTTTCCTTTGGAGGGATAACATCTGTTTAAATTGCTTGTTTCTTGACATACATTTATAGGGCCTGACTGCTCTAGGGGTCTTTGCACTGATATAGATGGACTGTTTCACTGTAAAGCAGTGTTTGCACTAGAGCAGTGGTTTTCAAACTTCTTGTATGGTTGCCCCCTTTCACACTGCAAGTCCCTGAATGTGACCTTGTGGGCTCCCCACTCCACCTCTTCGCCTCTACATTTAAACTTTTATTTAAACTGGCTTTTATTTAATCCTAAACCCCCATTCCTATGTCCATCTGGTGAAACTGACCTGCATGCACGGAGTAGTTGGTATGGCTGCTTGCTCCTCCACACCTTCCTAGGACCCTAGAGGACTGTGGGAGAGGGAAGGCAAGCAGCAACGACAAGGCTTCCTGCATCCAGCTCCCTTTCCCCACTTGAGCTGTATTAGGAGAGAGCAGAGAGCAGTAGATCTGGGTACTTGCCTCAGAGCACAACCCAAGTAGGGAAGGGTGTTGCTTTTTACTTCCCCTGACTGCTGACAGTCCTGGGAGGAGTGTGCAAAGGAATACTGGTGCTGGATGAGCGGTATGCATGCATCAGCGCTCCTCTTTTTTCCTCACCATGTTTCTGCACTGGGAGGAAGCACGGGGCTTACAGCACCATGGTTTGTGGGGCTCCAGGCTCATAGCCCAGTGTTTGTTCAGGGTCAAGGTGTGCAATTCACAACCACCACATAACACATTGTGACCCCAATCTGAGAACCAATTTGTAAGTGCACTCTATTTTGGTTTCAGATGTGCATATGTATACCAGGAATTTGCATCTGTGTAGCTAATGTGGTCAAAACCCTTAACCTGTACCTTAAACGGACACTGACTTTTATTGCCTTGCATTGAGCTTTGGAAGAAAACCTGGGTTTTCTGATCTGGATTCTTACTACAAAAGCTTCTGTGTAAATTTCTTGATGTTTTCAACCAATTAATTTTTGTAAAATTAAAAAAACAAACAAACTCCTCCTTGTACATGGTGACAACCACTAAATGTGCCTAGTTATAGTTAAGGCATTCTCATCATGTCAGCTTTTAGGTCTTTCTGACATTTCTAGGACAAGCACCTCATGTTTATTTTTAGGCTAAAATGCAACTGTTTTGTTTTTTTTTAAAGCTAGATAATATTTTTTTCAGATGTATTTGTGCCATCAGAATGGGTTGACTGGTATTTTTAGTCACTTTCAAATAGATGTTTGCAATTCTAACTCAAACTGAATATTTAAAACTGGCTTCAAACTTCAGTGGAGTTGCTCATTTGAAGACGGCTGTCTCTGAAGCAATCTGTCCTAGAAATAGTATTGTTGCATTTACTTGTCTTACAAGAGTTTGTGGACTAACTTAAGTCCAGATATCTAGAATTGTGATACTCTAAATTGATTATTTCACAGTTTAACCTCACGTACAACTTACCAGTTCACTAGAATAAACTTCTCTGTGTTCACTATGTCTGCCTTTGTTGTGTACAGCCCAGTACATTCCATTAATGCACAGCATAAGTTGAATATGAAGTAACTAAATCATACGTTAAATTCATGTGTTAATTAGGCCAGTTTTTTGAGGCCTCCAATTGTATTTTAATCTAACTTTCCTATGAGAAACTTTCTGAACTTAACTCTGCAGTCTTCCAGAACTATTCAGAGGCCATGTATATAGGGGCATCAAATTAAGTAATGTAGAAAAATAATACAGCTAGAATAAAAAGGGGTTACAAATGTTGGTAACTTTCTTCTCTTAGTTTCTTTCTACACATTACCTGGAACTTATTCTGAAAATTCCTTAGTGGCAGTTGGTCAGAGATGGGTATTTACCAGAGGCGGTTTCTGTCATCCCAGGAAACCCTAGTTAGTCCTAGTTTAAGGCATTTTTATAAAGTGTGTCAAACACACACCACGTTACACAGTCAAATTGCAATTACATAAAACAATAGATTTGTGGATTAATTTAGGATTGTACAAATAAAAAGTAAAGCTGCAGGAGATATAATATTAATATGTAACTATAATGCTGAATATTGGAACATCTGTATATATTTTGGCTTGGTATTTTCTCAAGGAAATTATACATGCCATGACTTACATATGTCAGTTTTTAATATTGCAGAAACAAAAGTTAAAAACATTCAGTTACATGAAGACACCAATAACGTAGAGTTTATAGGCTTGAAGCTTTTAAAAATCAGAAACATGCAGAGTTGCATATTACAGTCCAGGTCCATTTGTCAGTTTCCAAAGGGATAGCTGTGTTAGTCTAGTCAAGCAAAAAAAACAAGGAGTCGTGTGGCACTTTAAGACTAACAGATTTATTCACCCATCTTCGAAGCATCTGACGAAGTGGGATTTTCTCCCACGAAAGCTCATGCAAAAAATAAATCTGTTAGTCTTAAAGTGCCACACGACTCCTGGTTTTGTTTTTTTTTGTTTTTTTTTTTTGCAGGTCTATTTGGCCCTGCAACATTTTGTAGCAGCTGATCAGCTTTGATGATATGCAGTGGTTTTTAACTTCCCATTTGTGAACCCCTAAAAGAAGTTTCAAATAGGCGTGCAGAGCCTTTTAGAAATCTTAAACCTAGTCTGCAGATCTGCTGGGGTCCATGGAGCACAGATTAAAAAGCAATGATGAGTGGATAGACCAAGCCTGTTCCTCAGTTTTGAATGAGTGCATCCAAAGTTTGAAAAGATGCAGTCTCAACTTCCTGGACACTAATGCAATTATTTAAAGCCAGGTTTAGGCTGGTGTTCAGCAGGGCTTTGCATTTCCCGTGAAATTGCCAACCCTGCAATCACTTTAACAACCATTGTTATGTAATCTATTGCTTTGGGAAAGCTTTGCCAATTACCTTACTGCTTATATTTCAGGTGAATGCAAATGCCTCCCTCGCAGTGTCTTTGGCACAGACTCCTTACTGCAAGAAGAAAGACTACGATCCCCAGAATCCCCTGTGTGCCCACATTATCTTCTCTGGGACTGTTGATAAGGTAAACATCCGAAAGTCTGCCCTGCACAAGACTGTATTACATAAAAAGCAATATGCTTTCATGACCAAAAATTTAAGAACTTCTGTACAGAAGTGTAAGATTACATACTTGATGGAAAAGATTCAGGTTAATTTAAAGAATCAGGTTAACCTCTTTTATGATAGCAAGCTAGCTGATAGTTTGCATTGGTAGATTGTCACACATGGCCAATACTTGCATCACTGAGAGGCCCTGGAGAAAATTCTGCATCACTGTTCTTATCAGGGCTACTAAAGTGAGGGAGGTCTCTAATTTCTATGGATCATTTTTTAAGAACTAAGAAATCTAAACCAGTCAGCTATCGATGCAGAATAACTTTGTACTATGTTAAGTGCCAGTCCAGTACAGTTTTAAGTTATCCAAATGATTGGGCTTCTACCACTTCACTTGGTTGACAGCTAGTATGAGGCATAAAACTATAGGAGTTTTAAGATGGAGTAGTGACTACATCCGCTGTTGATCTTCCTGCCAATGCAGGGGTGTTCCCTACTATTTAGTAGTGCTTTATTCAGTCTAATTTAATTCTACAGCCCTCTAGGGGTACTAGACACTCTGTCATTCATCCTAATTTTTCACTTTAACCTCTCATTACTGACAATTATTGCCCCTCAAATGATTCCTTACTTGTTGTTTACGTCTTTCAGATAATCATACATTCTCCCAACCCCTTAATTCACAGCTCCCACATTTAGCTCTCAATCTTATTTTGTAAATCTGTTCTTCACTTCCTCATCATTTTCATCTGAGCTCCCTTCAGTTTAATATCTTTCTGGTAATTAGGTGCCCAGAAGATTCAACTACACCTAGAATAGTGCTATGTAGAAAGGGTCCCCTCCATCCCTGCTCTGTAATATGCTGCATGTGCAACCAAAAACCACACTGGCGGCTTCTGCTGTTCATACTGCTTGCTGTGCCATAAATGTCTGTATACCAACATTCGGCTTGATAGCAAAATATCTCATAAATGTTATCTGTGGTTTCATGAATGTTTTTCCTAGTACAATTTCTTTCCGGTGTAGGTACTTTTACACCCTTCAAATAGTTAGTCTTACTTCCTTCTTTTTCTGTTTTTTATCTTGTTAAACTATGCACTCTTTAGCCTTTGTGGATCCAGGAGTCAGAGAGCTGGCCCCCAAAAATGTACATGATTAACTTGTATTTAATACACAGTAAGTTACTCAATCACTGCTGAGTTATTTACCAAAGACACTACTATCAGGCTCTAGTTGGCATAAATGAATAGCTACTGTTGCTGGCTGCTGTGTCTTCAGATGGAGTTTTAACATCTTTTGGAAGAGTCTCTGACCTTTAAAGAAGTAGTATAACTTTCTGAAATTTGCTTGTTTATGCAAATAATGAAGCGGTGGGCACTGCTCACTACCCTTGTTTCCTAAAAGTTGTCTCTATATCAAGATTAATTTATCGACTGAAGAAGTAGAATTAAACCAGGTACTGCAGCATTGAGACAATTTATTTTTTTTCAGCTGTTATAGAATAGTAACTTTCTTCTCTGGCAAATATTCTGAGGAGTTGACTACACTGAGATAATGGTCTCCATTTCTACAGCTTATTAATATTTTGTCCATTAATTGCTTTATGTAAATACTGCTGGTGCACTTTAACATAATGTATGAAACAATACTATGTTAAAGGACACTGAGCAGCTTTCAGTGCACATGAACAGGATCTATCTGGATCAATTAATGTGCAACATGTTAGTGTGCTTTGGAAACTGTACCCCTGTAGAGTAGTGTCCCACCATATGAACAAGCCCTCAGCTGTCATCACTTGGTTTCATTACACTGTCCCTGAGATTTACCTATGATTTTCTCAAAAAAGGTAGCTTTCAGTCTGTGGCCAATCTTTTTACCCAAGCAGTATTAATATTCCTTTTAAATATATTATTTTTGTCTGACTCCTGTGGGGGAAGGAACTTTATGTGTAGCTGAAGTAGTACATCATTGTGACCAGAAGAGAAAAGGGAACATCAAGAGCTCTGAATTTCCAAAAGGAGCAAATGAATAAGTATACAAATGTCATTGATACCCTGTAAGCATCCTTAAGAATGCTCATCTTTTTCAGATGAAGGAAATAGAGTATTCTACAAGGAAACTTGCAAGGCTGCTATATGGATTTCTCTGGCTTTTTACTCACTGTTACCAGTGATTGTTCTCATCAACAGATATAGTCTTTGGTATTAGCCTATGCTTTAAAGAAGAAATAATATTGCATTTATTTAAACTTTCATGGGAATATCTTAGTCCTTTCACTTTAAACAATCTTACAATAGTGTTCAGAGTTTGAGTGCTTTTCTATGGGTAATATTTCTACCTTTTGGATGCTATGTAATAATAAGAGTTACTGCTTTTTGATTTCCAGTGATGATACTTAGAAGGATGGCTATACCCATCCTATAGAGAAACTCCCGTTGACACATCTATCTAGCTTTTTGGGGCAAACCCCAATCTGGATGAACACTCTGACTATAGAAGGAGGTGGGGATGATCTAATGTAGGAGGGAACCTCCTTTTTGTTTTCATGTTGGAAGAATATTCTTACTGGCAGTTGATTTAAAATGCCTCTTCTAGTTAAGATTTGGAATAGCTAGTCTGAAGGTGTCTGCATCTGGCTACTGAAAGCATCTGTTGCAGCCAAAAACCCAAGTCAACCATCTGTCTGGATATGGCCTACCACAGTAATGAGTCCTCTGGGTTGGTAGATATGTCTAAGTGCCAAGATTTGGAGAGGTCAGTTGCAAACTAAATCTGGGATGTTTACATCTTTTGTAATGTATTGCTGGTTATTTGTTAGGTGACCGGTACAGAAATGGACTTTGCAAAGCTAGCATTATTCAGTCGACATCCTGAGATGGCAAGCTGGCCTCGAGACCATAACTGGTTCTTTGCCAAATTCAACATCACCAATATATGGGTCTTGGATTACTTTGGTGGAATGAAAACTGTGACCCCAGAAGAGTACTACGGTGTCATACCTTCATAAGTCCGTAAGTTGGTCATATATCTGTCTATTTCATATTTGGAAACTGCAATCTTACTCCAAGAACATCCCTATCACAGACAGCAGCTATGAGTTATCCTCTGGGGCTTTTTACACTTGTTGATGTCTTTCCCCCAAGTAGTTTACTAGGTGGATGTTGTTCCCTAGTGTAAAGAAATTGTTATAATATGAATATTTCTTCCGATTGATCACTGGAAAACCAAGCTTTTCTGTCACTCTTTTGCATGCCCGTCTTTGTATTTGAGCAGGGATCCTACCCAGTTGTAATCTTAGCCTGTGGTGTGTCTAGCACAACATACTAAAAGTTGTGAAATACAAAGAATTGGGATCATTTTCTTTTTAAGAAGGATACTTGTGGGTAGTTATGATTATACCCTAACTTCACCATAATTTTCAGAGGGAAGGCTTCTTTGGAAGAAGCGCTGAGAGACAGTGTTGCCCCTGTATTAAGTGCAGGCTGCAAAGATGTCATCTTTGATGTAAAAGCTAAGCACTGTAAGAACATCCAAGTGTACTTGTGCTAGAATGTGATTCTTATTGTTTGATAGATCATTGTAATGGTTGCTGGATTATTCTGAGGCAGAACCCTCAAGAATCGTATGCAGGTCCTAAATTCTCTTATCATAATATTGGGGTGTTTTAGAAGTTCTGCTACATAGTCTTTGTTCTATGGGACAGAATGCTGTAGAATGAAATTTCAAAATTTTCTTGAAATAACTCTTACTTGAAAGCATACTTGTACATTCAATTTAATCCTTTATTTTCTTGCAGGTAGAGGAAGATCCTGGGTGTTGTTGATACACAAACTAACTTCTTGGCCGTTTCCCTTGCTTTCTGTTTCAAGGACAAGAATCTTCTCATTTGCTCTTACAGCTGTGTTAACACTACCAAAAAACCCCCAAACAACAACCCCCCCCCCCCAGCTGCAAATTTACTCAGTTTTTAATGAGTTTGCTTCAGGTATGTTCCCATCTGTGTTTGAATTTTACTGGCAAGAAAAAATCACACAAGTGAATTTCCAAATCCTGTGAGAGTATTCCTGTCAACACATTTTCCTCATGGGTGGGCCAAACTCAGGCCTACTCAGATCTGAGCCTATATGAATCCCCTCACTGGACAAGAGTTGTTATTGGGGGAACAGTGCTGCTCTGGGGGTGAGGGGGCATATAAAAACTCTTCATAATCCTGAGGGAGGTGTGCACCCCAGGGTCAGAAGCAAGCAGCTACAGAACAAGAAAACAGGCTGTTTCTTCTGGAGTCCAGCCAAGCTTTCATCATTGCCCAGCTACCATAAATTGTGGCCCAGTCAAATTTCCATTCCTAGCTGTGCTACTGATGTTAATCACAACTAACCAGCAGTTTCAGTCTTGTGTCTGAGCACCTATAGTCTTGTAAATATAATTGTTTAAAATCATGGGGACTGATGTCTAATAAATAACTCGGGTTATAATTTGTTGTGGCTAGTCTGTTTGCAGAAAAATGGTAAGTTTACCTACAATGACTTTAGTATTTGCTCAGCTCTATGCATTTGTGCCTTAAATCATTTGTGATTGTGGGATCTCTAGAAGGAGATATTTTTTATAATTTAAAATACCAGTTATGTTCTGTGTCATGGTCTTTGGAGAAGAGTAACCTGGAATGAGCTACATTGTGCAGAATGGCCAAGACTGACTTCATCTAGAATATAGAACGGGCTACATACATCAGTAACCTGCTGAGGACCTGAAGTTTCCAGGAACCTCGTTTGCACATTTTTGATGAGCACAGCTTCAGTCTGAAATACTTTGTGTTTAGATATTTATATAGCTCTCATCACAGTAGTGCAGTGATATTTACACCTGAGTGACTCAGGAGCCAAATTAGCAATCAGCATTGCCCAAAGACCCACAATAGTGTGTCTTCATTATTTCATTTTATATAATATTCTACAATTGGCTAATAACATATTAAAAGTATCCTGCTTGGCTATTAATTTAGATGTGGTTTGTAATTGAATCACACAGTGTTTTAATACCATGTGATGCAAAAAGCCACTTGTGGCTCCCGAGCCTCTGAGTATCACTGCTATTGCATGAGTGTCTTATGAAAAGTAAATATATCCCTCAGACTCCTGACAAATTGCTGACATTGCCTTTAGCTGAGCAAAATTTGTGTACCATTCTTTATAAACAGCATACTATGATCAGGGAAAATGCCTGATACTTTTGCATCAAAATTACTAATTCTGCTGAAAACTTTACCTTCTTAATGTTAAATCCAGTCTTCATTCTGGAAGTTCTTTTCTCACTCACTTGTCCCCTGCACAGCATTTGACTTGTGAATTTAATGTAGTCACTATGAAAAGGGGTACAATTATTTACTAATAGCATCTAATTTCTGAATCCATGAAGAAAAGTCTTTAGATTTATAAATCTAATCAGGTAATAGCTTAAAACCATTGTTTTCTCCCAACAATAGAACTTGGTTGAGGCAGTTTATTTAGGCATATAAAAAGCTTTTCAGTGAATAACCCAAAAGGAGGGAAGTTTATAAATATAGCTGTTTCAATCTTTGAAGTGGTTTTATTTCACATTACCTAATGAAAACACTTATGACAAACTTAGTTCTTGGTCTTTAAAAATGTCCCGGCATCAAGTGGGATTACAGAACACAAGTTACAGAACACAAGTAGATGTGTAATTCTATCTGATCTTCCAAGTGCCAAATTCACAAGATGTGCCAGAAAGGGCCACCACAGCAGATTATATTAATTGATTTCATAATGAGGAAGAATTGTTAGTGGCTAGAGAAAGGTACTTTGGGAATCAGGACTCCTTAATGAATCAGCAGCAGACTCAGAAATGGAATTGGTGTCTTTGGCTAAGTCATATAACCCCTCTCCTCTATAGTGTGGCTGTTTTGCTATTTATCTTATAGTGTTGAAGATTTATAAGTAATTTGATTATTGTTGATAAATTATCAATCTGCTGTATGTAAACTACTTACTTTTTTTTATAAATGTAAAATCTAGATAAGTTACTACCTTTGAAACACTTGTAGTAAATTAATTGGGAAGACAGTTCGGAGGCGAGGAAACTTGTAATTTGGATGTGACTCTTGTTGGGTAGATAATGCTGAATTTAGATGTAGAATGAGCCGAGATTTTTATATTGAATACAAACTTTAAAAAAGTTGGAGAGCTGTCACATAATTAAATCATCAGGAGGACTCTGCATTTATTCTAATTGAAGTCCTTGGATGCTCTTCTTCTGCATCAGGAGAGTGACTTATGATTCAATGTATTTTATTCTTTGTGAACAACCTCTGGTGTTGGGTATTTTTAACAATTAAAATCTATTTTTATGGCAAAAGGTGTTTGGTTTGTTTATTACACAGTTCAGAGATTACTAATTTTTTTTCCACTTTCCCCATCTATTCTTGCTATGTGGCTGTGACTACTGGACATATATTTTCTATAAAGGAATGGAGGACATGGTCTATTAAACCCTGACTTGTCTTACTCTATCCATTTTTTTTCCTTATACTTTCCCTGCACTGATGCTGACACTTTGTGGTGGTCTAAAATGTCATATAGTGCTCTGATCTAACAGAGTAGGGGGAAGGTTTGATTCACATAAAACCAAGACCTAGAGATGCTGTACTATAGAGAGGGAGGGAAGGATCCCTTGGGTAAACACTACACCTAATGTAAAGCAGATCTGATTTGACCATTCCCCTTGATATTTTTAACACACCTAAAACTATTCCATTGATTGTCCTTGTTGCTGAGCTTTTCTATTTTCATTAATTTGTTCTTCTCTTAAACCAGTTGCTTTATATTTGTACTAGTAGTGATGGAAGTGTATTAATCTTCCTCCTTTTTTATATTAGCCCTCTCTTTTGTTTAGTTCAGACCACCTAAATGACTAAATTATAGACTGAATTTTTCCACTGACTAGATTTTGTTTTTTTAATTTAGTTTGTCATTTTAGCTGATCACTGAAATGGGTCACTGTTTTACTCTTAAAACCCTAAGTGAGACTATGTTCCTGAGAGTTCTCTATTAAGGTCTGCGTGCAGAGTTATATACCCTTTTCCTTTACCTTGCCTAGCACGACAGTCTCCTTGCATTAGCCTTCTCTTCTTGCACAAGATTTCTCTGGTGTTCTGTAGCTTGAGATGGATTCCTTTAGTACCTCCTATCATACAATTCTTTAGGGTTAATTGATTTTTTTTTTTCTAGTAGAGGCTTCAGGGCAATTTTAGATAAGTAAGGGGATTTTGGCTTACCCTATAACTTGGGGCAGGATATCAGGATGAATGCTGCTTTTGGAAGAGTGCTATGACATCCAGAAGGTTGTGGCCAGATACACATTCTACCACAGAAGGTGCCCTGTGTAAGTCTCCAATGTCTCCTGTATTTCGTGAGCCACCAACATCACTGGCACACTAAACCTGAAGACCAAAATTAGACCAAAATATTCTTGGTAACAGGAGGCTAAACTTAAGGGTTATAGGCAGAGCATAGGTAGACCAAGGCTCTTGCAATGGCAGGAAATTCCATGAAGTGATTCATGCCCACATGCTGCAGAAAAAAAACAAATTTAAGGTGGCTGCCAATCTGCCATTGGTGGAAATTCCTTTCTGACCTCACCCATAAAGTGATCAGACAGACTCTGAACACGTGAGCAAGAACAAACAAGCTACCTTAGCCAGAGACACAATGTTTAGTGCTACCTTCAAAGTCTTGGCTATTTCATCCAGTGTCCTCTCTCTAGCCTGGCTGTCTCTGAAGCTTCTGATGAAGATCAATAGTCCTCTTCTACTACACTGGGAGCAGGGTCAGGTGAGGAAGAATGATGAACGAGCCTTCCTGACTCCTGCAGGTGGTTGACTAAAGCCCTGAAACATGATTGTTTAGGGATTTAAGATATAAACAAGGGAAGAACCCCCCCTGGATTTAATTTAAGAAATCCCAGGTTAAGGTGCTAGTGTGGCTATAGGGCTTATAAAATATTTGGGCTGAAAAAGCTTTTACCAGGTCCCTGTTAAGATAGGACAATTGTCTGGAATCCAGGCTCCTATAAAATACATTAGTGCTAATCCAGTAAAACATCTGAATTCTTGCTGTTTTGCTTAAGGATAATAATGACAAATCTAAAAATATTTTAATGTCAAGGTTATTGTCAGTAAGCAGAAGTAGTTTTAGGTTACAGCAAGGAAAATGCAGAAAACAACTAGCCTAATAAAGCAAAAGATCAGGAACCAAACTTGTGGTCTGTCTAGTTACTCATTTTTGTATTCTGTCCTCGCATCCCAAATACTAATGAATCCTTGCAATATATAGTGAGCCAGGAAAGTATTTATCCCCACTTTTCAGCTCAGACTCTGAGATAAAGGGAGAACTTGCTTAGTCACATAGGATGTTTACATCAGAATCAGGAATTGAGTGTAGGTTAGTCTCAGTCTGGCACCTTAAAGACAAGACAGTATTTCCTTATTGTACCTGACTTTACTCACTGATTTGCTGTGTGACTTCACCTCTACCTTTGCTTCCCAGTCTGGGAGATTGGTGTAACTTTTATGTAGCTCACAGATGTAGTATCATAATTGTTTGAAAAGTGCTTGTTTGCAAGGTATGGGATAAGCATATCAAAACAGCAATGGATCAGGGAAAGATTAGTGCTAGTTTTGATGTGGCAAACAGTATAATTTAAGCAATGTTGTACCCTTCATCTTAAAATGCAATACATGAGGTAGTCAGTCTGCTAACCAAAACAGTAAAAGTCAGAGAAGTCCTTTACTCATCGAGTAGTAAACTGGGTCATGTTTTGAAAGACTTGCTTCCCTCCCTAATTGCTGTCTACCTAACAAAAACCTACTCAGTCGACTGCTTAAAACATTTTTGTTTCCATTGTTGTATCACTGTTGGCCACAAGAGGGTGCCATAGACTTTAGTTTCTTGGTTGATAAATTTTCAAATTATTACCTAAAATAGATTGATTTTAATCTGTTATAATTCCAGGTAAAAAGAATGTTAGGTTTGAGGAATGGGATGCTTATAGTTTTCTTCTCTGATGGTTTAGATTCTGTATGCTCTTCTCCCCCCAAAAGGCTTTCTATTACCACTACCTACCTAAAAAGCAATCATAATTCTTTTGTTTTCTAGTTAATTTCTGTCTGAAAGGTGCTAGATTAGCTGCTCTGAAAATTTTAAATTCACACAACAGGTAATGGTCTAGCAGAGGTAGTGGCCCTGCAGTCTTACCCACAATTGTCTTAACTTTCATCTGCAGAAACTATTACCAGTGGTTGACAGATTTCCTTGTCCATTCAGTCCTTAACACCTCTGCTGAGACTGGAGTTAAAGGCTGCTGTGTGTGGTGATGGATCTTTGTCTTGCTCACTAGTAAATGGACTGACACCTAAATCTCTTTTCATAGTGGTTAGTCATTGGATAATCAGCCTTTTGTTTGTTGCGTATCTGGATCATGTTTGAATGACTAGCCTAGTCTAAGTGTTGCAACAAGTCATGGGCAGTCAGACCAAGGGGACAGGAATGCAGGGTCAAACCAAATCGAGAACCAGATGGTCAGAGTCTGAGACAGGCCAGGGGGCAAATCAGGACTCAGGCAGTGTCAGAAGCCACTCTTATGATCTCTCACAAACAAAGCATCTCTGAACTAAGGGAGACAAACAATCTGTATTGTTCAGACAACTGAAGCCAGGGAACCACGACAGAAAATACCAATGCCAGTCCATCAGGGGGCTATGAGGAGTTGCCACTCAGGCCAATACTTCTTGCAGGCTCAACCTCACATCGTCCTCCTTCAGGAGCCCACCCTACGCTTATATGCTGATATGGAGTTGTCAGTGGCCAGGAACTCCTTTGGTTGCAAGTTTTAGACCTCCAAGCTTTTACACAGAAGTACAGCATTCAAGGAGATGCTAACATTTCAAGTCCTCAATGGTTGAGATCTTGGCAGATTAGACTGCTGCTTGTTTTATGTTCCATCATGGTGATGAAAATCAATCATACCAAAGCTCCTCCAAAATAAGAGCTTGCTTCCCTGTAAAGTTTCTCAGGGCCTGACATTCAGATCAGTGTAATAGGTATTTGATCTCTCTGGTTTGTGCTCTGATTGTTTGGGACCAAGGTATAAGGGTAGAAGAACTTAGAGAAGTGATAATTTGCTATCATTTGAGGCTGGGTTAATTTTTAACACAAAGGACTTAGTTGCCAGGATCATGGTCAGCATGTAAACCAATAAAAGTAATGGCTTTCAAAGTAGGTTTGTTTTGAAAATTCTCCCTGTTGGTTGTCCTTCATATCCATGATATGAAGCCCCTGTCCTTCTCCAGGTTGCCCACTGATACTGTAATTACCAGACTTGTGTCTATAATCTTTCCCCTTTACGTAGAATGGAGGAGAGTCTCTGCAGCTCCTAGTAAAATAACTTAACCTCCTGCAGTGGTCACTGCTGAGTGAAAGGAGGCTATCCCTCAAAAATATTTCTAGTGGGTAGAAAGAAACTAACTGTTTGAACATCTTACTTCTATTTGTGGTTCTGCCACTGACATGTTTTGTGACCTTACCCAGTCTGTACTTCACCTACTGTGCCTGTAAAATGTTGATAATACCAACCTCCCAGGCCTCCTGAGAGATTAATATAGTGTATGTGTAGAGTGTATGTGGGGGGAGGGGGTCTTTGCCCATTGACCCCATTAAAGATCATGTCATCCAGCACTTTAATATAAATATCTATAAGCTGAAACAGCCTTTCTTTAGCACAAGAAGCAGAGAGATGATTTTATTAATCTTCATTGGCAGACAGTTTTAGTACACAATCTGATTTATGCCTCTAGGCTTTTAGTCAAAACTAAGTTGCATAAGCCATCAATGATTGGGGCCTTGATCTTTTAAAAAAAAAATGTGTTAAGGACCGTACTCTTTTAATGTTTTCCTCTCCAACTAATGATGTGGAAAAGTTCCTAGATTTAAAGGTCAGAGAAACAGAGGAAGAAGCCCATGAAATAGAGAAGCGCCTCACAAATCACAATAGTATCAAGGTGTCACCATGACTTTATACAATGAAACAGGTTAATACATAACAGCTAGTCTGGTCTTAAAAACATGGGAATACAGTACTCAGGGTGTTGCGTACTTGAAGTCAACACTTTGGAGTGTGTGCTTTGAAAAGAAGTTCTGGAGTTTTGTTACATACAGTCCAAGAGACTATCACCTATAAAACTTGTGACAGCAAATTAAGCCACATCAGAAATGAATGTGGAAGTAACAGATCAAATTATTAATGAACTGTGGCACTGCTTATTTCCCTTTTGTAGTTTATGTGATTTGCCTACTTACATTATCTCCTAATCAGTTGGGATCTCCAGAGAATTGTGGTCTGAACTGGTTATTCATGGTGTAAGAACCAACTGCTTTTCAGTGTTAGGTATCTTGAAAGTAATGCTGTCCTACTTGTGCAACAGGCTGAGGACTGGTGTGGTCATAGGGGCCTCACATTAAAGTTCTTCTAATGTGTATTGACTATATTATTTGGGCTGCCTATTGAAAAATAAAGCAGGAACAGGTGACTGCAAGGCAGAAGAAACAAAGCAATTAATGGGAGTTCTTTGGTATGATAGGCAAAGGCCTGTTCATTTCCCATAGGGCACATGCACTTTTAGGCATATTTACTACTCTTGTGTTACCCACAGGTTTCTGTTGACTTCTGTTCTACAGTAGTATGTCACCTGAGATGTTGCAGGACTTCTGTCTAGACTTTGCAGCTGCAAGGGACAGTGGCAGCTGAGTGGGAGGCCTTAGGAAATCAGTATTTTCACTCCCAGAGAACAGCAGCTGTGGTAAGATCAACTCTTCGTCATTGTCTGTTAGGAGCATCTGAAGCATGACCAAGAGCCTGGAATCCTTTATGCTTCTTCATACAGTGTATTGGCAAATGTGCTGAGAGGTAGGGAATAATCCCCATGGAATGCAACAATTAATATGTATGCAATCATTGCTGCATTCCAAGGGGATTAGTAGATACAGTGCTAATCAAATAACAGCAAAACCAAATTATAGCAGAATGAAGCTTCCCTATAAGGCATTCCACTATGCTAAAATGCAGTAGAGCAATATGGGACTGCCTCTGGACTGCATTTTTTCATACTTGCATACTATAGACAATGATATTTAGATTTCCCTTTTCTTTGTTGTGTATTGCACATGAATGACAGGTCCTGCTGTGGGCTACAGTCTGCTCACCATTCAGTACTACTGTGTATTCGATACTCATTATCTGTGTGAGCGTTTCCAAAAATGCTTGTCAGAGTCTGGTGTTGCATTAGTTGCTGGGATCAACAACACTATCATTTATAGCTGAAAACAGGCAAGGCTCTACAGACATTGACATTATCCCATGTCTGCCAGCTCCTCCAACAGATGACAGAGATTAATTTTGCCTACAAGTACTAACTGTATCAGGTAGGATCAGGAGACTCAGATCTGCTGATAACATCTGCCCTTAATCCCAGCATTTTGTGGTGATGATTATAGGTAGGCACTCTGTGGCTGGAGTGCCTGAGCCAGAGGGCAGTGTATAGTTATTTTTATCCCCAGCATGACTGTGGTGCATGTTTGTTTTTAGTTTTCATTTATTTCCTGTTGAAACTCCAAGCCCTGCAGCTCTTTAAGCCTCAGGTAAGGACATCCAGCAAGAATAAAAACAGGCTACCTTAAGGGATGGATTAGCTCCCTGCATGAGAGAAGTTTGTGCCAGGCTTGCCTGTGGCCATTTAGATAGGCCTGTGAACTACTGACACAATATCTGATGCATGTATGCTTTGTACACTCTAGGCTAGGAAGTTTACCAATTACAGACAACGTGTCAGAAACAGGTGCAGCTTATTCAGTGCTGAGCATAGCTAAAATGGAAGCACAGTAGACCAAACAGTTCAGTACAGTTCTAGAAACCATGGTTAAACTCATCTTCCTTTGCCTATAATGTGTAGTTAGCCAAATGGATGTGATACTATGCATAGGCACACAATGACTAAAAGCTTCTTTTAGCTCTGTAGAGTGGGTCTGCTCTTTCTAATGTATACTTGACTAAACTCAGGAACTGGCTTACTAAACTGCTGTTGGTGCAAATAGGCAGCCTAGTGTCAGTATGGCTCTTCTAACCTGACCTTTTTTTTATTTACATTTTGATTAAAATATGCAAGGTTGCTCAGAGATAGGCAGACACTGCTAGAGCCTAGCCTATGCTGTGGTCCCTCTAATGCTAACCTGAAGTCAGCTGAGCAGGAGACAGCACCATGAGGCAATCCCTTCTCAAATTCCATACTTCAGTCACACTCCCTTTGACAGCAGAGAACCCCTTTTGCAGGAAAGAGAGACCTAGGGGCATTATCGCTTCTCATTCTTTCCCCGTCTGGGAGCATGAGTTCCTATCTCCTCCTACACATACATCCTTTGTGAGAATAAACCATAAAAGCTGTTTGGTTGCTGTGCTATGCAGTTTTGTTCAGTTTAAATTACGGTGATAAATTTACTTTGGGAAGAAACCTACTAGGGTTTGTTTTTTTTTTTTTTTTAAATGGGATCCTGGGAGTAGGATGTTTCTAAGAGCACAAACTATAGCTCACAACTTGAACCCTCTTTCACATTACTAGACACAGACATAGCCAAGAGAAAGCCTCTTCACTGTTGGTTTTCCTTTTAAAATTGCTTTCACAATGTTTATTGCAGGTTTTGACTAACCTACTTTAAAAATTCAAATCATGGAATTTCATTCACAGGAATAAGAGCTGGTAAAAGATCTGTTAAATCAGGTAATCAACCTGCCTGCCAGTGCAAGATCGACCCTTATAGTACATTAACAGTATGGCCACTCTTATGTATTCAAAAATCATGACCTGGACCTCCTCCCCCAAATCAATACATACAAAAAATAATTATTACATTTTGTGTTCTCTTTGCTTGCCTTCTGGTTTCTAAGCATTTAGGTGCAGTGAGGACACATTCCCAAGCTTTTTGTACAAGTCTAACGGCTAGAAACATACTTTTATTTAAAAAAAAAAAAAAAGTGAAGTGCTTCAGGTATTCATATGACTCCAGAAACTGAGGTTCAAGGAAACATACCAAATGCTGTGAGAATCACAGTAAAGTTGTGAGTTTTGACACCACCACATTGATGAATGTTTTGTCATAAATGTTCCAAACAATGGATTCTCCACCATTTCCTGGGAGTCTCTTCCACAACTTAACAAATTGCCTTTTCACACAGTTTCTCTTGGTATTCAAAGTGGAAACCCTTTCCTTAATTTCATCCCATAATTCTTAGTTATATCCTTTCCACCAGCATAAATAATCCCACTCTTTTTAGTGGCCTGTTACTGCTAAAGTCCGCAGTAGAAGCAGGACTGAATCAAGGTCTTGTGCCCTCTCCTCCTGCTCCCCCCACCATGGTGGCACCTAGCCTGGGTGTGGGGCCTGCTGGCCTGGCCAGCTCTGGGGGCAGGATCCAGGTCCCCAGCCCATCTGGCATGATGGGCAGGAGGACTAGGGTGGAGGAGGCTCCAGGATCAGCAGCATGGAGAGCACTGGGAGGGGGCACTCTGGGACCCATGATGTGGTCAGCAGTGGGTGGGGGGGTCCCTTGGACCAATGTGTGTGGTCCACAGTGCTCTTGCCCCAGCCTTGAAGCAGACCTGCCAGCCTAGGGCCACAGTGGGCAGATGGACAGGAAATGGCGGCAGCACACATCTTGGCCAGGGCTGGGTTTTTGTGAGGCCGTGGGACCCTTTTTAGGCTGGAGCCTTGGGCTGCAGCCCCTAAAGCTCATGCCTTGATCCAGCCCTGGGTAGAACTCAGTCTCGTTGGGGAATATGCAGGGAGGTGTGTGCTCTGATCTACCCCTTACCCAGCTCACACCGCTGTCTGTGCTTTCTGTCCTTTTGCAAATTCTGGCGCCTCATGCTTCAGGTACTCTAGACTCCTGGGTTTTACTCCCAGCTCTGCCTTCCTTGGCAAGCTAATTTCTCTGCTTACATAATGGACTCAGTAATGCTTGGCTGCCTCATCAGGCATGTTTTTGAGCTCCTCACTGTGAGCTGACAACAGCTGGGCAACTGACTGAGAGAAGAGCTTTGGAGAATGGAATCTGCCCACTTCTGTTCTCTTGAAATAACGCTTCTTCTACTGTCTATAATGTAAGACTCTATATAATATAGACTCTATATAGTTTGCTAAATTGGAATTGGGCTACTAAAAAGTGCCCCAGTAGTCCCCCACCATATGAGCCTTAAATTTTGAATTGTATATTTAGTGCTGGTTGAAGCTGATTTAAAGTACCAAGGAGTCCTATTAATTCCCAGAGCAAGCACAATGCAGGCAGAAACAGGGCATGCATCTCCACAGATCACCCTGCTAGTGTGTTTCAGTGTTGTCATGGAGGGCCCACTTCCAGAGATGAGAGAGTTATTCAGTCTCATGGCCCACTCAGTCCTTTGGTGACAGGAGGCGTGGAATATGTAGCTCTGACATTGCTGTGTCATTTGTTTTAAAGGGCTCACACCTCTACATTTCCAAGAACTTGCCCTGTCTGTGCAGAAGCCAGCAGCCATTTTGGTCTGAGCCGTGGCAGCCTGTTCAGTGGGCACAGACAACGGTAAAGTCTCTGGGAACTTGCACGCTGCGTGTCCCATTCCACGTAGGCTGCAGCAACTCGGAGAACAAAATGGCCGCTGGACTCTTCTGTGAGTGAGACAGAGAAAGTTCTTAGCTATGCAAAGAAAGGGGTGGCACTTTTAAAAGAAAAGCATCACAGTTCCCCAGCTATGTGCACTAGACAGGGGCCTGTTTGTTAGTGCCAGTTCTGATGGTGCTTTTCTGTCCCACAGTAAAGAGACTAGCTCCTTTCACACGGGCCACCAAATAGCCACATAAGGTAACATGTGGTCACTAGCAAGTGGCTCTGGATTTAAATCATTGACTCAGAGATAAAGAGCTCCACCAATCACCTGACCCATCTAGTTGTCCATGGATGACTGTCTGATACTCTGTCTTGTGTTTTCACCTCAGTCTCTGATTTACTGTACATTGGACATCCAGTTACATGCCATCTCGTTTGAAAGATGGCTGCATATCATACCTAGCATACTGTATAGGCTTCTTGTATGGGTTCAGTGGCTGCTGATTTAGAATTTCTGAGGCTCCATTAGAAAAACTAAAATGAAAAAAGAAAAAAGAAAAACCCCAAACATCAATACCAAGAATATGAAACCAAACCTCTAAGGCTTCCTGGTTGTGAAACAAAAGAAGGAGCGTGTGTTTCAGCCACACTGCCGGCAGGTGGACTCTGAAAGATCTTATAGACCTTGCACTTCCTGTGGAGGCAGCCAGAAGAACAAAGTCATTGGAGGTGCCTTTTCTCCTCACCATCCCACTCTCTGTTAACTCGTGGCCTCCAGCCCAGCAATGCAATCCAGGGGGAGCAAGATAAAGTGGAAGGGGATTGTTATCTCAGCTGTCCTGCAGGCACAGTTCCCAATTACAGGTAAGGCAGGCTTTTCATATTACAAGAAACTATTTTAAAATGCTTTGAGGTGAGGACAGAACAGAACGCTTCTGTCGAATCCCCACCCTTCTGGTACCGTGAGGCTGTCTGCGTGTGAACCAACAGCGTGTCTGTCCTCCTAATTATGACTAGTTATGCACTAGTTCAGAACCAGCAGCTGCAGGACTTGCTGAAAAGGAAGGCTTTGCTAAAAGAAATCCTTTGGAGGGTGGGGAGAGGTGAATGAGCCAGCAGCAGCAGCTACCTGCCATTGATGAGGCCTGCCTTTGTTGTGTCAGAGTAAAAGATATGGCAGCTGAATAACATCTTGTAATTAAATGGGGTTTCTAATCCTCTCCCCAACAGTTCTCTCTTTGGGATTTAAAAAAAATAAAAGGTTGATATGTTGAGTGCAGTCAGCTTCAATACACTGTCCAAGAGATCCCTTTAATTTAGTTGGATAGAGTTAGGGCTGCACTGATCCTTAGTGGCATGTTCAGTGCTCGGTTTCCAGTTAAGGTCACACCCTACCAGCTCAGAAGCTGCTGTTGAGAGATTAGGGGAAGGGTAAAAAGGTTATGACCCTTCCCCGCACATCTCTTTCTGTACCTGCACCACATGCTTTTTAGCAGATGTAACTTATTTAAATTATTAAAGAGTCTTTATCTTTATGTATTTATTTGGTGGGTGAGTATAAACCAATCCCAATTGGACAGACAGTGGAGTAGGTTTAACGTGCAAGCATCCACCAGTTTAGTTAATTTGGGGAAAGATGACCATACATTTTAATAATCTGTAAGAGCAAGAAAAATTTAATCAATTTAATTTGCATCTAGAAAAGGGGCAGGAAGAGGCCTGAATTTGGGTAAGTCAGCAAACGTGAATGTCAGTTAGGCCACCTTCAAATGTATGTAGAAAATCCAAATGGAGAGTTTCATCCATACTTTCTCTTCTGAATGTACACAACAAATGAACCATAATGCAGTGCTCTTACATGAAATATTTTGGGGACTTCAAAGAACTTTCAAAAAAACAAGGGTTCTGGTGATTTGGGAAATGACTGAAGCATTCACTGATGTTGTGGGACATAATCATGTTCCAGTTAACCTACATAGTGTATGTTTCAACAGAATTTTTAACTGGATCTGCATGCTAGCATTTGTGTTAATATGTAACAAGTACATGTCTATTTGGGATAGTAACGTGCTTTTACATATTTTGCAGTGGATGTACATGCACAAGTATAAGATGTGCACAAAAAGTAGGAAAAACTTTTTTTTTCTGTGCTCTTATTTAGAATGCCTTCAAAATACACAGAGGCCAAGGATGTCTCAAGGAAAAGTAATTGTATTTCATGGGCACATACAGATTTGGAAACTAGGACAGCATTTGTTTGAGGAAGGCTTTTTCTTTCTGATCCTTTTTTCATTCTTTTATAAAATAGCAGTATTCAGCATGCTACAGGCTCTTGCTCTTATTTGTCCTCTTTAATTTATCTTTTTAAACAGAAAGACCATATTGGAAAAAAATAGAGCAATTTAATTCAGTCTGCAAATTACTAAAGTTCCAACCTTGTTAAGGTGTCTATGTCCACAAATCTTGGGGATAGCCATGCACCCAAGAAGATATTATTTAGGTGCGACGTACGCTGGGCCCAATTTTGCCTTACACAGTTGACAATGATTTAAATGGAGATAGTTGTGAATGTATCTGAGGTCAGAATATTTGGCCTAATGTTAGCAATATTATAAAGATCTTTTACATTTCTGATTAAATGTAGGATAAGAGGACCACGGTGCCGATTCCATGGAATCTTTCTAATGGTACTAATACACATAATTCTAATGCACTAATGAAGATGTGAGCTCGTCATCATTAATTCAGTCCAAATGTGATGCCAGACAGATGACATTTTGGGGTCACGGCTATGAATCTTGAATCTTGGACCTTCCATTATTTGGAGGAAGTTGGAGCCTTTTTAGAATGAAATATATTTTTATTTTTCATAGAACATTTTTAATCTAAGTAGACAGTCAGTAAGTGGAATCGCAGATGGCACATTACAATGCATTCATACAATGGCTCTCAGGATTTTCAGTCTACTTCTTTGTAGGGCTCTGCTTGTTTTGTAGTTAATCCACCAAAAAGCGCTGGCCCCTGGAATGGTTGCTATGCGTTTCTTTTGCTTTCAACAGTGTTGAACCAAATACATCAAGCACCAGAAACATATTTCTTTAGAGTAATTTTAGACATGGACCAGAGCCACAAAATTGTGATTCAGATTTTGAACGATCAAACCCAGTCCACAGGGGGGTTCTGAGTTGGGGTTGACCAATAAAGCAAGAGGAGATGCTGGACAAATTCAGAACCACAGCTGGATTTTGAAAGGCGTTCCCCTTCTTAAATTCAACGGGATTAAATCAGGAGGTCTGGATCAGACCTTTCTATAAATATTTAACTAGAAGGGGTTTAGTTAAAAAAAAAAAAGGATGTTCTGAGTTTCTGAACAGAGTGATTTTGTTTATCATGCTCCTATCTGCTGTTGAAGAAAATTCTGTTAAAAGACATTTCTTCTATCTGCACCAAAAGAACCACTCCCCTTCCCAAAACAAAACAAAACAAAAACCCTGTGATATGCTACAATGATGGTCCAGCTTCCAGTAGCAACATGGCAATGTTTGGTGCAAATACTGCCATTTTTTCCTATGAAGATGATCAGCTCAATATGATAGCTATATAAAGACATATGCAACTGAGTCCTAAAAAGTGCCCTCTCCTGAATTCACTGCAGAATTACCTGTTGACTTGAACCCCACACTGGATTATTTTTCCAAGCTGTAGGGAAGCTAGAACCTGTCCATCCTTGAGACTTCACTCATACAGTTCAGTCAATCAACAGTTAGCTATGCTATACAACTGCTTCTCCTACCCATAGTGTTCTGTGCGACTCAGGAGTGTTTTGCTAATCACTGTATGGGTGATCAGAAGCAATAGGCAGCATTTTGTTTCGTTTGTTCACTCATTCTTTCCTTCCTTAAAATAATTTATTTAGAAGATATGCATTTTAAAAAATAGAGAAAAAATCTTGTTTACGAATACATCCTGGATACTCAAACAAATGTAAAGACGAATATTTTTAGTTGTCATTCTCCACACCATCTACATCTGTATTCTTGACACACACAAAAATGTACAAGGGACTTAATTTAATAGTACTTGTGCTTCATTCTACTCACAATGGTAGTCATGATAAATAGTCAGAAATGGGACATTAGCACAGTGGACAAAATATAGGCAAGTGTAACTCCTTGTTGTAAAGAGCTATTCGTTAAGTTCCTACAGTGCGAAGTTTAATTTCTTTAGCGATCATTATATGTTACATCACAAGCACTCACTAGTAAAACACTACCAGTTAAATTCCAAATGAGTGAGGTCACAAGTTAATGATTCATTCTCTCTGATTTGCCAATACAAGAGCAAGTCTATTTAAAATGGAAGCAGCCATTTGAAAATATATTTATACTTCTCCAGGTCAAATCTATCCTTGTTACACTATTGGACTATGTGGATAAAAATTCACGTCTTGGTCCAAAGGAAGAACTTTGGTAGTTTGCTAATAATTTCAATAGGATTGGGATTTGGATAATGGATGCAAATTCATACAAGATGCAGCTTAGACACCTATTCTTTGTAGAATCCATGCTTTTTGTTAAATCATGATTTTGAAATATATATAGAGAGAGATATATAGATATCTCTCTCTCTATATATATATATATATAAAATTTAAACCTCAGGAAGCCCCCTCAAACAAATATTTAAATTCTAATTAACTTCATATTTACATCAGTAAGGATTTATATATCCCACCATTATCTAACTGTAGCCAAATGTTATAGAAAGACCACACTCCCCATTGGCCAGCTCAGAAAACCCTACCCAGCATTTGAAAGTTTGTAATGCACCTAGAATTTTAAAAGGCATCAAGGTGAAACATCTAGAGACCTGTTAAATAACAGATATTGTATATTTACACATTTAGGATGGCAAGGGCAGAAGCCACAGATTTTTTTTTTTAATTGAGAAAATATTGGGCCTGCTAAAAGCATCGGCTCTATGTGTGGTTGGGGGGTGGGGAAGGAAGATTTTAATGCTATATGTACATGATTTCAATCAAAACCTATATTAAAATGTAGTTGTTACTCCTTTTATTTTATTGCTAAGGAAATAATGTCTGCACTTACTGAATCTTGGAGAAGTTGGGTTTTTATAACTTTTTTTTTTTTTTTTTTTTTTAAAGAATGTGATACCTGACCTGTGGAGGTTAGCTCTGACTGTGAATCTGTTAACTAAACTAATGTCTGTTCCTTTAAAAAAAAGCACATGTAATTTTTATTCGTTAGGAATAAGCTTTAGGATCACATTTTTTAAAAAAGGGGTAAAAGCTATGCTGTATGAAACCATGCATTGCCATGTACAGGTGACTAGTATGTATGCATGCAGAGTGGATAACTGTGCATGCACAGGAATAGTTGAGTTTGCAATTCCTCGACTTGCACGTATGTACTTAGTTCCAAAGGGACAGCCATGTTAGTCTAGTTCAGTAAAACAAACAAGGATCCCTCTGGTGCTTAAAGACTTATAAAGCATCTGAGGAAATGGGATTTTGTCCCACAAAAGCTCATGCAAGAAATAAATTTGTTAGTCTTTATGTGCCACAGGACTCCTTGTCTGTTATACAAATACTTGTTTTTCAAAAACTGGGAAGAAAATGGGTGTGTAGGTGGCTAGGTGTGTAGGCATTGTGTGTAAGAGGTGTATGGAAATGTTTGCAGGTGTACCATTTGCTCCCTCCTTTGACAATTTAGCCATTAAAAACAGAGAAGAAAGGTGATACCTAGCCATGATTTTTTCTAGTCTTTACACACACACACACACACACACACACACACACACACACACACACACAGTCTGTACAAATTCTGTTCAGGAGGATGAAAGCTGAATTTTAATTTTAAATAACATACATTTCAAATATTTTAAAATTCCAACTTTGCTAGAAACAAACCTCTGCAATGAAAGCTCTTTATGCTTTTAGTTTATGGCCTTTCCTTATAAGATTGAATTAGGCTTCTAAATTGGAAATGACCACAGCTTGGACAGAAAAAGAATCCTAAATCAAAAGAAGAAAGGAAAAAAGCTGAGACATAGCCACTTTCTGTACCACTGTTAGTATTCAGCATTAAGGCTGAAAGCGAGGTCCTGAACCAATTCAAATATTATTGTGTACAACATACAATCTACATGATATATTGAAATAAGCATACTTGCACATTACTTGTTTTTTCATGCTTTCTGAAGAAAATTGTACTGACTGATTTGTTAAATTTCTCAATGAAGAAGACGCACAAATAACTTTACACTCTTCGAAGGCTCAGGTACTACCATAAAGGAATCTAGATAGAACTCAATAGAAGTTGCAGAGGATGGGACTGTAATATTACCAAGTGTAATATAACAAGACACAGTAGAACAGAATGAGCGTGAAGAGAGGGTAATGGTGTTGACAATTCCCATTGTTTTATCACAAGTCTTACAATATTGGTGATTTTCTTGAAGTCTCATCTCTTGAAAATATGAGGTTAGGTGAAAAATCAGTTTTCATTAAAAATAAACATCTCCAGTCCTCATGACTGCAATTCAATGGTAGGAAAAGTGAACCAGAAAGGCTCAAAAACCAGAAAGCAAATCACAGAGTAATGCCCCCCCAATTTACAATTTTTTTTTATTTTTTTAACATCTTATGATCTTTTTAGGCACCATACCATGATTTTTGAACACTTGGGGTTGGCAACGTTGCAAGCCATATTGGACTTTTAAAACCAGGGAACAGATGGTTTAGAGGGAGAGAGAATGTCCATAACTTCCTCCAGTGCAAATAAGTCACTGGCATCTGTACATTACGACATACAGTTCTTAAATGAGAATTGGAAAATGGCTACACTCAGTAACTTTTTCTGGGTTTTGGAGAGAGGCCCAAAAAGTCCACCATGATGAGAGATTGACAAAAGATTTAGTACTGGGACAGTGTATTACATCAACATTATCAGGGCAAAATCTAGTGCCAGTATCTTCATTCTCTGTTTTCTCCCAAAGAGTCCATAATGAAAACAAGCAGACAAAACCATCTCTATTTAAGAAAAACAAAGCGCCTGATTCTATACTGATCTACAAGTATTGGACCCAAACACTTCACTACTAGTATTTTAAGCTGTAGCCTTTTTGGTAAGTACAGGTAGAATAATGACTTTTAAAAAAAAATAAGTGAACAACAACAAAACTGACTGAATACTGCACATTTTAAAAAAAATGCTCATCATTCATATTTTGTAATGAATTTACTCTAGCTATAAATGTGTCCCTTTTGTGTTCACTTCCGATCAACATTAGTGACAGTTATTTGTGTAAATGTACCAATGAAATCTTAAATCCAATTGTACAAACATTCATGCATAAGTACTTGCCTGCCAGTGCAGTCATGGGACAGAAACACATATGTTTGGCTTAGATGATATATCCCAATTAAACAGCACAGCTCCGCTATTGTGACTGAAAACTGGCAGTAAGCTGTTAACGATCAAACAGTCCATACAGTTAAAATAACATTCTTGTGAAAAGGTTTGGGGAAATTCTGATTTGCTACAGAAACTCCAAAAGCAGAAAGCTAAAATTGAAGTATATGGTTCTCTGAATTGTTTGCTTGTTTCTTGGAGAAGCATATTTTTTTCCAGCAGAGATGGAACCTCATTTTTAAAACCTCAGTCATAAAATATTTTTCTATTTCATTTTACTTTCTTTCATTCTTTATGACAAGTTTTTTACTGTGATGGATAACATTTCTGATCTGCATTCTGGTCAACAAAGGTGGAACCTTATGCATGTGGGAGACCTGTTCAATTTTGGACAATAGGACAGGAGCCTAAAGACATGGTATTTGTGTTGTGCATATACACATCTCGGAGAGAGGTACTTTTGCAGCTAATCCTCAGAGGATTTTGCTATTCATTTTACATTGAAGGTGCTCAGATAATAGGCAGCAACTGAAAACCCTACAGCAGGTAGAGTTAAGGGGAACTTATCTTTCCTACCAAAGATTTCCATTTTGAATTTTGTTTTGATTTTGATTAGAATGTTACCTAGCATCAATCAAAAAAATTTAGTGTTTCTGAGGCAGTAAATGCATGCCATCATAACTGAGCCCTCCTCTTTTCTGGGTTATAAAATTCATCTGTAAATATTTGCTGTGAGCTCAAACCTGCAGTATATGATTCCAGGAGTCCAATTTATTAGTCCTTTAAAAGATGCCATACAAATTATCCAGCTATTTTTTGAGTTATAATTGTCATAACAAAATTAGGGTCTATGACTAGAGGGATCTAGTCACCGATGTTGTCAGGCTGGTATTGTTCACCAAAACACAATCCACTGAAAACATTTGAACAATGATAATACTGCACAGCACAAAAATGGATTTGTTGTTTTTGTTTTCTACTGATCTTTAAAAATCACCCTTTTTTCATTCATTTTTAATTGCTGATCTTTATCATGCATTGTACAGCAATTAAACACAAATATTTCCAAGCTAAATAACAGGGTTTTAAAACAATAAATATGAAATGTGTGGCCTCAAGCAAATCACTAAGGACTCTGATTCTGCAACCAGCTCTAGGTGGACAGACCCTTGCATCCTTGTGGAATCTGTTTAAACAAGAGGATTAGAACTGGGTCTTATTCTTTCTCAGTGACCTTCAGTTTGCCCATGTGCAAGATGTAAGGCTTGATTCGTTAAAAAAAGTGTGTGCGTATCAAACATTTACTTAAGAGTTTCAGCTAAAAGGTGCTGTATAAGAGTAGAATACATGTATGTATAATTATTTTATCTTTGATTTCTTATTTAAATAATTCCCAGGAAGCATAAGAATGCCTGCTGGTCTTTCAATTATCCTTTTTTCTCCATTTGATTTAACTTGTATATAACTATCCAAATCTGTAAATGATTGTTCCTTATATGGACCAAAGCTAACTCTGCCGTGCTTCCATTGACTTTGAGAGGTTTGCCTCACGGATAAATTTGGCTCCATAGTCTTTCTTTCTTGGTTCCTCGTCACATTCTCTTAACACTATTAATGGACTTTTTCTGATTATTATGATATCCAGACTACGGATGTCCTGGACATTTTTTAAGCCTTCGTCCAGCAGAGATGTACGTTTTATTGGGGCTACTCACATGAATAAAGTTAAGCAGATGCATAAACCCTTGCAGGAGCTGGGCCCTACCGAGACATAGGCATTCAAAGGTAGATTAAGCAGACCCATCATTTTCATCACCTCATCTCTGATTTCCTTTCCCTGAGTAGGAGGGTGCACAACACCCACATAGTCACAATTTAGTTCATTTTTCACTTTTTTTTGTGTGTGCTATACGTTTATTTTTTTAAGTTTCAAATTTTTAAATTAGATTTTTGAACAAACATATATAACTTAGCACATACATGTGAAAGTGACCTCTCAAAAGTCCAGTGAAGATTGACAGTCTACTAAAGTTCGATCTTGAACTGAAAGTTGAACAACATTACACTGTAGGTCACCTTTGAAGCTGGTTTCTTAAAAGCAAATTTTCTTATTGGATATACCCAAAAAGAAAAGGTGCATTTTCACAAGTCCATTTGACTTTAACTGCTTTTAAAAATAAGCAGACATGTAAATATCTCTCTTGCTGCTTCTAAAATATTTGTTCTTCTGCAGTCAGAGGTGGACAGAAAACAAGTCTGAACTAAAAATAACCTCCACAGCTAATATAAGACCAGGCAAGAACAAAGAAGATTCAGAGGATTCTTAGAGCAGGGCCTGATCCCTCCTCATCCTTACAAGCTAGTGGGAAATTAGTGGGGATTTTCCCTGGCTACGAACACAATTGGATTGCACTGAACATACGGAGAAAACTTAAGGGCCCATAACCCTGTGCAGTAGCCTAATCTGGGATGAGTTGGTCATAATGGACAGCTATGGAGAGCCACACAGAGCTCGGACAGTGACCATTCTAGTATAATTATAACCCATCCTTTTTCGGCAGTGCATGCTTTCTGACCTGAGTCAGATACAATTTGCTGCCCCAGAATGTAAATTCCCACCCATCCCTTGTAAGTCATATACTGTTTTTCTGGAAACAATGTTGCCCCATCTATCCTCTCTGTTTTATAGGACTGTGAGAGGGTTAGTCCATTTGCGCAACTGCTTCCCCGAGCATTTTGTCACAGCTTTCTGATGAAAGCTTGTAATGTTGAAAGTGTTGCTGACCCCAACCACGCCAGAATCCTTAGGTCCCAGAAATCCATGAAATTGGCTTAAAAATTATGAAGCTTTAAAAAACAAACAAATATGGGGTTCTTTATATGCCTTTTGGTTTTTGAGTTTTTAGGGTCCATTTAGAGCATATCTTTAAGCTTTCTCTGTGCAAACATGAGAGCTAGAAACTTACTTAGCTTTTTTAATGGAGGGTGAGATTCTCGCATAACCACTTGTCTCCGGGAGTTGTGGCTTTAATAAACCATCAAATATCATGGGACTCATGAAGAAAATCAAGAGAGTTGGCTACATTGCTTTCATCTCCTGCTATAACATTTGAGGTGATCAGACCTTATGTGAACTAGATAGAACTGGAATTCGCTGTTGCCAACCTGTTCACTCAGCTAAATTAATCTTTTAGTTCTAGTAACTTCACTTGTTATTTTACTAAACTTGCATCCAGAGCCATCATTGTTAACATGTATTTGTTGTTTGGTATGTCTGCATTGGCTGAAGAACAGTAACAGATTTTCAGGCTTGACATAATTCTACTGTTGTTATTCTCTTAAATGAGTTTTAGATATGAACTTATCTTGCTGTAACATCATTTCCAAAACGTTTTTTTTTTTTCTGATTTTATCTCTCAGCTGCAGTAGCTGGCAGGTTTGCCCCCCTTCCTCTCTTGTTCTTTTTAGGTATTGAAGCCACAGGCCTGTTTGGTAGAAGTGATGGCTTAGTAGAGTATACATTAGTTTTTAAATATCTGTATTTCTTAGATGCTAGATCAGGAACTTCTGGCTCAAACCACAGCAGGATTACCTTCATCCTTACAAAGTAAATTAATTGAGTGCCGTGTATTTCACTGTGTTGTTTTTTCCGACAAGAGCTTTGACACAAAGTCTTGCCTGCTCTGCGTGTCCTTTGGGTAAGGATAGGTTTTCCCCACCAGTGCCTTTGCCTAAAAATTTCCCATTCCACCGATAACTGCCCTGCACTTCAGAACTGCCTGTGTTTTAGCAAGTCTGGATTATCTAACCAGGCCATTGTGTAGGGGCTAGCTGATGGAATGGGCCACAGGATACTGCTGCTCTCTACCACATGCACGTACAACAGAAAGATGCATATTGCTGCCATGTGGTTAGCTCAGGGGCATAGCCATGGATGGATGTGGACAGGCTGGAGCCCACCCACTTGGCCCTGAGGCCTGCCCACCTTAGCCCCCAGCAGTGGCATGAACTTTGCTGCCATGGCCTAGGGCCACCCAGCAGCCAGAAGTTGTGAGCGGTGCAGAGGCGCCAGTGCAGATGCCTCTGCTCTGCTCATGGCCAGCAGGCTCCAGAGCTGTTAGCTGAGCTGAGATGCTGATGCCTCTGCCCCAGTCATAGATGTGGCTGCCAGCTGCTGGCTGGCCCCAGGGTGCGGCAGCGAAGTTTGCACTGCTGCCGGCCCAGGCACTGTGGTTTTCCCCCTCCCTCGGGGGGGAGGGGCAACTTTTGGTCACATGCCTGGGATCTGCCCTTGGCTGGGTCCACCTGCACTTGGCAGGGGCCTGGCCAGAAACCAGGGACTAGTTGCACCCCTGGATTAGTTATTACTGAACCCTGGCCTTTCCACTCCTGAAGACACACCTGCTCATCTCTTGGTCACCTAGAGCCAGTTCTCTAAACTACTTTGAAATGGAGGAATAGGGAAAAGTATCCCAGGCCAGCTCTAGTCCTCAAGGGACAGAGATCACAGAGGGATAGAGGCTGAACACACTCTGCAGTTGGAACGCTGCCTGATGCGTGCTGTTGAAGCAGAGCTGGGCGTCCACCTTTCTAAGAGGGCAGTCCTAGCCAGCGGCACCTGAAAACGGTAATGGGCTTTATTGGAAAAGATGGTCTGGGAGTCAGAAGCTTGGGATTCAGATCCTGACTCTGCCTTAGATTCTGTATGACCAAGTTACTTCATCTATTGCATCAATTCCCCACGTGTAAGATGGAGATAATGCCTCCTTTCTCTCACCTTTGTCCGCCTATTTGGACTATAAGCCTTTTGCTGCTATCTTTCACCCCTTGTACCATGCCCAGCATAACAGGGTCCTCCTCTCAATTGCAGCTTCAAGGCAGAGCTGTAATACAAGTAGTTAAGAAGCCTGCTGCCACTTCCCATTTTAAATGCAACCCAAGGAATTCTTCCAGGTTGGTGAGCAGATGATATTAAGGGAAAATCACAAATCGGGTCTCCCTCCGAATCACCATGCCCACATGTAAAGCCCCTAACACTTTTCACTCATAGCACTATTTTACAGAAGAATGGAAATATCTCATCTTCCCATTTTACAGGTGGGAGGAGCAAATTAAAGCCACATTTACCTAAGAGGTGCTGGGAATTGAACCCACAGCATTAGGTGCTGAGTCCCAGGCTGCATTGTCTGCTAGCTGTGAGGAGCTTATATTAGAAATCTAATACTTTTGCTGATGCTGCCCACTGGGTCACATGCATACTCTGTGGACAGCAGGGGTTTCACTTCTACTATAACAATAGAGTCCCACTAAATTGTCTTCTCCTCCACCCCTTCTGGCGTGTGGTGGATAAGGCAGGCAGTCATAGCTACAGGCTGGGAAAGATTCAGCTAAGTAGCAGCAGTGTAGAAAAGGACCTGGGGTTCATGGTGGATGGGAAGCTGGATATGAGTCAGCAGTGTGCTCTTGCTGCCAAAAAGGCCAATGGCATACTGGGCTGCATCAAAAGAAGTATTACCAGCAGATCAAGGGATGTGATCATTCCCCTCTGTTCTGCACTGGTGAGGCCACATCTAGAATACTGTGTTCAGTTTTGGGCTCCCCACTACAAAAAGGACAGGGACATGCTTGAGAGAGTTCAGAGGAGGGCAACCAAAATGATTAAAGGGCTGGAGCACAAGCCCTATGAGGAAAGACTGAAAGCATTAGGCTTATTTAGTCTGCAGAAGAGAAGATTGAGGGGGGATTTGATAGCAACCTTCAACTACTTGAAGGGATGCTCTAAGGAAGATGGAGCTTGACTGTTCTCGGTAATAACAGAGGACAGAACGAGGACCAATGGTCTCAAGTTGCGGTTAGGGAGGTCGAGGCTGGATATTAGAAAAAACTTTTTTACTAGGCGAGTGGTGAAGCCTTGGAATGAGCTGCCAAGGGAGGTGGTGGAGTCTCCATCTTTGGAGGTGTTTAAGGCCCGGCTGGACAAAACCATGACTGGGATGGTTTAGTGGGAGTGGTCCTGCCTCTGGCAGGGGGTTGGACTAGATGACCTATGAGGTCCCTTCCAACTCTATGATTCTATACTGAGTATGAGTGGATTATGAACCACAGGTGTATCACAAGATAGGGGTTGACATCTGTGTGGCCATACATGGGAATGAAGAGGTTAAGGGGACACTGTGCAAGAGAGTGCAGAAAGAAAAAAAGTGGGCTTAGAGTTCTGTAGAAGGAGAAAGATGGGAAAAAATGAGAAAACATAGGGGAAAGGTGGCGCAAATAGAACGAGGAAGGAGAGAAAGAAAATAATTTTACCATAGCTGAAAAGCTAAGGAGAAAAGACTCTGGAATCTATTGGGAAAGGAAAGGAAAGGAAAAGAATCAAGGGGTGGGGGGGAGAGAACAACATATTCAAAAAGGGGAACATAGTAAGTAAAAGCTTTTTAAAAAATTTACAGTGAACTAGGTGTTGCAATATTACAGTGAAATTAAGGTAAATAAATGCTAAATTCTATGTTCCCATTAGAGAGAGAATTAGAAGTGTGTAGGGGCTTAATTGCTTTCACTGGAAAGCCCAAATCTCTCTCTCTGTCTCTCTTGCATCCACCCCTACCGAAAACTATTGAGCTGCTCTAAAGATATTCCCTGAGTTGTTTGTAAAAATGGCTGGTATGGACTGCATACGTCTTCTAGTCTGACCCTATTAGTGGCGACAGTGATTATTCCATGTGGATTAGTTGTAAACTATTTGGGGGTTAAAGGCTTTATCTAAAAGTAACTATTTGCTGTGCCTTTCCTCAGTATAATTTGCATACCACTAACAACTTGGCAGGCACTTTATATCTAGGAGTACAGACTGGATCTCTGTTTTGATGAGTATATAGTTTAACTCTAAACAGGAGTGATGCTGCCTGAGAAGAAGACTCACGGCCCAGGCCCAGGCCCGGGCCCTGCCCCTTGGGCCCGATTTGGTACCTGGTCCCAATCCGGTCCCAGGCTAGGGCCCCAATTGGTTTCCTGCTGCTGCGAACCAGCAGCTTGGCCCCAGATCCCCAGCTGGAACAGGGTAAGGCAGCCGACACCTTGGGCAGTCCAGCTCAGCATCCTCAGCCAGGGACAGGGTCGGGTAAGGCAGCTGGTGCCATGATTGGTCCAGCCCTGGATCGCTGGCCAGGGATGGGGCTGGGTAAGGTTAGCCACAGCTGTGGGTGGTCATGCCCAGATCCCAGGCAAGCGATGGGACCAGATGGGTTGCTGCCACTGCAGAGCACTCAGGGCACTGGCGCTGGAACCTGGGACACGTGCCCCTTAGGCCAGGCTCCAGTGACACTGCTGACTCTAAATAGCTTGAACTAAGTATCTTTTGCCAGTATAAATGTTGTAAATGCTTACCTTTGCATGGTGAATGTGACATCAGTGAAAGGATTCATTTGAAAATGCTTGCAAGTAGGTAGAAAAAATATTCTCCACACACAACAGGGTGTGATCAGTCCTAATGTTTTAACTTGATTTTCTTCTGGAGAGGTCTGGAATTCTCCCTGTAGCCTGTTCTTGCTGTTTCACTTAAGTTTAAAATTATTTTAATGACCTTTTCCTAATAAAACTCAGCGGTGGTTTTTTTTTTCTAATTTGCTTCCGCATTCTTAATTAACATGGCTCCACTGAAATTCTGAATGTTTTTTAAAGGGCCTTGTGATGCTTTCAGTTTTGTCTAGCTAGAAAATTAATCTTGAAGTATTGATTGAGAATAATTTGTTATGAATGAATGGGTTTCCAGTTTTAGTATGCCTGTTTATGAATGATTCACAAGCTTAGAGATTGGAATTTACAGTTGTCTGGTAAAGCTGGTACTTATCAAAGCCAGTTCCATGAAATCCTTAAGAGTCTTCTTGTCCCCACAGCTGCAAACAGTTCTCCTAGCTTTTCGGAAAGTTGTGTGGCTTCCCAGCTAGAGAAGGCAAGCAGGAGTTGACTTTGTCCCTAACTTCTTGTGTGATAATGAGTAGTAAGTCATGGAACTATGTGTTTCTGTGAGGAAAGTCTCCGGGTTCCCTTACAGATCAGGCCACACTGCTAGATGGTCTACAGAAATAAAGGATGATACATGACTTATCTTGAAAAAGTTATACTCGAATAGTAATTTTTTTTTTCACCTGTAAAGGTGGTGTAAGTATGTGCCTATCTCACAAAGGGTTCTAGAAGATTGTGTATTTTTGAGACCTCTAATGAAATATGCTGTGCAAGTGGGAAAGTTAAAAACAGCATAAGTGAATAATTTGCTGCCCCATTCTTAATTGATCATACTGCTTATAAACAGTGCTTAATTGTGAGCGCTGGCATCTATAGGGTTGGTAGTTTATAGCTCTGGCACTTCTGGGATTCCTGCATCAGATATGAACGTAAAAAAATTGCTTGAGCCCCAGCACCTCTTTCATTACAAATTAAGCACTGCTTATAAAAAAAACCTTGTCTACATGGGGCAAATGCCTTTCCTCTCCCTCCCCCCAAAAAATTCCACAACACCAATTTGAACTGAACTGATGGGATGTGTGTGACAATAGTGACCGCAGAAACTGCCTCTTTGTAAAATGGGCATAATATTATCAACTGTGCAGTGAGACTCAATATTTGTAGAGCACTGTTAAACCACTCATAGCAAGGTGCAATATAGATATAAAATATTTATTTCTGCTATGCTCTGTTTACCCAGGACACACTTTATCTCATGGAATGCAGCAAACATAGACTGTCACTTTCTAAAGTTTGTATAGAACCAGCCCAATGAAGTCAACCTTGGTTGGCCTCTAGGTGCTAGAGCAATAGAAATGGTGCTAATATTAAGGGTCTTGCACAGCTAGTCTGCTACCCTGTCACACCGTGGGGTGATGTTATGATGGTTGTATTTGTTATTTGGGGCTATTTAGAACATGTGGATTATTTTAATTGTGGAACCTTTTCATATATGTTGCCATCTCTGCAGGTGCAGAAATTTTTATCTCCTTTATCTCCAGCTCTCTTCTTCCTCCTGTGTCAGTATGGTCACTTTCACCCAGAAAAATAGCTTCTGACTGGTACAAGCTAGCCCCCTGTGTTAATTATTTACTAGGCATGAAGACACCAACCAGTTGGGAACTGACTGCAGTTCATTTGGTACATGTGTAGCCTATGCTGCCTTAGGCACACAACAGAGCAGCTCAGACTTGAGCTCCAGGGTCCTTGGCTTCTCAGAAACAAGGCATCCTCGGGGAGCTACATGTCAGGCCAAACTTTTGTTCAGTATGTTGAACTTATACGGGATAACAAACAAAGAGTTCTGTGGCACTTAAAGACTAACAAATTTATTTATTGCATGAGCTTTTGTGGGATAAAACCCCACTTTGTCTCATGCAATAAACTTGTTAGTCTTTAAGTGCCACGGAACTCCTTGTTTCTTTAGACTTGTCTAGCCTAACACGGCTACCCCTTTGGATCTTATACAGGATAATAGCTCTGTTGTGATGTTAGACAAGTTCTGTACACTGAGCACTTTCTGTTTATCTCCTCAGTGGAGACATCCAAATTGGTGTCTAGTGTTGACAGAAAATTACTTGGGATTTTCTTCCAAGGATTATTCTGCCTGCCAGCCTTGAGGCTTAGAGCTAAGTGGGAGGAGAAAATTGAAATGCTCTGGAAGAGAATCGTACCGTCAAGTAATAATTTGGATGGCATTTGCATGCAACTCATCAGATGTTAGCTCATCAACAGTTGTGTATTTCAGTAGACCTATTCCTTTTGGCACGTATGTGAAGACACGTATACCTGGGAGCTATCAATGAAGGTTCAAGCACGCCCATGCAAAGGTACACTTGTGCTTTGTAGATGAGTGGGTATGTCCACATGCTTGGACTCATGTAAACACATGCATCTGGGTGCAAATGGAAATGTGCCCAGATACCTATTGCATGTGTGTTTAAGCACACATGCTGGTATAGATTGATGTAAGCTCATGTGCACACATACACACATGAACATTTAAATATATTGAGTATGTCAACACAGCAACTGGGAGTGTGCTAAAATAATGGTATGGCTGCTGCAGCAGGGGTGATGGCTTGTGTTAGCTGGCGTGTTACAAACCTGCCCAACTTCCTGAGTATGTATGTGGGCAGTTAACCTGAGCTGCCACCCTCACCACCATGGCTTTGCTGGATTTTTAGCAGAGTTAGCATGTCCATCCACAAGTGCTGAGTATCACCCTCCTGGCTGCTATGACATACCCTTAGAAGCAAATCCTCTTCCATGCCCCAGGGTCAATTTTTCATTTTAAGGAGGGCTTGTATAGTGCCATTCATGAGCATGCTGGGTGAAGTAAAAAATTAAATCTGCTTGTATCTTGCCATCCCATGTCACAGCTCAGACCTGGTGTGAGAAAACAGTGGTGGGGAGAGGAAAGCAATTGTCGTCCAGCTGGTGCCCAGAAGAATGGGGCAACAATTCACCCTGAGTTCTGTCAAAGAAAAACAGCTGGACCCAACTTGAGTGCAAAACCAACCAGCTAATTGCTTTATTACAGGAAAACAAAAAGAAAACACACTGCAGTGGGGAGAGCAGTTAGGTGCTGGTCTCCGCCCCTGTGATGTATTACAGAAACTTTTATAGCTAAACAGCAATATTAACATATATGTGTATAGATAGGCAACAGTAATAAGATCTAACATTCTCTAATTGGTGCAAACTGATATTATTTCCTTAAAAGGAACCAAGGTCAAAGGGACAAGAATCTCATGTAATAACTTAACAATGTCAGAGTTAATACCATCTAAGCAGGTTTGATAAGAGAATGTTTAGTATAAGAAAAGGATGTCAGCGAAACTGTTGAAGAAAAACAGTGTCTGGAGCAGGCAGACACAGAGAGACACTAACTAAAGTCCTGCAGGCTGGCAGTTTTTTCACATTATCTCTAATGGCATTTTGAGTGCATTCTTTTACAATTTTTCTCCTCAGGCCTACTGAGCCATCTGTGTCTTAACACTGTCAGGCCTCAGCTACGGAATTCTTTCACAGTTCATCCTTGCTCAGAAGCTGCACGGTGCTACCACCACTGCCACCTCTTTCTCCATTCGCCCCCTACCTCCCTTCCTTTGCACATCTTCTCAGTGGTGTCACCTGAGACACTGCTGATCTACATTTGCCCTCCCACTAAAGAGAGCATGAGGTGGTACACACTTCACCACCAACCTAATGCATAGAAGAGGCATGTAGCATCAGGTTCCTCTCCTTGTCTACTGCAGTTCTAAGAAATATTAGAAATATTTTTGTATTAATCAAATCGGTCCTCATGAGACTAGATGGAAGTCAGGAAATCCAGGGTTGTGATCAGCAAACAACTTAAAATCTTTCACTGACCATCTTACACTTGCATGTCTGAGCTATTCCAACGCCCACAAAGTGTAGCTCTTTTGTATTTCCAACCCGTCTCCTACTCCCTACCATCCATCCATTACATTCCACCTTCAGTTCTCTCTCCCTTTGAATCAACTTCTTTTCATCTCAAGTGTGCACATCAAAGACCTGTCCATCCCCCAATGCACTGTCTCACTTCAATAAAAGAACCACAACACTTATTGTCTTCTATAGTCTGCAAACTCTCTCTTCCATCTATATATCCTTAGGTTAGGTTAGATTCTGCAGTTATTTCACCATTTTCACAGAGGTGAAATGTGTCTATACATGCCCTATACCTATTCCCACATTAAGCTATTCACTTTAAACGTATCCTACTTTACAAATAGTAGCCACAGACTCTTAAATACCTAGGCCAGCTAGCATTTTACCTCATCTCATCCACATATGTGACAGAGTCGAATTGTGCATACATTTTTATTGTTAAGAATTTTAAAGGTTTAGAACATTGTTGAAATACTTCTATGTGTATCTACCTTATAGGAATGACTTGTGCGCTTGGTCTACACTACCAAATTGTACTGCATGAGTCCTCTTGGTAACAATTATGTTAGCTGAGTGTAGGCTCAGCATTGTTTCTTGGTCAGTGGAGACCAGGACAAATAGGTTACTAAATAATCAGCACCTAAACAGCGAACAGAATCAATGGAAAAACCTGTCCAGATGCAGTTCAATTGTGTAACGTAGACCAAATCACATATGATACAGGCTTGGGGCAGAATAACGTTTATCTCTGGAACTTTAAGTAATTCCAAATTATCTGACATTCACAAACACAAGTTTGTCAAACTTCAGAAGTTTAATCAGTGTTGAAAGCCTACTTCTCATTTAGGAATGTGTATTTTAGTCTTGCACTAAAGCTTTGTTTTGGAATTAAAGCTTCACAATCTGTTTGTACAGTCAACTGAAGCATAACTGTCCCTTTTCTGGAGGTAAATAGACACACAAACGGTTCAAGCAAATTGCTTCAACTCTTGCAGTGGCCAAGTGGTGAACAGAACTCTGTTTCTGTGACTGTAGAAGAAATATATTATGGTATTTATCTTTCCATGGGGTGGTGTGAGACTTAGTACTTTTGTTGCTCGAATGTATTTCATTAGATTATACAAAGTATTTTGGGAGGGTGATGGGGTGGATATATAAGTGATGTCTTCCTTTCACCCAAGCCACTCCTGGTTTATTATATCTTGTGATCCTTTTCTTCTTTCTCTTCTGTTCTTGTGTTCCCATGGTAGGTGATCTGTTGTCTTTTAACTGGTTTTGCCAGGTTTTAGGAACTGGAACACACACCGTTCCTGGCAGCAATTTGTTTTTACTGTCTTCTGAAATATTAAAAGAAATAGAAATAGCTTTTTAGTCAGAGCCTGTGCTACTTTAGAAGGGTTTAATGCCTTCCTGCTGAGAGCAGGCAAGACAACTGCCAACAGCACTTAGCTTTATAGCTGGGAATTTGAGCAGAGACAGAAGACACAAGATGCAGGGGCACACATGTGTACATCAACATGGAGAGCAGAGCTGTGTTAGCTACAACCAAATTTAAACACTTTTTGCTAGCAGTCCTCTTGCGTGTTTTCCCTAAATGGTGGAGGTGGGGATTTTTGGTTTGGTCTGAGAGCCAGTTTAGAACAATGTTATAAAGCTGAAGTCTGCAGTACACTGATATTGTCTATGACAGCTATACTTAAATTAAAACCAGGGTTTGTTTCATTAAAATAAAAAGGAATGATCTAAGTACACTGTGCTTTAATTTAATGAATTAAAAATATCTTAAAATTGAATAAAAAATCTTAATTTTTGACTATTCCTGCCCCCAAATTTTCCATTTTTGGCATGCTGGAGAATATGGTATTGACAGTCTATGAAGAGCTAACCTGTGGAAACTGATGTGGAGTAGTGGGAGGGTTTGACAACCTTTTAGGTTCCATCTGGGCAAGGTAGCAAAGCAGATGAGACATTTGCAGATTTTTAGATGCAGCATCTCTGTAATGCTTTTTTTCCTGTCCCCTTTGCATGTGGACATGCAGTTGACTTCCAGATTTGCTGTGCAGTTTGAATGCTTAGTTTCCTACTCCACAAACCACTGACAGAAACCAGTAGTGTTAATGGACCTCCCCAGTGCCCTTCCCCATAATATCTGCTCCTGAAGCTAATCATGATAGATAAGTATGTCAATTGGATGACTTTAATGAATTGATTAACTCTGTCACTGCTAATGTTATGAGAAAATTGTCTTTAAGTTTCAAGGTTAGGAGTAATATCCCCATTGGGGTGAGTGGGGGTAGTTCAAGACTATGGTTTTAGGCCGGGTATTCATTCAGGAAGATGGAATTCTGTTCAGAAGAGAAGATTCTTCTTTTCAAACAAAAGGGATAGAAACAAAACTTGGGAGGGAGAAAAGGGAGGGTCTTTCTGACTGGAGAATTCTGTGACCATAGAGTAGTAGGTATGTGGGGATGCTGGCTATAACCATGTTGCTGACTATGTAAAGTATTAATAAGGCTTGGCTTTTTGGAGAGGAGGAATTCCTGCTTATGCTGGGCAAGGAAGCCTTTATAGCTGCAAGAATAGTAGCCAGTATTTCACAACAACATACGTTAGGGTCTTCCTTGAAAAATCTTCCACAGATGCTGCTATAGGGAAACTAGCAGTAATGGTGCTATTGTGGAGCTATTGTTGGCATTTACTGCTGGGTCATGTAGTCCAGAGGTTCTCAGGCTAGGGAAGTACGCTCCACTTTGGGGTGCAGAAAGTACTCTGGAGGAGCTTTGGGGAGGAGGAGTGTACTGTGCACACTTCACCCACAGCAATGAATAACTAGCAAAACTGATTCCTCCAGATATATCAGGTCCTCAGCTGGTGCTAAATTCCAAAGGGGCAGCCATGTCAGTCTATTGCAGCAAAACAAATAAGGAGTCCTGGGACACTTAAAGACTAAGACATTTATTTATTACATGACCTTTTGTTGAAAAAAATCCCACTTTGTCAGATGCTTGAAGATGCGTCTGATGAGGTGGGATTTTCTCCCACAAAAGCTCATGCGATCAATGAATTTGTAAGTCTATAGAAGTGCCACAGGGCTCCTTGCTTGTTCAGATGGTGCTGTGCATTTTGACAGGTTTCAGTTAAGTTTGCAGAGCATTGTACAGATGGCAACAACATTGTACAGATGGCAACAACATTGTACATTGACAGTTTCCTGTAGAACAGTGTGCACATTTAGTTGTGAGCATTGACTGCAATCTCAGTTTTGCTTTTGCTCTTATTACAGTGGATCATTTGCTCTGCTTGACTCAAAGCCTTGCTGAATATTTAGTGAGAGCTGCATGTTGCAGGTTGTTTTTGTTTTTTTTTTAAATCAGTATAGGTACTTGTGGGGCATAAACTACTATCACAAAGAAGAGAAGCACAATAAAATAAGCTGGAGAATCCCTGATCTAGTCCACATATGAATAGGTCAAGGTTAAAGTACTCATGGCTGGAGTAGGCCATGGTTTTGCCATTGCTAGGACTGGTGGAAAGCTGTACTTTTTTTTTTTTTTTTTTTTTGCAACAATCAGTATGAGTCTTTCAGAGAGAACTTCAGTGTTGACAAGCTCCTGGTGTGAACATAGACACAGAGAAATGCAGCAGCACTGCAAAATCAACCATATAGTGACCTCCAGTTACAGTGAGGTTAAAGCACAATTTGGTCTTGCAGCACAGACAGGACTGAACTGTGTCTTAACCATACCCCTGAACCATGCTATAGCCTTTGACTTCAGCTGGGCTGTCACATGGGTTTGGGAAAATGGCTTGGCACCATCTACGTTACAAGAATGAAGTCTGTTCTAGTGCAGGGTTTAGAAACTCCTGTCTTATCAGGTTTCCTTCTTCTCCTCACTATGTGGTCTTCTGTTTCTGTGATTCAGTGCTTGCCACATATACTACTTTGCTTTTATTAAGTGACTGCCTTCCCAAGAACTCAAAGTGCTGTGCAAGCATTATTCAGCCCCCACAACTCTCTTTAAGTAGATCAGCCTTAACCTTCTATTATCGATGGGGGGTATCAAATGTTGGCCTCATCCCTTGACCTCTCAGGTCCTGCCTGCCTGTCACCATCAGAGCCACCCCTGGGCAGGGGTGTTGCTGGTGCCTGGCTTACGGGGCTCAAGCCCCCAGTCCCAGCACCCGAGCCCCGGGTTTGCTGCTGGGCCTCCCACAGTGGCAGCTTCAGTGGCAGTGCACGAGCCCTGAGGCTCAGCTCCTGAGCCCTGGGGCTTTTCCCAGGCCAGCAGCACTCCTGCACCTGGGGGGATATTACTTCTGGAGTCAAGATAGACACATGACTGCAAGCAAGGGAGTGGTATGTGACCTTCTGCAAACTCCTGCTACTGATCAGGCTGGTTTTGTCCCTGTAGGATCTTTCTGACAGTGGTTTTAATCAGGGGGGCAGGTTTGGGGGGTGATCCTCCCTGAACAGTGTCATGTGACCCACACCACCCCTCCCCAAGAGCTCTTCCTACTGCCCTCTACTAACTGGAGTGTGCTTCAGATCCATAGGACTACGTGAGAGGAAGCTTGATTAAATGGGGCAGAATAGAGGGAAAAGACCAGTTCTTAATCTATAAACCTCTGGTGTAGCATTTAACTCCACCACCAGGCACCCATAAGATCTTTTGTTAGCATCCTGAAAAGCTTCTAGAAAGAACTGGGTCTTGCTGGGGTACATTAGCCAAGTGAGCGAAGTGATCTCTAGTTTATCCTGAGGTTTTTGAACAGGACCATGTAATTGTATTTAGGTTAATGGCATGAGTCTTTTTTTCCCCTGACAAAATATGTTTTGAACTACATGCATAATTTTCTGGTTACATGTGATGCATATATTTGGTAAAGTCTTTCTCAGTTTCATCAGTTTCACAAGCAGAGTTAAGCAGATCATTCATGATAATCATATTTACTTTATTGGTAGGAAACAACTGGTCATCATCAAAAGAAGTGGGCAGCTAGCTTGTTTACAAAATTGAAAAAGAGGTATTTGTGAGCAGCCCTTTATACAGAGGTTGCCAGCAACTGTAACAACATACAATGTTCTCAGACAACTTTCACTGGAATTATCCAACACATTTTTTGGAAAGTAATGTTTCCCACGGTTGCTAGAACCTGCTAGAATAATGGAAAAGGGCTGTTTCAACTGCGATTCCATTTTCATAAGTGATACAACAGGGTTTTATAGCCACTGTGACCCACTGTCCCTTAAAGCTCCATACTAGAAACCCCTTATTTGTCATTTCTGTGTAATTGTAGTAGTTCATTTTAAGCATGCCATGTAAGAAGATGAAAGGTCATAATCTGCTAAAACTCATTGTGCGGTCAAATTATGCATATTGCTAGTATGTATGCAGTTATAAGATTTTTGCTATTACTACAATATGTTTATAAGCTTACTAATGTAACCCTTCTGCCAGGGCGAGCTGGCAAGACAAGGGCTAGGTTCTATATCTAGGGGTTTCCAAATAATGTAATGCCACCAAGCAGCTCGAGCCCCCACCGAGGTTTCTGGGAAATCACGCACTTTTCCCTGGGTACCCCAAAGGGGTAAGGCTTCCCTGCTCGCAAGCATGAGATGAGTGTAGTATACAGAACTTTTAATAGTAAAAACAGAATAAAAAGGCCAAATAACAGAAATCAGCATTGATCTAGGAAATCAGTACAGAGCAGGTTCCCAACTACCCACCCCGCATAACAGAACATGCAAGACTTAATAGCAAAATCAGCATCAATCTCGAGAATCAGTGCTAACTAGGCTCCCAAACTACCCTAAGGTATGTAGGGAGTGTCTTTCACGCCAGCTGTCCACCAACACCAACCACTGGTCACTCACTCCATCCACTAGCACCGTCCCTTGGTTCCACGCACTGTCTGCCAGCTTCGCCCACTGGTCACTCATGCTGCCCAGCTGACTGCTGGCCACTCTCACCGTCCGCTGGCTCTGCTTGCTGGCTCTACCCACTGATCACTTGCGCCACCCAGCTCGCCGCTGTCCGCTCTTACCATCTGCCAGCGCCGCCCACCAGTCACTCGTGCCACCCACTCTCACTCTGCTGGCTCCACCGGTCACTTGCGCCACCCAGCTCACCACTGGCCACTCCATCTGCCGCTTGTCTTCAGTGATTTCAGGTCAGAGAGAGGGGGTCTCCTTTCTCTAGTGATTTCAGTTCAGAGAGAGTTTGTCTCTCTTAGTGATTTCAGCTCTTAACTCTCAAGTAGCTGCAAACAGCTACTTCTATTAAAATAACAAAGACAGGCCTTAAAAGAAGCCCAGCCAGATCCATCATTTGACAGCAGGGCCATGGGGTGAGACAAAAATGCCTCAAGCATTGCTCCAGAAGGAGCTATGCAAACCCTAGCCCTGTGTCCCCGTTTCCAGGCTGAAACAGGCAGAAGCCTCTCTTACAAGTCTTTTGTAGCTAAGGTAGCTTTTACCCTTTAACTAACCCAAACAGCTTTGGAAGAATTAGAGAGCAGCATATCACCAAAAACAGTATTTCATATTTCCCTTCAGTAGAATTGCAGATATTGACAGATTTGTGATCAGAGCAAACCCAAATACCATTACCTATATTGCCCTCCACCCATAGTTTGATTATGCTAATGTGTTCTTTGTGCTCATGCAAACACAAAACCCATGCAGATTAGTTGCCCCCCTTCAGAAGCTGTTAGGCACAGCTCCTAAGCCTGTCTTACAGTAATAACAGCAGAGGAGGCACCCCTGCAGGCTGGGCAGCCATCAGCCAATGAAAGAGTCATAAACAAAGGATTTGCAATACAATGACAGTTGCATAGGACTGTGCCCTAGAGTGTTCAACTCTAATTCATTCTTACAAGAGGGACTGAGCAATCTTGTGGCTCAGCAGGGCCCACCTGGACATGCCTGGACTAGGTATGCTGTTCGCATCGTGAAAAGGTATAGAACCAGGGTGGCCAAACTTATGGAACTCAAGAGCCACACAAGTTAATTATTAAAACTTTGAGAGCTGCACTGAGGCGTATAGCAATATACTTTTACCTACTCCAAAATTACTAAGTTAAAAATCATTGCACACTTTAATTTTATTGTAAAAAGAGGACAAATATTGATCCTACTAATGTCAGATTCTAATTACTTAAGGTTACCATGAAAACTAGGCCTATACAGTAAAATCTTAGCTGCTGCTTGATGTAGAAAACTGCAGGCTAGTAGAGAGTTTTTTAAAATCCTGACCATGCTGCACTTCTCCCCACTGTCCCGACCCACTCCTGAACTCCTAGGCTGGGGCTGCTTTCCTAAATTGATTTGCTGACATTCTTCCAGGAGCCACAATTTTTCTTTCATGAGCCACATGTGGCTCCCAAGCCACAGTTTGTCTATGCCTGGTATAGAAGAAGAACAAGTCAGGGCCATAACTATGGTGGGACAAAGCCCCAGGTACCAGATTCCAAGGGCGCCAAGCACCCCAGCAGGAAAGCGCCCCACTGGGGGTCCCCACCAGCTGGTGGGAAAAGCGGCCACTCCGGGGACCCTGCTGGCCAGCAGGAAAAGCAGCCAACAGGTGAAGCCGCCTGGCCAGGGGCTCCTGGCAGCGGCATGGTCTGGATCTGGCTCTTTGCTGCCAGCTGGGCTGGATTGGGCCCTGTGTTGTGTGTGTGTGTGGGGGGGGCACGTCTGGGGCTGCTTGCCCCGGGCGCCAGCTTTTCTCATTACAGTCCTGGAACCAGTGGCTCTGTGCCTTGTCTTTTCTCCTCCCCCATCCGTGTTGGAAGCAAAAGGAGTAGTGGAACACTAAGGCTATGTCTATACTTGCAAGTTAGTTTGAATTAAGGCAGCTTAATTCAAACTAACTTAGTCCCCATCTACACTAGGCTGTCATTAGTTCGAACTAGTAAGATCTGATGTTTAGGTCGAACTAAGCCCTTAGTTTGATCCTTAGTTTGAACTTGGCACAGTGTGGACATTTAAGTCCACTTTGTTAGTTCAAACTAAGGGCAGTTAGTTCAAATCAGCAATAAGTTTGGATGTAGCTTGAACTACATTCAAATTTATTACTTCAGATTAACAAATTCGAGTTAAGTTTGGGAAGCGTAGACATAGCCTTTGAGACTGGATCCAGGCTTAGGAGAAGCCTATACAGTGAGAACTACAACATGCAAGTTTTAGTTTGCATGCTTCTTTTTATTACTTTTGGTACTAATCTCTGATTTCTTATGCCTGTGTTTTATGATCACTTAAAGTCCACAGTTAACAAAAGCTCGTGTGTGCTCTCCACGCTGAGAGAGGAGGGAAGAACCAGTAATAAACTTACTCATGAGATTTCTTACCAGGGCAGAACTGGGCATCTTCAGGAGGGGGTAGGGTTGGGGTCTCAAACACATGGCCTGTGGGCCGCATGCAGCTCCTTAAACTATTTCCTGTGGCCCGCAATGACATGATCCTTACAAATATTTGCAATATCATTGTATGGAAAGGTTTAAGTGGTGCGGCCCTCAGGCTACCATACTAATCCTCATGCAGCCCTCTGCTACTCCTCATGCGGCCCTCTTGGTGATTTGAATTTGAGACCTGTGGGTAGGGGGTGGCAGATGGTTGGGTCAGACTGCAAGTGGCCTCTCTCTGAAATTCATGAAAGATTCTGAGAACTTTCCTGCAGTCTAGCTGGAGGTAGGCTCCTCAGACTGTTGGGCTGAGTGGTAACTGCACGTGGAGGGATTTGCTTCTTGTCATTAGCAAAGTAGTGAGGGAGACAAACCCATTTGGAGAGTTAAGAGGTCACAGGGGTACTCCAGGCCCAGCTGGCACCAGGAGGGAACCCATCACACTCTTCTCTGAGGACCCTCTTCTTATAAATGACTTTCTGCATTTTTCTTAAGGGTCTTTGTATGTATTTGCCACTATTTTTTGTTTCTTACAAGAGAGTGCTGCTGCACCTCTATCTTTTTTTGGGGTGTTCTCTTCCATGTCCTTGCTATAGCTCAGGACTAGATCTCTCTGCTTGCCAGAGTTGATCTTTTCAGTTTGCTACTTTAAGGGTAATCCTTTTTGACTTTTGTACAGGCTTTTCCTCCCCACAGCCTGTACCCTTACATTCTTGGACTAGCCAACACAAACTCTGTGATGTGTTGATCTAGCGGGATCTAACTTTTAAGGTCCTCTAGTTAACTCCATGAGTGCTCCAAATATCACTGGGTCTGTGTTATTGGTTACAGGCACTGCTTCTGCAGTCTCTAGCAGGTTGTGTAATAATTCTAAGTGGGCATTTGTGATAATGAAATAGGCTACGAAGATGTTGGTGTTGCTAGAGATTGTGTAGCAGTCTTTCATGTGCTTTTGAGATTTGCATGCTGTTTCATCATTGATTAAACTCACAGGATGAAATCTCTATAAGTGGGGGAGAAAATAGGTACTGAAAGAGTTCATCAGGGTCTCTTACAATGCTGGCATCGGGTAAGTTTGTTCCTTGGCTAAATGTACCCCATAGAAAATTTCAAAACAGTTTAGCAATTTGACACTTAGCAGGGTTTAATGTGATTTCATGTTGGTGTAAAACCATGCCTTCTTTCCAGTAGAAATCATTAATGTACTTATTTTGTTTTTCATCGTCCGAGCACCAACGAGGGTATGTGGAAGCCTTTTGTTTCTGATGGAGGTGTAATTTTATGTACTCTGAAAAGAATTTTGCCAGATTTTGCTTCAAAATGGCAGACTTTATATTGTTTTTTTCCATTGTGTACCCCTTCAATATGGCCATGTTCAAGTCCCACCGTGCACCAAGTCCCCAGGATGGCCCTTTCCTTATCAGTATGGGCGCACATCTCCTGCTCAGTTTCCATACAGGATTGGCTTAGCAGGAACATAAGTTTGCCACCCTTTCTGACAGGTAACAATGGGAAAAAGAGACCTCACGATGGTATGCTTTAACTTTCAAATTTCAAAATATACTTTATGATGGGTCCAAATCTGTCATGAACAATATTGGGGTGTCTGTTAGAGCATTCTTTTGATTTTGTTTATGAAAGGGTACAGACTGGCAGAATCATAATAGCCTGTTTCTTTACCAGGATTAGGTTTGTGATACAGGCATTGGTCCTCCACCGAAAGAGACCATCTCTAGGCAGCAGAGACTGAGGCAGCTCAGCTTTAAGAAATCTGCACGCTCCTTGTTTCTATCCTCACCTCCCAATCATACTCTCAGAGAGTCATGACTAAATACTGTAGTCTCTTCAGATAGTCAGTCTGCCTTAAGCTGCATCTTGTCATAAAGAAACCTGAAATTTGTCCCCATCATAGGGTTTGTGTTTTTTCATAACAGATGACACAGCCATTGGAAAAAGACACCTGTTAAACTCAAAGGCTGTACATACTCTATCAATGACAGAGTAACTGTCTAGAAAGTAGGGGCCTCTTGGTCATTCCTCACCCTGTAACTCATGATGTATTTGTGTATTTTCTTTGTGAGGAGTATACAACAGCCACTGAATAACTGGGGTTGATCATCTCTTTCTGGCGGTGATAGTTGTCCAGAGGGAGGAGGACTACCGGGCTGCTCTGTGAAAATGTAAACCTGTATATAGCCATGCAGACAGATGTCAGCATTATTTACCAGAAGAACTCTGTACACAATACTATCTCTCTGAATTTATCAGAGCCTCACTCTACAATATCTTCCATCTCTGGTATTTTCATGTTCTCCATACAGGATACAGGCCCATCTCAAAATTTGGCTTTGTCCTGAGGCATTGTGCTGTCAATACCATAGTGCGGCATCCTGGACATAGACCACACATAATTTTGGTTTTCTAAAGTGGTAAAAAAAGGTTGAAAATATCTTGTTTGCAACCTTCAATTCCCAACACCTGTGGGAGTTTGCTAAGTTTCATAGACAAGAAGTTTAAAGAGTCTATAAAATAAACACCCAACGCCTTATCATCCACATACATTGGTTTAGTATACTACCCTGAGTTATCAATTATTTGCTCATCTTTTCCTTCTTTACCTGTCTGACAGTGAAATACACATTGTAACTTTGGTGCTATGAATGTATAATCCCAGAATGTTTTGCTGATAAAGGTCTTAACAAAGGGAGAAAAACAATCCCAGCCTTTTAATTCCCAGGATTTTTCTCAATAATACCAGCAACAATAGTTGTGACTCTACATTGTGTGCCAAAACTTGCAACAATTTTTTGCACCAAACAACTTTTTTCACACCAGCACCCCATAATATTGCTCCTGATGCAGCAAGATGAAAAAAAGTTGTGGGGTACACTGGGCCTCCTCTATTTTAACTCTCCTTTTGTCACAGAAAGTACCACCTGTCTGCTGACTCGTAAACACTGTTCAAATGCTGCTACGTTGTTGAGCATAATCTTTTCTTGATCTGACTGCTCCAGTTTCTCATGAAACTTTTTTGTCCCATCTAACTATGTTGTCTGTAGGCTGGATATGACCAAGAACCCACCCACAAAACACAGATAGGTACCAGTGCAAGTTGGGTCTACTAAAATCCGTCTCTTTTTATGGACAGTTTGACTATTAAAGATAGCATTTAGACCCTGACAGTTTGAGAACCTCCACCTGTGCCCATGATCTTTACAACCATCGCAAGGTGTAATATCTTATTGACGCACATCTCTCTGTTATAGTGTAACAGTTTAGGGACATGACTTAAGAAATCTTCAGCAGATAGGTCCCCCTCCCAGTTCTTCTTAATGAAAACAAAGGATTGGTTTGGTTAAATTATGCTAAGGATAAGGTTTGGTCATGGAGGCCATGGATTCTGTGACTTTCTGGGACCTCTGTGACTTTTAGGGCAGGGCTGGAGCAGCTATCAGCCCTGGGGCTGCTGCCAAATAGCTGATCAGTCCCCAGCTTTGTTTACTCCTCCCTCAAGGTATTTTTGGTAACAGTCAGGCACAGGTCACCTCTTCCATGAATTTTTGTTCATTGCCAATGACCTGTGCCTGACTTACGAAAAATAGTGTGACAGAATCTTAATCTTTATATGACTTTTTAAATACAACTGAATGTTATCATGTGGGGTTAGCCTATTGTTAACATCCTCAGAAACTAACTGGATCCATCTGCATATGGCTTCAATCACCTGCACCACTGAATTTTTTTGCTCAAGATTGACCAAACAAAAACTCCTCACAACACACAAACCACTAAATCTAGGTAACGACCATAGCTAATGTCCCACTCTATATACACAGTTATTTGGGGGTCTGTATCTGCATTTGCAGAGTTATTTGGGGGTTCTTCTAGTGTATGGGACCATCAGGTGCATCTTCTATATCAGACACTATTTGAGAGTCAGACTCCAAGGGGCCAGCAGGAGTAGATGGGGACACATCTAGATAGCCTTCTGGAGAATGTTCTGAATCAAACTCTGAGGATAACCACCACCCTGCAGGAGCCCAGGGGCAAATTCCACCTCCCCATTCTTAGACCCTGACAGTTTGAGAACCTCCACTGGGGGCACTTCCTCCCACACCCCCATCACCTCTTTAGCTTTTTTTAGGGACCCTGACCTGTAACTTTTTGCATTTGTTTATCCCCCAAACGCTGAACCCTCCCCCATTGTGTTTATTCCTCAGCTGATGCGTAGCCTTGAGGATGCCCCTTAACCTGAGCCCCTTTCCGTAACAGTCATGCCCGCTCAAAGCCACCTTTTGGAAAACTGAAGTATTGTTCAAAGTCGCATGCAAGAGCTTTTGCATTTTTTGAATGCTGTTTCTGGTCATCCTTTTCTTTTAGAACCCTCAGGATACAGCAGCCATCAACTTTCTGAACAAAGTGTCATCTTCTTTCCCAAATCTTTTTAATAATATTGAAGAGCTGGGCCTAGCTTTTTGAGGTAGCAGAATAGCTCATTACAATTTCTGGATACTTCATGAAGATTGAATATACCTGCATTGCAGGAGCTTTCAGTCCTCAGTTTTTTATTCACAACCCCTAAAGCAGCACATACACAATTTAACACACCTGTAATGATTTCGCTCCCACATTTCTCAAGGCCTGGTATGGCATCAGTCATCAAGGAGTAAGACCTGTGCTGCTTGGACTGTGTCTATTCACCACAGCTTTTTGTTTTGTGCTTCTGCTTGACACATATGAACTTAAGCCCTGATGCTTCGTCTTTGCTCTTCTGGCCTTTTGCATTGGCACTGTTGTGAAAGGTCTCTTTGTGGATTTCTGGTTCTTTGGCAGACTGCTGGAAGTATCCCTGTATCTGTGACTATGACATCATCAGAAGGGCTGCCCATGTCTGATTAGGAAAAGAGAGATGGTCCAATTTTACTCTTAAACATTTTGCAAAATTTACTAAAATCACACAACTTAATGCTATAGTCTCTCCCTCACCCACTGCTCTTTATTTAAAATACAAAACTGCACAGAGCCTCAAACAAACAGGCAAAATGTATTTACCAGATTTCATCCATAAGTGAGCCATTGAGGCGTGTAAATTTTCCTTTTCAATAGTTTCTTTTGAGCTTGTTTACCCTCTGGTCTAGGGTCTCTCTTATTCCCACCATTCTGTGGCATGGACAACATACTCTAACGCACTGAAATGGTCTTGTGAACTTTTAAAAAGTAAATATTCCTTAAGGTTTTTTTTTAAATTTAAAAAGCTTTTTTTTTTTTTTTTGTTAAGTTCCATTTCAAGCCATACAACAAACATAGGTTTTGGTTTATTTCTCCACTGTCATTTTGCCAAAATGTCTACATTTTCAATACAAGCACACATTTCCATTATGCACACCAAAATGAAGTGCATAATAAAATACTTCTTAACACCCCCATCACAACTATGTCTTGCATAGGCCCCCTAAGTCATCAGCAACAATTTAAACATTAATTAAAAAAAAAAAAAATTAAAAACACACCACATTTTGCAGAATAAACCCCCCGATAATTTAAACACTTCAAGCCAAGTTTCCAACAAATACTTTAAAAAGCGCATTATCACAACTGTTCTGCACAAATCTCTCACCAACAATTTAAACATTGAAGCCAACTGTTTTAAAAATCATTTTAAAATATATTACTCACAGAATAAAAAAAACAGTAGTTTTAAACACGCGAAAGCAACAGTTTGAAACAAAATACTTCTCAAGGCACCCACACCTAAGTCACAGTTTAAATATTAAAACAAAAAATTTAAACCATTTTAAAACACACAAACACATTTAAAGGTCAGTTACAGAAATTTATATCCACCACAGGGTAAGGGGATGCTGGCACATGTTAATTCTGTTTTTCCCCCTGTGTGTATTTGGGCCTTTCAATTAAAGAACAAGCAAAATTTTAGCTTGATGCATTTGGGAAACAATACTAACCCTTCTTCTACAACTGTTTAATGCCTATGGGTTTGGGGGGGGGGTATTTTGTGTTTTTGTTTTAATGTATTAAGCACAATTATAGTTAAATGGGTTTTGCCTTGCCTTGGTGAGATACAGCTTGAAGTTGCTGTTTCCATGCTAAACAGATCACACTTTAATAAAAACAACACATAACATTATTAGTAAGGACATCATGGATAAAAAGTAACATACAAACAGTCACACAACATCATCTTGCAATCCAGCAGCTGTTCTGTTCAAAATAGTTTGCTACAACAGGACAATTTCCACACAGCTGAGGCTCATATACTGTCCTAATTCTTTGTTTGAAACAAACTTCAAAGTTTGTAGTTAACAGGGTGATTTGAGCATTACAACGCTTCATTGATGCATAAGGAATTTAGGCACCCCTCCCAAATGGTCTCTTTTGTGATGTGGGAGGTGAACATTTAAACAGATTGTCTGCACAACTGTATCTTTGCACAAAGAGACCCAATAGCTGGGTTTTCACAAATAATTTTTATTTAAAAAACATGCAGGCCCTTGAAAACAAACCAAGGTGTGCCATCAAAACATTTCTTGTATACGAGCCACACAGAGCTCCACTTTGGTAATTTTCTTTAAAATACTGTTAGTCTCAAGTACATTGCAAAGCATTTATCAAGTTTACACCTGTTGCTAAATTTTCTTGGGTTAAGCATCAACATTGTGATAGGTTATGCTATGCAATGTTAAAAAGCTTTTCCAAATTCAGGTCAGCACACAAGTCCTAGAGTCTGCAGCTGGTACTTTCTGAAGTCCAAATCACACATAGTCATGGTGCTATTGGCCTGAAGCACCTATGGCACAGCATTCACAATCTTTGAAAAGCTGTTCCATAAGAAAGTGATTAAGGAAAGCAAACACAGTAACACATACAATAGAAAGCATGACTTTTTCACACTCACAACATGGTACTGACTGTTAGCTTTATGCCAAGGGTCTTCTTTAAATCCATAGCTATTATCTTCAGTATCATCTTCAGTGCTTTGCATGGTCATTGAGCAGAAACGAGTTGGGCACAGTTCATTTTCACAATCTGATGCAATGCTGTCCAAGGCCTTCAGAAGATGGCACTGACGTTTTGAAAGATTTTTCAAGAAAGAAATTACTGTAAGTCCATGCCTGTGGTTTTTTGGTTAGTTTTTAACTGTATGCAATCTTAGGTTGGTTCTAGGGCCGGATGAAGACACGCTGGGCCCTTACCTATGTCAAGATTCAGAGGTCTCATACCATAAAAAATAAAGAGAAAAAAGTGTATTACATTATAACAGAAAGGGAATGAAAAAATAATTGATGAACCATTATATTTGCATATATATATAGGCAAAGATGCAACAAAAAACAACTAAATAAAACATATATATTGTGAAATACCTTATTTGCATTATCAGTTTCAATTATGATAAATCATCTTCGTGATCTCTGACATATTTAGGGGCCTCTCATAATGTGAGGCCCTAAGCCATAGTTTACTTGGCTTGTGCCTAAATCCAGCACTGGTTAGGTGTGTCTACACACAGTGTTTAAATTGAAATAACACTGGTTATTTTGATTTTAAAAATGGTAGGTCCACACGATGTTCCTTTATTTCGAAATGAAGAGCTCCCTCAGTTCGATATAAGGAAAGTCATACCGATATAACAAAACCTCGTATTATATCAATATGATGGTTAAATTGAAATGGTTATTTCAGAATAATAGTGCAGACATGTTATTTCGATTTAACAGTTAAACCAGTTTAACACTTTTTGCCCTTCTCCTTCCCAGCTGCTTTCCTTTTTCTATATATTGGGTGGGAGCATGGCCCTTCTAGGGGGCCATGTTGCCACACCTCCCATGGTGCCTCTCTCCTAAATCGAATTAGCAAGTCCTGTCCATGGACATGCTATTTCTATTTGAGTTTCTAGTGGGGACCTGTTAAAGTGATTTAACTTAAATTGTTTTAATGATTTTTATATCGATTTTATTAAATTGATATAAGTTAAATCGATTTAACTGTGTATGTGTGAACATACCTGTTGGTTCCTAACCCCATTACACTCCATCCTCAACTATAACCTCTTATTGTTCATTTACCTGTGCAACGTCTTTTCCATTCATCTGCTCTGTTGAGCTGTGATCACCATCCTCTATGGGGGCAGCAGCTGTGTGGCCGTCATGCTCATCAGTCTTCCTCCTGAGTGCTTGGGGTTTCAGGGTCAGATTCTGGTATAGCCCTCAACGACTGAGCCAAAGACCTCTCTTAGGCCACTATTTCCTCCTCAGAACTATCACCAATAAAGTACTTTCTCTGCAGGCAGTCAGAAGCCCTCAGAATTAAAACAAATGCCTAAGTTCTCACAGGAATAGCAAAAGAGTTTTTTTCCTTCCAGCATTTCCATAGTTTCTGAAACATGCCTTCTTGAAATGAGATGGTCTCTTCCATGTGGCACTGGGACTTCTACAGGTATTGCTGCCAGCCAACCAACCACAGAGCTCCAGAGATTGGAAGGCTTGGTCCTAGACTGTGCCAATGAGTACACAGTTCCCTTCTGGGCTAGCCTAAGAGGGCTGAAACCCACTCTAAGAACTCCCCCCCACTGCCCTCTACTAATTAGAGGGGTTACACAGCCCTCTTCCAGGAGCATCACTCTGCCCTGGCACATGCCAGTTTGGTCAAATCCCCTCTTGGGAGTAGGCCTACAGGTCTGATATTCTAATTGGTAGAGGGTGGTGTAAGCAGTTCTCAGAGGGATCACATGCCTTTCTTTCGGAGGATCTTCTTCCCACACCAAGCTTGCCCTACATTGGTCTTGGGGCAGTCTTATAGAGTGAAAACCAGCTGGATTGGTAGAGGGTCGTAGGAGGGTTACAGCTCTTGCTTCCAGTCATGTGTCCATCATTACCCCAGAAGTAATGCCCCAGGCAGTCATTAGTCATAGAAACGGGAAGGAACTCTGAGAGGTCATCGAGTCCGGTCCCCTGTACTCATTGCAGGACCATCGTCTTATGATGATAGGTGGACAAGGCCCACAGAGTTATGGGGTGGATTCAATATGACAGATAGACAGGCCTTACAGGTCAAAGAGCAAGGACATTTGATTGACAGCAGGTCCCTTATACTACAGAGTGAATATACCTAGGAACAGAGTGGTTAAGTGACTGTCTCAACGTCACAAAATGAATCAGTGGCAGAGCTAAGACTAGACCAATCTCCTGCTCTAACATCTAGACATAGTGCCTTTCTAAAAACTGAATTTTTGACTCTCAGTCCAATGAAATGGAGGGCTAGAATAGGACTGCCTAGAAACTATTGCCTCAGAAATATAGTTTGGGACCATTTATGTTCATAAATCTTCATCTGAAACAGGGTGGGGGTTGCTTTTAGCAACTATTTGTATGAAAAATAGCACTATAAATAGAAAGCTGTGCTGAGGTAAGCAGAATCCCACAAAACAGCTTGCTGTAGCAGGAAAGACCGTGAAATACTATACCAAAGCAAAAGGCAGATGAATGGTTAGATACTGTAACTACAATTCAAACCACCAAGAGAGTAAAAAAACTAAGCAACAACCAAGGCAAAATCTGATGGTGAATGGATTGGGACCAAAGGAAAGCAGAATCATACCCCATTACAACAGAGCTCAAATGATGTGCATCTTGAATTAGGCACGTCTTGGGCTAGGTGCTGGGACACAGATAAGAGTATGGATCACATTTCTGTGATGACCTCTTTGCAAGGTATAGTAAATGAATCTGTTCAGGTAGATAAGGTCACCCAGGGATAAGAGCCTAAACTTGCAGAAGTGCCTAATGCTTTTGGGAGCCCAACTAGAAACACTTTGAAGGGAGCAGATCTTCGAGAGAGTGGCTGTTGAGTGCTCTTTGGAAAAGCAGGTCCCATCCAGGTTCTCAAGCTGGATTCCCAAAACCACCAGGCTTGAATATTCACTAGTGACAAGGTACAGACTGATAAGGGAAGGGAACAAATAGAGCCCTATGTCACATCCATAGAGAGGGGAGAAGGAAGAACCACGACTAAAAAGAAAAACAAAAGATGAGTAATCGTTAAGGGAGCACAACTAAAGAGGGACCCGGTCCTGAAGAGCAGTCTGATTTGCGGTTTTCAGTATAGTTGATAGATCAAGGAGAACACAAAACAGGAATCATATTTTGGCAAAGAAGAGGTCTTTGGAGATAATGGACACCAGGTTAAAAGAGATCCGAGGGAGTCTTAAAGAAGAGCAACTTGGGGAAGGGCTGAAAGTGACTTGTTTAAAGTACTTGGAGGTGAAGGGAGATGAGATGCTAGTTGGGTTGAATTTGATTTTTTTTTTTATGGGAGTGGTCAATAGAATGAACAGCTGTCCAAACAAAGAGGAGCACGAGGAAGAACATAGTAAAGGCAGATAAACATCTGGGAGGGGACTGAGTCAATAGGACAAGTTGAGGTCATTGGAGGTAGGGATTTAATGAGACATGTCAATCAACAGTCATGGTAAAGCAAGGGGTCCTGGAAGGGGGAAAGTCCTGCCTGATGTCAGACACCAGTAACCAAGGACTAACTGCCACTTTTTGTCATGGGAAGGCCAAACTGAGACCTTGAGGCTTTGGGCTCTCTGCCAAACCACTTCGTGAAAAGCAGTTAGGAATTGGCCTCTCCATGAATGCTGACTCTCTAAGCCTGGGGTGGCACCAGCGTTGCTGAGAAGTCCCGTGGAACTTGGGGCATCTGTAGAGAGCTGGAGCAGTCTAGCAGAAGGCCAACCATTCCCCTGACAGAACAGCTCCCTTGCCAAACGTGCAGTTGAGGCCCTGCTGATCACCCTCGCCTCGCTTGCTCTCTGTCAAAAGTTGATCGTATGCACTAGGTCTTTGTGTACAACGACATGAATGGCACCAACATAATCTTCGGGGATTAGTAGGGACATGCTGCTGCAGAAAGTGACTCTCTCTTTTCTGGTGCTGCTCCTTCCCTGGCCAGGCATGCCCTCCTGAAACTATGTAGCTGCAAACATAGCATCTGTGTAGAGGGCTTCTGTAATATTAGGGGATGCCGCTTTGTTTTAGGTCTCCCTCTGACAAATTTTCAGCAGATTTTCTACTTTCCATGTCCTTCACAGCAAAAAGTGGCAGGGATAGGCTGGCTCTGAATTCTAAAGGAGCTGCTATCGGTTTGGGTATCACACCTGTGTCAAATTAGGGACTATATTTATATTAACGTTTAGGATAACAATGGCAGGGTCAGGCCTGTTACTGATCTCCAACAAGGAGAGGAAAGGTGGTGCGTGTCTGAGTCGGTCAAACAGTTGGTGTGTTTGTGACGGCTGGGGCATAATTCAGGCTGTGTCACTCCTGTCCTGCAACCTACAATGTTGCCTTACTGAAGTAGCTCCCACCTGGACTGCTCACAAACAGCCTTCCAGCAGGCAAGTCATACCCCGATTGTGTGCATGTAAGCGTGGCCTTCCGGCTCTTGCCAGCCTTGGGTAGCGCTGCAGGGTGATCTAACACACCCCCAACCACAGATCTTCCCCAGAAATATATGTTCTGTATTGTCCAGCTTGCTGCTGGACAGGACAAATATATTCGGTTAATTATTCGTTTAAGGGAATAATAAACCAGTTTATTATCTTAAATGGCATTACCCTGACACTTCACTTTAAACGCACTTGATTAGATAAATTAGTCAAACAGTTTTACTAAGTACAAAGAGAAAGATTTAAATGAACACAAGTAATGAGGCATAGAAGTTAGAAATGGGTACAAGAAATATGAATATAAAATGCTTACTAAAATCTACTTACTAAACTAATTTAATTGCAAAGCAAACTTCTTACCACATGCACCAGCAGAGTGGTGGTCAAACTCTCGGATCAGGAACCGTCTCTGAGTCAAATGGCTGTTTCCTTTTGGCCTCTTAACCAACCAACCAACCAACAGTCCTGTGGCACTTAAAGACTAAGAAATTTATTTTTTGCATGAGCTTTCATGGGAGAAAATCCCACGTCATCAGGTTCCCCCATCTTCAAAGCCTCTGATGACGTGGGATTTTTCTCCCACAAAAGGGCATGCAAAAAATATATATATATATTTGTTAGTCTTTAAGTGCCACAGGACTGTTTGGTTGTTTGTTTTACTGAACTAGGCTAACATGGCTACCCCTTCGGATTTTGTCCTCTTGGGTGTAGGGAATGAGGTGGGAAGGAAGATAGAAAGGGCTGCTTTAAGGAGTTTATACCTCCATTTTATAGTTCGTGTTCCTCTTGGAAAAAAAATACTTCCAGCTGAGAAGACAGTCTATGTGACAGATATTCCATACTGTGTTTTTTTTTTTCCTACCTGTATGAACTTTCTTTGTGTATCCTTGCTTGATGACTGTTTACTGCTTACGTGCAAATTAAGGCAAGCTCACTTAGCCCTCGTCTACACTGGGGCTGCTTTTCAGCAGCAGTTGGTGGTTATTAACGCACGTAAAATGCCTTGAGTAAATGACAGCAACTTCCTAAGCCCCCGGGATGCACTGGGGAAAGCCGATTGCAAATCCCTTGCAGTCAGCTTTCCCCTACGTCTCCTAGGGGCCAGGACTTCCAGTGCTGACTTCCAGGAGCACCGTAGAGAGTTCAGACGTGCTGCTCAGTGCTCCTGGAATGCCCGGCTGATGGCAGCGATTTTCATCTAGGGTTGCCACATTAGTTCTCTTTGTATAGGGGATAGGGAACTGGGTTGGGAGAACTGGACTTTATGCCAAACTCCACCACTGACCCAGGCAAGTAACTTCATTTCTCTGTGCTTGTTTCCCCTGCCACCTTTGTCACTCTGTGTAGAACCCCATTGGTTTTACACAGTGCCTAAAGTTAAATTGATTAGTTCAATTTTTGAAGGATGGGAGCCTAAATAAGCAAGCGACAAAGGGTGGCAGGGGAAACTGGCACAGAGAACTAAAGTGACTTGGCCAGGGTCATACAGCAGGTCAGCTAAGCAGATTCATGGATCTTTGCAGCTGAATTATAAGGGTTTTGGGTGGTTTTTGTTTGTTTGTTTGTTTTTGGTTTTGAGGACGAGGACTTTGATTTACTATGTGTTTACAGATTCTAGAACAATGCATTGTGATCTCTGTTGGAGTCTCTAGTACACTATTTAATAACACTACTAATGATCACACCATACAATTGTCACTCCATGAGAACCATATTCATATGTCAAAGTGTAAAGATCGTCCCTAAGGTAAGGAAAGAGGTTGAAAGTGGAGTACCATGTGAAGGGAAGACAAATGGCCAAGTACCACTGACAAAAGCCAAGAGCAAGCCTCTGATAAACTGTGCAACATCTTGAAGAAGGTGCCCTTTCTTTTTCCGAGGGTGTTACTCTTTCTAAAATTACTCAGAAACTATCTACGCCTCTTCCTCTGGGGACTCTCCTTTAGTCACAGCAGGAGGTTTCACCAATGAGGACGCCGACCCTTTGTTTTCAGTCTCTTGTTGCACTTAGCTTCTGAACTACGCAAGTCTCTGGTTGTTTTCCTCACGACTCAGCGGAAAACGTTAGTCCCACCAATCTCTGTGACAGAACAATGGGTGACAAACTGCCTTGTCATTTCAATCAAGCCACCCGCACTTGTCATCTGATTTATCCAGGGTTAAACAGTTTGTTATGTGCCAGCTCGGGCTGCTCAGGGTAGCTGTTTTTCTTAATCTCTTGTCATAAGTGTTGTTGGGTGGAGTGGGAGGGAAAGCACCTGCTGGTTGAAGTGACAGCTTCATTCCAGCAACCAGGGATTCTCCTGAAAGCAAAAACAAATGGGGATAAAAATGCAGTGCATGCACCTTAGTAGGATGGTGACTGCTGTAGAATTAAGGTCGTTTGAAAGAAATCGTATCACAATTCTTGTCTCTTCCCACTCCTCTAACTTAGTGCTCCCCTCATATCCACCACTCACTTGAAACTCCATGTCTTTTGGGGGGGGGGGTGTGCACATGCGTATAGTAAAAGACTTTACTATTCTTCAAATGCCTCTTCTAGTGCTTCTTTTCTTTTAATATAAGTGCAAAAGGAAAAGACAAAGCAGAATGAAAAAGCGTAATCTGGCACCCATTGTTACACTGCTCATCCAAATGCATTTATCTTTCTTTTGTCCTGTCATCTCTTCTGCTTTTGTCATTTCTGAGTGTTTACTCTCTTTCTGATTTTCTTCTTTGCTTCTAGTGGGATCAAGTCCAATGCTCAGACAACTGGGACTAGGGAGGCCTCAGTTCAGTTCTAGAGGGGTAGTCATGTTAGTCTGCATATAGCAAAAACAGCAATGGTCCTGTGGCACCTTAAGGACTAATACATTTCTTCAGGCGTAAGCTTTTGTGGGCTGCAACCTACTCTGTCAGATGCTTTTAGCGAAGTGGGTTGCAGTCCATGAAAACTTACACCTGAAGAAATGTGTTAGTCTTTAAGGTGTCATAGAACTTAGTTCAGTTCCGTTCTTCCCTATGCCCCCTCCTGCCTTGGGCAAATCACTTCACCTCTCTGCCTTGATTTCTCCACCTGTAAAAGTATACTTGGACAACTGTGGATGAAAAGAGCTATGTGAGAAGAGTCAGGCATGTGGACGGCTCTGTATAAATAATTCAGAAAAGAAGGACCAGGCCATGTCAATTCAGGGGTATTGTTTCAAAGAAGGAGTGATAGCATCTAAATTATTTTCTTATTTTAAAAAAAATCAACTTGTTGCATCATATTTTTCATGCAAGAATATCATAAAACAGTACAGATTCAATAACCTAGTTATAGATTTTAATAATGACGTACAGAATTACATTGTACAGCTATGTATGGCACAGCTGCAGAGTACCAGAGGGTGACAGGAACTATTTAAATAGGTCTATTTCTCAGACACTGGAAACCAATTGCTGCAGTTCAGTTATTCTGAATAAATATTTTGACAGCAGATCCTAATGGACTGAAGTGTACTGAAGAATTAGACTTATGATTACATTTGGGCAGTATACTCATGACTGTCATGTGATCTGTTCAGTGAAGGTTTATACTGAAAACCAGTTACGTGCTGACAAGACTGCCCACTAACTTGTTTCTACTGAACAACTTCTAGCATTCCTCCCCCTGAGCAGTTTCAAAGAAGCAGAGAAGATGAGGGTTGGAAGGGACCTCAGGAGGTCATCTAGTCCAACCTCCTGCTCAGAGTAGAACCAACCCCAAATAAACCATCCCAGCCACGTATGTGAAGCTGGGACTTATAATCTGTAAGAATGGAGAGACCACTGGCTCCCTTGGTCAGTGGTTTACAACCTTTTGCAGGGCACAATACACTTGGCAGCATGTCATGACCCTACGGGATATAGCAGCCTACCCTCACTGGGCCAAATGCAGTCATCTCCATGGCTGTCTATGGCACACTTACCACTCTGAAAAGCTATTTAGAAAAGCTATTTTAGAGTAAATTTTGGAGACTTCAAAAGTGTATGTTTTTCTTTGCTTCTATGTCCCATGCATCTGGTTTGTATTGTGTCAGAGATGCCTGTCTTTATTGACAGGAATGTGGAAAACAGTCAATGCCATTTTAAAACATGTCATAGGGTATGTCCACACAGCTCTTTTATTTTGAAATAACACTAATAATACTAACAATAATATTCTTATTTTGAAATGATGGGCTCCAAAATAAGAGGGGGGGCTGGGACTGTAGCACCAGGAATAAAAGAGAAGGTAGTTGGAACATTGGGGGGGGGAATCAAATAAATGTCTTAAGTGCTCTACTGAAGCCCCAATACACGAGGAGAGTGGGGGAGGACAACTCCAAGAAAAAATGCAAGGAGGTTTATGTAATAGAATTGGAAATCAACATGACAAAGTAGGGCAATCGACTGGGTATCTTAGGTGCCTATACACTAATGCAAGGAGCCTGGGAAATAAGCAGGAAGAATTGGTAATACTAGCGCAGACAAGGAACTATGATATCATAGGAATAACGGAGACGTGGTGGGATAGTCTGCATGACTGGAGCTCTGCCATGGATGGGTATAAACTGTTCAGGAAAGACAGGCAGGGAAGAAGACGGGGAGGAGTAGCACTATATGTAAAAGAGCTCTATGACTGCTCAGAGCTCCATTATGGAAGTGGAAGCATGCCGGTAGAAAGTCTGTGGGTTACATTGAGAGGAGAGGGCAACAAGGGGGATGTTGTGGTGGGTGTCTGCTATAGACCACCAGACCAGAAGCAGGAGGTGGATGAGGTGTTCTATGGACAACTAGAGGAAGTTTCTAGATCACAGGCCCTGGTGCTGATGGGGGACTTCAATTACCCTGACATCTGCTGGGAGTCCAATACAGCAGTGCATGGGCAATCCAGGAAATTTTTAGAGAGTGTTGGGGACAACTTTCTAGTACAAATGCTAGAGGAACCAACTAGGGACCTTGCACCGCTCGACCTGCTGCTCACAAACAGGGAAGAATTGATCAGGGACATAGAGGTAAATGGCAAGCTAGGCAGTAGTGGCCATGACATGGTTGAGTTCAGGATCCTGATTAAAGGAAGGAAGGAAAGAAGCAAAACAAAAACCCTGGACTTCAAAAAAGCAGATTTTGGCTCCCTCAGGGAACTGATGGGCAGGATCCCTTGGGAAGCTAATTTGAAGGGGAGAGGAGTCCAAGAGAGTTGGTTATATTTTAAAGAAACCCTGCTAAGGGCACAGGAAGTTGCCATTCCAATTAGTAGAAAGAACAAACATGTGAGGCAGCCAGAATGGCTTAGCAGAGAACTCTGCTCTGAGCTTAAACATAAAAAGGAAGCTTACAGGAAGTGGAAGCTTGGTCAGATGACCAAGGAGGCATATAAAGATATTGCTAGGGACTGCAGGGATAAAATCAGAAAGGCCAAAGGACAAATGGAGTTGCGGCTAGCGAGGGATGTAAAGGATAACAAGAAGGGGTTCTATAAGTCTGTTAATAACAAGAAGAGGATCAGGGATGGTGTAGGTCCCTTGCTGAATAGGGCAGGCATCCTTGTGACAGAGGATGAGAAAAAAGCTGAAGTGCTCAATGCATTTTTTGCTTTTCAGTTATCACAGGAAGGGTCAGCTCCCCGCCCACTACCTTGGGTGTGGCAGATTGGAGAGAAGAAGAGAGGCCCTTGGTGATGGAAGGTCAGGTTAGGGACTGCTTAAAGAAGCTGGATGTGCACAAGTCCATGGGGCCAGACGAACTGCATCCAAGAGTGCTAAGGGAATTGGCCGATGAGATAGCAGCACCGCTGGCCGTTATCTTTCAAAACTCATGGAGAACGGGGGAGGTGCCAGAGGACTGGAAAAAAGCAAATGTAGTGCCTATTTTCAAGAAAGGGAAAAAGGAAGATCCAGGGAATTACAGACCAGTCAGCCTCACCTCAATCCCTGGAAAAATTATGGAGCAGATTCTCAAAGAATCCATCCTCAAACACTTAGAAGAAAATAAAGTGATGAGGAACAGTCAGCATGGATTTACAAAGGGTAAATCATGCCTGACCAGTCTTGTTTCCTTCTATGATCAGATGACTGGTTTTCTGGATGCAGGAAGAACCGTTGATGTGATATACCTTGATTTTAGCAAGACTTTTGATACAGTTTCCTACAGCATTCTCATTGGCAAATTAAGGAAGTATGGGTTGGATAGGTGGACTATAAGATGGATAGAAAACTGGCTAGATCAATGGTTTCAGCGTGTAGGAATCAATGGTTCCATGTCTAGCTGACAACCAGTTACGAGTGGTGTGCCCCAGGGGTTGGTTCTGGGGCCGGTTCTGTTCAACATTTTCATCAATGATCTGGATGATGGAATAGACTGCACTCTCAGTAAGTTCGCGGATGACACCAAGCTGGGGGGACCAGTAGACATGTTGGAGGGCACGGACAGGATTCAGGGAGACCTAGATAAATTGGAACAGTGGGCCAATAGAAATCTTATGAGGTTCAATAAGGACAAGTGTAAAATTCTGCACGTGGGACGAAAAACCCCATGCACTGCTACAGGCTGGGAAACATTCAGCTACGTAGCAGCAGTGTAGAAAAGGACCTGGGGGTCATGGTGGATGGGAAGCTAGATATGAGTCAGCAGTGTGCTCTTGCCGCCAAAAAGGCCAATGGCATACTGGGCTGCATCAAAAGAAGTATTATGAGCAGATCAAGGGATGTGATCATTCCCCTCTATTCTGCACTGGTGAGGCCACATCTAGAATACTGTGTTCAGTTTTGGGCTCCCCACTACAAAAAGGACAGGGACATGCTAGAGAGAGTTCAGAGGAGGGCAACCAAAATGATCAAAGGGCTGGAGCACAAGCCCTCTGAGGAAAGACTGAAAGTATTAGGCTTATTTAGTCTGCAGAAGAGAAGATTGAGGGGGGATTTGATAGCAACCTTCAACTACTTGAAGGGATGCTCTAAGGAAGATGGAGCTTGACTGTTCTCGGTAGGAACAGAGGACAGAATGAAGAGCAATGGTCTCAAGTTGCGGTTAGGGAGGTCGAGGCTGGATATTAGAAAAAACTTTTTTACTAGGCGAGTGGTGAAGCCTTGGAATGAGCTGCCTAGGTAGGTGGTGAAATCTCCATCTTTGGAGGTGTTTAAAGCCCAGCTGGACAAAACCATGACTGGGATGGTTTAGTGGGAGTGGTCCTGCCTCTGGCAGGGGGTTGGACTAGATGACCTATGAGGTCCCTTCCAACCCTAGGATTCTATGATTCTAAACCACCTTTAAATTGAAACAGCTGTTATTTTGAAATAACCATTATTTTGAAATAACACTTTTGCCCTTCTCCTTTTGGCCTATATTGGGTGGGGGCATGGCTCAGGGAGGGGACCATGTTGCCCATGGTGCCCCTCTCATAATGTGAAATAGCAAGTCCTGTGTTTGGACATGCTATTTCGCTTTGAGCTTTTCCCTTAATTCGAATTATCTTATTTTGAAATAAGGACTTTATTTTGAAATAAGTCATTTCGAAATAACTTATTTTGAAATAACGATGTATGTGTGGACATAGCAATAAAATAACTTCTCTGTAACATACGGGTCACGTACAGAAGACGTGATAGTGTGTGAGGGCGTCAAGAGTTTAGTGACATTTGCTTGAGGAGTTGCTGTTCAGTTCACTTTTGGCTTCATCATTCCTGAATAATGCATCCATCCCAAATCTTTATACCACGTCACATGTACTATCTCTTAACCTGTTATGCACACACAGGTGGTATGGTGAGTAGGTGCACATGTTAGGGCCACAAATTGTGGAGGAAAGGAAAAAACCCGCTGTATGAGAAGCGTAGTGACTCCATCCTGGGGCCCAGTCATGAGGGCTCCAAAATACGAGGCGAGAGTGAAAGAGGAGCCTAGTAAGAAGTCGTGGCCTGGAGAAGACTGCACTTCTGTTCCCCTTCAGCAGAGAGAGGATTTTGGGGGTCTATAACTGGAGCAGGGATGGCTGGATGCCTTGAAAGCTGCTATGTGTGGGTACAATACCTTCCCTCCATCTTATGGATAGTAATTTGACCCCCTGCTTGATTGATTCAGCAGCACAAGGCCAGTGATTGAATTGTGCTTTCATCCCTAGATGTGGGTCCACCATGGCAGGTTGGAGCCAGACCAGTGAGATGATGTGACAAAGGGTATGTCTACACGGCACTTTTATTTCAAAATAACACTCATTATTTCGAAATAAAAGAAATTAGGATCCCGTCCTTTTGAAATAAGAATCATCGTTCCAAAACAGTAAAACCTCGGTGTTTTTGAAACAGCCATTATTTTGGAAGGGATATTTCGAAATAACGCCATTTAGACCTGTTCTTTTGAAACAACACTGTGTAGACCTGTTGTTTCAAAACAACTTTTCGAAACAATGGGCCAATTGGTATTATTTCGGAATATCCCTTTCGAAATAACGGCCATTTCGATTGCGGGGCTTTCCTTATTCCAAAATGAGCCCTTTCAAAATAAGGGTTTTATTTTGAAATAAGTCATTTCAAAAGGACTTATTTCAAAATAAAACTGTGTGTGTAGACATAGCCAATGATTCTGAATCTGTTCCTTGGCTCAGTAGGGGGTATTGGTCTTCAGCCCTGTCTCAGTGCAGAATCTTCCACCAGCACTGATTTCACACTGAAAACTTAGAAGAGGGTGATGAGGAAAACAAGTGGGTAAGCTGGGAGTGTCCTTCTCTCCCTTCTGCATAGAAGATGGGGAGGGGAGGAACAGCTGTGACTACAGTATAGCAAAGATTACATGACATGTAAAGAGGAATGGGGTTGGGGGAGGTGAGAAGGCAGTTCCTAAGCTGTGGGTGATTCCAGACAAATAAGAGGCAATTTATAAGAAACTAGCATGTAAAACTCTTGGCCTGATCCTGTGAGGTGCAAGGTATCTGCAGCTTCTACTGAAACCCATAAGAAAAGTAGCAGCTTACTAGTTCTCAAAATCAGGCCCTCCAAGATCAGACACAATGTTCTGGTCATTCATGTTCCATTTTTGACTTGATGTAATTTATTCTCCTTAGAGGAAGGGGAACTGGTGAGATGAAAAGGAGAGGGAGAGAAGAAGGAAAGATTGAATAAAGGTTGGAAGGAGAAATTGTGCTGTAAAAGGTTAAACTACTTGCTGAGGCAGCCAATATGGAACAAAAGGAAAAGCATCAGTTAGTGGATCAGAGGATAAGAAGAAAGTTATTAGGTTAAGGGGAAGAACTGTAGACAGGATGGTCTGGTAACTTACCTTTATGTCATCCCCTTCATATTAGAAATGATCTTTGGAAGCCAAGCTGTGACTCAGGGAAGTACAAATCAAACATACCTTTAATCATGACCTTTGAGGCAATGGTAAAATTGCTCTTCCCAAATCTTTGTTGTCAATGATGAGGGCCAGCACAAAATCATCACCAGCAAATGTTGTCAGTTCTGGGTGAATCTCTCAAGTCCTCTCCTGATCAGATGTATTTGTCCAAACCTAATCTGAACTATCTGGATTTATGGTGGATATGCAGCAGGCTTGAGCTTTCTCTTTTCCAACACATCCCATTCTCAAATGCCCCATCCACGCTTAGATTAATCTTCAGTAGGTCTCACTACTTGACCAAGACTGGTCCTCTGAGTGGGGGTGGTTTGCTGGTCAAAAGCCCAACTGAGCAGGGCTGTCCTGTTGTGGGAAGCCTTCTTTTCAGACAGTACCTTAGATGGCAGGCTCTTTCTCACCCACTTATTTTTAAAACCCTTTGTAAAGGGGGTCTGGGAAAGCTCCCCCCCCCACCTTCCTGATGCCTTTCTTGTGAAAGCCAGCTTCTGGAACTTGCACAGAGGCCCATTTATTTTCAGGGATTTTAAAATGTTTTTAAAAAGAAAATAATTACCAGTGCGCTGGGGCTTTCCTGCAACTTATACCTTATAGTGTATTGTGCACTTGCAAACCAGTCAGCTCACGACATTAACCTTTCCTTCCCCACAAGAACTGGTAACGCTGTGGATGAAGGCTGAGAAGAGGGTTGTTAATCAAACACTTCTCAACTTCAGAAGGGGTTTGGCCCAGTTTTAGGGATGACTGAAGAATCACTGTTGTGTGGCTTCCTTTTTTTAAAAAACTTTTTTTTTAATTGAACCAGTTCATAACTTTATAGTATTATAATGTCTCATCTGCAGCTATATTTAATTCAATGATGAGGCATTCAGATCAATGCATCTCTTTTCTGACACGTCAGAACCTTCATTCAAATGTCTTGAATGTGTTCTCGAGCTGTAGAATGTGTTGTACTTTTTGTTTTGTCTTTTTTTACACCCAGGGAATGAATTGCTAAAGTGCCTAATTTTAATGCAACAATTTGGCCAGAGAACCAAGTCAAAACCATGTTCCCCCAACAGCAACGGTAATTGGCCATACTGCGTGTTCATTTACTTCTAATGTATTTTAATTAACATCATATAAAATGCACCAGAAGGTCATTCAGAATGGAACGACCTCAGCATCATCTATACTACAGCTACTAGAACCCTCTGAAATATCATGGGTACCTGTTGAGTTTGAATTTGCTCCTGTGGCTTGCTCTTTGCTTCTTTTTGGAGCAAGACTGGGCCATGAGAGGATTCATGAAGACAGATCTTAGCAATGGCGTTATGGTGCTGTTTCCTTGAGCTCAGAAGGTGTATTGGTAGCTTTTTAAAGAACCATACTTAGACGTTGTTCTTGACAGAGAGCGAGCGGCTTGCTTGCAGAGCCAAAGCATCCTAGGGGTGTTAATGCTGAATTACATGTAGCTATGCAGACTGGACCCTCCCTAAACACCACTTGCAGCCTGCCTTCGTTGGCTTATCTCGTGTTACCAACCCACATGATTCTATCACGAGCTTTGTGGTATTTTGCGTTTTACTTAAAACCAAGCTCCTGGAGATTGCTGATGTACCAGGAGCATTCGAGCTGGTTTTTTGCTTTTATCATTGTGGAGGAAAGACTGAAAATGTGATACAGGGCCAGAGCCCTAAAATGTTTGCTCTTTTTAAAATTCTTATTATCATGCCATTTGCAGTGCAGTTGTAGCCGTGCTGGCCCCAGTATGTTAGAGACACAAGGGGAGAGAGGTAATGTCTGCTGTTTCTCTCTCGTACCAAGAACAAGTCTAACTTTGAGCTTCCATGGAGTTCTTCTGTTTGTACCTTTCCTAGAGCTGAAGAGCTCTGTGTAAGCTTGAAAGGCTGTCTCTCTCTTGCCAGCAGAAGCTGATTCAAGGAAACATATTCATTCACTCACCTTGTCTCTCTGAAATCTCATCCCAGTCTGCCCCTCCAAACACAGACTACACTTCGCGTGTGTGCATGTGTGTGCAGGGGGTATTCCAGAGAGGTAGCCATGTTAGTCTCTTTCAGCAAAACAGGAATCCTGTAGCACTTTTAAAGATTAACAGATTTATTTATCACATGCCCATGAAAGCTCATGCAATAAATAAATTCATTAGTCTTTAAAAGTGCTACAGGACTCCTTGTCTGTGTGTGTGGGACATGCTTCCAGTTTGTGTGACTTGTTGTGGGTTCTTTTGGCATGTATTGTCTATTTATTAATTAATGAATAATCCATGTATTCTCTGCTATAACCCTAATACACACTGCTCTGTAACTTCAAAAGATCATTCCTGTGTCTGGGCAGACATGCTGACTAGCAGGAAAGACTGGCACCTGCAGTGGGCAGGGTATACTGGCAAATAGGTCAGACATGAGATTTAGATGAAGGAAAGCCTCAGTGAGTGCCCATGACCAGTCAGCAGCTTGAGCTGTAATAGCGTCAGCCAGTTCTGATGCTGAGGCACAGACCTCAGCAATGGAACATATGTAGCTGCACCACTGTGATTAAAAACAAACAGGAAAAAAAACCCCACACAGAGCCAGAAAGACAATGACTTCTGTGAACCATTGTGCACGTGTGTGAGGCTAGCTCCTGGGAGTCTGTTGCTGCCTTTTATTGTAAATGGTAGCAGCAGCAGCATGAGTTGGCCCTTGCCAAGTAGCATTAGCCAGAGACTGCTGCCCCTAAAGGTCAGAGCTCAGCTCAGCAATGGGCCAGCTCTGAAGTCTTACCGGGCGTCTTTATACATAATTTATCACTGACTGTGCTCAGTGCAGTACAAGATGCAAAGATGAAGGGAGTCCTTGCCCCAAACAAAGAAACCTGCTAAGGTGGAGTGATATTTTTTTTAAATCAAAAATGATTTTTAGATAACTGAATGTGATTCAACTGAGGTGTTTTTTTTTTTAAACAAATCTGAAAACTTATGCTGTCTCAACTCCCAGATCAAAATTGATAATTAACTGATTTATAGATGCTGTGGTTATTATTTGTTGGTTTTTTTTAAAAATAGAATTATTGCTACAGCATCCTGTCTTACAAAAATGACAGTAGGCAAAGGCCTCCTCTCCATCCACCAGGCTCTGAAACACCGAAAATTTAAGAGTCTGATCCTGCCAACATTGGCATGGCAATGTAAATTTATTCATGCACAGTTTCATTGACTTCTGTTATTCATGTATCGCTTAAAGCTGAGCATGTGCATAAGAGTTTGCAGCATCAGAGACTAAAGCTGTATTTTTATTAAACTTTTCATATTACCATAACATCTTTCAAAAAGCTATTTAGACGTTCAATAAATTAAAAAGTTCACAATTGGCTTGTTAGCTCACACATACCAAAATTAAAGTCTAAAGTTAGGCTATTAATGCCATGTTTAGGCACCCAGTGATGGGATTTTTCAAAAGCTCTAACATGATTTAGGCGCATGAGTCCGCTTGACTGCAAGTTCTAATGGATGATTGTAGCCTGGTCAAAGCACCTCAGACTTCTTGACTTCTTGAAATTGTAATTTACTGGAAGGTGGTGGAGATTAGAGCAAAACTTTGGTTACCGGTTTTGTGTTTGGAGTTTGCTGTGTTAAAGCCAACTTCCTTGTTGAGCTGTCAGCATGGATGAGTATTTCAAATGTGAAACTTTTTAGAGAAAAATATCTCTAAAATCTGAAATTGTAACCGTTAAAATGCTAATCACAGAACAGACACAAATAAAGATAAACTGTATTAGTTTCTTAAGACTATAACATGGAAAACATGAAGAACTAGCAATGGGTAAATAAAAACAGTGTTTTAAATAAAACTGAGAGATTTCTATCCATCCTGCTGTTAGCAACACTTAAGGCTTGTACGCACTACCACTTACGTCGGCGTAACTTATGGCACACTCAGGGATGTGAATAAGCTGCCCCTCTAAGTTACACTGTCCTAAGCATTGGTGTGGACAGTGCTGTGTTGGCGGGAGAGTCTTCTGCCAGCAACGCTACAGCCTCTCACGGAGTTGGTTTTATTATGCAATGGGAAAGCCCTCTCCCATCAGCACAGAACATTTTTCCTAGACACATCTACATATACATTAGCGCAGCTGTGTCACAGCAGGACTTTTAATGTAGACAAGCCCAGTCTCACTTTCAAAGTGTTTTACAAGCATTAACAGCCCATGTCTTAGGTGGTAAATTTTATTTATGCTTGTTTTCTGTGCTGTGTGACTTTCTTACACTTCTAAGGATATGCTGTCTGCAGGGACAGCTGCTTTTTGCTAATGCATTATGTTAGACTAAATATACGTTGCACTGTCTCAGAGAGACTTTGCTTTTTAGTTTGTTGAGTCCCTTCAAGGCACCGTGATTGAAAGTTATGACAACTTTGCAGATCTATGCACAAATCATGGATGCTGGTTGATGTATGAAGAAGTTATTATGAAACTGCAGTATGCTGGAATTCCTCTTAGTTATGCATCTTTCCAGACTACTGTACACTTTTCAGATGTCTGCCCCCAAGTTTCACCTCATCTAAAAGCTACTTTCTTACAAAATCAGACATGCTAATACAAAAGTATCATGGCACACTATGACTGAAACATTGCTCACTTTCCCATTTTTTACCATACAATTACAAAATAAATTGCTTGAGATATAAATAGTGTACCTACATTTGTGTGCTACTTGAACCTGTTTTTCACTTGTGAGCCTTGGCTGAAGCCTGGACCCTAGCTGGCAGGGCTGAAGCATGTAATTTAACTTTTCAGGGCTCTCTTTGATGCAAGAGTCTGGCCAATTGCTCTTCTTGCCACCCCATAACACTGGCCAGTACTTGCAATTTCCTCATAACCAGTCCTGTGACACTCCTATTGGCTGCAGCCTTCAAGTTGAGAAACCCCAAACTAGATGAGTTGATGTGTCCCCAGGTATACCTTCCCCTGCTTGAGAATTGCTGTATGGGTTATAGCCCAGGAAAGCTCATGCGATAAATACATTTGTTAGTCTTTATCACACCACAGGACTCCTTGTTTGGTGTGCCTGTGGCCTCCACCACTTGCCGAATGTGTGTGTGGAGCTGTAACTCCTCACTTTTACCAGGCCAAGGACAATGAGGAGTTTTACCTTCAATGACTAGGCTCCGACTGAACAATGGGTCTACTGAAGAGGCAACCTGAGTGGTAGAAAGCAGTCTGACCAATTTTCTCAGCAGGGGACTGGTGAAATGAGAGTGGAAAATGCTGAGCAGTATAACAAAGCCCCCCAGACGTGGGAGGGGTGACATAAACTCAGAGGACGCACAGAACAGGAGACAGAAAGCCTTGGACAAGAGAAGGGAAAACACCAATAGCAGAAGCGGTCTGGTTTAAATTGTGGGACTATGCCGGGTCAAAGGAGGCTAACAAACCTCAAAAAGCTTCTTGATTCCTAAGACATGCCATAAGCTGCAGGGGAAGGCTCCTGGGCACCTCAGGGGGCTCTGCCACAACCCAAAGGAGTCTTCAGAGAATAAGAAGCTTGAGACCTGGGAGCATTTATAGGTGTTATTTTGTGCAAATCTCTCTTTCTTGTGCTGCTCAGTAAAGAGCAGTGGTGACTGCAGTCCCATGTTGAGTCAGTCTGGCTGGCTCTTCAACTTCAGTATCATGTGCCCCTGAAGAGTTACTGTAAATCAAGGGAACCCTGTGGCTGGAGGTTTGCGAGAAGGTGTGCTTAAGTTACGGCAGTCTGAGGGGTCAGCCCCAGCCCAGGGGCTTGGCCATTAGAGCGCAGGCTGGTCTCCACTCTCAGAAGTAGGTGCCAGACAGAGGGTCTGCACTCCAAACGCGTGCCTAGAGATCAGGCAGAGATGGTGCCTGGATTCTGTTCAGATCTGAGGCTTAAGGAGCACCCAGACAGGACCCAAGGAGGAAGACCTGAAACACAATAGCATGGGAGTTGGGAGGAGAGGTGGCCATCCAGCCACAGGGGGAATGCCACCTGGGCTGTGTGTGACAAAAGTACTGGTGTATCGCTTCTGTGACTGCAGTGATCTGACTTAACAAGTGCACAGAAGATAAGAGCAACAGAAATAAATAGCAAAGAGGCAAACTGGGAATGGGGGAATAACGGTTGACTTTAGTAAGAGTGTAATTAGGCTGAATATACTGGAGAAGAGGACCACAAACCTGGGCTTTTTCAAAATCCCACCCCAAACTCATCTATAAGCTATGGAGTGATCACATGCTGCCAAAGAAATGCCAGGTTAGAAGGCTTGCATTGCAAGACCATCTGTCTATCTGTTTTCAACTCATGATATTATCACAAGGGTCTCAGTATTTGGGGTTTTATTCATAAAGCCCTAGCTCCAGAAGTCATTACTTGGGTTGCCTGAGAATCTGGAGTATCATTTTCAAAAATGTAAGTTTCTAGTCCTCATGGCTTGGCTGGAGGGTAGAGGTTGGGGGAGAAGCTTGAAAGCATGGGAATCCTAAAAGACTCAAACCAGTAAGCAAATGAAAAGAAACCTGGTTTAAAAACAAATAATTTAACCCCAGTTTAAAAACAAGCAAGCAAAAAACCCTGTGATTTTAGGTGGTCTGAGTCAAGTGTGATTGAATACATGGGGCTGACAATATTGGATGGAGCTCAAAGGGTATGGCTACACTGCAAAGTTTTTTCGAAAGAAGGAGGCTTATTTTGAAAAACCTTTATGCCTGTCCATGCAGGCATTTCAAAATGTTTCAAAATATTGATCCTTTCGAAGTATCTATTTTGAAAAAAGCCATTCCAAGCTGCAGACTTGGCTTTTTTCAAAATAATAGCCCTCTACTTTACATTGCCTTTCCCTATTTTGAAATAGAAAGTCTAGTGAAGGCTTTCTATTTTGAAATAAGAACTCCTACCTTATTTAGAAATAAAGAGTTTTCACTAGACTCCAATTTTGAAATAATAAATTCAAAATAATGCTATTTTGAAATAATTATTTCAAAATAAAGTTGAAATAGTTATTTTGAAATAACTATTTTGCAACATCAGTGGCAGTGTAGACATAGCCAATTGGTATGTGAAAGTAACATCTCCTCTTCCAAACCAACCTTTCCATGGGAGTTGCACATTCCACCCTGGGGTCCTGCAGCAAGCGTGTGGGGTTAATGACATGTGGCTGTGATGAACATAATAAAGACAGTTTCTGTCGTGTGTGTATCCTCAATAAGTCACAGGCTGGTTGATCTATATTAACTGGGTCTGTTTCAGCCAGACTAGCCAGCCCACCCCCCTGATGCGCCTAAGGCTTGTGTGCCTATTGGCAGCTTCTGTGGCAGTGTGCTAAATGACACATCGTGGCAGCTCACCCATGCCCTAGGGACCCTCCTGGATGAGAGGCAGAACTTGGTCAACAATGCCCTGTGAACATAATGGTTTAACTTTCCTCCAATCTCCGTCCACGCTTCCCTGCCTTCCTCTTCTCATCCTTAAATGTTGTAGGCTCACTTAAAAATAAAAAGCAAGTTTGCTGCTCTTCAGTATTTACTATGCCTCTGGAAGCAAGGTGACGGTCCAGTTTCTGTGTCCATTTAGCCTTTTCATACCCTCTGCCCCTGCTTTATCCAGTTCTTTATCACCCACCTGCTAACTCTTCTTGCCCCTCTTCTACTAAACAGTCAGACGGGTCTAGCTGAGTGTGCCGTGGCAATAAAGCTGGGCTTCGATGATTAAGTACTTTCATGCTGGCAACAGGCACTCTTCCAATCCAGCAAAGAAGGGAGAACGTGGTAGGAACCCTGCTGAGGAAACCATGTAGGAGGTCTGAGCACTGCACTAACAGCAAGAACAATTACAAAGTTGATGTGACTTTCTCTGTGCTGTGACTTCAGTGTTCCTCCCTGCTGGGCTGAGATGAGGAGGGGGGAGTTCGCTCCATCAGGAAAGGAAAGCAAAGGCTTATTACCGAAATGGACTTTTCTCTTTTGTTGGGGGGGGGCAGATTCATGCCCGTTGAAGTCACCGTTGTTACACTAGTGACTTGTTTGGCCCAGTAAGCCACATTTTCTGCTAGTAAACACAGGGAAACTGAGGGAGAATTTGTGCAGCTTGTTACTTGGGATGTGGGGGAAAGAAAGTGGTGGGAATTAGGTGTGAAGGTTCCAAAGGGAAAGCCATATCACTGTAGTTCAGCACAACAAACAAGGAGTCTGGTGGCACTTTTAAAGACTAACAAATTTATTTATCATGTGAGTTTTCCATGGGAGAAAATCTCACTTCATCTGATACTTTGAAGGTGTGTGAGCACAAGCACTTTGGTCGCTAAGGAGAAAGTAGTGACCGCTGAACAGCAATGGTTTGGGGGCGCTGGTTAGACTCAGAAACATGTAACAATCTGATTTCTGAGAAATAGGGATGCAAAATCTCTCCAGATTTTCTATCGGCAACATGATGATGGTGGCATTTCTGAATGTCTTACCTGGTCCCAAAGCAGGACACACAAAGGCAACATTAAAATTGGGAAGTAATGAGAAAGGGAGAAAATGAGCTGAATATTTTTCAACTCCAGATTTTCAGTGTAGGCTTGATCTAGTCTTACTCCATTGTAACAGGTGCTCACATCTCTCCAGGTGGGATGGCATGGCTTGGATTAAATCAGAATCCACAGACCCTTCACCTAAATCAAACTCTTTCTGAATTTTGAAAAGATTCAATGTACTTTTTGTTATAATGACTTTCCACTTGCAAACTAAATCAGAACCTCTGAAGTATTGTTGAAATTAAACCATTCTTGTACTTCCCACTTAACAAAGATTGGGACATACCAAATCTCCTGACAAAGTTATCAGGCTATGAATCTGAATTTTCAGATGCTAATTCAAATGTATGAACCGTGGTGCATATAGCTTTGTAACTAGAAAAGTATGTTTTTCTGTCCTGCAATTTTAAATTTCCAGGAGTGAGTGGCTTTGCAGAGGCAGCTGCTGTTATTTGAGGCAAAGCTGATGCAGCAAGTTACACCACACACAAACAGTGTTCTCTCCTGCTTTCTGTTGTGGAAACTTTACTTGTTGTTTTCCCTAAATCTAAAATAGAAGTCATTCTCACTGAAAGCACATGATTGCTTGTTAAGTGTGGAAAAAGCACAGCATAAACTTTCTGATGGCTCCATTGCTATTGTGTGTATGTAAAGAGACATAAAGTTTGCATATCAGTACCTAGACTGAACTGATGTTGATCTGTATTGTTTCTGGTCCTTTCCAGCTGCTTCATTTCTCCTCAGCCCCCCAATCCTGATTTCTTGCCAAATTCCCACAAAGATAACCAGCTGCCTCCCTAAATGAACCCAATTGTTTCAAATGGTACAGAATTCTTCGCTTCCTGTCCCAAACTGAACAGGCACCCAGAGCTAGTCAGTTTTACGCTGAGGAGTTAAGCAACTGTCATGTTCCACCCAAGAAATGGGTGCCTAACTTATACTGTACTGTTAGTAGGGTCTACGTATTGGAGACAGAGATTTAAATTTTTTAATTCAGGCTGGCGCAGAAAGGGTAATAGATCCAGCTTCTGGAGTTCTGCAATTTCAGGTCCAACTACCAGCCCCTTGGTGAAATGCACTGTGTGTTATGTTCCTCTTTGGTAGTACAGCATCCTACAAATGCAGGGATAGAATGGACAAGATCATCTTGTCCATCCTCCCTCATGCAATGCTGAGGCAGGATTTAGTATGCTCTGTGACCATATTTACATTGGTCAAGAGGTTGTGCTCTTTCGCCCCCCCCCGCCCCCCCCCAGAGAGTGAGAAACCATAGATCAGAAATTACTACTGCTTCTTGCAGCATTAACATCCATGGGCAAAACAGTCAGATATTGCAAGCTTTTCTGGGGACATGTGCTGCAGCCACACAATTCACTATCCGTAGGAGGAGAGGGATGTGACTGGGATGCAAGGAAATCAACGCTAAGTGAATTTGGCCATGCATTAGTGGAACTCTTGTTTATAAAAGACTCTCATATAAAAAAGACTAAAGCACCTAAGAGCACCCAAATAAAGTTTGAGCATTGGACCTAAATAAAAGTCCATTCTATATTTAGTTTTTTCTGAGGTAACAATTTCTAGCTCAGGTATGCAGCTCTTAGCTGCTTTGTGTCCTTCCTCAGATAAGCTGGCGTTGCCTCTCTTTGCTAACAAGACTTCTCAGATGTGTGTTGCTGGGGGCGGATGGGTAGGGGGTAGATTAACATCTGTCTTTAAGGAAGGCGTAGTGACTCACTTTGAGGTTTCAGAGTGGCTGGGGGGTGCAAATGGGGGTACAATGAGCATGTTTCTGGTTAGATGTTCACATCTTATATAACGTTGCAGGGAACTTAATTAGAAGGACCTGGTGGTTATGGACATGGTGATTTTTGTGGTTGATTGCTACAGAAGCAAGCACAACTGCTTACACTTCTCTGTCTGCCAGCAAATGGTAACAAATCTCAGAGGTCAGAGCTGTTGGTTTCACCAGCGGGACTGAGAATAAGCTTCACAACTGGTTTGCAGAAGTATGAGCATGGACAATCTCCCGAATCAGCTGGCCTTGAGCAAGGAGAAAAGAAGGTGGCTGAAGACGAGGATCAGGAAAATACTTGACCTTATCGGCATTAAGTAGACTAGCTTTTTGCTTCCCTTTCTTCCTTCCAAGCCTCATTCAGAGGCCAACAGATATGGATGTATGAAAGAAGCTGGTTTGTGACATGTGAGCCAAATGGAGTTCAGCTGGAAATGTGTAGGGATAGGCCACGACTGCTGGTTACATTGGCGGGGAGTATTAACAGGCAATATGTGGAGAAGCCATTTCCTGAAGGCAGTCAGGAAAGGCAGGGTCAGACTGACAATTCTGGGAAGAGTTTCCTCTTTTGGGAATGAGGGAGAATTTTTTTTTCTAAAGATGGATCAGATATATTAGTAGTCCATTGAGAAGAAAGACCAAACTGGCCCCATTTTGCCACCTTCAAGAATTCCAGCACTTATGGAAGCAGACAATAAATTTAACAGAATAACAATGTGCCGGGTCTAACTAGAGCTCACACAATACATTACTGCCTCTACGGCTTCTGGCAGATACACACTCTCTCACGTAACATACAGTTTTTAATCCCTAGGAGCAAGTTCTTTCATAATACACAGCCAGAGAGAGGGGTGTGTGTGTGTGTGTGTGTGTGTGTGTGTGCGTGTGTGCGTGCGCACGCACAAACACACATATTTGTTCTTCCTTGGGCGTAGGTCTTTCTAATAGTGCTTGCAAAAATATTAATCCTTCTGTTCATGATGGGGTGTCTGTGTATGTGAACCTTAGGAAATTATGCACATAATTCAAATGAGGCAGCAGATCAACTGTGAGAAATGTGAAGTTTCCATCTGCAAACAGTGCTATACTTTCTGACTGTCCTCTACTTGCAGACATAAGTGCTGGAATTAGGGATCATGCCCCCTGGCTTGAAATGGTTTCCATTATATACAGGGCTCCCAGCACCAGTGCTATACAAAATTATTTGAGTGCTCCTGCCTGCAGAGCTATTCACAAAACTAGTTCATCAGACTGTCCAACGTACAATGCACACACAGGAAACAATAAGCATAAAACTATGCTCTGTGCTGAAATCCCTGCTGTATTTTTGTTCCTCTTTAAAATATCCTGACCAGCATTCATAGAACTGTTAAGTCTGAAGATGCTTGTAGTCTGAGGAGTTTTGTTTATTTACATCCCTTTTACCAGTAGAGTGAAAATCAAAAAAGAAATTCCTGAATGTTCTGTGTAGTTGCAGAAAACAATTTTAAATACTCAGACTTTTTGGTTTTCTTCGGATACAAAGTCCCTCTATAAAAAAATGCTTCTCCTCCGAAGATCTTATGCAGAAGACTTTGTGAGTACTTTTCATCAGTTGTTTAACTAGGATTGCTGAGGTTAACACTGTATCAATCTACTTATTTATATGCCTACCTATAAATATTATCGTGTGTTCTTGGATTTTAAAGAATCCCAATTGTCCTTTTATCAGAATTAATAAGAGAAGAAAAAAATCTTAACTTTGATAGGAGCAGGATTGGGCCTTCAGGGTGTATGGCACTTCAGTACAGCTGAATGAAAAGCAAATCCCTTTCTTTCCACCCCAGGTGTTCCTGAAGATTTGGAGTTGTCTGCCCCTAATTTTAGAAGTATGTTCCATAATATAATCTATGCCCCAATGCATTTCACTGGGTAAAAGAATCTCTCTCTCTCTCGCTCTCTCTCTGTCTCTCTTTTGTGTGTGTGTGTGTGTGTGTGTGTGCCTAGATTAAAATTGAACAAGCAACTAAAACAGTCATAAACAAGAGCTGGGACCATTGTGGATATCATGGGCCTAATTTTGCTCTCAGTTGCACTGAGATAAACCTGTAGTCAGTGGAGTTAGTCAGGATTTACGACAGCGTAAATGACAGCAGAATATGGCCCATATGTTTATAATTGGGTCTTCTGCGCTCCATTAATAATAACTTGGCTATGGAGGTTGAATGAATGATAAAATTTAAACTTCTGTTACTAGTGCTCAACTGTTTGTAAATAGACCATATAATGAGAGATCTCCTTTACCTTATTTTTGCGCTAAAGTCTCAAGTTGAAGCATAACCTTGATGAGAAACAATTAATTTGTCTCCATTCAGCTAACATACAAGCACATGTATGACATTTTTAGTAGAATTGTGTTAATTTGCTAAGGAAATTTGAAATATTAGAATCATTTCATTTCTAAAATATAGAATCAGAAGAATATAACTTAGACACTTACTATTGACAAAGAGCACCACTAACTTTGAAATAAGATCTCTTCCTTTTTTGTGTGTGTTAGCTACTTAGATCTCAAATGAAAAAATCCATTGTATATGAAATATAGTCTTGCATTGTATCTGATTGTGTTCATTCAGCCCGTTGTTGCTCTTTTCTGCAGGGGGGTTGATAATGTAGTGGAAGCTCTCAGATACTGCACATATTCTAAGCTTGGAACAGCCAGTCTAGAAGACGTATATTTATTTCTAAGCCACAGCCCAGCTGAGAACTTCAATTGTAGCTTACTATTCAGTGCCATAGATTCGGCTGTGATATATGGCTTATAAATCTCACTATAAACCTGACATTCTCTTGTTGTCCAGAGAAATGGAGTGTGCAGAATATTATGTAGGGGAAAGCTTTGTCTGGGATTTATTAAACTCTGGGTAAAATATTATTTTCTGTTTTAAAATTTATTAGCCAGTGCTTGGTAAGAGCATATCTTACTCTTTATGTGCATTACCTTTTCAACAGGTAAAAATATCCTTTGTTGGAGATACTGCCAGGAGGCTTAAATATTGATGCAAAGGTGATGAGCCATGTCCTAAAACAGTATAATCTAGGTCACTCATCACCAAACACGCTAGTCAAATAACTGAGTAGAAGCTTCCTCTCCCATGTCAACTGGCTGACTTTTTTTCTCTAGAGATATAAGTATTACATAGATTATATTGTCATGGCTGAGTACTGGAGCAGACAGAAGTTCCTAGCAGGGAAGGAGAGTTGTGGAAGGTTTGCAGAACTGTTTCAGCGGAACGAGGTATATCTTGTGCTGTGTGTGGAAATGTATGTCTGCATGCATATTCCGATGAGAATTTGGGGAAGTCATACTTTTGCTTTTATTTCTCTATAACAAATCTCTTTATTTTGGGTAATAGTTGCATATGACCTAAAAATGCATTTTGTTGTTCATTATATAAAATTGCTTTTGTAGCACTATTTGTCTGTAGAGAAGGTGACCAGAAAGCAAGTATGAAAAATCAGGTTCGGAGAGTCGGGAGGGTCCTATATATTACAAAGCCCCTAGTATTGGGACATCTGATCATCGTATCTATAGGTCTTAGAGTAGGTTATAAAGGTAAGTGTACCAATTATATGTGCAATGTGTTAGGCAGTGACATTTATTGGTTTTGTGTCTGAATAATGCAAAAGTGATGGAGAGAATATGCAAATCCATGATGTTTGGTGTGATTTCTGAAATCAATAATTCTGTTTAGAATAGGAGCAGTTGTTCCTGGATTATATTGATCCAAAGGGTGGCAGTTTCATTATTTAACACTCCCCAAACTTCTCCACAAGTGTGTGTGTGTGATTCCCAGTGAAATTGTTTGGAGAGTTGTACATGCAAAGGAAGATTTGATCTTTTGCAATGAGCTTACTGTATCTTCTCCTGTTCTGGTTTTGCTCTCCAGGAATAAATCTTGCTGATGCAGCTCCAGTTTTTGAATGCTAATTATTAGAACAATGAGCACTTGCCAATGTATTTCCACAAGAGTGAGGTAACTTAGAGTTAAGGTCTTGCAGCAACTTTGTTGTTGGCCTTTGACACATAGGTATCCAAAATGACTTGTTTCTTTATAATTGATTTGTAGAGTTAATCTGAAAACAGGGCAGAATTTGAACAAAATACCAAAGAATCATAGCAAATTGGGAGAAAAATAATTTTACAGCAAATTCTGCTAATCTTCACAGTTTTCAAAACTTCACGATGACTTTCCAGTGGGAAACAGCTTCTTGTAAAGCTGGTCATAACTGATATGAAACATGGAGTATAAAATTAAACTTTCATACAGTAAACCTTTTTTGAATACAGAGCAGGGTGAACAGGATCATAACATTCAGTGTCTACAGTTCTTTGGTGTAGGCATAGCTGGGCCCCAACAACTTTAGGAAGTACTATAATGTTCAGAACCTTGCATATATTCCAAACTGAAGTGGGATTCCCCCGCCCCCAACAGCTACTATCTATCTCCATTATCACTACACGTCTTTTTTTGTATTCCCTATGTTGTTGTTTGCATACTCACTTTCAGCCCACACCTGCTGTCTCTGAAGTCAATGGCAAAATATGTTGGACTTGCATACGCATCCTGCAGTCAGATCCATGCAGACAGATCCCTGTACCCAGGCCAAATCCCCTTCAACTCAATGATGCACAGCACAGGTCCACTCCTACAGAACTGATTGCAGGGCTGGGGCTTTAAATGGGAACAGAATGGTGCCATTTATTTTGCATTCATTTGCATTTCATGTGGATCGGGTGGACCTAAATATAATCTCCCTTTCATCAGTGAGTCTAATAACATTGCTTCTAGTTTACTCCAGCATTAGTGAGATCAGAATGAAGCATAGCATGTCTATAAAAGCAAGGTACCATCTCTAAACAGTTGGGATTTGAAAAAATGATCATTCATTTTAAAATGGCTTATTCTGCAGGATGTATTTTAATTAGGACAAAATACAGTAGACCCTTCAGTGGAAAGAAAAAAAAATATATAATAGAAGTATTAGGGTTTTCATGTGGGATATGTTGCCGGCAGGCTCAACAGAAGTATAAAAGACATTAGGAATCCTGCACACATGTGAATATTTTCTGTTATATAGGTATTTTAATAATTGGTATAGTTTTTAATTATGGGTGTAGTTTTGTAACTGCACTCTTATTGCTTGTAGTTTTATAAATTAAAAATAATTAAAAGCTGTATGAAATAAATTCAGATCTATCATTCAGAATTACTTATGTGCTGTAAGACAATTTCAGTTGCACATAGAAAATAAGTCAGCTGCCTGCCACCCTTTTTATGCAGAACAAGGTCTCCGTGGTGTCCCAATATAGGGGATTTGGAAAGCCTTTCGGGCTTCATTTCCCAATTAAGCACTCCTTCTCTGTTGAATACATTCCGGTTAAGTGGTGCTTACTGTAAGCTATTTCTAGAGTAAAATATATGGCCATAGAAACAATCCAAAAAGACAGATATTGAACAAAGGAATTCTACAATAAATTTAATCTTAGTACCTTATTAACTTGAAACCAGGGTTAAACTCCATAAAAGAAATATTTTTTCCCCTTGCTTATACTGATCTGCTTTCCAGGTTAATAGTAATACAAATCATGATTCTACAGGCACAGAGTTAAAATGAAAAAAAAAGTAATGAATATCATTTATTTTGAGCAGTCACTCCAGGGATGTGCAATAAATGCTCATCTAAGAAACTGAAGGTTCAACAGAATTGTGCTGGAATCTGTCTTGGGCATAAGCACATGTATGGCAAAAACACCATCGGCTTGATAAAGTTTTGCCAGTATTCATAATATAGGATCAAACTCCTTTTAAAGCAGGCTGTCTTGATGGAAGGGGTGTCTGCTGATCCACAGAGCAGGTTTTCCAACATGAGGACTTTAACTACAGTGGTTGTATGTACCTCTGATTTTTTTTCCTTTCGGAGTTATGGAGGTGAATACATATGTATATGCAAACAAAGCAGGAGTGGCTTTTGGAATTTCTCTCTGCTGTGTTCTTCAGATAAATATAATTTCCCAGAATGGTCCAAAATTAAAACAAATACATTTGAATGCTGTACCCCACAGATTATGCCTGGGGTGGTGAGTGTCATTATATAAAACAATTTAAGCTGTCATTCCCTACTGTATTTGTCTTATCTGGACAGAGAGACCTTCTGGGGAAAAAAAAAATACTATATTTCTCCATGATCTGTGAAGTAGAGCTCCATCAATAAGGTAATAATGGGTTCACAGGGATTTTTTTTTCATATTTTATTGTGCTCTGATTTCATTTTCTTGTAATTCAGTCTGATAATTTTGTTTAGGATTTTTTGTATTAAAACTTAGAAGTTTAAAAGCATACAGAAGAGTCTGTGTCTATGAAGACCTATACCTAATAAAATTAATCCTATTGTTTCAGTGGTTTGACTATTACCATAGAACATAGCAGCGTTTTTTTAAGGGCTATTGTTATTTTAAATGTCAACATGTTCATTCTCAGGACATAGTTTGCTAATTGAGGCCAAACAGTCTATAAACCACCATTTCTTTCCCATCTTCATCGTATCTAGATTCTTTTTTTTTTTTTTTTTTTTTTTAACAGCACTCCATTTCCTGACTCAGTCTGCAGCTGGTTGTGTGCAAAGTACTTGTGACAGATAGGGCAATTTCTTGCAATATCCTTGGAAGATATGATTGAAATGAAGTTAGGTGTTCTTTCTGTCCATTGTACAACAGACAAAGGTTAAATATTACTGTGGGTATCGATGCGCAAAGGACCATATTGACTGATGTGGCAAACAAGAATGAACTTTGGGATGACATGTGAAGTGAATTTCCTGGGAAATATCTGGGGTGGGGGGAGGTGAATAGAAGTTTCCTCTCTTGCTGCATCCCCACCTCTGGTTTTTTTTTGGCAAAACCAGCCGTTTGAAGCTACACCTTGAGGAGAGGGTTATTGTCTGCTGATTATCAGTTTTCAGGGTCCCAAAATGAGATCCCAAACTGTGTAACTGAGTGAGTCTCTAGTTTCTTGGTCCACTTGTTTTGTGCTAACAGCTCTTATGAACCCATAACCGAAGAGAAACTACTAGGTGGGGTTTTAAGCTGTCAGACTACCTGTTGGAGTGATCTCGGGTGAGTTTATTAGCGTGTGGGTAGGTTCCTTTTATTATTTTAATTTGTTTTCTCTGTAATGCTTTCACCTTTAAAATAAATGTACTTGCTTAGAAAATGTGACAACTTCTAAATGTGGGGAACTATGTTTTTAGCTTCTAAGGTGAAAGCAGAGCAGGCCTGTTATAGCAATTCCACTTGCCAGAGAACTTGGTATTGGCAAGGAACTGTGCAGACAGGAAGGATACCAGTAAGGACCGGTGATGCAATACTCTGCACCAAAAAAGTGATGGCCAAAGAGCCTGGAGGCAAGAGCGGGTGTCTTTGTTGGACCATGAGGGAGAAATACAGACACAGTTGCCTTGAGCTAGAATAGTTGACTCGAGTGTAAGTGTAGGGACTTAGTGCAGAGAGGTTGCAGAATTAGGTCCCATAATTCTAAATGAGCATTGTTGTGTGCAGTTAGAGTAGCTTTTGTCAGCAGCCATTTTAAATATTGTAATAGTGACAGTCAGACAGTTGACTACAGAACTGAATAAGTGAGTATTTTTTGGAAACTCTGTACTTGAGTGGATCCAAAACAACTACTTAAATACTTTGCAATTTCCTTGGTTAGGAACAAATAGAACCAAAAGTCTTAAGAGTACAAAACCAAATGTTCTCTTCAGAAAATGTGCCAAATTGTGGATTTTTGGTTCAGTTTTTAAGGAAACTATTTTTTTAAAGCCTGATTCAAAGACAGACAAGGTGATCTTTCATTCAGTGCAGGTTAGGAAGCCGTGTAAAGTTTGATTACACATTATCTTTACGTAATTTTGACTAGGGATAGTTGCTCACTTTCAGCATTAATTGTTTGGATATATCAGTTAGTTAAAAGTGATGAATAAATTAATACAAATTGTTAACAGAGATTCAACTACCAAAACAAGGGACACTCATGAATAAAAACTGGAATCATTAAAATTGTTTTTGACTAACAAGTATCACTGTGCATTAATGCTAAGTTAATTTTATTAATAAAAATTGATACATGAAATGAATATCAAAATTTGATAAGATTAATATTAGTTTGCAGGAATTCTCTTACACCTATAGATTAGGTTGTTTACCTGACTGTCTGTCACCAACACTGTCAGACATCAAGGACACAGCTGGGCCTGTCTGGTAAATCTGAAGGGAATTAGTTCTCCAAGAGCTAGCTTTTGCATTATCTTAACTTTTTTTCGATAGCATGAAGCACTAGAGCTGTGCAGGAAATAGATTTATTTTTCCATCCCAAGGAAACATTTGTGATTTTGAAACTTTTCTGATCCCAGATGGGGATGAAAACTCACTCAAAATTTTTTGCAAACCAAAAATTTGGAAAGAAAGAATTTAGGTCAATTCAAATGTTTCATTTTAATTTTATTTTATAATATATAAATTAACTTCAATTCTGAAAGAAAAGTCATTTTGAAAGCGGATACTTCAATTTAAAAGCCCTCGTTTTCAGCTGTTTTCAAAATGAGAAATTTGTTGAAACCAGCCTACTTTCTACAGTTTAGATTTTGAAAATTTGGCATCCTCCAACAAAACTAGTCAAAATATTTCTGACCAGCTTTACCCAGCACTGAAGCACCTAATACAAATGCTTAGCCTGTGAAATTCTGAGGGTACTTCAGTGACCATGGAAGTTAGGTGACTAAATTGTGTTATTCACATTTTATTGAATGAAAAAATAAAGGCACAGAGGGGTGAAGCATCTTGCACAATCTCAAAAAGTCAGTGGCAGAACTGAGATGTGATTGTTTCTGCCCACCGGTGGTCTTGTGCTACAAGAATGCATTATTTTGTAGCAAATTTGCCAATTCCCAACAGTTTAAAGCCCCAAGGCTTTACATTCACACATACAGAATTCCTTGATGACATACTGTGTAAGTAAGTACTTCCCAAAAATTGGTACATGTGAAATATTACAATACTAACACAATGACAGTGTCATCTGAGTTGGTGTGCTCCAAAATTGGGTGTAAGTCTCCTGTTGCATAGCAGTATTTCATTTTGATTTTCAAGAGGATAATAAATTGTTGGAGTGTGCACTGCTAAATAGCTGCTGGTATCAGGTCCAGAGGAAAAGATGGTTTCAGAGGTGAGTGAAGTTATCACTATCATCTCAAAGGAGATTTGTGAAGTGAAACTAGTTAGTATTTCCCAGGAGCTCTGAAAGGCTCTGGGGGTGGGGGGGTGCCCAGCTTGTTTGATTGCTGTTGGTTATATATATTTATTGCACAGGCTCCTTTTACCTAAGGCCTATGAAATGCCTCAATGTTACGTACAGGGAGAAGGATAAGGTTCTGGGAGAACACTGAGGGCAGCCTATGTGATGGTAATAATAATAGTTAATAATGAAACAGCCCCACCCCAACGTTCAAACTCACCATTTCACTTTACTCTGCATTTACTGCAGCTGCAGGTATTCTGGCCACGTTTCTCTTTCTCCGCATGTGAAGGGAACAGAGGCAGGGGAAGTGACACAAATGGCTGTTCATTAAATGGGTCAGCAGCAGGGGACTGAATGAAATGGAAAGGTCTGCTTTTAACCTTCTGCCTGCCTGACAGAGAGCCTCAGACCTTATGGCTGATGTAAACTTCTTTCTACCTGACACGGGCTCCCTCCTCATCAGGATGTTTTAACGTTCTTCCTGCCTGCCATCAGGCTTATTCAGTGCAGTTGCCTGGTCATCTACACCCTTGATTATAAATGTACAAAGAAACCACCTTGTGCGTATATAGCCGTGTTCAAACAGGTTTAAAATCATCTTGAGATGCAGCTGTTTGGAATTCCATGCCATGATGAGACACAATGCACCACAAGCCAGCTAGCACAGGGGGCTGCAACCTACGGCTTCGGAGCCGCATGCGGCTCTTTGCGGCTCTGGGCTCCTGGCTGCCCTCCTTCCACACCACCACCACCAGGGGCCCCTGCGGGTGGCCCATGCCAGACTCCAGGCTCCCCTTTGCCACCAGAGGACCCTTCAGGGGCCCACTCCTGGTTTCAGGCTCTCCCACCCCATTAGAGGACCCTGGACCAGCCTCACCACCTTCTACCAGGAGGTTACACCCATTGTGATTCCTTACTGAAGGAATTTTTAAAAATGGCTCATCTTATCTTTTGGGTTGCCGACCCCTGCCTTAGCAGAAATCCTAGGATCTCTCTCCAGCTGCCCAACATCATGATGCTGATGATGGTGGTTAAAATCTAACTACCAGCTAGGTGGCACTGTGTCTAAGTTAGGCAAATACTACCATTGTAGGTATACAGATGAAAGGCAGTGAGAAAAACCTGCTTCCTGGGTAGCGCACTCAATTTGGGGGCATTTCTGAATGAATCCAATAATTTTCATTGATTATCACTTCTCCTTCCCTGCTAGATGGCAGCTTTATCTAATGGCTAGAGGAGTGGCCTGGGAGTTAATGCTATTCCCAGCTTTGCCACTGATTTCCTCTATGATCTTGGGCAAGTCTCTTAAATTTTCAGTACTTAATCTACTGACTCATCTGTAAGGTTGGGTGACATATACTTACGTGCATCATAGGTGTTGTGAGCCTTCACTAATGTTTATAAAGTCTATTGAAAATCTTGAATGAAAGATGCCTTCCAAGTGCAGAGCGCTAATTATAACTTTGATCCAGATTTGGATGACTTTGAATGTCCGGTGGCTGTGCCCGCACATGAGGTAAATGAAGGGTCTGTATGTACCTTCGCCATCCAGGACGGGGTAGAGTTGGCACTTACAAGAGGTGTAAAAAGCAGTTGACTTAAGAAGAGGAACTGGCTTTGTGCCAGCAGGATGGGGTGTGTTTTGTGTGCAGCCGAACCAGCTCTTTCAAGTATCACCAGAAGCAGCACCTGCAGCTGTGGCAGCTTTGATCCACATTGACTGAGTTGCAATAAGCTGCTCAGACGTTGTAGCTCTTCATGTGTCACTTCCAGGCATGTGACTGGAGTGCCCCAAAAGCACATCTGTAAAAGACTTGCTGCTGTAGGTTCTCCTCCCGTCCTTCAGTCCCCGTTTGCTGGATTTTTAGAGTACTGAGTGAATTGGAACATATTCCCCACTTGCCATCCCTGTCTGGTGGTCAGTGGAGATGGCACTGATCTCATGGGAGAGGAGCAGGGAGTGCTGGATGAGATCATCTGCCTGAGCAGAGTTCGATGACAGGAGTAATAACAAGGGTCTCCTCTCCAGCCCCAGAAGCACACTTCTATTCCTTTGGCAGCTGTAACAAACAAGCAGTCCTGGCACTTTTAAAGACTAACAAATTGATTTATCGTATGAGCTTTCCTGGGAGAAAATCAAGTGAGACTTTGAAAGCTCATACAATAAAGAAATTTGTTAGTCTTTAAAAGTGCCACAGGTCTCCTTGTTTGTTTTGCTGAACTAGACTAACACGGCTGCCTGTTTGGCAATTGCCAGCTGTGACTCAACTCTGCAGTCAGGGCTCACCTCGATGCATGAAAGAGTTGGCTTAGTTCTTGGGCCCATTCAATTTTGTGACTGCTATGCTGAGATTATGTTAAATGAGCTCCTTGTTTGCAGTCCACATGCATTGCTCAGCTTCGAGTATTTGCGCACAGCTAACTTTATTACTAAATCACGTAGCTCATAGAACATCCTATCCAAGGACTATGTATAGGCAGTGTCAGTAAGCTGAATTTTAGAAACACGGAGATTTGGGGTAGTGGGGAGATACCTATTAGGATATCTAGTTCAAAACTGTTCTCTGTGCTGTTGAATATCCTTCATTTATGCTGAGAACCAGCAGTGAGCTGGGTGCTCAACCACAGTGGTTTTCAAACTAAGGGTTGAGACGCAGTTCTGGGTCACAGACCCTTAAGCGCTGGGTCATGGCACCCCCCCGCTGTTGCTGCCAAAAGACTGGAATGTATTGTTCAAAGATGTAATTGTTGGGTCACGGGCATAAATGATTTTTTGCAACTGGGTCCCGAGGAAAAGCGTTTGAAAACTACTGCTCTACCAGATGTAGTCTCTGCCCCAAACTGTTTGGTACTTAGTACTCAATATTTTTTGTAATGTATTGTTTCATTCAGTCTAACATTATAGTTTCATGCTGGTGGGACTTCCATGTCTCTTGGGGGATGATTCCACAGGGAAAGAGCCACCTTGACTGTCCCTGGATATACGCACAAAAATATATTTGCACTTGGTCAGTTCTTGTCATCCTTATCCCACCTCTCATGTTTTGTCTTTCTCATTGTCCCAGGATGCTATTTCTCATAGGGGAAAACAGTCTGATTTGCTTGATGCCCTCTCATTATTCCTTTACATGAAATATTTTCTCTCCCTTCTTTGTTTACACCCTTGGAAAGTTTGTCAGCTGTTACCTAGTTTTTCCCTTACCCATGATAGTTTCAGCTCTTCATGTAATCATTCCAACTCAGCCATTTTTAGAAGCAAGGATTGAATTAGTAGATCTTATCTTGACAAACAAAATTCTAGAAATTCTGCCACTATGGTGCCATATTTAGCTGCACAACATTTCATGAATATTGCTTATTTCATGGCTGTGACATTTGAGCTCATTTTCAAGACCTGATTGCAAATGTAAGGGAAATTCCCTTTTTAGTGGCATGTGAAATGAACATCAGCTGCCAATAGTCTAGGAAGAATTTGTACCTATTAAAAATTTCTCTGGACTGATGCTTTTTGGAGGAATTGGGGCAGCAGCTATTTATTTACACTCTGCCAGTTTTTTTTTTTTTGTGATCTAGCTTGAACATTATTAAAGAGCCTTATGCTTTTGCCTTATTGAATGATGGATATATACGAAAATATATTTGCAGTTGATCTTTCTTGTAATCCCTTCCCCATCCTTGCCTGCATTGTGTTATTCTTCATGTATTGCTCTGTACTGGTGTTTTTGTTTGTTTGTTATTTTTTTAAAACATAAACTCAAAAAAGGCAGGCTGATAGATTAGATGTTTGGTTGCCTGGTAAGTAAAAGAACTGACTTTGTGCGTGTGGAGGTTGGGGAAAAGAGTGAGGGGATGAAGAAGAGGGGAAAAAACCACGACACACCAAACAATAAGTGGAGAAATAACCACACTAGAAGGTCAAATACGATAGTGTTGGGCATTGCTACAGTATCACTGTGGTACTTTGGGCATTCCTGTAGAATATGACTTTGGTTTCCACATGGGGACTTGGAAGCATCAGGCAATTTCTAATCTGCAGCCTATGCAGTCTATTTTATTTGGGATCCTGACCGTAAATTCTGCTAGCCAAGAGAAGTGGTAGAAATGCTGTCAGATGGGTCACTTAAAATAGATTGGACAAAGCAGTAGAAAATATCCTATAGGAAACAGTTCTGTATTAACTAGATGTGACCTCTAAGATCTCTTCCATCTCTGAGCATGGTTCTGTGCTCTCTCTAGAAAAAGATCCCTGTCTAGTCTAACACACTGCCGAGAGCTGACAGGATTATATTGCTTAAGTTCATGTCCTAAAGCTGCTGGACATGAGGGTTCTGTTTGCAGTATCGTTCAGTTTACCATTGCTAGACACCTTAATCAGGTTTGCTTCAGGAAAGCCCTCTGTGCAGAGTTCTTTCATTTCTCAGTTTTGCAAGCAGTTGCTTTTTCTGAGAACGACTGACTGGTTTGATGAAGCTAGGAGTCCCCTTCAAGAGACGAGTGAGACTCTTCCTCCCCTCCGCTTCTGACGGAGGATCAGGAGCCATTCGGAGATGCGGATGGTTACTGTGTTTTATGGGTACGTTGAAAGTTCATCTCTTTCCTCCCCTCCTCTTCCTCTCCCCCACAGTCCTTCTGATTGAGAAGGCAGGTGATTTCTCATGCTTGTGAGTGTGCTGTAACCCCTAGAAATAGCTCAGACAGCTGGGAGGAGACTCTCTTGGCATGCTTCTGTCACTGTTTGCTGGACCTTTTATCAGCGGTTTTTATTCAGTGCTGTGCTAGGAAAGGCTCAGATCTCTGTGTAGCAGCAACACTTTCTAGGCTGTGGACACACATATGGAGGAAAGACATGTGCTTTCCCTTCTTCCTCGAACCTATTGCTTTCCTCACAAGTTAAAAAGAATCAAGTTTATTCCATTTTATGAATCTTGCTATCAGTGTCTGCCTCGAGTGTGCCCACATATTGTGACTTCAGGGACTCACCAGGAACCTGAAGACTGCACAGATTGACACAAAATGGAGCTGTCTATAGCTTTCTTCGTCTTTCACGCAGAAGTCTAGCATTTGGAGATGATCGGCATGCAATGGTTTACCTTGATCTAAGCAGCCTGACTGGCTAAGAGCGAGCACTGGATCCTGGGCCCTGCAGTCTGTCTGTGGGCTGCCCCTCCATTTTAAAGATGGGAGCAATAGCAGGCCATGTTATGGAACTGCGTGGGGTGCCTGCTGCATTCTGGTGACTGTGGGTTACGCAAATGGGTGGTGATGAGCTGGTAGTGAATACAGAGTTCCTCCTTAGCTCTAAAATACCCCTTGAAAGCCAGAAATCTGTTACTGTAACATCAGGGGCTTTTGGACACATTCATGTGCTGGTTTTGAAAGTGTCTGGCTAGAAAATCTTTGTCCGGAAACACATTTGGGTTATGGTGAATGATGTGATTGCCCACCTCTGCACTCAATAGCCTTTGCACTGAAACAGAGGGGGGCCTTCAGAGCTTTTATTTCCAGCTCTGCACAGGAGCTATTTACTTTTGGGATTACTCATTTCTGAAATCCTATCATTATTTACCAGACCCGTAACAATTCTGTATTTGCTAACTGGAAAGGGTAAGGTAGCTAAGTCTCTCTGTGTTCATCCCTTTTTAGGCTTGTTTCCTTTAGACTGCTCCAGTAATGTGCCTAAACTCTGGCCTAGGGTGAGTAGGATATTTGGTGCATGTATTGGTGATCCTGGGTTTCTCCACAACCTACAGTATGCTTCAGCCCGTGTTTTTGTGGCCTTGGATATTAAGAAAGTAAATAAATTATTCAGCCACCAGCTATTGGTTTAGTTGTTTTTCTTCACAAAAGCAGCTCACCACTTAAGGTCAACAATAGTAATGATGTTGTTCCTGGCCTTTCCTGAAGGAAAGGACTCATGGGTTAGTGAATGGAGCACATGTTCAGAGATCCATGTTCTGATCCCAGATCTACCAGTGTCTTGCTGAGAGATATTTAGCAAGTCACTTAGGCTATGCCTACACTAGCAGATTAGTTCAAATTAAGGAGTCTTAATCTGAACCCTCTCTACACTAGGTTTTGCCTAGTTCGAACTAAAAAGTCTTAGTTCGAACTAGTTAGTTCAGCTGTTTAATTTCAGGCTAACTGCTCAGTCCAAACTAATTTTGCATATGTCGTTCAAACTAGCCGAAAGCAAACATGCTAGTTTGAACTAGATAAGTGTGAACTAGCAGTTAGTTCAAACTTAGTGCTTTTTTTAGTTCAAACTAACTTTTAGGTCGAACTACCCATGCTTTAACAGAAGTGTGGCTAGTTCAAACTAAAAAAATGTGCTTAGTTCAAACTACTTAGTTCAGACTAACCAAGTCTGAACTAAGATTTTAGGTGTAGACATAGCCTTACAAATGAAATGTCAAAGTTGATCACTATTTGGATTGCCTCAGTCCTTGAGCTATAAGTTCTTTGGGACAGGGACTCTTTTCTGTGTTTGTACATAGCTGGGGCCTGGTCCAGGAGTAAGGCTCTGAGGAACTACAGTAACATTAATACTAGGTGCCCAGCTGCTGAAGAGTCAGTTGTATAGTGTCTGACGTGCTGAAAAGCTGAAGTTCCTGTTGACTCAAATCAGGGGTGTGACAACTGGCCCCAAGGCATCTAAAGATGAGAACTCAAAATAGTGACCATTTTAGAAAATGTTGGGCTTAATTTCTGTGCTTCAGCTTCCTTATCTGTAAGACGGGCCGAATACTCACACTATCCTCTAAAGTTGCTGACCACCTTGATGTTTGTAAAGCAACTTGAGTCCCCTGGAGTTCCTTAGAAGAAGCTACCACAAAACTTCAGAATGATGGCTATAGAAACAATGACTCTTTTATTCAAGTTCAGGAAAGTACAGAGAGGCTGCAGTGACCAGGCTGGATTAAAGAGTAGTAAAAATGGCATCTAATCATCAAATTATAGGGCTGGAAGGCACCTCGTGAGATCATCGAGTCCAACCCCCTGGGAATTGAACCCAGGGGGTGGACTCAATGATCTCACGAGGTCCCTTCCAGCCCTATGATTTGATTTGATTTGCTTTGATGATTAGATGCCATTTTTACTACTCTTTAATCCAGCCTGGTCACTGCAGCCTCTCTGTACTTTCCTAGATGTCTCCTTTAAAATGGAATATAAAGCTTCTTGCTGCCAAGAGAAAGCATCCAGTGTTTCTATGGTATAAAGGTTCTTACACTATGCTGATCACTGCAGAACCTGAGTACCTTAATTTATTTCAGGCTGTGATTCAGCAAATCGCCTGCGCGTCTCCCCCAGTGTGACTCAATATGTATGTGAGTAGTAAAGCTGAGCATGGGCTGCCTGAGGTGAGATCAAATGAGCAGCAATTGGCTCCTGACTGGACTGTGAGAGGATGGCTTGGTGGCCTATGCTTCAGGACTGAAGCACCTACTCTGTCACGTCCCAGGGTTGAAACCTGGCAGCCGCACATTGGCCTTTCGTTGTTCTGAGGCATGTAATGGAAGTTCCTTGAAACTTGCAGAGAAATCCACCATCTTGCGCAAACACTTTAGGTCCTATGGCACTTCCTGTGCGAGAAGTTTGCCGTGGTATCCTCAAATCCCCCCTGCTCTTAGGGGGCTGTTTGCATGTAGGTTAAGAAATGGTTGGATAGCAGCCCTTGGCTCCAAGCACACTAATGGGCTCAACACTGTCAGTGACCATTTCCTAGGAGATGTTGGAGGATGGCATTCAGGGGAACTTTCTCTTTTTAGAGGGTTAGACTGTGTTGTGAGACCGCCAGTCTCTGTCTCCACGTCAGTGGGGTTGCGAGGAGGAGGAGGGGAAGGAGGGGAGGGGTTTGTGCTGCGTGTATGTGTACATCGGATAGCTAGATGACTGGGAGATAAGCCCCTGGGATTGCAATATAGCACAGGAAACCTCGCGCTCAAGAGACACAGCTGTCAGCCCTGAGTGGAGGGGTTGAAACTGCTCTCTGTAACCACACCAAGCACTCAGGCTGTGTTCAGAGCTGAACTCTGCTTTGCCTTCAGCACAGCCCCTCTCCCACAGGCTTCCTCTCCTTTTAGTTAATATTTCGCTCAGTTCTCACTGAGAAGTGTGGTGGTGGTTGTATTTTTTTTTTTTTTTTTTTTTAAGAAAAAGGTGCAATGGGCTACCCCAGTGGGAATAGCCTCTCACTTTCCTGCTTGCTGGAGTATAAATATAGAGCAAGGTGCGGAGGTGGATTATGGCTGGCCCAGTGGTGTTTGGACTTGAGTCAGAGGGGAGGAAGTTGGCCGTGGAGCAAAAGGAGTGGCTTCTGCCACCTCTGGCTACCTGCTATGGAGGGGTAGGCTACTTCTCGTGGGCGGAAGATGAGGCTGTCCATGGGAGGAGGCTGGGAGGAAATTTCTCAGGTGGCTAGGCTAGGTGGGAGGAAGGCCAGCTAGCGACCTTAAACACTGGGTGTGTTCCACTGTGGCAAGTTCAGACTTCATGTTACAAAGCCCTACGTGACTCTGTCCCTCCTGTTTACTCACTCTGTGTTGTTTCATGTCTCCTCACAACCCTCTGCTCTGCCCACAGTGTCTGCCTCATCCACCTGGTTGGCAGCTTCTTGTGCAGAGTCTTTGTGTTGCCATCAAGCATTTATGTATACGTTTAACACGCCGTATATGTTGGACTTCTAGCTGATGCCCATAACACCTTGGTGAGGAATGTGGGTGAATATCCCCATTAGCGGGCTAGAGCAGCTGAGATATAAATCTGCTGTCACTCACCCAAAGCCATGCAGTGAGTGCCTGAGCCAACATTAGAGTTGGGACCTCACAATACCTGGCCTTGCTACCTTCCTAGGTGTGAAACATCTGCCTGCCCGGAGCTCATCCACAAAGCCTTGGACATCTTTGCGTTTACGTTCCTCCTAGAGACTTAAGCATGCATGATGCCTAAGGTGAACTTGCTGACTGTGACAAATTTGAGGGCTAAGCTGCAAATAACTTACGTATCTAAAATATTTTTAGGTAACAACATTCAGCGTTTCTATCCTTTATTCGGACTTTCTTTAGTTTGAGTTCCTTGAGGCAGGGGGTTGTTCTGGGTTCTCTGGTCAGTTAGCACCTTGCATTTCCTCACCCTCATGTACCATCACCAATGTTTGAACCTGGGACAGCTTGTTCTGAAAAACGTAGCTGTCTACTGTTGGGCTAAGTCTACACTGATGGCAGCAAATGGACCATGTCAGTTTTTGATCATTCCAGATCGATTTGAGTGGTCAGTAAAGACCCACTCAGTCAATTGGGAAGCCAACCTGGTAAGTCGTTTCCCCCCCCCCGAAAAAGAGTAGTGCTTGGGGTTGGGGGGGGCATTTTCCATTGACTCAGCACAGTGGTGCTCCCAATGGTAGGGGTTAGGCAATCAAATGGAGATGCTCGTTATTTTACATAACTTGTATATATGGGCACTACTACGAATAATCATTAAAGGAGCTCTATGTTTTGGTGGGTTTTTTAGAGCAAGAATCGGGTAGGGGGATTATTAAATTAAGTCCTTATTATGTGAAAAAACTTTCAGATTTTAACACTGCATGTATGTGTGTGCGTGTGTGTGTGTGTGTGTGTGTGTGTGTGAGAGAGAGACACAGAATAGGCTACTAGCCACTGCATGTCATCGTATTAGTGTTCGTATGTTAATATATGAATATGAATGAACACAGACACTTTCAGAGTCTGATTGTCTGCACTGAGCCATTAATGAATGATTATGCCTTACAGTATAAATATCCCCATCCTTTTAAGTCTTTAAAAATAAATATAGGTAAGCATGAGTCTGCAGCTTCTGTGGTTAAATTAGTAACAGCTGTGTGTGAATTAGCAAAGCCAAAAAAGCCCATTTGGCAAAAGATGGTTATAGACCCAAAGCTGTGAAATGAGGAGCTGTTTAAGAAGCCTATGCAGGGTTTAAGTCCTTTTTCTGCTTCCAAATACTTAAATCTATATTTCTGTGCTCGCCATACCCTGCACATGTTGCAGACAGTATATGAACCTACACAACAATATATGGGTCTCCCATAAGGTGCTTCTGATCTACTTGTGTGACATTCTGGGGAGACCTCGTCTGTGGTCGCCTGAGCATAGTTCTGTAGCAGGTTCATTTCCTGCCCACTTTTTCTCCCTCAGGTACTCTGGGTTTTGCTATCTGCTTGGGTGTGGGGGAGCAGGTAGGAGTAGGCTACATGTGAGTAGCTTGCCTATTGGCCCTGTCAGGCTTGGTTATGATTGCTCCTTGCCTGTCATCCATGGTGTCCCATCTCACCTACCATTGTGTCAGAGTCTAGGGGCCCAGTTCTGCAATTTCTCACTCACCAATATTGTTTTATGTTGGGAGCACCTAAAGGCTGGTTGGGGTCCCATTGTGCCAAGCACTGTGCAACCGTAGAAGATGACTTCTGCCTTGATGAGCTTTCAGTCTATAATAGTCCTGGTGAAAGGACTTCTAGGACTCATAGGTGGTCCCATGAATGCGGCTTTACAGGGTTTTGACTTTGTTCCAATAGGTTTTGTATCTTTAAAACCTACTGATTTAAAATCAGCATACAAAGGTCAAAACCAACCTTGTTACTTGATGCGGAAGTTAACTTTCTTTCTATGAGGAGTACAGTGAAAGAAATGGCTTCTCTTGGGCCAATGGATCAGAATGTTCTTGAATGCATGGCTCCATCTAGAAACCTGTTTTTATGGGACCAACTTTTTAACAATGAAGCAAGAAAGTATCAAGTCCTTTGTCTTTCCTGAGGTGACATGGACAAAAACAGGTTTAATCAGCTAGAACATGAAGCATTGGGTAGGCTGGTTGGGCTTCTGTAGCCTACAAGCTGGTGGAAGATTTGCGGCATGCTGTTATGTGAATGGGGGGGATTCCTGGATCTGGCATCTTGGCAAACAGGGTGCCTCCCAAAGTGAAGGGCCCTGTGCTGCTGTGTACAAGGTACATGCCTTGAGCTAAGCCTGCACAACAAAGCGCAGCCTAGTGAAGGACTAGAGCAAGAAAATGGGAGTCACGGCACGTGGGTTTTGTTCTAAGCTCTGTGATAGATTTACGGTGGGATCTTGGGCCAATTACTTAACTGCTCCTTACCTCTGTTTACCCATTTGGAAGTAACATATAATCCTATATCACACAAATGTTGTGGTGAAGTAACTCATTAAGTCTTGCAATACATTCAGTAATACTTGTAAATATGGCGAGTATCCTTTAAAAGACATTTAACAGAAATGTTAAGATTATATACCAGTTTCTTTCTCTAGATGGTTTTGAGCTCAAGCATAGCTGGGGCAGTGCAAAATGGTGGCGGCGCGGCTGTCCTGAATACATACCTATCCAAGAAGCTACACACTCATTCAGAGTGGGTAGCCTTTCACGGCTAGGGTCTATTTTTAGCACACTAGCTCCATCAAAGCCAGTGCTGGTATGTCTTCTCCACAGCTCTATGTGTAGATGTAGCCTGCAAATATATGTTTCTAAGCATGTAAAATGTTTTGAATTGAATGTCACATCTTAGTTAGACAATCATTTTAATGTATTGACAATTTAATCTTCCACAATGTAATATCCCCTTCAGTTTAAACACAGCTTGCAGCAGTTGTATCCTGAAATAACTACTTATCCAGATATGATTAAAAGTGCAAATGTGTGCAAAATTTGCATATGCATAGCTCTTCAGACCATCACCACTGATTTACTAGACATGCTGATCCTTCAGAAGGAAGATAGCCTCACATTAGTGACTGTTACAGAAATAAGCATCTACGCAATTTTTTGGGTTTTTTGCAGATACTGTCTGTTTCCAACTACAGCCAGCATGAGTGGTCTGTGTGGGAGCCCAAATTAGAATAAAGATCCAGCATATGGAACAGTCTGTTCTGTGAAGTTTCCTATATTGCCCTCATCAGCCGTCGTATCAGTGTCTGTTCCAGTAATACCTTAAGCAATGTGATTAACATCTGTTATATGTGGTGCATGGGAATGCCAGAATAGCTCAAACCTGAGGTCCATCTAGCCCACTAGTCTGTCACTGACAGTGGCCAGTCACAGATTTTAAAGAAGAAAGTGTAAGAACCCCACAGTAGCAGATGTGAGCTTCACGCTGATCTTTAATAGTTAAAAGTTGGATTAGAACTGAAGCACAGGGCTGGTTTAGGGACATGCCACTTCCTGGGGTGCAATTTTTGTTGTTAGTGGCAAAAGGAAAACAGACTGTTTTGAAGTAAAATGTTTCAAGTATTTCATTAGTGCACAGCTTTTTCACTACCCTTCTGGACCTTTGTAGAACCTTGTGGACACTTCCCAGGAATTGTTTTCCTCAACCCACCCCCAAAATTATCTGCCTTGCACTGTAGAACAGTGGTGAGCACAGATTTTTTTTTGACGCTCAGACTCTTTAAAATTGAACCATATCGTCAGTCGATGAGGGCTAACGAGAGATTGACATCACCTGCCATGTTGTATCTTGCCAGTGCTATTGGCCAGTCTTTGGCTCTCTCTGGCACCATGTTTCCATTTGTGAGAGCAAAGGCAAGAAAGGTGCCCTTTGGACCTTAAGGACGGGGTTCATGTTCTAAGGCTAGTACCCACCTTAACACTGGGCCACCCAATGCTGGTGTACAGTTCAATTTTCTGATGTTAGTACATTTCAGGTATTCTTTGGCAAATGGAGGTGGGTGTGCTGGAGACATTCCTCACATGGGCTGCCATTTGATGTTGGGCAGATGTCCCCAATTTGTGTGTGTGTGGGGGGGGTGGCCTAGCCCCCCATGAGGCAAGGAGGAGGAACCATTCAGCCCTGCTCTGCTCCATATCTGCGCCAACCCAGCCTTGCTCCAGACTGTAGTCCAACACCCTGCACCCCACTCTCGGCCCAGAGCCCAAGCTCCTGGCCCCATTCATGGTCCCAGCCCCTGTAGCTACAATGCCAGCCCCACCCCAGCCCCATTTGCAGCTTAGGACCTGGCTCCAAGCCCCACTTGCAGCCCCCCAGTGGTGGCTTTGAGCCCCATTCCCAGCTCCCAATTGTGTCTCCTGGTGTAGGGGGGATTGGATAAGAAGGAGGCCTGACTGCAAAAGTTTGAGAACCACTGGTCTAGGGCCAGCTTTGTTGAAGCATGAGATTTTATACATCTTCTAAAATGTTGCTAATTTTTCATGATAATTCTGGATATGTTTGATATTTGTGTTACTGTTCAGTTTAAATCTTGCTAAATTCTTGGCCTCAGCTTCCTGGTGCAATAGTTTACTCACACAGTGTGAAAAAGTATTTCCTTGTCAGTTTGAATTTGCCACCGTTTTAATTTCTGTTTGTTATGAGACAGGAAGAACAGAAGTTCCTAGTCTACCTTCTCTAGCCCGTTCATTATTTTATATACTGGTTTCTTCTTCACCTCCTTTCTAAAGTGAGCAATCTGGGATGTTTCAATTTCTCTTCATGTAGGAGGTGTCTGTACCCTTGATTGTTTTTGTTACTCTTCTCTGAACTCCCTCTAATTCTGCAAAGCAAATAACCTATTACTTTCTTCCATTTCCCGGAAAGGAGTATGTTTCTCAGCTGACACTGTAACTTTTCCTCTGTGGATGGTTCTGGAGTTGACCACCAGATCTAAGACTGCCCCAGCTTTGGGACCCGAATTGTTGGCTCCACAGCTGAACTGCAGAGGTCAGGCTCTTCTATTCAGTGAGGTGTGGTCATGCCATGTACCACAAGGAACAGAACTTGGACTTTCTGCTTCTAAACAGGCATCTTTAGCCTCGTGCACTAAAAACAGTCTCTTCCCTTTCTATCAGTTGTGTTAGGGCTTTTCTTTTCTTTTGTAGGCCTCCAGCCATAATGGGGCACATAATCACACACACTGTAGTGGCTGTTGTTCTGTGGCGCAGAGGGCAGCAATGGCACTTACACCCCAACCTATATATTATAATCCATATGACTTTGTTTTATTAATGAACTTGGTATTTCCATGTAGATGCTTCAGCAGCTCCAGGACTGACAGATCCTAGACTGTGCTACATATTGGATGGGATCCTCTTCCTCTATGCAGTCATCATTACGGCCCTCTATTTGAAAGCAAAGGTTAGTGTCAATCACTGCAATATCTCTTCAAAACACTGAACCATTTGGCATTTGTCATATAAGCCAGGTTGTCTATGGGCTGGGAGGTGGTTGGGAGAGATCAGTTTTCTGGAGAGGTGCATGGCTTGAAAGATTTGGTTCCTATTACAAATGAGAAGTTCCAGGTTTGTAGTTTGATTACTGGGAGCCCTCAGAGCCTGTTGCTGATCATTGGGCTCTGGTGGGAGTGGAAGAAGTTGAGTAGATGAGCACTGAAGGTGTAGGGCAGAGGCCTACAACCTGTGGTTCTGGAGCCACATGCAGCTCTTCGGCTTCTGCCTTGCAGCCACTGGGAGACCCTGCAGGCTGTCCACTCCTGGCTCCAGCCCCCATCCCTGCTACCGGGGGATCCAGCGGCTGCCCCATGCCAGGCTCCAGGCTTCCCCTCCATACGCAGGCACCCTGGTCCTGCTCCCGCTACTCCCTTCCAGGAGGTTACATCCATTGTGGTTCTCAAAACACTTATTGAAGGAATTTTAAAAAATGGCTCTTCTTATCCGTTGGGTTGCCAGCCTCTGGTGTAGGGAAAGCACAGGAGGATTATGATAACTTCCTTTTGGATTAAGATCTTTCCTTTTATGAAGTGGGGTGTGAGCTCTCTCTTAACTGATTTTGTTTTCCCAGAGCAAGGGCTGGAAGTGCATGATTTACGAGCATAAAATGCAAAATATTGCAGCAGGTCATCTGTCTTGGTGGGTTAATTAAAATGAGATAGGTCATGCTCCTTCCACATACTGATGGTGAGTGAGTGAGTCTCTTGAAGATACATGGTGAGGCTGGGGGACTATCAGAAAGCAGCCAACTGAGATATTGTGGGTGATGGTAACAAATTTCCCCAGATTCAGCATTCTGAAGGGATTCAGCATCTGTGTCCACTAGATCTTGAATCCAAAATGCATTTCTTCTGTCCAGCTTAGAACTTGCAGGTTTTTTTGAGGCTCAAACCTTGCCTCCCCACCCCAACCCCCTGACCTGATCTTTGGATTAAATACCAACATCACTAACATTGCCAACCAGCCCCTGTGTGCAATTGCCCTCCTTCAAACAGTGATCAGAGCTCTTCCTTGCTCAGGGCAACATGAGAGCCACATGATATTTGTTCCCCTCTGAAGACTCAGGGACCCCACCACAGCCTGCCAACAGACCAAGGAATTGTGTGTCGGGTAGCCAATATGAATGCGCACGTTATTAGTTGTTTATATTACAGTTGCACCGTGGGGCCCAGTCAGGGTAAAGCATCCCTGCCTCAGAAAGATCACAGTCTTGACTTATGACAAGACACCATGGGTGGGTAAAACAGACAAACAGGAGCAGCGATTGGGGACACAATAACATTAAAATGTGGATGTTTTTGCAAAATGAACAGTAGCTTCTGCTTGCCGCTTGCCTAGCCATTCCTTGCTGGCAGGGTTTGCAGGCATCACTGCAGGGGAAGAATTTGAGTAAGGCTAAAATAGTGTCTTTCAATTTTAGCGGATAAATTTATTTCCTCCTGCACATGACTTACTGTGGGAGAAGTGGGCAGAAATGGGCTTTGCTGCCAGAAAGAAGGTGGTGGCAAAGTGATGAATTGCAGGGATTTCCCTAACACCACTGCCCTCCCCCCAGATTTTCCAACACCCCACAGGCTGTCAGCTAGTAACAGTGTTATACCAATTTAGTGAGCTCCCCCGCCCACATCCATCCTAACTTCAAGTCCTGGGGAAGCTGCTGGATGGATGGAAACTTGATAGAGGCCCGCTAACTGATACAGCCCTCCATGCAGTTCAACTGGTTGCAATCTTCAGAAGTGACTAGTGATGTTGGCTGACAGCTCTTGGCCATAACCTTATCCTGAGGGAGGAATGGAGAGAAACCATCATATTCTCCTTGGCATAGAATTATAAAGGTATTTAGCCTCCATTGACCACTGGCCATGAAGAGCTGAAATAATTTGAGGTTGTTTGTCCTTGTTAATGCTTTGAGGTGCTCTGCTAGTGCCGTGGTGGATATGGTACTAGATGCTGCACAGAACAAGTAGGGATCTCTGGGTCAGCATGGCGCTGGTTCATGCGCTTTCAAAATAATTAAAAGACCAGGCTAAAGGGCAACAATGAGTGAGAGAGAGCGTGCCCGCAGGAATGGGGTATGAGCTCTGAAGAAATTCTAAGCCTATAAACTGTGTTTAAAAAAAAAAGCAAAACACCCTGATTTTGCATCAGGGACTGGTAATGGGGACATGGAAGCTCAGGACACTTGAGCTCCAGTTAGGAGCTGTGACGGGGGCGGCTGTTCAGTGCCGCATGAAACCAGTTGGCAGTTTCAGTGCCCCCTCCAAGGCTAATTTAAGAGGGAGGGAGGGAAAGTGCAACCCCCCCTTTTTCTGCTAAAAGCCCAGGGGAGTGTCCCACCTCTCCCTGGCTTAGGCAAGCAGTCTTTACGCATATCGCTGCCCTCCTTGCCTGGTGCAGGGAGCAATCCCTCTCTGCTTTCATTCAACACTAATCAGTGGTTTCAGCCCCAAACCAGAAAAACTGGCCCAATTTTGAAGTGCTGTAGCATACAGGAGCTGCCAAATGCCCAATGAAAGTTAAGCCATTCATGTTGGGTTGTGATCAGGCACTAAATATCAGCCTTCAGAAATATAAATGTAGTCTGTATACTAGTTACCAGCATGTAAAGAAAAATCTGAAATGCTTACGCCAAGTTCTTTGTTTGAGCTATGAGTGAGAATCCGCCACATAGTTATACTTTCTGACACGTCTAAGAATTCAAATATGGTTGCTTTAACTTGATTATCTACTCCCCCAACCTACAACTAAGCCTGGGCAGGCCAAAAAGAGTGTGGTATTTACAAGCATTGTGCAGAGTGGGAATAAAAATTCTGGAGGGTGGAAGAAATGTTTTACATGTGCCCACCTCCACTCTAGAGAGTAGCTTCTACTGCTGCACAGCCTGCAACTAAAACAGTTTCACTGGGCTTTTAGAGCTTGGTCCCACAATGTGAGGAACACCTGTGGAGAGGGCTGAGCTGCCTCAACTCCTACCGAACTTGCTTGAAACAGGCTATTCGGCAACTTTCTGCAGATGCTAGGCACACTGCAGGATGGTGCCCATGAAAGGCCTCATGACCATTAGCAGGGCTTGCCCACATCAGTGGCCCTCCAGTAACAGACAGGCGTAGTGCTTAGCAGTGACCCTGCAGTAACAGGTTAGCGCACATGTACCCGGTGGAGGGGAGAATTCAGCAGGAAAGCTGATCTGTGTTTGAACTTCCTAAGGGCTGCTCTGAAACACCATTAAAAGGCTGACCAGGCCCTGGAGAGTGGACTGAAATACAAATGAAAGCTGTCCCTGGGCAGCATGGCAGGGATATGCAGTTTCGGCACCAAAGATAGTAAACCTTTGCTGGCGCTGGCAGGGTTGGTCCTAAGGCGGCTTCGTCTGTAGGTACCCTGCCCCAGGGTAAGAATACACTCCCCTCCCCTTGGGGCTGTAGCTATTGAACGGCCATTACCAAGTACTCACTTTTTTTCTCTCTCTTCCAGTTCAGCAAAGCCCCTGAAGGCCAAGCTCTGCCAGGTCAGGATGACCTGTACAACGTAAGTGACTGCTACTCTCCCATCAACATGAGTTTAAGCTGCTCACCCAGCCAAGCTCTCTCCACCAGCTGGCTTTGAATGAGGTGGCTTTCTTCTGGCCTGAAGGATGGGCTGGATGAGCTAGACTAATGAGCAACAATCATGGTTAGGCAGGGTAGTAGCTAGGAGGGGAAGTGACGTCTGCCTGGGGCAACCTACAGGCTCACTTTGGGGGGGGGGGGGGGGAACGTCCTTCTCACTCACCTGGGAACGATGTTGCTAGCAGAACACGTGGCCTAGCTGGTTCATGGTTTGACTACTAAAGTGCAGGAAGCGCATTTGGCAAATCCAGTCACCAGAAAGGCAGGCACTCTGAGACGTTATGTCCAGGATGGAGCCAGGGCTCTCCAGTTGGCAGACACAGCTTCTCCAATATGTGCACAGGAGCTGGTATATGGCTCACAAAGTGCTGACTGATTCATGAGACATGCACGCCCACTGTGCATTGTGTTCCTCTACAGGGACTGACCCTGCAACACTATATCCCTCGGAGCAGCATGTGCTTATTTTAGTAGCCCCATTTAAGTCACCTGTGTCTCGTCACTGCTCACCCACTCAAGAGATCCCACTGCTCAGTGTGGCAGGGCCTCTAGACTCTGGCTAGCTGGAATACAGCAGGGAGGGTCAGATGAGAACACTTCCCAGATTAACTGTTTGCACTGGAGGTGGGGCGTTAATCCTAGATGGCCTAAGGGTCCAGGTCTGAGCTCCGTGCTTAAGTGTATGCTAGTAATGGACCACTACTTTAATACAAAGGCTGGCACAGAATTTGCTCTTCGCAAGATTATATATTTTTAAAAATCTTTTTTTTTTTTTTTTTGAGTCTCAACATGCTGCTGGTCTCCTGAGAGGAATGACATGTAGATCTACCAACATATTATTATTTCACCCTTTATAAAACTTTCACCACATTCCTCTGTTTCTAAACTATTGTATTTACACTGATTTTTTACGTGTTCCTCAGCTAAAGCTGAAGGATCAGTTCAGTTACATAGCTTTCCTTCTATCCACTTGCCCCTGTCAGTTTCTGTCCCTTTGTTGATAACTGTCTGAGGGACAGTACAGCACAACACAGGCGTGATCCTTTTCCATTCAGTCATACCAAGGCACCAGCACAGTAAACTCCTTGGAAGGGAAGACAGAGCGATCACACAACTCCTCTTTAATCCACACATCAAAGGACTAATAGGGTAGTTATGTTTTAACCTGCCCCTTCAGTTTGGTGCAATCTGAGTAAGTGGAAGCACCTACTGACCAGACACTGAAACTCATCCATTTCCTGCTGCTCAGTACAGGATCAGTGTAAACTGGAGAATTGCTGACATGGAGCCAGGATTCCAGCTTTAAGTTCAAACACCCTTCCAGTGTTGCTGGGATTTTTATTTGCCTGTGACATGGGTCTGGGTCTGAATTTGGGTCCAACGTTCGACTCCAAATGGTGGAAATCTCTTTCCACTATGCTTGCCTGCCTGCCTTCCTGGGGCCCTCATCACTGCTTGGCTCCTGTGTTTTGGATGAGGCAGCCACAAACACCTTCCCAGACCTTGCTCCCTGGGTACTGGAGGCTTGTTAAGGGCTGCTAATGGGCTTGACCCTCTCCTCTCCGCAAGGGGTAGCAGCAGCTGCTCCCGGCTGCAGGTGTGCCACTGAGGAACTGTGACCCCCCCTTCCCCCCCCCAAGCCTTTGTACAGTTCCTAAACTAGCTTCCCTTGAAGAGCCCAGGAAGGACCGAGGCCAATGGGTCTTCCTTCCCAAAGACAGTAGGGGTGAGCGTGGAGTGTGGTGGTGGAAGGGTGGGGCAGAAGCATACGGGCAAGATCAGAGCCAGAGTCCCAGAAGCAGCAACTGTCCATCTCCAGGCTTTTCCTTTGACTGGAAGAGTGTGGTGGGCTCAGACATGCAGAATCTGAGCACCACTGGCAGATTCTAGCTCTTCTTTCAGTCCATCGGTATCTCTGGTGGCTCATGAGCCACCATGGTGCCTTTGCGGCTAGTCATAGGAAGAGCCAGATTAGATCAGACGCACAATCCTTCTAGTTCAATATCCTGTCTTGTATAGTGGCTCTGTCCAAATCTGCAGCAGCAAATGCAAGGAACCCAGCAGTAGAACTGTGAACCTCTGCTCCTCATGCTGGGTCTGCCTAACCTGACATAGCTAGGGATCAGTTTAAGTTTGGAAACATGAAGAGGGTATATCCTTTCACCAACCTTTTTTACCATTACAGCTCTGGATAATCTTAGTCACATAAATGGCCAGTTTCTTTGAATCTTGCTAAGTGTCTTGACTTCAGCCACATCCTGTGGTCACAAAGTCATATAATTGTTGAGGTTGAACTCTTTGAAGTCGTGGTACGAGATGGGAAGAAGGAGCAGTGCCTGATCTACTCTTTATACCCTGCTTTATTTTGTTTGCTTCTATTGCAACCCCTTCATATCTGTCTACTTTGTAACATAAACACTTCTCACTAAGAGTGAGCTCAGACAAAGGTTTTCCTGAATTTACTGAATGCAAATCAAGACCATCTAAAAGAAAAAAAAATTCAGCGCTGGAATGGCATGGCTGACGTAGAGAGGGCACAAGGTTGCCTTCTGTTAAATAGAATGAAACCTACTCCAGTGTGAGCATGTAGACCTTCAGCTGCCAGAGGAAGATGGTATAAAAGCCATAATCCAATTTCAATTAATGGTGATTCACCTTTAGCTCTTGGGGCAGCAGAGGCCTGTGGTTCTGGGATGGGAAGAGTCCCATTTTACTGGACACACTGAGCAAGCAGGGTCAAATCATATATCATATCATATCATAGGGCTGGAAGGGACCTCATGAGATCATCAAGTCCAACCCCCTAGGAATTGAACCCAGGAGCTTCTGCATGTTAAGCAGAGGTGTTAGCCACTACACTATTTGGAGGGCCGCTGTTGCATACAGCTCTACATCACTGGGGGGTGGGGTGGGGAGTCTTTATTTTAAAAATACTTTTTTTTTAATCACTTATAACATGCGATAATTTGGAATTCACTTCTCGTGTTAACTAGGTCCTGCCCATGGATATTCTAACATCATTTGCTTTTTTCATTGCAGAAATTGTCTCGTACAAGCAGAGAGGAATATGATGTTCTGGGAACTAAAAAAAGAGGCTCTGACCTTGAAATGGGAGGGAGAAATCAGGTAACTTGCCTTCATCTGCGCACGTGTTTAATCTTGGGGGGGCCTTCCTTTTGCGCTTTAACTTCTCTCAAGATGTGCAAGTTCCTCTTCACACAGGACGTACATGGCCTATTATCCTCTGTTAGAGGACACAGTAGATGCGTGTAGCTATGGTGCCTCCTCCACACTTCTCCATAACCCAGGTCAATGCCTTAATGTTAAAGCGGCTTACTGGCAATTCTCAGTTGGAGTTCTAGTGACAGCTGAAGTTTTAACCTTATGCAGTGGGTAGAACTGAGGGCTGCTGGTTAGAGGAATATAAACAAACTTGGTTTGTCAGCTGCAGGATTATAACAAGCTCTTGTGATGAGGGGCCTCTGTGGCTTTCGCTGCAATGAGTGTAGGGGTGGGTGTTTCACTGAAACCTTTTACTGGCCTAACTCTGTTGATGAAGGGTGTGTGCATTTTTTGGTTGCTGTTTTTTAAACCAGCTGACTTGTGCTAGCAGCAGCCCTTTGCAGAGTCCTACCAGAAAAATGAACTTGTTTGGTTGGTTCAGGGAACTGAGCTAAATGCAAGTTTGCCAGCATACATGCCTCTCACCTGCCCAGGAGGGCTTTGCTCTTATAACTTCCTGGCTTTATTTTGATTTTCAAAATCCCCTCCCTAACCTAGCTATGCCAACAAGATTTCAGTCTGACACCCAGTCTGTAGCCTGTAGTTAACTCTCTTCACATCACACCTAAGGAAAGGGATGCTGGTGGCTGGCATCAGGAAAGTCTGAACAAGGCACAAGGCTGGAAAAACTCTAAGATACAGGCAGTCAAATCATAGCCCTGCTCCTTTCTTAGGAGCTCTTGGCAGCCCCAAGTAGGAAACACACTGCCTCTCAAAGCCAGCGGATGTGGGGGCAGAGCACTAAGTGTCGCGCTGTACAGCTGTGTGACACTTTAGCAAGTGTCCGTGAAATACCATGTCAGTGTAACTGCACTGGGTGCAACTCACAGCTGCTGGAGAGGAAGAGGGCGGGGACACCTTCTCCTTGTTCAGGGTATTCCTGCAGCTCAAGGGAGGAAGGATTTGGTTTCAGTATGTATAAAAACACAGAAGTAGCTGTTCTACACACCTCTATACTGCTGTAAGGCTGGAGAATGGGGATGTAAGAAAAGATGGCAGTCATTTGCAGGCAGGCTGTATGTACAGAAAAGTGTCAGGTGAGTGCCACCACCATGAAAAGGGCCTGACTAACACACAGTCATCTGCAGAGACGTTCAAGATGCTGATACAGTATGGTGTAGTCAGCTCTCCCCCACTTTTTTTTTTTTTTTCCAGCAGAGAAGAAAGAAGTCTCAGGATGCTGTTTACACTGTGAGTAAACAAAGGGGCTCCCGTGGGTGCTAAAGGCGGTGTTTGATACACACACACACACACACACACACACTTTCTTTGCCTTCAGAAATGGCTATGTTGTCTGAGGCTCTGCAGGTCAGCTGTTGCTTATGTCCCCATAATGTCAGCTTCCCCAAAATGAACTAGATGGACTTGCTTCAGGTGGACCCCAGCACTTACTGTTCCATTCTATGGGATTTCTTTGTTACCACGTGGGACTGGCCCCTGCACGATTGGCAGAACTTGCCCTATAATGAGCTCCATCTCAGTACCATCTTCCTTGGGATACTGGTTCCTTCACACACTACCACAGTGCATGTCAGTAACATCCTACCCTCTGGAGGGAGCAGCCAAACTTAATCACGGGGTGGTGGGGAGTAGCAGTGACTTCCTGTAAGGGGTCAACAGCCGTGCTTGGGAGTCAATCTGTTTTCTTTAGAAACTCACAGCACCACCTGAGTTGACAGTGGTTCTGATCACAGCAGGGCCTGGAGAGTAGTAAACCCCTTCCCATAGCACATGGAGAAGAGCCTCTTTCGTCTCCCTCTGACCTTGTAGCTCTCTATCCTTCTAGGATGGGAGCAGTACCCTCAGTACAATTTCTCTCTAACTAGGGTGATGTGACTAGTGTGGTGGTAGAGAGGAGGTGTTATGAGCTTTGCTCAACACTGATTTTCTAGGGAAGGAGACAATTAGTTGAAGGGGGGCTAATGGATGAAGTAGTACTTGTAGACTAAATAGTGATTCCATTTGTGCTGCCTAGTCATTGGTTTGCCCCTGGCAGCATAACATACCACCAAATTTTTCAGTCCAAAAAGTCATCTGGTGTTCTATGAGAATAAACAGGTGGCTGAAGGCAAATCGGTCTCCTCCAGGATCTGTAGGAGGGTGCTGTTACCAGAGGCAGAAGGTCTTGTGGAGAAACCAAACAGTTCTAGTAATAGTCGGCGTACACCATGGGTTGGCAAAAAGTCCCTTTTTGTTCATGTAAGTGTTCAGTGCACTTTCTGCAAACAGCCAGAGAGTGGCAGTCTGGCACATGCTTTTCGCCTCTCATGATGTGCTTGTGGGGAAAGCAAGGAGGAAGTGGGAGAGAGGGAGGAACATACTTGAAAGAAAGAGCATGAAAAATGGCAGCACTGAAACAGCAAAAGGGTTGTAGATTTTATAGTTTGCAGGAAGTTGACAAATGTGAGACTGGAGCAGAGACACTACCAACAGGCATGGAAGGTCAAGTCTGTAGCTGGTGCAGGGTAAAGGTGAGCTCAGCAATGAACTTAAGCAGAACAGGAAAGGCATGGAAATGGAGAGAAGTGATTTGCAGTAGAAAAATCAAGATCCTTCAAAACTAATCAGGTCATCACATTTGTATTGTTCCAAAAGCTGGGGCACAAGTAGATCTTGAATACAGCGGAAAGGTGTGTGTTAAAATGGAAGGGTGGAAATGGAGAGTAGAAGAATATATGTGAAAGAGGGCACTAAACTGAAAAATGGAGCATAAGAGACAGGTTGGAAGACCCAGAACTAGATAAATCGATGTCGGGTACAAGGATTTGATGAGTTGCAGAGTTTCGAAGAAGTGCTTTGACATACTCTGAAATGGAGGAGGTCTGAAGAACCAACTTCATGTAGCTGCAGCCAAGGTTTGGGCTATACCTCCTGCAAAACTTGGCAGCAGGTCATGGGAGAGATGTAGAGCAGCTTGTGCCTCTCCTGTCAACAAGCACACATCCCACCTATAATGTGGTGGCAGAAAATGTCCTGCCATTGAGGAACCATTATGCTTTTTCCAGGGGGTGGATTTTTAAAGTCAATTTCTGAATCAAATGATCAGGTCTCCTCTCCCACTCAGTTGATTCCCTGCTCCCAAAAATCGATCTGATAGTGGCGAATGTGCTGCTGTCAGTGAAGATGTGCCATAAGGCTAGGAGAAGGAGTTGCGTGAAGTAGGGGAGGGTAAGGACTAGGAGTGAAAGGAACAATGCTGGTGGGAGGCTGAAGCTATCAATAGGTTTAATAAAGCTGCTTTTATCACTAATGCTATTGTCTAAATTTGGTCACCAGTCTTTGCAGAAGGACAAGATGGGCGATGCATACAGTGAAATTGGGAAGAAGGGAGAGGTGAGTGGTTCCTTTCTTTCCAACAAGGGCACGTATAATGGTGCTAAAAGAGCCGAAGGGGCAGCCATGTTAGTCTAGTTCAGTAAAACAAACAAGGAGTCCTGTGGCATTTAAAGACTAACAAAAGTATTTATTGCATGTACTTTAGTGGGAGAAAATCCCATATCTGATGAAGTGGGATTTTTCTCCCATGAAAGCACATGTAATAAATACAGTTGTTAGTCTTTAGGTGCTAGAAGGATTTCCCATCTCATAAGTGGTTCCCATGGCAACACACATCCAATGAGTATCCCAATTAACACCCTGCCAGCAAGAAGTGATGTTTTTCCAGTAGCAGCCACAAGACTACTAGCACTTTCCAAACAGATAAAGATCTTCAGTTGTTAACATACAGAGCTACTGCTGAAAAGTACTCTACAGAAGCTAGGTTAATGCTACTTTAATGTTGCACTCAAGAAGTCATGAACGGAAAAGCAGAAGTTAGATAGTAGATGGTGCCTAATCAGCACTAGAAACAAACTGTTACATCACTGCTCTTACACAGGGCATTTGTTTCTGTGCCTGCTGAACAATGTAAGGGAAAATTAGACATTATGATATTTAAAAACTTTAAATGATCACTAACCCATTTGCTTCTTTCCCAGCTTAAATTTAAGTTTCAATGAGCAGTGGAAACAAACCTATGGCTGAAGAAAAGCAGTGCCGTAGTTTCATAATTCTGAATGTTTAATGGCAGATAAATTTTGAAATACATGTCATTGTGCAGACAACAGTAGAAAAAAAAATCTATTGTAGCTGCTTGATTCCATTTTCAAGTGCTCCATTTTCCCTCTGAACCCAAACATGATTCTGGGGAAGGATGATGCCTTTGCTGAGTTTCAGCTCTTAGACACATCTTCATGGTAATCATCTCAAATGGGAGCAGTAGACTTTTTTTTTTTTTTAGGGAAATATGACTGTTCCTCATCTGTTATTCAAAGAGTTACAGACCTGGGCTCAACATACTGAATAAAAATTTGTCTTGAGAAAAGGACAAATTGGAGAATTTATCCTCACTAAGGAAATGTTTGTTTCAGAAAGCTCTGAAAGCAAGGGCATTTTGTACAAACTTTTATAATGGGCACCACAGCTGTCACTCACAATGTCTCCCTAACCTGAGGCACCAGTTCAAGGTCCAGATGGGCGTGTGCACCCACCTAAGTCACTCACCCTCTGGTATAGACATTCTAGTGCCCAACGGCTGTTGAACCCACACTTCTTGAAATGTCACACTTGGTTAATTTGGAAATCTGCATCTTGCATGATATTGGCTGATCTGACAAGCCACCATTCTAATGGAAACGTTTCAGCAACTGGCATAAGACGGGTTTCTGAAATCTGAGACATGGACAGCTGCTGGGGCAATTTTGATTCATGTCCTTTTATTGCATGATGTTTATTTCCTAAAGGGCCTGTGCGTGCTTCCTTTCCATCAGGCACTGTTCACAAAATGAAGGTTAAAAAACTTGCTGCATTGTCCTCTATATTTAATAAAGTGTAGCCTTTCTTGGTGCCCATGCAGCATGAAGCAGTCACAACTCAATAAATATTGAGTTCCAAAGGGACAGCCGTGTTAGTCTAGTTCAGCAAAAGAAACAAGGAGTCCTGTGGCATTTAAAGACTAACAGATTTATTTACTGCATGAGCTTTCGTGGGAGAAAAGCCCACTTCATCAGATAGAAATGGGCTTTTCTCCCATGAAAGCTTGTGCAAAAAATAAATTTGTTAGCCTTTAAGTGCCACAGGACTCTGTTTCAATAAATGAGGGCTCGCTCCTAATTGTATTTTAGCTTATGAGACTTTGGTGTACACTATATATATGATGTAGTAAGTCAAAGCACCAAATAGCATCCTGTTGCATAAAGCAGGAGTGTCTATTAACCCATGGATTCTCTTTCTCTTCTCAAAGCAGCAAAGGCGGCGAGGCAAGGGGAATGATGCCCTTTACCAGGTAAGAAGTCCATACACAGCAGCACTCTCATCTAGTTTAGGGACTTCATTGCAGCTCTAGGTAGCTGCCTAACATAGTTTGCTCAGGAATCATGGGAAGTGACTTTAGCGTGTATGTGTGTGTTTGATGAGACATAGCTTCTTTGAATAATCCATAGTATGAGACAACCCAACTATAACTCCTCATTAAAACTAGCCCAGAACCTTAGTTTCTCCTAACTTAGGACAGACACCGACCACCAGCTCCAGTCAGTCAGCAACTTTCTGCATCAGACACTACAGGGAAGACAGCTGCATTAGTGCAGTGGTTTTCAAACTTAGGGTCGGGACCCAGTACTGGGTCGCGGCGTCTCCTGCTGCCACTGCCAAAAGACTGGAATGCATTTTTCAAAGATGTAATTGTTGGGTCATGGGCATAAATGATTTTTTTCAACTGGGTTCCAAGAAAAGAAGTTTGAAAACCAATGCCCTAGGGGATTTTGTTTGCTTTTGAACATCTGGCATTAGTGCCAGCTGAGAGGGTAGGTTAGCGGCAGGGAGATGAACCAGAGCCAGTTCATTGTGGTGTTTTTACCTGCATCCTCTCTCTTGAACCTGACCCTAAACTGAACTGAAAAAAATAGTTGGGTTACTGGTTGTGAACTTATTTTTATTAGACAATAAAAAGGCCAGTGACTGCTACCACAAGGCCTGTTTTGAGGTCTGTCTACACTTAACTTCTCTGAACATGCGGCCTACAAGGAAGAAGCCCCTCTGCCTTTTCACCTCTCTGTAGCATGGGACACAGGTCACTTGCTGGTGGCTTCTCTGTACTTTGAAGTCTTTAAACTGTGATGGGAGGACCTCAGTCCGCAGGCAGGAGGCTATCAGAGGAGTGGGTGGGTGAGGTTCTGTGGCCTGCATTGTGCAGGAGGTCAGAGTAAATTATCCTATGGTCCATTCTGACTTTGCAGTCTGTGAGTTTATGACATTGTGGTGTCTACACCAGGAGTTAGGTCAGTATGACTGTGTTATGGCAGCAGTTACAACTTACATAAGTTGGTAAAGAAGAAGATCAATCCCCAGAACAAGGAGAGCAGGCGGCAGACCCACAAACACAGGGACGGAGAGGGAAGTGTAGGAGCTGCCTGCCTACCAAATAAGGTAGCAGGGGGCCCAGAGACAGATGAACCATTTCCATACACCAATTAGAACCTTTGGCAGGAGTCCCAGGGTCCAGGTCACTGGGCTCAGGGTCTTGAGACCAGTTTCGGAGCCCAAACATCAGCACTGCTATTTTTAGCTCCACAACTTGAGCCCTGTGAGCTCGCTGAGCTGGGTTCATGGTCTCTCAGTGCTGTGTAGACACACCCTTTGAAGCTCCCCTATAGCAAGAGAGGTAGAGTGTTTGCTTCTCCCAGAAGTTAATAGCTCTTGAAGCCCAAGGATCAGGTAATAGTTCTCCTGTGCTGTGCCAGTGTCTCCCTTAGATACCTCACTTGAGGCAGGACCCAGACCCTAAACTCGTTTATCCTTTCACTGAAGAAGTCCAATAGGACAGAGTAAGTGACTGAAGATATTATCTGAGGGAACCAAAATATTGTTCATAAAAAAGTCCTACAAAAACTTGTGCAATGTTGAAAAATAAATACATGGTCAAAAATAACTTCAATTTTAAGTTTCAACTCTTAGAATTTCCTCGTACTAAAACTGAAATTTGGTGTCACCCTGTTCTAAATAACTGAACTTTGGGGGGGGGGGGTGGAGGTGGGGAGCGCTTTGAAGGAGAACTGAAGGAACCAAAGTGAATACAGGTTTGCCCTCTGGTTGCCAGCTCTGAAGTTCATCCTGGGCTCTTGGGGCAGCCTGGCACATATATTAAAGGAACTAAGTGCCAATGCTCAACTTACATTCCTTACAGAAGTCTCTCAGGGAGAGTCAAAGGGGGAGAGGGGAAGAGAAGAGAGCCCCCCGCCGCTCTTAACTTCCCTTGAGCTCTGTTGTCATGGTGGCCATACTTGTTGCTGAAGACTGAGTGGAATCTCCTTTAGCCGCTTGCTCTACATAGACCTTACTTGCAGGCTAGATTACTACAGACTCCCCAGCAGAACAGAACCCTTTTGTTAAAGTGAAATGGAGACTGACATGCTACAGTTGGGTCTCCAGGGTACTTGCTTGGGATCAGGAAGACACAGGTTAAAGTTAGCTACAATGCCTGATTTGGAGTGAGCGTGAGATGGGTGGGGGGGAACAGAGAAGGGGGCACTCTGATCTCAATCAGGCAGAACAAAGAACCTTGGGTTTTCCACATCCCTTACCAGCATAATTTACATACACATACCTACCTTAAAAGTTATGGTGAAATCAAATAGTCATCTGCTGGTCATCTTCAAGTAGCAGCAATGATTCTATTCAAGCCAGCTGTCAAATAGATCCTTTTGGACCTATGAATGTTCAGCATCAGCAAATGAACGGAGAAACATACTATTAAAGCAACACAGGGCATTTTGCTTTGAACCAGTATCTACAGCCCCCAGAAGTCCTCGCTCTTAACTCAGCTATTGAGGAAGCCCCTGGGCCTGAAGCACTCCCAGAATCCTGTGTGTTAGCTGTTCATCACTCAAAATACTGCTGAAATCAGTGCAAAGGATGCTGGGAAATACAAAGTCACTTGTCACATCAAACTGAGCAATAGTAAAGTCAGTTTGGGACCAAAAAAACATAGAGGTTAGCAGTGGACTGAGTTGGGGAGAAAGGAATTGATGAGCACTCTTGCATCTGGAGTACTGCTTCCATACCAAATACAGCAGGCTGGTGGCAAGAGCTGGAAGTGTTTAACCCAGCTGTCCTGCACAAATTCCTACCAGGTTGAAGGCAAAGGAAGGCACAGGGCAGTGGTTCCCAGCCTATGGTCCGGGGACCCCCAGGGGTCCGTAGACATGTTGCAAGGGGGTCTGCAGAGCCTCTCCCTACTGGGGCCAGAATCCAGCTACAGCCCTGATGCTCCCCGTCAGGGCTGCCTCTCCCTGCCCATGGTCAGATCCTGGCAGGGGAATGGGTAGGGCCCTGCAAATCCACGGATATCAGCATATCATCTGCATCTGAGGATACAACACGGATATCCACGGACCATTTCTCATGGATGCAGATTGGATACAGATCCACATATTTTTATTGCAGAGCTAGAGTCCTGCAAATATGCAGATATCTGCGGATATCCTCAATATAGCCTCATCCGCGGATACAACATGGATATCTGCCGACCATTTCTTGTGGATGCAGTTCGGATACGGAGCCATGTATTCGTATCTGTGCAGGGATCTAGGAATGGGGCTGTGGCAACTCCCCGGCAGGGTGCCATAGTTGCTGCAGCTTGGCTCCCCAGTGGTGCAGGCAATGGTGGCAGCAGCACTGCTCACTGGCTGTCCCAGAGGTGCAGGCCAGATTACATAGTCAGCCAGGAGGGCCGCAAAGATTTTTGTTAAAATGGGGTCCACAGCCTGAAAAAGGTTGGGAACCACTGGTGTAGGGAGTGAGACTGTAATTTCAGTTGGATAGAGTATACTGAGGTGTGCAGCAAACACATTTGTCTCCCACTCAGATGCAGCCACTATGGGAGTGATGTGCTTTTGCTGATGTTAGCATTGTAAAGCACTGAGGGACTTTCAGGATGAGCTACTGTATCAGTGCTTTTCATTAACACTTAATCAGCATGCAGCCTACCTTCAGGTTAACTGGTGGCCACTGACCTTTCATCTTCATACATGATAAGGGAAATAGTGAGATGAACAAGTGCCTCTCATCACTGCTGCTGAACAAACTAGTTTGCTGAGCCCTGCCCTTCCCACTGCAGGCAAGACTTAAGGGCAGGAGGCCACTCTGAATGTTACCTCATCCACCTTTTTGTCTTCTTTCAGGGACTCAGCTCTGCAACCAAGGATACATACGATGCCCTCCAAATGCAGCCATTGCCCCCTCACTAGGAGGAATTCATTCAGTGCATGGGCAAGACTGAGACAAGCCCAGATGCTTTGGGGGAGGAGAGACGGGAAACCATCATCAATCCAAGAAAGGCACTTCAGTCAACATCCGTTTTCTCAGTACAGCAGATTACTTATGTACAGTTCATTGCACAAAGTAGGGACAAGTCTGGATTTACTTCCTCTTCTCTACTCCCCCCACAATACAATCTCAAGCTTTAGCTTTTAAATGTACATATCTGTAAAACTATTCCAAATAACTGGCTGTTTCCTAGGCAGAATTTTGTACAAGTATTGTAGATGGGACAGGAGATAAGGACTATGGGTTCTCTTTCTTCTCCTGACATAGCTCAGTTTCTCTGGCTGTTTAACAGATAACCTAAAGTGCATCCCACTTACCTGCCTCACATGGTGTTGAGGTTTAATTAGTGCCTAATGCACTTTTAAAGTCCTCCAATGGAAGGTGCTGTAGCTCCCCCCAGTATTATCGACAGCAGTGGTTTTCAACCAGTGTGCCACAGCACCAGTGTGCCGTGAGAACTGTCCAAGTGTGCTGTGAAAATTTGTACAGTGAAAAATCACTGTAAAATATACATTATTTCGTCTTAAACAATATTATATCCGACCAAAATTACAACTCATAAACCCCATGAAAATCATTAAATTAAAAGCAACATATCAGCTTTTGATTTTAAAATGTGAACGTTCTAAACTCAGGTGTCCAAAGCGCAAAATTGAGATGCTGTGTATTTTTTCTTGGTAGATTTGAAACATTAATGCATTTGATCCTTCTTTAGCTTGTTCTATGCCCTATGTTGCAAACCTCTCTAGTAAGACCGTAACCACAGTAAATGTAAGTAAATGTGATGTTTATGTATTAGCTGAAAAAAGTGGGTGTGCTCTGGAATTGTCTCATTGAAGTGTGCCATGTTACTGAAAAGGTTGGATACCACTGCTCTACAGAAGAAGAATCTGCATCAGCATGACTACAGCAATCTAGCTCAAATTATTTTTCTGCTGTAAATTTAGCTTTATTTTTAAGTGTGGAGAGCTGTTCTTATTGTAAATGATATGTTCCTAAAGTGAAAGACAAATGCTAAAAACAGGCTCTACGTCTACAGTGTGAGGAGGAACCAGTGAGAGGCAGCAGCAAGCAATCAAGACAATAACACCTCTGTGTAACCAGCTCCTGCAGGACAGGGCTGCATCCTGGAATGTTAAAGGAAATACATGAATGCTAGAGCACCTTTACCAGCAAGGTTCCTTAATAAAAATAGGTGTGAGGCAGCATCTTGATTTTACCCTTCTGATCTATTATTATGGGAACCAGGGTACTAGACCTCTGTCAAGACTGACCTTGAAATGATGCTGGAAACCACTGGGAAAATTAGGATTAAATTAAAAAAGGAGGTTTTTTTAAATAGACAATCCAAAACTTGACCTCTCTCTTCCCTCACTTTTGCCAAATCCACAAAATTCTTTGAGCTGGTCCTTCTCCACTTAAAACACAGCACTGAGACATTTCCTGTTACATAAAAGTATACAGGCGAGTGATGAGTATTTTGCTAAAACAAGTGTACAAAAGCCAAAAGAAATCCAAGAATTTTTAAATATCTTGCAAGACAGTTTTAAAGATGAGATGTGCAGATTCAGCACAAAAAGGAAAGTCGTTCCGCAATTCAGATGGTTTTTGATAAGGTAATAAAATTGATGTGGAAGCCATGGATATATAAATGTGTCTATCTGAGATTTGTGCCATCTTTACCTGCCACAAGGGGAGCCTTTGCCTTTACAGTCGCAAGATGTGATGTCAAACTAAGCAAGGCTGGATTGGGTTAGTACTTGCTTGGACAGCTCCAACCAAGCATTGCAGAAGTCTGTGCTGCTGGTAGGCCTGGCCTCTATGTAGGTATTTTTTACATTGCTGTACTAATTGGTTTAGAAGCAGGTAAATTTACTTAAATGAACTATACCAATATAAGCAACCTTCAAGTGATATACATGCAACTGCAAGGGGGGGGAAGGGCATTCTACTACGTTTTTTTGTATCACCTTAACTAGATACATCCATCCATAGTACTTCTAAACCAATACTAAGTGTAGCCAAGCCCCTTATAATAGCATTAGCAGGCCCTCCCCAATATAAATTTTTGGATTCTTACTATTCCTATTGTGAGACAATGATTAGAGGCATGGAAGGAGTGAGTAAAGAGGAGACATGCTAGAGACACTTAAAACAACAGACATGGAAGGTAAACCAGCACTCACATTTACTGTCCTTCACAATATAGGAACAAGCCGCTGGTCACTGCAATTAGAAGACATTGAGTTTGCACCTGACAAAAAGAAATTGTTTTATGCAGCATGCATAAGCTGGGACCGTGCAACTATAAGATAGTGGTGCCAGGATCATTGCATTAAGGGGGGTCTTCTGGCGTGTGTTTTTTTTTTTTTTTTTTTTTTTTAAACTTGTGTGCTTGGGAATAAGATAACCACTAAACTTGGGGCCGTTAGGCTGAAACTTTCCCTTTATGCAGTCTCTAGTTATAGAGGATCTTGGCTCTCAGACATTCCATTTAATACATCTTCCAGAGCTTGCAAGGCATCCAGCATGCAAGGTGGTTAGCCTAATGCTTTGCTTTGGTGGTGGGAGCTGTCCCTGGTGGTATGCACACAGTAATTGTGTCCTCTCTTATGATTTTCCAAATTCAGTCTTTATGGTCAAAACACTTTGCCCCAATTCCAAGAAAACAACTTTGGTTGCTGATTCTCTTTTAAAAAGAAGAGTGAACAGTGTAATGGAGCCAGATCAAAAGCTTCTCAATGAGAGTTGATCATCTGGAATATCCTGCAGTCTGTTTGGCACAGCTGACAAATAGCAAAAGGGACATGCTAAGGCCCAACTTGGTGACTCTAAGGAACAGCATTAGGGAGATTTTGCCCTCTCACTCCTGACATGTTTTTAAAAACCACAAACAAGTACATACATGTTAAAACACTTGGAAAATGGTTTAATGATGTTTACAACAGAAATGAACTGTACAGTTACAGTAAGTTTTAATATATATAAAAATTACAGCAGACAAATGCATCTACACAAAATCTACCATTTCATCCTGATTCACTGTAATCTACACAATCTCTCAATGCCTACAGGCACCTGCAGGCAGCCACTGGGAAAAAAATAATAAAAGGCCTCTTTAAAGAGACAGCATCCCTTTTATCGCCCCATCAAGAGACATCAGTTAGTTTCAAAGTCATAGGGGTCTTTCACATTTCAGTCTCAAGACCAGATGAGAATGTGTTTCATCTGGGTACAAGTATTACATTAAGGTCCCTGATTTCAAGTGTTCAGCTGACCCTAGGTGCACAGGAGATAGTACAAGAGGGGAGGTGAGACAAAGAATTAACACCAAGACTGCAAATTCATCTTTCGCTGAAGAGAAGCATAGAATGATTTCCCAACAGGCTATTCAATATTCACAAATCATCGCCTCATTAAAAGCTATCGGCCAGCTTCAGGCAAAAGGATTTTTTCCAAAGTCCAACTTTCAATGCAAAGAGAAACTGATATTTTTTAACCAAAGAGAAACTGATATTTTTTAACCTAAAACATCCAAGGTTCTTTATAAAATCTAACTGGTCTCTCCCTTGAAAAACAGTGGAAAACCCCTTAACCCATTTATGTAAAAACAAAATTCAGGCCTTTAAGGGTGCTGTCTCCTTAAAAAAAGAAATGAGGAATCCCAGCTGGGAATGGCAATCAGTGAAAATGCAATCCAAATTGACGGTCTGGTGGAAGTTCATTATGGAATATTATGTACACTTTAGAACTTTTTAATTCTTTTTTCTTTAATCATGAACACCTAGGCAGTGAAAACTGTTATGTTAATACATACATAGACACACCCAAAACATACAAAAATACTATTATTTCAAACTACTAAGAATAGGACAGTTCAGTTATCTCCATGCTATGACTTTAAGAGCATTACACTGAAACAAACAAGAATTTAAACGACAATTTTTTTTTAATATCCCAGAAATATACCAAAATATACATCTAAGCTTTGGAATTACTGAGGTTAGACTAATGCAAGTGCTGGGTAATCGTACTTAATACACAAGTCTAAGGTTCTGCAGGAAAGAAATTATCTTTGGTATCTGCATCAGGCTAATATTATTAACATTTGGATTTTGCTTTGGGATAGAGCTTGTATGACCCTAGAACCAAACACCCCCCAATCAACTGAGATTAAAAAGATCCATGTAAAAAGTTCCTTCATTTGCAATCCCCCCAAAAGATAAAAAGTCACAGGCATCTACCTAGCATATAAAGTTGAGAAATACAATGCATAGTTGCACAGTGGTGCTGCAAAAATAATAAAAATATAGAAAAAAACTAGAAGAGAAATGAAAAGCTTTTTCTTCTTTCAGAGATTTCTCACAACAGGACAGCCTCTTCCAAGTAGTTAAGGGGGGAGGAGGGGAAGGAAAAAAGCTCAGAAGTGCACCTCAGCGTGTATTAATCAACATCACCCAGCCCCCAAAGGGTTAAAGCACCCATCAGAGCAGCCAATCATGCACCAATGTCTTCAGCTTCTCAACCAATCTGTGGAGTCCCATTGGCTGCAGCAACCCACCTGCTCTCTGAACCCAGCTCCTCAGCAGCCGTGCGCTGGGTTTATGAGAGTTTAAAGAGCAAGTTTCCTCAGAACAAATTAGCGAAGGGCGGGATTGAAATTGCCCAGCTCAGACCGAGCCCACTTTGCTGTGGAAGTGGCCATACGGTATCATGCCGCAGGAAGCCATTCTTTCCACTTCAGCAGACTGCTGCAAATCCCTCCCCACCACGGTTGGCCTCACAGATGGGCTTGGTGCTGAAGACGCCCCTTTGTCTTTGGTTTGTTTGTTTGTTTTGAGTTTATACAATCATTAGGAAATCTTTGGTTTTGGCTGGAAATTTTAAAAGAACAAAACAAAACAAAGAAACCGCCCTCCCCGGCTTATAGCAGTGTCCCGTGACCTGGCATATCTTCTCTTTCCTGTGGGGGTGGAGGAACTACATTCAAAGTAAAGGTGGAAGGGCTCAAGGATGCAGCTTCTGGACAGCTTGGGGGACACAAGATTGTCAAATCATAAAGAAGGAAATAAAATATTAGGAGGTTTTTCATTTTTGGTCTTTCATTTATTTATTTAAAAAAAAAAGCAAGTCGTGTGTATGCAGCACTCAGGTGAAAGAAGCCTTCAGGGACCTACCTGCCTGGCCCTGGAGTTTCACTGCAGCCCTGACAGCTCCCCCGGGGAGCGGGGAAAGGCAGTTGTGTACACTTCATGCACAGAATGGAAGGAGGGTGGTGTTGGATATTCACAGACTAATCGAGAGGACCCCTTGTAACCAAAAGAAATAGTATAAGATTGCAATTTGCCCTCAGTTTGCAGTAGCTTTTAAGCAGCGACATTCAGAGGCTGTAGGGGTCACTCCCCAAGTTGCAGGTCACGGAATGCTATAGGCCAGAGTTCAATGTTAATCAAGGGAGGGAGGGCAGACTTGGCAACTCTGTAGGGTTTGGAGAAAGTTAAAGCAAGTTACTCAGTTACGAGTTAGAAATGAGGTATACAACAGCTCCTGTACCAGTGGCGGGTAAACACCCCACACTTACTCACACCTAGCCTTAGACACTACTGCAGAGGAAGGAAATGGAACAACAGCAGCACTTGCAGGTATGGGGATGGCTACGGCACAGACAGCGCGCACATGATGCTCTCCAAGGCAATCACGACTTCCCCCACCAGAACTACCCAAGTCACAATACCCCCCCATCCCAATCGCAGGCAGCTCTGCAGTAACCCTTTCTTCTCCCTGTTGCAAAAATGAGGGTCCAATCCTGCTCCCAGTTCTCCAAAGGTTTCACAGCTTGCTGAGATTCTGCCCTTCAGCTCATTTGAGCAAAGGTGGTACCAGGACCACGCAGTGAAGGTGACCATGAGGAAGGATGAATGTTTTTTTCTACACTGCCCTGTTCTGAAGGATGTGGTCAAGGCTGCCTTGTTTGATTTTTAAAAGAGCTTTCATTTCTGACTGCAGTTCTGTGCTTTCCATAGCTTACAATTTGGCATATGTAATTTCTAGTGTCCTGGGTGGTGGAGCCAAAACATGATTCTCTTTGTTGAGCAATTTAGGATTTCAATAGCATCAGAGCACACCAGCACCATCTGTAACAGCACAGCTCAGGGAATAATGTCTGTTAACCAGATGCGGCTACAAAAATCAGCAGGAGGCAGTACAGAATTTTAGTGGGTCCCACAGTAATAGACAGAATTTTGGGAGAGGAGGGGGTTAGCTCTTGCAGACAGAGTGGTGGATTAAACTTTATGTTCTATATACAACTCTGAAGGAAACATTCCCCAGCAGACTAGAACAATTTTAAGGTAAATTACATTTTTGGCCTGAGCTATTTGACAATGTCTTGTTTGGTAGAGAGATGAAATAAGGCAGAGGGGGTGCTCCAATCCTGGGGCAGAACAACTCAGCAGCACTAAGGAATCCCAAAGGAAACCCCCCCCCCCCCGCCCCCCGTTGTTTCATTTCCTTCCTCAGATTTGTTTACCTTAAAGCACACCTTGTTTTCCACGTCTTTTGTTCCAAGTGCTCTTATAATTGAGAAGTCATTTCTTCAATATCCCTATTACCTACCTATAAATCTATCTAGCTCTTTGAAAAGTCACACAATATTAATACCACTTTTACATAATGTCAGAACAACAATTCTATTAGTAAAGCTTTCAGTGAAGTTCTGCAACCCGATTGGTTTCCGAAGGAAGAGTAGCTGGACAATTCACCTATTTTCCACCCTTTCCCTTTCTTCACAAAGAGTTTGCCAGGTTCACTGATAAAACACCTCACCCCAGTAGCACAATACATGGCAATGTACAAGGCTATTTTGGGGAGCAAAGAAAGGAGTCTCCTGGGTCCCCCATCTTTAGAAGAGAAAAACAACGCATGCAGGATGTTTGAAGGGACTCTGACCACAGGTAACACTGCTTCCATAACTGAAGGGAAGAAACAGCATTTCCTATTTCCCAGTGTAGCAACCTAGGTCTCAGCTGCTGCTGAGCAATCCCCATGTGCAGTTTGTCTTCACAAGAGCCAAAACAACTCTGTGGACAAAAAGGCAGGAACATCCACAGGAGACAAGGTCCTTTCAGAAAGGGACACCCACCCAAAGCTTGAAAAAGGCCCAGCTTTTCCTCTTACCTGCTCTGACAACTGCAGAGCTGACAACTTATCAGTGCCTTTGGTTCCCTACCAAGTCATTGGAAATTCTCCCATCCCAATGGAGCTCTGAGCTCCTTAGAAATCCAGCTCTCTAGATTTACACAAGCACTCAAACTCACACGTTCACTCTCACCCCCACCCCATAGAAGCTGGAAGAATGAAAGGGGTGCATTGGAGTCAGGACGGAAGAGGCTTGTCATCACCACTTCCCCAAGTACTCTCACCCGCTGCCAAGACAAACCACAAGAGGCCTGCACCTCTCCCCCACAAACTACCTTCCCACCCACCCCTGGCTGACTCACAGTATTTTGATCCTTTAGGTACACCAGCCAGGTGCTAGGAGCAGGTTAGCTTTCACTTCTCAGTTTGGTTTTCCATTTGTAGTTTTTGGTCTAGACAGGATTAGCATTGCTATTAGAAAAGGAAGTGTTTACCAAACTCTCCACATGTTATCAAGCACTACAAGCCCTACATTCAGTAACACAACAAGGGGGATAAAAGGAACCTGTTTCACTTTTGCTCTCTCAGTAAGATTAAGATGCAACAACTGTTCTCCCTCTCCCGAACATAAATGTCATGGCCCAAATTCAGCCCTTGTGCAACTCCACTGGCTAAAACGGATTTGCACCTGCGACGAGTCTGATCCAGTATATCCATGTCCTCTCCCCTGAGCCTCCAATATGCACACACTTTGCCTAATCTTTAGATAGTTACAAGGCCCCTATTATTCATAAGGAAAAGGAAGGGAGGGAGGGGAAAGCAGGTGTGCACCTAAAGGACCCTGAACAGCAACCCAGTCAGTAACCTGCATGCCATCAGGTGCTGTGCTGCAGATTAGACCACAGATAAACCAACCAAACAACAATCCCAAATCCAGGAGCAATAAAATGTTTCCTTTGGCAAGACAGATACAAGGAAAAAAAAAATTTATGACCAACATTTTCCTTCTAACAGAGTCAATTCCCTTCTCTCCCCTGCAACATCCACCCACCCCCACCCAACCCTATAAAGTTGTAACCGATCAACGAGATCTCAAATACATACAGCATATTCATGTTTATCGATCATAATAAACATCAGTTGAACTAAACTCTACAGCTAGAATTATCTCCACTATTTATAAAGTTTGTTTTTCTCTTCTTCTGATTTTTCAGTTTACAACCAGTTCTGTGACAATATTAAGCTATGCTGAGGTATTTTATGAAGGTGCCAGAAGCCAGCTGCTACCCATAAATATTTTTCTCACAGCTCTGTGGTGCAACCTCTTATTGAAGGAAGGGGAAGGAAAGGAAGGAGTGGGACCCAGGTTATTCCACTTGGGGCCTCTCTGCCTAGCCACTTACTCACAAACAGGAACTGAAATGTCTCCCAAGGAGATTCACCCTGCAAAGCAAGCTGTGCAAGAAGTACTTGCAAAAAGCCCAAAAGATTCTCCATGAACTCAAACTTAATCAGCAAAGCCATGCCTGGTGTGTTTGACATACTTGACCACACTAACCTATTCTGTCAAACCACTTCATCTCTCCTCCAAGGAGAAAACTATAGGTAGCTCTGCTGCAGTCTCCAAAACCCTCCAGATGGAGTCCCAAGAGGATGAAAGCTCAGAACAGTCTATCCATTAAGGGTATGGCATGCATGAAAGAGAAGGAAGAAGAACAGAGAATTAGTACAAGTATGTAACTAGATTGACATCAGAACTGTACTAACTAGGGATGAAAGCAGGAAGGTGTGTTCATATCAAATTGGCCAAAAGAATACATGAAGCTCAACTTTGTTACCAAAGCACAGACAGGATAGATTCAAGTGGTAATTATTCCATTTGTCCTCCTGATTGATGACAACAGTCAGAAGAGATCAACTGTGTTTTCATACTGTACTGTCTGTGTGTCCGGCTATGTAGATGCACACGCCTGCATACACATTTCCTTTCTTTCATTGCTCTGTACAACCTAAACTGCTTTAAGTTTATGTAATTTCATCTATTCTGAACGTGTGGCCATAAGCAAGACACTGAATATATTAACAATTTCAAACCATGAGTCAAACAACTGATTTGCATTAGCTTAGAAAAAAGCAGGTGACACTATGTCCACATGCAATACTTGTATCTCAAGAGTAACTCATAAGAAGAAAGGTGGTTATACCAAGCACCTATAAATGCTATAGGCTCTGTAAGACAGGAGAGCCACTGTCCAGTGTCTAAGATACTCTGTGATCTGATCCAGTTCTCACCGGACATGAGGGAGACTCCTACCTATGTCAGTGGGAGTTAGATTTGACTACCCAAGGAGAAGAATCTCTGTGCAGTTTGCACTTCTTGGAGTGCATATTGTTTTAACAACTTTTTGGGTCATAACTGGGTAACAACTGGATAATAAATCCTGAGCAGACTGGTTAGAGATGGACAACTATATAATGGATGCATTCATCAACCAGTCAGATTCTTCTTTGATAATGTCCAAGTCATAAGAGAGAGAGCATACAAAAGACAGAACTAAGTTTATCCTCAATGTGTGTGCACACAGGCCATGCACCTCCTAAACATACAAATAAATTAAGGACACACTGAGTTCTACTTTCTTGAAGAGGAAAAGGATTAAGTGGCCATAATACCATTAAATGGACATGTTAAGAGTTTACATTTGGGATTCTGCCCAAAGAAAACTAACGGAATTGGAAACACTGCTGTTTTGAACTAAACAGTCCATTCCAAAGCATTTATGTCCATGACACGGCCAAAAAGAGCTCCTTTCTACAATTCTGTAAAGTATGGTTTCAAATTGGGAAGAGGACAATTTTATTTAGCAAAATATTAGTTGCTGACAATTAAAGTAAATTAAAAGTCATTTTAGTTTAGTTACTGTAACTCCAAGCATATGCATCACGGAGGACTTAGCACCTTTGTATCTTCAATGCTCAATCAGGAGGAAAAACTGAATGTGCCCTCATAGACTTTCAGGTATCTTCTAGTTAAACCAAAAGAAGAACACCCAAAAACCCAAGTCTTCAGTGATACTCTTTCTAATAGTAGCTACTTATTTTGTAGAGGACATGACTTAAACTCATGCTTTATTTTATGTGATCTCAGAGCAAACAGTAAATCACTATCTCTGATCTAATCATTGCTACTGATATGTACGGAGAATTCTCTCAGATTGTCTTGGTAACAGACACTCCTCTGCTACCCAAGAGCACAAAAAAAAAATCATTCCTTTTTTTTTTTTTCCCCCCATTGCCTAATTTACTTTGAGTTTTAATAAGTCCATCTGAAAGACATCACTAAGAGATCCAACTACACTTTGTTTTCATTTTATCTACAGTCTAAATTAACATCCTCCTACACTGCACAGGGAAGATGATCAAGGAAGAGTGAGTGTGGCGGAGCAATGAAATCTTCAATTAGCACAAAGGGAAGATCAATATAATATGTGAGTTCATGTATTCTTCCTAGTAAACAACAAAAGCAGGCTGACACACCTAGCTCTGTTAAGTCCATATCAAGATTGGTTATCCCCAAAGGGGTAACAAATGTTGAAATGTATTTCATAGTAAGTTCATATATACATTATTACATACACCTTGAATATTTTCTGATTAGAAATCCCTCCATTGTAAGCATAATACCTAGTTCACTCCCAGGAAAAATTCAGAGATGTTATTTTTGAAGTCCTACAAGGTTATATGATTCAAATTGCTGGCAAATGTCTCCATGCCTGGACTAGATTTACAAGCATTAAAATCGGCTGTAGTAGTCTTGTTAGTGACCACAATACAGCTGTCCCAGACTACCAGCTGCCCATTTTAGCCAAGGACTCTCTACTTTCCATTGTATTCCCACTGACGTTCAATCAGAGCCCAAGTGTTATGAATTTCATGGCAAATTTTTAGTCTGATACAGCTTTTAATTAATTTGTGTAGCTTTACTTATTGAAGGCAGAGACGTGGTTTGAACAGGTACGGGGCAATGGTGTGTTGACATGAGTCACTCAATGAAAACCATTTTGTAAATGTAAACTTAGGCTCCAATCATGATATAAGTCTATTAAAAACCAAGATTTCTCTTAGGTAGGGAGTTTCTCAGTACTAATTGGCATATGGTATATGTACAAACATATGTACACACGCACACGTGTTATATGTAACATTCCTGCATCTATGCTAGGTGATCAGTCAGGAGTGAAAGTGAACTTTTTTAACTGTCTTAGGACTCCTCACAAAATTCACATTTGACAGGAGATTACATCTAAGGGTGAATGCGTATGAATAATACATGAATTTTCCCTCCTTTGCTACCTGGGGAGTGAGCGGACTGAGTGGGTCAGATCTGTCCAAATCAAATCTGAATGTGTTCTTTACCAAAATTAGCATGACCACTGTCATTCAAGGCTTTTTCCTGAAGAAATATTTGAATGTCTCCCCTTCTCCAACCTCTCGGGGGGGAATATTTATTTCTTGTATTTTTTTTTCATGCTATCTACCACCACTGGCCCTAACATACAGCTCCTGTAGGAAAAAATGAATCTGTCTGTCACACTACCTTTAACCTACCATAAGACATGCTTGGAAATGAGAAAAGCCCCCACACCTGCATGTATGAAGTTTTACGGAGTTGGAAGAGAAGGATGTACTAGATAACTCTCAATTTTCTTTTCAGTGTGCCAGGACTTTAAGGAATTTCTTCTGACCCTGGACTACAAACCATGGTTCTATTTATTTGTGTGTTATCGCATGCATGCATGCATGCAATAGAGAGACAAACAGAGAGAGAGAAGGAAGAGAAAAAATTCTATTGAATTCAATGTTCTCAGAAATAATCTCCCAGAACTACAAAGGAACAGTTTAGTTCACTCAGTGATGGAGTTAAGATAAGGACTCTGACACCTGTGGGTAACAGTAAACCATTTCTGCTATGACATACATATTGACATATTTTTGAATGATAAAAAATAAACTATCCATTCCTTGGGATGGAAAAGTGACCACAACTGCAAAATAATGCCCTAAAGATTTGAATCTGTGAGACAATACTTTTCCACTCCAATCCTCAAACCCTCAGACACAGTCCTTCTTTCTCCAAGTCCATACATAGTCAATCACTACTGAATCTCCTTGTAGACATTTCAGTTTCTGTTGCAGTGATGAGTAAGGTTTAAACATCAACCTCCACTAAATTCCAATACCTGATCATCCATCCACCTCAAGCTCTGAAAGAGCATGCACATATAGTCTTATTAAGCAGATATACTGCTGCTGCTAACCTCGTCTGTGGGTTCTTCCACTCTCTCCTTTAGCTAAAATACTAGATGAGACCAACATCCAAAAGAGGAAATAATACTACCAATGGTAAGCAGAGTCCAGGCGGATCAGCTGAACTAGAAGGCTATAATCAGATATTGGTATGTTGTATGAGAACAAACTGAAGCACATCAGGTTTGAGCCAAATGGGGAGTGAAGTGTGTGGTGGGCTAAGACATTTTACTGTCAGAATAGGCGAGCATTTCAGCCAGACGTCCCTAAACATGCGGCTACTTCATGTTTCCAGTTCCTCTCAGATGACTGCTAAGAAGCTCCCTGGAATCTGGGCCCCTTAGAGGTTCATTGGGTAGCAGAGGACAAGAGAGGGAGGGTTTAAGGTGCTCACACCAAAGCCGTGTGGCCAATGCAAAAGGAGTCAGGGAAAAAACAAAACAAAACAAAACAGACTTCTTTTAATAATAAATAACCATCCAAGCTGCATTAGTGTTCCAGATATGTTCACATCACAGCCCCCTCTCAACCACAAACCAGCAAGAATGGGAAGTTAAAAATCATCCACACAGCTGATTGCACAGTCCCTTTGAACTGTGGAGAGAGATTTCTACGCTTATTTAAGGCCCACATTCTTGGTATTTCCTAGATAAATGCACAAGACCTAGCCACTAGTCCCAAATGCTTTAGGGAACAGAGGATACAGTGGAGAGGAGATCATAAGAATGCCCTTTAACAAAAAGGCTCTTGGTAGATCTTACTTTTGAGTGTTCATGGAAATGACGGGGAATTTTCAGACTTAAGTATAAGCATTATAGCTGCAGCTTTTTCTGCCCTCTTACTTGGCTGAATACAAGTCCTATGAGACTGATACTTCCTTTGGCAGAACTATAGTCAATGCTATGACATCTAGACCAACAGGGGGTACCAGCATCTCCTCTCCCACTACTCCTCTCCCTCCCTCAATCATGCTCATCTATACTTTCTACTGCTCCAAAACTGCTGTTATTGGCAACTTATATTTTGTATTATTCATAGCCCTAAAACCTTCTGCACAGACAGAAGTCATATAGACTTCAATCACCCCAGAGTATTTAGATTCATTTAAACTGGTGGGGTGGAAGGATGGGGGACCACTTGGATTAGTAATCACCTGACACTGCCATTCTATTTACACACAAAACAAACAAAAATCTAGATAAAAATCAAGTTAAGAGTCTGCCCAAAGATAGTACAAATTACCAACACCCCCCAAAAGATTAAATCAAGCAGCAACTTTTATATAAAATTAATAAAAAACAAGACAAATGAAAAAGAAATTGTCAGTAGCATCTATCGCCTCTCTGCGTCTGAACTGCAGTTATACAAACTAGTCCATTAGTACAGCAGTTTGCTAGAAATTGACTTTGGTTCAAGCTTAGTTTTTTAAAAAAAACAAAAAACAAAAACACATTAAAATGGTGGACGGACATTTGTTAGTTTTCCCGCTTGCAGTTCACTAGTTTTGAAATGTTATGAATAATTGCTTTAAATAATCTGTGAAACAGGAAGGTGGGGAGAGTCAGATGTGAACAGAGAAAAACAGGGAGGGAAAGAAGAGATAAGAGTTTCTGCCATTTGAGTACTAATGTAAATTCCACACACTTGGGTCACAGACCAAAGTGCATGCTGGGTTAAGTTGTTGTCTTATTGATCTTGGGTGGCGAGAGATTCAAAGATTCCCCTTGATCATGAATGAAAGTGAACATAACTACATGAACTTGCTATCTTGTAATTCCCTGGTAGCCAAAAAAAGAGGAGGTGCTTGCAATGTCCTCCATCGCTGAGTGTGAAAGTGTTTTAAACACATGGCAGAAACCTTTATATCCAACAGGAAAAGAAAGTTCAAAGCAAACTGCATTGCAGTGATCCAGTTTTCTCTTTTTAGAAATCTTTTTGGTTCGGATACTACATTGGTTTATTAAAGAATATACATCACATACCGCTGAATGACCCATAACCCTTCCTCACCTACTCTAACAGCTCTCTGTTCTCAAATGCTCCTTGTATGTAGTCTGGAAACAATCCTGGAAACACAGCTACAACAAGCCAACTCTGAGTCTATAGTTAGAGATGCTTATTGCCATTCTGACCAATGTAGCAACATTACTCCCCAGAGACCACAAGAGAACACCAAGATGTGTGCAAAGTCCTACTGTAGGCTAGATAGACTGCTGCTATTTCCCACACCAGGTTGGACAACTCCAGATGGTTGCTGCCTCCTGTTTCCAAAGCACCAAGTAAAGTGGTGGAGAAAAGAACCCAAAGCTATTTAAAACAGAAGAAGGGGGGCGAGGTGGCCAAAAGTGCTTTCCCACAGTTGTACTGGTGTGAACGATGGCAGCAACTTCTGTTCCAATTGACCGTCTGATACCTATTCTTGTAGACAGAAACACGTGCCAGTGGAAAACTGGTCCAATGCAGCCCTCTGTACATAATAATTAAAAAAAAAAAAAAACCAACCCCCCCACACACATAAAGGAATATTCCTTTGATTAGAGAAACCGGTTTTACCTTTCGAAATCCTGCGCCAAGTCAGTTGGTAGGAAGCTCGGACTGTGGATGCCTTTGAATATTACTGATATTGGCACCCTAAAGTAACTTTGCATTTCTAGGTTATTTCCCCCCCCCTTTTTTTTTTTAAAAGGGGGGGCTAAAATCCTAATGACATAGCAGAACCACCAAAACTGGTGTCGGTCTAGGCTCTCAGGGCCAAATCATGCTCGCTGAAGTGCACATGAGCAACACACATGCAACTCGCAGCAGAATTTGGCCCTTTAGCTCAAGTAATTGGGTGAAGGAGAGCTGCAGTATGGAAGCGCTTTCCACCTCCCTCACATAAAAGCACTGACTAGTCTGGAGGTTTGCACACAACTTGCTGCCTCTACACCAAGCTTCCTGCTAAAGCGGTGAAAAAAAAAAAAAAAAAAAAACTCTCTCCTGATAACTCCGTGTAATTTTTTGTAACACATATTCAAGGATGACAAAAATTGTGAGGAATGCTCCCAGATTAGGATAGAAAACTTCCTTGAGTTCCCCTCTTCCTCTTCCCCCCTCTGCATGGCGTGGGAGCTCGCTGAAAACAATTCAGGAGCAAAGACAAATGCGTCCAAACCATATATATAAAAATAATAATAATAATAATAATAATAACAACAACCATAACAATAATAGAGATACACCAGTAATACAGGCCTGCCTAAATTGTACCAGTTAAGAAAGGAACCCCGACACGATTGATACGATTATAAACACCTTGTATGACATAATGGCCTGTACAACAGACCTATAAAATGATAATTAAAAAAAAAAAAAAAAAGAAAGATATTTAGACCAAAAGAACTGAGAAATCCCCTTCCTATGTTTGAGTTGATAACCCACCTTAACTTGTCATCATGACTGCTGGAAATGATAAGTAGTCCTTTCAACTTTTTTTTTGTTTTTTTTTTGTTTGTTTGTTTTTTTTTTTTTTTTGTTTTTTGTTTTTTTGTTTTTTGTTTTTGTTTTTTTTACATTTTTGGTTAGAAAGCTCTCCGATCCATGAAGCGATCCTGAAAAGACAGTGTTTATTATAAAATTAGGCAAATGTCTGTCCCAGCTTTAAATCCTTCCTGTTTTGTTTTTATATTTTTCTTTCTCTCCCTTGTCCCCAGCAACACAGCGAGAGGAAGCCGATCACATTTTTCAGTTTATAAACCCAGCTGGCAGCCAATCCCACGGCAGAGTGAAACAGGCTGGTGGTAGCACAGCTCAGCCCGGCTCACTGTGCCTTGGAGGCAGTAGTGGTGGTGGAAGTGGCCCCACTGGCAGAGGCCACTGTGAAGAGAGAGTTCTGGATGGACTCGGCTGAGGTGGAGGAGGCATGAAGGCTGGCGACTGGTCCAGAAGCCCCTGCAGAGGCTGCAGCTGCAGAGACCAAGCTAACTGGGTTGCTGGTGAGCAGAGAAAGGTTCTGAGGGTTCAGAAACAATGGGGCAGTTACGATGTTAGGAGTACCTCCAGCATTGGCAAACACCAAGTTCCCAGTTGCATCCAGTGATGTTATTGGAAGAGAGCCACCAGATGCAAGAGCTGAAAGTGAAGAGAAGGGCAGGGCACAGAACATTAGCATTAACAGCACAGAGGAATGCAGCAATGTGCAACAGCTCCTTAGATTTCCTTCTTATGAGCTCAAGGCTCTCCCTCTCTCTCTCTGTCTAAAAATTCTTTCCTCTTACATTAACCCAGCGTGAAGTGAGGTGAAAATGGGATTTGGCATTATGAAGGCTGGCAGAGCTAAGCATGTAAGAGGAAGGATCCTCTCACCATCCTAAAGATTACCAAAAAGTAGAAAATTGTTGCTATTCATTTTCACCCATCTCTCCCTAACACGTTTTCTTATCCATAAGGAATCATGAGCTTTTTTTTTTAAAAAAACATGATATGTTGCATAAAGGAGAAGAATAGTCACTAAATAACAATTTTAATGCTGTATATAAAGTGTGCATAATCCTAACTCATTTTTTTATGAAAAATCAGGATCTGCTCTACAGTAATTACAGAGCTAGCGCTGGGGATTGTAGCCCCCCCGCAGCAGAGCGACGCTGGCACAGACGAGTGATGTCATTAGGGGAGCACCACGGTGCTGTCCCCTTTTGGCGCTCCTCAAATGCTGGCGCACCCCTGCAACACAGGGGCTGCTTACTGCCTAGTGCCAGCCCCGAGTAATTACATGCTGCCAACTTCACGTACCTAAGTAACTGTGCAAGCCCATAGCACAATTCAACCATGTAGCACCTAGTATCTTCAGAGCACCACTTAACACTATCAGAGCAGCTCAAGTTGCCCCCTATTTGGGTTTTGCTAGCAAAGGCTGAGCAACTGATGCTAAGCACAAGCTTTATAGTTAAAAAAAAAATTAAATAAAGTTTCTACTGATGAATAAAAATTAAAGGAATCTTTCTCGAGATTAAACAAAAAAATAAAAAAAAACAAAACCCACAAGCTGTAGCCCCAGTTATCTGATTGTTCTCAGAATTTCGCATCTGAATGCACTCAGAAAGCATCAGCACAGGGTGAGATGCCTGGTGCCAGGGAAATTGGCCTCCACTGTTCTGTCATCCTATAGTTGGAGCTAGTATTTATTGAGATAAAGCTCCCTGAGAGTTGTGGCTAATTTTGAAAGAACTGAAATGAATTTAAGGAACCAATCCAAAACCAATTGAAAGTCTTTTCACTGACTTCAATGTGTTTGGAATCTGGACCTTAGCAGGGACAGACTGCTCCATCCTACTGGCCAGAGAAAGGGCAACATTCAAAGAACCTGGAAGTGAAAAAGAGCGGAACACATATTCACATGGAATGGGACCCACTATAATATGAAGGTTACTTGACTTGTTTGAAAAAAGTAAATGTTGGTGTGCTTTAATAGTTACAAATTGCCTCAAAAAAAAAATCTATCCAGGGTTCAATCTGTCCTCAGACTAACATATTATTCTTTGCTCTTCGTGCACATGAGACAAGACATTTTTTAACTGAATAACTAAATTCAGTTTATAAATAACTAGCCTGATTTTCAGAGGTAATGAGTCCCCAGCAAGTTCTCAGTAAACTCAATAGAATTGCTAGATGTGCCACACACCTAAAAAAACAGACCATTCATTTAGACATTTAAATAAGGAATTAAGTCCTTTTTACAGACTTACAGCTTCTGCTAGATGAGCTGAAAAAAGCAGGTCTCTTAACAATTTCAAAAGGGATAGCCATGTTAGTCTAGTCCAGTAAAAAAACAACAAGGAGTTGTGTGGCACTTTAAGACTAACAGATTTACAAATGGTACCTCCATGTTGACAGAGATGGGAGCAAAAATTAATGCAGGGCCCAATCAGCCCTACATCTTCCTTGACTCCACCTCCAAATCCCTGAGACTATATGCTATTCTAACCCCTTTCATAGTTTGCATTTCACCATTTACAATTCTATGATGTATAAGAAATATCAGTGAGCCAGTTTTCTAAAGCTTTTGTCCCTGAACAATGAATTGTGGTGATAAGGAATAACCCGCCTTTCATTTTTTGGTGAGTAAAACACGTAAGTTAACAAAATCAGATATATATTAAAGGGAAAATTTCACTGACCTTGAATAGTTGCCAGTGTACTGTTGCTCATCAGAGCTGGGCTGAGAGCACCGCCTAGTGTCCCTGGATTGAGACTGAGTAAGGCACCTCTGTGGTACAAAGAAAAGAGAAGAGGAGACAAATCAGGGAAGACTGAATTTACTTTTAGGGAAGAGCAGTCACTATTCAGACACCACCACATAGAAGAAGAAGGTAAAAAGGTAGAATTTAAGGGTTTGACTTAAAAACAAAACAAAAAAATCCTTTCCTGTAATATTTTAATTTCTCCCATACCACAACACGGGCTTGGATAAACCCTTCACAGCTGCTTTTCAAACACTGCGCTTAACAACATCCAAAAGCACAAGTTGTAGTGTACTGCTACTCAGAATGACACCTTGGAACACTGCAACTCTTTAGAGAGCTAGGGGAAGGAAAAGAGGACAAACAGAAATTGAAGGAACTAAAAGGCAATGTTTACAGCAATTTTTTTTTTTTTAGTTCACACAGCATGATTTCCCATAAATATTCAGGTGCTTTCCATCTTGCCCTGGGTCCCAGAGAAACAAAACTGAACACAAGGAAATGCAGGAAATCCAAGAAGCAGATTCAATTTAAAGTTAGCCACGTAGGTTGTGTATTTTAGTGGCTAAGAAAACAACAATCAGAACTCCTTGGTTGTATGTTCAGCTTGGCCACTGACTTAACATATGACTGCTCAAGTCGCTGAACCTTCTGCATGTGTAAAATGAGGGTTAACATTCTGTTGAGAGGCTTAATCCATTTGTATCTGTAAAACCCTTGAAGAGGGGTAGATCAAAAACGGTTAAGTGCAAAGCATAGTTAAAATGGTGGTGAATAGAGTGCCTATAAAGAATTCTTAAGTATTATCATCTTCTTCATTTCTCATCTAAAATGCAAAGACAATCCTTACCCAGCTGCAAACTGTGAGGGTGCCATCAAGCTTGGGTTTAGTCCTGCTGCAGCAGCCATGGCAGCGAGACTTGCATTAGCAGGTAACTGTGCAGCTCCTTGTAGTGCGGCTGCTGCCGCTGTTTGCAACCCTGATGCTGTCACCATCACCTGGCTGGTCCCAAGAGGGGAGGACAAAGGAGCAGAGGTTGTTTGTGTTGTGCTGGTCTCACTGGCACTGGATGCCTCGGAAGTGGAGGCTGAGGCAGAAGGGGAAGGACTCAGAGAGGGCGAAGTCACTGCTGAGGAAGCTGGAGGTGCTGTAGAGATCACGGTTGCTGTGTTGTTGGAGGTGGTTTCTGTTGTGCCTGGAAGAGGGATTACAGTAAGAACACTCCAAAGCACAGGCATGACTGAATGGAAACCTCTGCTATCTGGACTGGATGGCACAGGGAAGATGGACTGAAAGGCACAGTGAATTCAAGAGAGATGGACTGGTGAGCATGGCTCTCGGATCACAATCAAAATGTCTCTTCAGGAGGAGGCTGCGCGGTACAAGTTGGTAACGTGAGGGCCTTTCAAATTCTACTTACTATAGGTTGCCAGTCTCAGCAGAGGTGCCAGACCGAACACTCGTGAAAAATGGATTACTCCAACACAGAACTAAGTAACCTGGAAGGGCAGTGTAAGGGAAGCTTGCCTGACCACTGCCTACACTGTCATTTCTGTGTTAAAACAGGACTTTCACTCTCCAGGAATGACAAGTCAGAAGCTTTCATCAGCACAGTACTGCTTTATTTAAAAGTGTAAAGTGGGAGTGATGTGAGAGGAAGGAAATCAGACTAACGTCAAATCAAGCAGCTGAGCAGTGAGAAGGGAAATCCATCTTATTGTTTGAATCCTAGAGAAATCTGCGCCAAATGATACAAAATTCTGTGCGCTATATTTTAAAATCCTGCAAAATTCTGCACCTTTTATTTGTCAATAAATAAATGTGGAGGCTCCAGCATGGCAGTGGGAAGCATAGGGCACTGGCTGTACAGAAGTGGGAGATGACTTACAGACTGTCCCTCACCCCCACAGGTCAGACTTTGTGATGAGGCTGCACACAATCCTGACACAGCAGAATGGCTGGACTGTCCCAGAAACATCCTAGAGCCCAGCTCCTTGGCACCAAATGCACCAATCAAGCAAGGAGGACTGAGTCACACGCACACCTAACCCTGCCCCTGATCCAGGTGTACAACTGCAGGCTCAACCTGGCAGAATTCAAGCATGAAGGGGTACTGGTATGGGGTGAGAGGGTTTTGAGTGGGACAATTTGGATGTGTGGGGGATCGGGATGGATAGGGACTTGTTGTGGGGTTCCAGGTGCCTCAGGACCTGGATTCTCAGGGGGATCCAGGTGAAGGTGGTTGGGGCTTTGCAAGGGCTCTGGGTCTCAGCTGGGAGGTTTGAGTGTAGAGGGTGGTCTGGGTACAGAGGGCATGCAGCTTGGCAAAGTGGGAGTTCCGGGTACAGGGGCACAGGTGCTTGGGGGAACGATATTCAGGTAGGGCCCTGGGTGCATGGTAGTTGGGTGGATGGAAAAGCAGCTCCCAGTACAGTGACACCCCCCACTCCAATGGCTGAGGAGCAACAGGAACAGGAAGCAGAGTGGCAGTTCTTGCATTCCAGGGAGGTTTCTAGGGATGGGTCAGACCATTCTTGGCAAGGAGCTGAAATAGGGGAAGGGTAGAAGCCACTGGCTGTCTGGGATGTCCCCAGCCTCACCCCCTCTGCCCACAGTTATTTACCTCTCTGCTGGCAGCTCAGGGTGCCCAAAATGACACACTGGTGCTACTGGGGAAGGGACTATGACTACTCTTGTGGCTTCCCCATCAGGAGGTTGTTTTTCTGTAGGTAAGCAAAGAAATCTGCAGGGGGCATGAATTCTGCACACACAGAGTGGCACAGAATTCCCCCAGGAGTAATTGTTTCTTTGCACCTCTATACCTAATACATATGTGTGAGTTCACAGCAAACCCTTTGCCCCCCACAAAATGTTCCTTTTGCTCTTCATTTTCCACCTTTAACTAGGTGAGTTATGGGCCTCTGAGGCTACTTCATAACATGCACCCATAGCAAATGTACAGCAAATCCAAGAGTCAGTTCTCTATGGAGACTAGGTAACAGAATCCGAAGGGTCCTAACGTCTGCCAAATATTGGATTGCAACACAGGAGCATCAAAAGCATCAAAATATTGTTCACCTTACAATCTTTGTAATCGGTTTGATTTGTGGATACAACTAGTAATCCACTGGGCTCCCATGCTAGTCTCTGAATTGGTTCTCCCTCATTGCAAGGGTTTTCTGAAAAAATTGCTGTGCTGCCGCAGTGTGGATTGTATCTTACCTGTGACTGACAGGTTAGTTACAGCAGCACTGGTTAGAGGGAGCACAGGGTTGACAGTCAGGGTTGTAGCTGCACTGCTTGTCACAAGGCTTGGCGTGGTTGCCACCTAGAGGTCAGAAGAGAATACAATTGCTTAACTCATAAGAAGAAAAGGAGTTACCCAGTTTGGGGTCTCTTCTTTTCATCCTGCACTGAAGGGGATAATGGGAAATACTATACAATTTTTTAAAATTTCATTCAATTGCTTCAACAAGTAAAGAGCCTTCGACCACCTTAGTAACCTTATTGCACTCAGGGACCTGACAACGAACACATATACTGCCCCAATGCCATTAAACAGCCGAGTGGTGGCTCACCAGGCACTAACCTTTACCACAGGGGTCTCAAACACACAGTCTGTGGGCTGCATGCAGCCCCTAAAGCTATTTTATGTGGCCCGCGATGACACGATTGTTACTGATATTTGCAATATTGTTGTATGAAAAGTTTTCAGTGGTGAGGCCCTCGGGCTAACGTACTCATCCTCATGAGGCCCTCATGGTGATTTAGGTTTTAGACTCCTACTCTACCATATATCCAACATCTCAGAATTCTCAAATATTCTCATTCAACAAGAGGTATGTTTTCACAGAGCCTTTCTCTGGGAGAAGAGATTTAAGGGGTAAAAAAACCCAAAAATCTCCATACATGCTTTTTCTGATACCTCTCAAGCCCCAGTCCATTTCCCCTGACTGAAAATCCTTCATGCACCAGCAGCAGCTTGGAACTGCTTGCCCATCACTGTAACTGTGAGCTGTCCCTCCCTTTCACCAAGAGCTCTGGAACTCTTGCTGCCTGTGGTGGCTGAGAGCTCCTGGGGTCTGCAGCCCCCAGAAGCTGCCGTTTAAAGCCCCACCACCCCAGGGCACAGGACAGAAGCTGAAGAGGATAATTTTAGGGAGATCTCTGGAAGTCTCAGAATCTGAGACTTCTGAAACCTCCATGACAGTCTCATAGCCTTGAAGTGTATACACATAAATGAAGGAAAGGAATCATTTTGGGTAACTAAGAATAAGAGATACCAACATATAAAGGAAAATGTACGTAAATTATCAAGAAATCTCTCTCATATGGAGATCTGTTAATTTGCTAAATATTCTCTTTAAGGTAGTAATGACCTTTGTCGCTTGATGCCTTTGAAATTAGGTTGGAGAAGGGTGAAGTAGACCTACTTGATAGCATTTTGCTGCAACATTCTATGTACCAAAGACAAGAACTAGAGCTGCATCACATCTCTTCATCAACACACGCTACTGCAAGCACATCAAGCCTGTCCCCCACTCTGCACTGGAATGAACACCCCATCAAATTCAAGGTCTTGTTCCTTATCTTCAAAGCTCTCACTGGCTTGAGCTCAACATACCTGAAATACTGCCTAAAGTTTCTAGATGAAAAAACTATGATTAGGACTCTACTCCTCAGGCACAAAGGAATTTACCACCACCAGGTAAAGCTTATGGATCAAGAAGATAGAATTTTCTTATCCAAGACTGTGGGAAAGAACTCCCACGGGACGCAAAAACCATCACTAACCTTAACCCCTTCTGCTCCAAGTGCAACATTCACTTCAGCCTTGCCTTCTCTAACCAATACACAGCAACATGTACAAAAATACAAGAAAACACCTACTAAAACAAACATTACATTGCTCATATACAATCTCCCTGAGGAGAGGGTGAAAAAAGAATAAACTACATACAACAGATGTTAGTCATGAGATTCAACACACTACTGGATGGTGCTCAGACACTACAGTGATGAGGTCAGTACAAAATCCTGTATATAGGATATGCTAGCTACAGATTACATGACATCCACACAGATGCCCTATTATCAGAAGGACAGCAACTGTCTCCAGGTAACAACAGACCTCCCTGAACAACAGTAGCTACACGCTGAAGGAACCTTTATGCATGAGCTTTGTTAATTGTGTTTTCAAGAAGTCTATGTTTACCTGAAACAAATAAATGGCTTTGAAAATCAGTTGTGATGATTAGCTAAACTCTTTGCATTTCCATATACATTATCTCTACCCAAAAGGGACAAAGGGTGTAGGTCCCTTGCTGAATAGGGCAGGCATCCTTGTGACAGAGGATGAGAAAAAAGCTGAAGTGCTCAATGCATTTTTTGCTTCAGTTTTCACAGGCAGGGTCAGCTCCCAGCCCACTACCATGGGTGTGGCAGATAGGAGAGGAGAAGAGAGGCTCTTGGTGACGGAAGGTCAGGTTAGGGACTGCTTAAAGAAGCTGGATGTGCACAAGTCCATGGGGCCGGATGAACTGCATCCAAGAGTGCTAAGGGAATTGGCTGATGAAATAGCAGCACCGCTGGCCGTTATCTTTCAAAACTCATGGAGAACGGGGGGGGGGGCGCGGCCCCCGAGGCAATGAGCCAGAAGATTGGAAAAAAGCAAATGTAGGGCCTATTTTCAAGAAAGGGAAAAAGGAGGATCCAGGGAATTACAGACCAGTCAGCCTCACCTCAATCCCTGGAAAAATTATGGAGCAGATTCTCAAAGAATCCATCCTCAAACACTTAGAGGAAAATAAAGTGATCAGGAACAGTCAGCATGGATTTACCAAGGGTAAATCATGCCTGACCAATCTTGTTTCCTTCTATGAGCAGATGACTGGTTTTCTGGATGCAGGAAGAACCACTGATGTGATATACCTTGATTTTAGCAAGGTTTTTGATACAGTTTCTCACAGCATTCTCATTGGCAAATTAAGGAAGTATGGATTGAATAGGTGGACTATAAGGTGGACAGAAAACTGGCTAGATCAACGGTTTCAGCATGTAGGAATCAATGGTTCCATGTCTAGCTGGCAACCAGTAATGAGTGGTGCGCCCCAGGGGTCGGTCCTGGGGCCGGTTCTGTTCAACATTTTCATCAATGATCTGGATGATGGAATAGACTGCAGTGTCAGTAAGTCTGCGGATGACACCAAACTGGGGGGACCAGTAGACACGTTTGAGGGCAAGGACAGGATTCAGGGAGACCTAGATAAATTGGAACAGTGGGCCAATAGAAATCTTATGAGCTTCAATAAGGACGAGTGTAAAATCCTGCACTTGGGATGGAAAAACCCCATGCACTGCTACAGGCTGGGGAACATTTAGTTAAGTAGCAGCAGTGTAGAAAAGGACCTGGGGGTCATGGTGGATGGGAAGCTAGATATGAGTCAGCAGTGTGCTCTTGCCGCCAAAAAGGCCAATGGCATACTGGGCTGCATCAAAAGAAGTATTACCAGCAGATCAAGGGATGTGATCATTCCCCTCTATTCTGCACTGGTGAGGCCACATCTAGAATACTGTGTTCAGTTTTACGCTCCCCACTACTAAAAGGACAGGGACATGCTAGAGAGAGTTCAGAGGAGGGCAACCAAAATGATCAAAGAGCTGGAGCACAAGCCCTATGAGGAAAGACTGAAAGCATTAGGCTTATTTAGTCTGCAGAGGAGAAGATTGAGGAGGGATCTGATAGCAACCTTTAACTACTTGAAGGGATGCTCCAAGCAAGATGGAGCTTGACTGTTCTCGGTAGGAACAGAGGACAGAACGAAGAGCAATGGTCTCAAGTTGCGGTTAGGGAGGTCGAGGCTGGATATTAGAAAAAACTTTTTTACTAGGCGAGTGGTGAAGCATTGGAATGAGCTGCGTAGTGAGGTGGTGGAGTCTCCATCTTTGGAGGTGTTTAAGGCCTGGCTGGACAAACCCATGACTGGGATGGTTTAGTGGGAGTGGTCCTGCCTCTGGCAGGGGGTTGGACTAGATGACCTACGAGGTCCCTTCCAACCCTATGTTTCTATGATTATATGAAAAATAGTAGAATCAGGTTTGGGAGAGTCAGTCTGCAATCTACTGTTGATTCAAAGCATTAACATGTCTGAAACAAGGTGGAAAGAGTGGAGCTCAATAACTCTTTTTTTAATTTTACAGAAAGCATTTTGGATGAGTTACTCAATCTGGAAAAGAATTCAAACATGAATTATGGTGTGTCTTAGCACATGTTTAAAGTAGAGCTATAAACTCCATCTTGGTTGGCTTGTACTCAGTTATTAATTACTGTCACATCAAGCTAGATGTTCCATTTGGAAATTTAAATAATGCATTCCCACTGACTGGTTTGTAACCTTTCCCTTTTTTTCACAGCACACTGTGGGAACCAGTAAATATACTACTGAAAAAACCAATGAACAATCTCCATTACATTTATGAACACAAGTCTGCCACACAGAGTAGCTGCAAAATGTGTGCAATTCCCTTTACTGCTAAGAGGAGAGGAGTAACTGATCTATTCGAATGTGGTAAGATATTTTCATTCTTTGACTATTACCAGTGAGGTTGGGCAAGGGAAAATTGCTTTGATGGGAGAGCTGCTGGTTCCACCACTACTGGGTGGGTTGATCCTTTTCTCCTTCTGGCGCCGGTTACAGAACCAAACGCGGATCACCTCCTTCTCCATGTTCAGCTGATCAGCTATCAGGGTGATCTCCTCCGAGGTAGGCTTTTGGTTCTGAAAAAGAGAAATAATATTTAAAAAAATCATGGAAATGATTTTGATGAATGCTGCATTATGGGTCCAAAAGAGCAAGATTCTATCTAAACTAAAGACCTGGAAGAAGAAACAACATAAAGCTGGAATAGGCCTTCCTGTTTTATCTAGGCAGATGATGTTGGGAATGTAATAAGCAAGAACTGGATCTTACGGACCATCTGCCTAATCTTTTCACCTCAGATGGAACTTTCTTCCAGTTCAGCACCTGCAACACTCAAATCTCCCACCTTCTTACCCAGCTCCCATAATTACACAGACCATTTTTTCTTTCTGCATGCCACTTCCCATGTTAGTCATTTTATAATTCCCTCCAAGCTTCCCAAATGCTCATTCTTTTAATTTGTCCCCAAAACCAGTTTTGCTTTGTCAGGGGCATGCCCCCTCCATGAAATGTACCTCTGCACTGTGCCTGACTACACTTTCCCAATATACCTGATACCATGCATGGATGGTTCCTCTAGCACTTACAGGGCCAGGTTCTCCTTTGCATTCAAGCAGTCAGGCTGCCAGTTATTGCCCTGTGATCTGGGAGCTGGTCTTACTACCCCATCGTTACTCTAAAATGCCTTGGGCCTGCGTTAACCTATGCTACTTACCTAGGGTTTATAAGGGCCCCCAGGGCCAAGGGAGACCCAGCAAAGTGAAGTTCTGGCGTGTAGATAGGATATGGCCTAAAGAGGGAAGTGTCCTGGATGTGCTGGCTGTGTCACTGGAAAGTTCCCTTCCAGAAGGACAACTCTCAATAAGCCATTTGTGTCCAGAATCTGTCCCCAACACACTGGGTCTGGATCCTAAGAAAGAGTATCACCCCCATCTTCATCTTTCTGGTCACAAGAAGCACAATGAAAGCTATGCCCAGTGTAGCTGGGTGAGGGAATTAAAGCTCATGTGTTCTTTTCAGAGAGAAGAGAATATCCAACCATAATTCCTTGAATGCAGAAAGCCAGAGATAAAGCCTGAGACCTTACAGAAAGGAGAGGCTCTTTTATCATCTCATGGGGAAGTGAAAGGGAAGAAGGGCTAGCATCAGGGACTGTCAGATGATTTGCAAGTTTTCTGCATTTATACTACAACCAAATGACGTTCTGGAGGCCCCCTGCAGAGGTGGAACTTGGATTCTAATTTATCCTGCACTCATCACTACAGTACTAGGTTAGCAAAGTTACATGTAGTTAATTAAGAGTCTGAACATAAATAACATTTGGTTCTATTTCCACCTTCCCCAAGCACACAGATGCTTATCTCTTTTTCTTTTCTCTTCCTGGTATGCATAGTATCAGATCTCAACCCACTGCTTGATATCCTCAAATAAGAAACTAAAAGGAAACAGTCAGCAATAACAGTGGTACTGCACTTACATTTTATAATTTATTAAAGTGAGGTGACTACAGATCATTCTGCTTGGTATAATATTTACTATTCTCCCTTTCTTGGTAGCCACATTTTACTAAGTGGACTGAAAGATTACCTAGTTCCACTTTAGCTCTGAATAGCCCTTTTTAAATCTCTGATGAAATGATACTCTCGTAGGAAGTGCACCTTAAAGGCAACTCAGAAACCTGCCTACCTTTTTATGGGAGAATAGGCCAATTTCATTACTTGTAAGTAACTGACAGTTAATTAATGAGTATGATAAAAGATTAACAGGGCCTGGCTGGGGTGGTTTCTAGAGTCAGGAAGCTCCTGAGGAAAATAGCTCCCAGAAGAGGTCAATCGAGCCAGGGGCCAGGAAGACATGGTCTAGGGACAGGGAACTCCCCAAGAGTGGTAGGTAGCCAAACTATCTGTTGCCTGAGCAAAGGGGTACAGCTGACAGATCCCTGCAGACCCCTGGCTCTGGGAAAGGAGTCTTCCCAGGCAGTGGCAAGAAGCCAAACTCCAGGGAAGGGACAGAAGCCTGTTGGGAGGGGCGTGGCAGACTGAAGTGAGAAAAGAAACTGAGATTGCCCGTCTCCTAGCTAAAACACTGGAGTGAAGTTTTGCTTGTGCCTTCACTGGGCCTTTGGTTGATAAGCATGACCCTTGGGAAGGGATATTGTTCCCTACATAAAGCTCCCCTGAACTTATTGACATCTTTAGGGAAACTGAGGAAAAACTACAGCAACACACTTGGCCAGTAGAAGGAGTATAGGGCAAGTACACCTTGGACAGATATGTTGCAACTGTTTTGCAGTACACCACAACTCACTAGCAATTTCCCTACCTGTCAACAGCAACAACATGCCCACAACACACAGGCTGATATTCCTGCAAACTTATGAATATACAATACAACACAGCTAAAGATACCAGGACATGCACACAGCAAAGAATTAATATTGTGCTTTTCAGCTGAGGAGACAGACCATGGGATTTCACAAACCTTGTTTCATAGCTGAGGAAACAGAGACGGAATGATTCTATGATTAGCCTAAGGTCTAAGAGTAAATCAGTGACAGAACATGAGGAATGAGAACAGCAGAGCTCCGACTCCCGGTCCCCCATTCCAGCAAGATAACACAGACTGTCAATATGCTAATTTAAAATATTTAATGTTTATTATGTTTGATATGCATCTTTAATATATTATTTCTTAAACTGTATCTACAACTATCACTGCATCTCTTACAATGCCTGCTTAATAGATCTTCTAGCTCCAAAAATTCTTTTCACCCTAACAGATCGTTCTTGAGCAAGACTGCTATTCGACTTTATTACAAAATGGGCTGAGGAGAGCAACTGATTCACTGACCTCCAGAAAACTCTTCTCTAAGGCCACACGTATGTTGGTCTCGATGCTGGTGCGTTTCTTCCTCCTACGGTTCAAGCCCTCAATCCCCAGCCCTGGAGAATTCAGGGCACTTGGGCTGGAGAGAGCTGAATCAGATGAGAGGTTTTCTGAAAGAGAGCATGAATCAGAAAGAGATGTAAGTGTATTGCAATCCAGTTAGAGGATCCCAAACATGCTATTTGTGTAAGAGATGGCAGAATGAATCCTGTATTCTTTACAGACCTGGACTGGCTCCTTCACAGCAGAGGGATTAACCTGGTATGACCACTTCTACTTGCTATTTACAAGCAGGGCTTTGGGACGAGTAAGAAATAGTTAGTCACCCTATCTGTCCCCCTATAGGTATTTCACTCTAGATGCTAGTGTTTCCCCTCCACCTCAGGCCCTCAACTGGGCAGGTCTCATGGCAGTGTTTCTTTAGCCCACACTTATGTGTTAGTCTTGTGCGCCAGCCTGTTGTTATATAGCACTGTGACGGTGAACTGCCCTCAGTCCCTTTTCTACCAAGATGCCCTGTAGCAGAGAACTCTGAAGGAGAGGGTAAGGTGGGCAGGTATTGAAGAACGCACATGGACACATATCTTGAAGAACAGCTACTGCAAAAGATGAGTAACTGTAGTTACTGTGAGTAACCCACTTCAAGTAGTGTCCCCAATGAGGGCCACTAATGACTACTGAGTAGCACCCTCTAAACTGGAAGGGGCATTGGTGTCAAATCCAGTACAACAGACAAGTACAGAAGAGCAGAATATTGTGTTGGAGGCAGAGCTGTGGGTGACTGAATAGTGTTTGGAGAACACATGCAAAGAAGGTCAAGTGCCAACTTGACATATTTCAACAAATCAACACATTTTTGGAAAGGAAGCAGAAGCATGAGGACCTTGTTGAATGGGTACATATGGGCAAGGATGGCTCAATGTTATAAGATTGATTCCAGGAGTTAAAACAGTCAAAAAAAAACATTTGTAAAGTCTCTGGTTGGAGAGATTGCCAAGCCTTTTGAGCTGTGTGCTATTAACATGAATAACTTGTTGGGATTTCTGAAGGGTTTTGTTCTGTTTAGATGAAGGCCAGAGCTCTTCTGACATCAAGGCCATGTAGTTTTGCACTCTGGGGATTTAGATGGAGTTGGGGTAGAAGATGGGATAGTGAATGGTCTGACTAATGTAGAAGGCAGAAAAGATCTCGGAGAAGTGTTTGGGATAAGGTCAAAATATGACCTTTCCTTAAAAGACACTATGAAGTGCCTCTAGTTCACTGACCTGTCATGCTGACATTTTGGCAATCAGGAATTCTTCCTCAACAAATGGAGTAATGAGCAAGAAGCCAGAGGTTCAAAGGGTGGCTTTGTGAGGCATTTAAGCACCAGGCTGAGATTCCAATATTGTAGATGAATACCAGACTGGTGAGTAGAGGTTTCCCAGTCTTCTTTGGAAACTTACTGAGGTCAGTGGGTAAGGAGTGGAGTAGCTCTCTGAGGGCTGACAGGCTGTGATGGCTGCCAGGGTGGATTCTCATTGAGCTCACTGATAAACAGTAAGTTTTTCGGGCAAAGGTGTAGTCTTAGTATATCTGGAAGTGATGAGGTCATTCACAAAAGATGTCTATGGCCCCACCAAATGGAAAAATGCAACAATTTTCGACAACACAGGTAGTGAATAGATTGTTTCCTGCAGAGCAGTAGCACACTTTTTGTACTGTCTGAAAAAACCCTCTCTATCCATGAGCCATGGTGCTTGCAGGCTTTATTATGAAGTGTTGATTTAGTGTGGTGATACCTACCATGTTCATCCTCAACCAGCAAATTATGTCAACAGCGGGGAAAATAAAATTATAAGCACTTTGCTGGAATGTAATATTTCTTGTCTGTTCTTTTACATGTAGGCAGTGGAGTGTGCCAAACAAGCTTTGCGGTATCTAAAAGAGCCTCGTTAACAGTGAAGGCTACACAGGCACTGAAGGTAAATGAAAGATATCAAGCAGTTTATGACCTCTGATGGAATCCGTAAGGAGCCTGCAACTCTTTTGATCAGATCCTGAAAGTTAAAAATCAGCTGGCAGAGATGGGGGAAGAGTCATAACTGTTGCATGCAGGGATGAACAGGACATGTTGGCTGCAGGCAAAACCTCCTTAATCAGCTTTAGCTCTCTGATCCTCAGAAGATTCCTCTTGAGTGTCAGGTCTCCTGGGAGAAGCAGGTGATACCAACTGTTCCTGCCTGTGGTGGGTTGCACTGGAGAAACTGTTGGCTATAAATAGTCCAAGGATCCCAATACAGCCAAGGAGGAAGAGAGTAAGGCATTCAAGGGTGCTCATACAAGCAAGGCACATGTAATAGTCATGAGTCATGAATGATCGCACCTTCAGCTGAAGTCTCTGGAAAGAGTTCTCTGAAGGAGTGAGGAGAGCCCTGAACTGACACTTGCGAGACCGAAAGGAGGTTCTCAGCAAAATTCTTGTCCTCTGGTTCACTTGGGAACAGATGTCCTTGGTGCTGAGGGCATGCTGGAATCAATGAGTAGTGAGTTACCTGTCTCTAATATAGGCAGGTTCTGAGGAACACAGAAATCTTGCAATAGTGTGAGGGGCATCTGTACTGAAGCTGACAAGTGCAGTGTAATAACTGTGGCTGTGGGTTATTGTCAATACCATAGACTTTGACAGTGCTGAGTGCTTTGTGAGCTCCAAGGGAGGTATGCTGGAGCCTAAGCAGACTTCTTTGGTATCAAGTGAGCAGAAGATCTCTTCTAGCTGTGTCTGACCCATGCCAGTCCTGAGGGTCTCTCTGAGGCCAAAGGCTTGCTCCCATGCAGACTAGGTGTACCATGGATACCAGAGGAATCAGGAGCCTCACTGGTATCTGTCTGTAAAGTGGCAGTGCTGGGACTGCTGAAGGAAGCAACGGCCTAGCTTTTCTGAGGCAGAATCTCTACCCGGTGAAGCTGGGACACGCTCCCTCGAGCGCTTTTAATAGGAATCCTACATCTTCTCTTGGGCACTCTGAAAGTGTGGGACTCTGAGGCAGCAGACTTACCTGTCAATTGTTGCACAGGGCATGGGGTCAGGACCTGAATCGGAAGCTAAACACAGAGAGGTCACCATCATAAGGAGGTGAGGCTTAATTTCTCAGTTTACACTGGCTCTCAATTCTAACATTAGGCAAAAAAGGTTACACTTCTGAGTGACCAGACACAGCATGAATTCTGCTAACTGGGATCACCTCCTGGCATGATAAACAGTATTTAAAGTCCAGAGAAGGCATCAACGCACAGAAACATATAACCATCTAAAATAAACCATGTAAAACTTAAAAATACCTAACATAGAATATAGAAAAGATATTTTTAAAGGAAAAAAATAGAATAAAGGAAATTATTGACAATGAATAAGTAACTCTAATACTAACATGACCACTAATGGTAACGTTGAGCAAATCTGTAGAGACCACTGCTAGACCTCAGTCTCAGGCCTGGGGGATTGAGAAGGAGCTATAATACTGTGCTATATATAACAACAAAACAGGGCACAAGACAAATGCATATGATGGCCACATGGACACTGCTAATCTCAAACTGAAGACACAGGGAGTGCTATTGCACCTAGAGTGGAACACCCATCTGGACACTTCTAGAAGAACATTACATTTCACAGCAATTGTTACAACTCCATGAAATACCTTTCATTTCCATCCCTCCATGGTACACGCATGTTACTATGGGATTGTTAAAATATTTATTAATATACAATTCATCAACAATTAATTATTTTCAGCAATGATTCTTTTGAGCTTCAGAAGTTGTCTGAGCAGCCTAGCAAAGAATCTCTTTTCTTTGTTCCAAGTGTTCTTGGAAAGGAGAGAGCTTGTAGACAACTTCAGTGGTACATCCTTCTCCTCTACCAAGGCCTTGGCTGATGCTATATTCTCTAGACCAGTGGTTCCCAACCTTTTCTCTGCTGTGGCACACCTTGACACCTTTGAATTTTTCGAGGCAAACCACCATTAAAAACTTATTAATATTCAAACTAACTTAAATTACTTATGAATACTCATGAACCTTGGCACAGTGTTTCAGAAATGCTGCTGTGTAGGGTAGTAGGGGTAGCAGAGCAGGGGTGGCAAAACACAGGAGGTCAGGAGTTGTGTGGGGAGCAAAGCAGGGCAGGGGTGGCAAAAGAAGGACAAAGGCAGCCATGTGGGAAATAGTAGAAGGGTGGCAAGAGAGGAGAGGTGAAGGGAGAACAGGAGTGGCTTTGTGGGGGGGCAGGGGAGAAACTGGGAAGTGGGAAGGTAGGGCAGGGGAGCATGGCGCAGCACCCACTTCCTCCTTCTCCACAGTGGCTTCCTGCCACCCAGGGCAAAGCCTCACCCCACTGCTGCTCCCTCCCACCCCAGTGGGTCCCATCCTTCCCTCTCCCAGCACCTTGCTGCCTGTGATGGACCCTCCCATCACTGCAGGGGTAGAACTAGGCCTCCAGCTCCCACCAACACCCTCCCACACACAGCCACCCCACCCACCAGATACCCCCCTCCAACCAAACAGCCACTCCACAACCCCAGCTTACACACCCTCTACTATACACACACACCCTACCCCACAGAACCCCCAGGAGCACTCCCCACCCCACAAGACCTTACCTGGGCTGTTTGCAGGCTGGCTGATAGGAGCTGCTCCACCCTGCAGGGGAGATTCACACACTCCGGGCTTCCCGCCTCCAGCAGCAATCTGCTGGCTGGGTTAAGGTGGAGCGGGGTTTAAGGTGGAGTCACCGGAACTCTGTGTCCCAGTTGCTCCTGCTATTTTTAGGGGGACCCCTGTAACTCCACCTTCGGGTGCCTTCCTCTATTTTTAGGGGGGCCAGAACACTGCCTGCCTAAAAACAGGGGGCCCCTGGAACTGTGTTGCAGTGCCATCCCCCTTATTTTAACCCCTCTCTTTTCCCAGCTTTGCACAGCCCAGGTGGCTGGGCTGAGCAGGGAAGGAACTTTAATCTCAGCTGTTGGGGATGCTCACGCACACTGGTTGGGAACCACTGCTCTAGATAGCCCAGACTGACTTCTGGCTCCCCACTTCCCTTATTGAAAGCTAAATGAGCTTCGACTCCCTGACCTCTCTACTCTCTATACAACACTGAAAGAAGCATATATTGTAAACCAGTTCATTCCCCTTGTGGGAAAGAGTGCAGAACAAGAGGCAGTTGCAGGCAGGTCCTCCCAGGGCAGGGCAAGGCAAATGGGAAACAAAATAATAAACCATTAATTCACCTGCAGAATCATGGAGTTCACAGGCCCCGAGTGAGATGAAAAGCACCGCTTGCACCACTCAGAACTACTGAGGTTTTCTGCAGACTCAGATGGCCATCACTTACAGTCAAGTCATATTTCCAAGGTTATCTTTGCAATCATGAGGGCCAGAAATGTACTTTTTTAAAATGGAAATGAAAATCCTGGAATGTTATGTCATAGCAAATGCCACAACCATGGACTACACAGGATCTTGGCTGTGATCCTATTCTCTTCTGCGTACTTCTATTTAGGCTTCAGTTAAAGTATTGCTAAAGTCAGTGGGAGTTTTTCCTATTAATTTTAATTGTACCTGGACAAAAGTCTAATGCAGAGGTTTCCTTAACTTTTTCTGGCATGACCCCATTTTAATGGAGCATTTCCTGCCAGGACCTCAGATGATATGGAGAGTATGATTTTGCTCTGCAAAATGGTGTCTTCTGCACAGTATGACTTCTCATGCATGGTGTGCACAAAGTTGTGCCACATGAAGGATGTCATTTTATAGAGCAAAGTAGTGTCCTCTGCACAGTGTGATCTCCTATGTATGGTGCTTACAAGGTCACCACTGTATCAAAGTACAAAATGTAGAGCAAAATGGTGCAGTATCTTCTATGCACTGTGACCTTGAATGTACCATACACACAAGGTCATGCTCTAAAGAGCAAAATGATGACCTCAACACACCCAAATTTGCTGCAATCTCATCTGCTGATGGCACAACACCATTAGAGGGTATAACCCAAAGTTTGAGAACTGCTGCTTTAGGGCATTGGAGCTCCCCCTGAGAAACCTTGGTGTTGGCTGCTACAATTATTTTTTGCTGACATTTCTTTGTTGGCCAGACAAAGTGCTTCCCAATATTAAACTAGATGATATTTTTTTTGTCTGTAGTACGATATGTTTTGACTACTTCCTTCATTCTATTCCAAGTATGGGTAAGCAGAACTCCAGGGATTTTGGTGAAAACTGGAAAACTAGAAGTAGGAAATGGGGGACATACGGAGTCCTTGGCATCTGGTTATAGAAGACCCCTCAGCTTCCACCAGACTGGTTATTGTCTACAGATTAAAGAACTAGCTGACAGCAGCCATTAACAACTTCAAACAACATCCCCATCGCAGCTCTGACCATTCTCTCAATAGAGTTTAAAATATCAACATCCTGAATGAGTTATCACCCAGATGGAAAGAAAAAAAGAAATGTTATGTGATGAAGAGGAACATGTGGGGCACACAGAAGCCCTAGCATGGGGAGTGGAGTGGAGAAACTGGGGACATAGAGTACATGGCATAGGAGGAAGGATGGCACAGAGATAGTATGTGGAAGGACTGGACAAATTTGTAGAGCTGCTAGTGTGCACAGTGAGTTTGGCTTACATCAGCTACAAAGTGAACAACCCTCTGTATTTCCTCACCTGAGAAAGGAAGCTAGAGGACCATTATAAAAGTAATATGCACAAACTCATACTAATAAAGGTATATGGTGTACACTCTTCTCTCATGCTAACAGTGATTCCACTGACTGAACAGCACATGTCCAAAAGCCATATGGGATTTGCTTCAGAGTCCTGTGGACCCTTGATTACCAACGCTATTACTACTTTTACCCTTGTATTACCAGAACCAAAAAGAGAGAGGGAAGTTCGATGACTTTTGTAACAATTGATATAAGGCCCAAACCAAACAGAACAGTAGAGCAAATTTTCAGAATCCCACTGAATTTGTGGTGGGACTGGGAAGAAGTCCCCAGACTCATTTACCTGCATCATTGAGCCACTTTTCCAGAAGTGGCTTTAACTTGCACATGTTCTTAAAGCTGAGGTTCAAGGCTTCAAAGCGAGAGATGGTAGTTTGGCTGAAGTCATTTCCGTAGAGTTTGCCCATTGCGAGCCCAACATCACCCTACAGAGAGAGAGAGAGAGAGAGAGAGAGAGAGAGAGAGAGAGAGAGATTCATTAACATACGACTCTTTTCTATAGAAGTCCTTCCTCTCACACAGAGGACATAAAGCTCCAACTGAAACAAACACCTGTGTGTCCGTCTGGTGACCTCACTTCTATGTAAGGCTTCACGTTCATAGAAATTTGCTGAATGATAATCAGGTTCATGCCGTATCAGATGATAAAAATATATTCAGTCTTTCCAAGCCTCATTCATACACTTTTCATTTAATTTCAACTCTTTCCAGGAAATCTCAGATATCTTTGTCTTGGTCTCCACATTATCACCAAGTGCCATGTCCCACTGAATATTAGTTCAAGCAATTACAGCAAACAATATAATTCTTAGGTACAGAAGTGAAATTGTACCTACTCAACACCAAAGAAGAGAAGCTCAAACCAAAGAACTGGGCAATACTAATTACTGAAAGGCAACAATTCATTATAATACTCTGGAGATGGTAAGATGAGAACATTCATGCATAAATCAAGGTATTTCTCTTAAATTCTACTAGATTTTATCTTTAAGGGTTCAGACTGAGCCTCTCTAGAAGATGTATCTCAGAAGCAGAAGAAAAGTTTAACTATTCTCAATTATGGTTAATTAGGTAGGTTCTCCCTACCATTATACTGCTGTCCAAAGAGAAGTCAGGAAATTTACAATTTTAAAATGGATAGCCGTGTTAGTCTAGTCCAGTGAAAAAACAACAAGGAGTTGTGTGGCACTTTAAGACTAACAGATTTATTTTTTGCATGAGCTTTCGTGGGAGAAGATCCCACTTCCTCAGATGCTTTGAAGATGGGTGAACTTACAGAAAGGAATGAAACTAAATGCAAGGGGGTGTAAAACATAGGATCAGGTCATAAAGTAACAGCAAATCAGAGCAGTTTACAGGCTTAAACCATGGGAAGCCTGAAGTCAAATTACCCTTTGTAATGGCAAAAGAATCCCTAGTCTCGATTCAGTCCTGCTTTCACAGAATTTAGCTTGCATATTAATTCGAGTTCAGCTGTCTCTCTTTGAAGTCTTGATGTCCCAGGTACAGCTCTAACGACAGTCATTAACAAATCCATCATCGAGTGATTAGGAAGATGGAAGTGCTCAGCAACTGGTTTCTCTGTTCTTTGATTTCTGATATCAGCTCTGTGCTCATTCAGTCTCTTACGGAGTGATCATTCTGTTTGTCCAATATATAAGATGTAGGGGCATTTCTTGCACATGATGGCATAGACCACATTAGTAGATGAGCAGGTAAATGAGCCTTTGATGGAGTAGCAGGCTTGATTAGGACCTATGATAGTGTCTGTTGTGTAGATACGTGGGCAGACTTGGCAGCGTGGTTTTTTGCAGGGGTGTATGCCTGCTTCAATGTTCCTGTTGTTAGATCTGTAGTTGCTGGTGAGTATCTGTTTAAGATTATAGGGGCTGCCTATAAGCAAGGAATGGTCTGTCTCCTAATGCTTGAGAGAGAGAGGGATCATCTTTTAGAATAGGCTGTAGGTCCTTAATGATCTGTTGCAGAGGTCTGACTTGAGGATTGTATGTGGTGACTAGTGGTGTTCTGTTGCTTTCTTTCTTGGGTCTCTCCTGTAGTAGATGACTTCAGGGAACCCGCCTAGCTCTGTCAATTTGTTTTCTTACTTCCCCAGGTGGGTACTGTAGTTTCAAGAATGCTTAATAGAGATCCTCAAGATGTCTGCCCCTGTCTGAGGGATCAGAGCAGATGTGGTTATATCTTAGGGCTTGGCTGTAGACAATGGATCGTGTGGTGTGCTTAGGATGGAAGCTTGAAGGATGTAGGTAACTATACCAATCAGTAGGTTTTCGGTATAGGGTGGTGGTGATGCGTCTATCCCTGATTTGTACTGTAGTGTCAAGAAAGTGGATCTCCTGTGTGGAGTGTTCCAGGCTCAAATTGATGGTGTCGTGGAAATTATTGAAATCTCTGCGAAAATCTTCAAGAGCATCCCTGCCATGTGTCCAGATGATAAAGATGTCATCAATGTAGCACAGGTAAAGAAGAGGTGTCTTGGGATGAGACTTGAGGAAACGTTGTTCTAAGTCGCCCATAAAGATGTTGGCATATTGTGGGGCCATGCGGGTGCCCATAGCAGTGCCACCAGTTCTACACCTGAGGTTACTCAGGTTTTGGCTCTATATCAAGCACTGTGCTTGCACCAGCATTTATACATGAGGATCTTGAAGTGTTTTTCATTTCAGTTGACTCTTATCAAATTTAACTAAATATGAGAGAGTCCTATCAATACATGAACTGCAGACTTCCAAAGAACGGCCAGTGCTGCCTGATGGTTCACAAGAAGGTGTCTGTCTTTTTAGTCAGTATTGAGTTATCCAGATGGCAAGGGGGTTCAAGGGCATTGATCTGGAGTAGCTGTCATTTAAAGTTTTATTGGACTATTTTGTACCTATTTTTAGACATTAAAAATCCATTGACACTTAATGCAAGTGTAAGGGTCCTGCCCATAGTACTACTTTAAGGCAAAACAGGATGAGTATAGGAATAGTTAAGAGAGTCTGTGTTCACACCACAAAATTTAAAGCCCATTTTACAACAGCGTTGAAAAATCCATGAAACAGAGATTGAAGGGATTGATTTGGTTTAACTTTGTGTAGTTTAAAAATAGGCTTGACAAAACCTGGGAGCCAGGCTGGCATGGCGACTGGAGTTTGTTGTCCGCCTCCTAGATCTGCAGCTGAAATGCAGCATACGGGTACCCTCTGTGGACCAAAAACAAAACTGCTGGCTCCTCGTTAGCTGGGAGCCAATTTTGTTGAGCCCTTATTTAAACTGGTTTAGCTGGATTGTGAACAGTGCTATATTCTCCTCCAAAGGCAGTCCTCACAACCCAGCCTGATACTCACAGCTAAGGGACAGAAAGTCTGGTAGGTTACACGGTGCACGTAAAGGAGGGTGGGGAGATACCAGTTTGGATTTGAAAAGTGAACTGAAATGACTGATGGTTCACCAAGCTACCTGCTCAAAAGAGAAAACATATATGCCTTGTAAGATGCTACCTCACATGTCCCATAATTCTGTGCATTCCAAAGCCCACTAACTGGTTCATAGAGAGGCAATGTGGATGCTCTAGACCAGGGGCACCAAATTCATTTGCTATGACAGGCCAAATTTGACTTAAATGTACTTCAAGTGGGCTGCACATACTATAAATCGAACTACTACACACTCTCGGGGAATTGTGTAATACTATGTATACAAAACTGTTCTCTGCAATACCACTCCCTCTCTGCTAAGGAAAGTGTGATTTTGTGGAGTGTAGTCTTGCATACCCAGCACTCCATGACATTGTGAGACCTGACACTTTTGCGGCATTGCAGAACATGGGGTAGGCTAGATCACACTGTCTCTTTCTCTGTTAGGGAGAGAATGTGGTCCTGTTGGGCAGTGGTTTTCAAACTTTTTTCTTGAGATCCAGGTGAAAAAAAATCATTTATGCCCACAACCCAATAATTACATCTTTAAGCAATGCATTCCAGTCTTTTGGAGACAGCAGCAGGCAGTGCTATGACCTAGTACCTGAGGGTCTGCAACCCAGTACAGGGTCCTGACCATAAGTTTGAAAACCACTGCTGTGGTGCAGTCATGGGCCAGATAGAAGAAGTTCAAGGGCTGCATTTGGCCAGCAGGCTACATGTTGGGACACCCTTGATCTAGACCAGTGGTTCTTAACCTGTGGGTCTGAACCCTGGGCCACAGACTGCGGCATCCCCTGTTGCTGCCACTGAAAAAATACATTGCTGAGTGATGTAACTATTGGGTCACAAAAATAAACAATTTTTTTCTTAAACTGGGTCCTGAGAAAAGCAGTTTGAAAACTATTGCTCTAGAGCATGATTTATACATCTGAAACCTTGCCACTTTGGAGATGGATCTGATCTGTGCTTAGAGTGGACAGATTTATTATGAGGCACATGACAGTCCCCTGAACAACTTCCAACTCTGGTATTTATGTTCTTCCCAACAATACTTGACCTTTAGTTTAACTGCAGTAAGGAGTGGTTACTTATTTTGTACAGTAAATGGAGCTCTTTGACAGGTGTCTCCTAATGGGTGCTCCACTTTTGGACGTGCAGGTCTGCACGCTCTTGAGTAGCAATTTTCCATTAGTAGTGTCTGTGGATCCACTTGTGTCCTAGATATCCTTATGCTGCATTACAAGGACATATGGGAGGCAGACCCACTTCAGTTCCTTCTCAACCAAGGTGAGAAGATTTTAAGACAGAAAAGGAGGATGGGTAGCAAAGCGCTCACAGAAGGACACATTTTGAAGAACTCCAGTTACCATAAAATGTAAGTAACCTCTCCTTTTTCTTCAGATTATGTCCTTATGTGTGCTTCACTTCAAGATTTTCCTGAGGAAGACCTCAGTTGTGGAGAAGGGCAATGATGAGGCAGATTGCGCATAGACTGCAGAATGGCATCACTGAATGCCACATCAGCTCTGGAAGCAGGAACAATAGCATATTTCTGGGAAAATATATGCACTGGAGACTAGAAGGCTGCTTTGCTGTCTGAGAAAGACATGCTTTTCAGTAGCACCACTGAGGTAGACTGACACTTGGTGAAATTGGCAAGCACCCTAGGTGGAAGACAAGTCCCCACAGCATTAAGGTATATCCTAAAATATATTTGGGTAGTGATACATAGTTTGGTAAGTGACAGTATGCCCCTTCATTTGTTCTGTGGTCAAATTAGCCTAAAGGGCTGAGTCTTGTTGAGGTAAAAGGCAAGAGCCCTCCTTATTCTCTGTACGTGCCACTCGTGAAGAGTGGCGTTTGGGATACCACACTAGTAGGTGAATTTCCTGATTAACATGGAAAACGTTTTATGTAGGATGCAAGAGTTTGGTGGTAGAGTCACAATTATGACTGAGCACCATGAATAGTGGGTCAGCTACCAGGGACCCTAGCCTCCTCACCATCCTGATTGAGGTGATGGCTATGAAAATGAAGTCTTGAGGGACAAATGAATGACGAAACAGCTGGTTCCTCATGGACTCTACAGGGAGTTTCCTCAGAGCACAGAGGGCGAAGTTGAAGTCCCATGGTGGCCTCAGTTTCTTGATAGGATTTAAAAATCAGAACAGGACTTTAATAAACCTCAGAGCAATAGAGCAAATAAATATTGAAAACCCTTCAGTGAGGGGCAGATGAAAGGTTGCCACAGCTACCAGATGAACCTTAAACTCAGCAATAAATGTGTGGCTTTTTAGTGTGGAAAAGAATCAAGAATGTGTGTCTGGCAGGATTGGAGAGGAAGCAGAGATTGTGGCTGCCCCAAAACTGGAAGCATTTCCTTCTGGGTATTTTTATTATTAAGCAGCACTGTTTGTACTTTTAGGGTCTCTCCTGTTCTATACGGTAGAGCCACTTAGTAGCCAGGTCTTGAGGTGAATGATGACTCCTGACTCAGGAAATACTTTTTCCACAAAGGCAGAAAGATGCATTTTCCAAGCCATGTGTGTCTGGCCTCTTATGAGGTCTTGAAATTGCTCTCTCTGGACCTCTGGCTGGTATACAATAAATGATGAAAACTTGGGATAGTTTGTGAAAATCACATTTTGCTGTCAGGACTTGGCAACTGGCTACCCTCAACTGCTAAGAGGCAGAGGAGTAGATTTTGCAGAGCAAATGATTTAGTTGTTTCAGCTCTTCATCTCATGGAGTCAAATGCGATCTGTTCTCTATTTTACTTGTGACAGCCTCAACTACTAAGGAATCAGGCACAGGGTGGGAGGAAAAAAAATAGTGAGGTTCTGTGTGGAATAGTTTCTTTCCTTAAATCAGTCCATTTCCATGTAGGTGGTGTTGTAGCTGCAGTTGGCCACACCACATGGAGTGGGGCCAGTAGAGCATCAGTGAGCAAGTTGATTTTTGCCCTGTGAAGGCATGAGGGATGCTCAGCAAGGAAGATCACGATTCCTTCTATCTCCTACAATAGAGTTCATAAGCTCTCTCCTATTTATTTAATGGGATCTTGAAAGTCCTTGAAATTAGTTGGGGACTTGGTAGGAAGGTGGTGTTTCTATTCTCCCTCTGCTGGCACTAGCTCTTCTACAAGCTGTTCCTGTGGAGCAGGGTCCAAGGATAGTGGTGGTATTTTTTAGTGAGTCCTCTTATGAGATAGAAGCCTGTTGACTTGCTTGTCATAAGAGTGCCATGGGCCCCCAAGTTTTTCTTTGACAGATTTACCAGTTGTACATCCTTCAGGGTGTTTCTTCCTTAGGGTGCACCTTGAAGGTGGGGGTGAGGCAGGGTGGCTAAAATTACAGCTAGTCCTCACTTAGTGACCTACTCGTTTAGTGACCCCCTCGGAGTTATGACCAGCTCTCTGACGAGTTGGTATTATGGCGATGTACGAGAACTCGCATCAACTCTCAGATTCATCTCATTCCCGCAGTCAGAACTAGCGTTTTTCGTCTATGTATTTTTACTTTATTGTGCACCCCAAAGTACAAGATGTCGGCGAAAAGGAAGAGCATGACTTCACCTGGAGAAAGCGCCAAGAAACAAAGGAAGGCTATCGATCTTGAGACAAAAATGAAGATAATAAACGAATATGAAGCTGGTAAGAAAGTTAAAGCGATAGCACGTGACTTGGAGCTGGCGCATTCAACTGTATCAACGATCTTGAAGGATAAAGATAGAGTGAAAGAAGCAGTGAAATCATCAAAAGGATATAAAGCCATAATAACTAGGCAGCAGAAAGACCTCATTCACGAAATGGAAAAATTACTGGAGATATGGTTTGACGACCAGATACAAAAAAGAATGCCAATGAGCCTTTTAATAATTCAAGCAAAGGCACGCAGTATCTTTGAAACGTTGAAAGTGCGCAAAAATGAAGAGTCAACGGAAACATTTACGGCAAGTCATGGATGGTTTCAATGTTTTCGTCGGAGATTCAGCCTTCATAAATCGAAGTATCAGTGGTGAGGCGGCAAGCGTGGACATAGAAGCATCAGAAAGATTTGTGGATGAATTTGACGAAATGATCGAGAAAGGCGGGTATCGTTCGGAACAGATCTTTAATGCAGACGAAACCGGACTATTTTGGAAAAAATACCCGAAAGATCCTACATACACAAAGAGGCTAAAGCAATGCCCTGTTTCAAGGCTTTTAAGGACAGGGTCACGTTGTTGTTGGGAGGAAATGTCGCTGGGTTTCAGTTAAAACCTTTTCTCATCTATCGTTCTGCAAACCCACGTGCACTGAAGCAGATTAGTAAGCACACGCTGCCCGTTTACTATCGTTCAAATAAAGCATGGATGACGCAATCTTTATTTGAGGACTGGTTCATGAACTGCTTCATACCCTCGGTCAAGCATTACTGTCTGGAAAACGGTGTTCCCTTTAAAATTATCCTCCTACTTGATAACGCCCCAGGACACCCCCAGCATCTTGATGATCTACACCCTGATGTAAAGGTCGTGTATCTGCCTAAAAACACAACTGCTGTGTTAGCCCCCTGGTCCATTGGTTGTATCTCTACGTTTAAAGCGCTATATTTGCGCGCAACGTTTTCCAAAGCGGTAGCAGCAACAGAAAATGGTGAAGTAACCCTGCGCGATTTTGGAAATCATGTAATATTTTACACTGCATAAAGAACATTGAATCAGCTTGGGCAGGAGTGACAGAAAAGTGTATGCAAGGCATATGGAAAAAATGCCTGAAACGTTTTGTAAATTATTTCGAAGGGTTTGAGAAAGACGAACATATTGATGTCATAAATAAAAAAATTGTGGAACTTGCTAATGTGCTTAATTTAGATGTTGAAGTGGAAGATATTGAAGAATTAGTGGAATACGTCGAGGGAGAGCTAACTAACGAAGATTTAATAGAGTTGGAAGCGCAGCAGCACTTGAAAGAGGAGGAAGAAGAAGAAGAGGAAAGAGTGGAAGAAGTACAAAAGAAGTTCACTGTAAAGGGGTTAGCTGATGTCTTCTCCAAAGTGAATGCAGCGATGTTAGAACTAGAGAGTATGGACCCGAATGTTGAATGGCTCACGAAAGTGGAACGACAAATGAATGAAATTTTACAATGCTATCGTGAAATTTATGAAGAAAAAAAGAAAATTACAACGTAGACCACACTAATGAGATACTTCTCTAAAGTTCCATCCAGGAACCCTACCCCTACCCTTACAAGTCCTTCCATTTCCTTGCCATCATCTCCCTTACCAGGGCCTTCTACAGCTCCTGATAACCTTGCTGATCTCTCCGACGATGACACTGATGACCCCCCTGCTGCTGAACCACACTTTGAAGGATTTGATGAGTAAAAATGTCAATGTAATCTGAATGTTTATTTTCATATTTCTTTGGTATATCATTTTTATAATTTTTGCTGATTGCATTTTTATGTTCTGTAATACAGTATGTAAGGAGTTATGCCAATAAAACAAAGTTATCACGATGGAGTTTATTTTAGGCCTTTTCTTTACAGTACTATTCAGAATATTAAAAACGATTACCTGTATTTACAGTACACTATGCAAACTAAGTTCAGTAAATTAGAGCTTAAAACATTTAAAATATATATTAAAAATGTTATAAATGATGCAAAGGTGACACTAAAACTATCTACAGATGGTTGAAAAACCCACTACCAGTAAAGTACATTATGCCTGAAATACCGGTAAGGGCTGCTCCTCGTTTAGCGACCAATTCGTTTATCAACCGGGTTTCAGGAACGGAACCCGGTCACTAAGTGAGGACTACCTGTATTGGCAAGGTTTTAGGTGTGACGGTAGAACTCTGAGCAAACATCCACTGAAAACCCATGTTTGAAGAACGCAAGAAATGCTGATAGAAGTCCTCAATTTCCCATTCAAATAAAAAATTGAGGTTAATGAATAAGGTAGTATGGTATGCATGATATCTATATCTATATCTATATATGCTGATTTATGACACTGAAATATTGAGATGAAGAATTACAGAATGGTAAAAATACAGGTTTTATTAGTTTAACATAACAGGTTTATAATTAATGGATAATGAATGAGTTTGGATAGGATAATATTTGTGCCAAGGTCTTCCCCCCATTCTCTACTCCCAAACACAAACTACGCAACAGAAAAATAAACAACAAATTACTAAAATAATAAGAAAAAATAAGTGAGAGAGATAGCAACCAGCTTTACAAGCTAACAGACACTGCAATGCTATTTCAAGCTGCAGGCAGCCGAGAAGGAACTGCAGTAGTGTGGATTCTGCTCCCCCAAACACCTTTCGTACTGGAGAAAAGTGATATCTAAGGCACGGACGCAGATCATGAAAGTCTCCAATCACAAGTGCATTTCTGAGTGCTGGTCAGACTGTCACAGCAAATCAAAGCAGTAGCTGTGACTGTCTGACCTGATCCTATGACTTGTACTCCCCTGCATTTGTTTTGCTCCCATTCTATGAGTTCCCCATTGTCAGGCATCTCCCACAAAAGCTCATGTAATAAATAAATTTGTTAGTCTTTAGAGGTGCCACCCAGACTGTTTGTTTTGTCGAACTAGACTTATGTGGCTACTCCTTTGGAATTTAAAATGATAAAAAAACTCCAGCAAGTCAAAACAGCTTGTTACCCCCAAAATGGAATGTAATAGGCAATTAGTGTACAATACAAACTACATCATTGTTGTTATTTTTGAAAAGAACAAAAGTAAATCTACTGAATTTGAAAATAACATTGTCTCACTGGCACTGTATTTTTCTGTTACCCTTTGGCATACAGTCTAATTATGTGACTACAGGAAATCTTAGTAATAAGATCCTTAATTACTACACAATTACATAATTAGGTAATAGTTATAATTAAAAACTGCCTAATTATGTACCTATTTACTCAAAGAATAAAAATGGATTGATCAACCACATACTGTGCCACTTATAACAGAGGTTTGTTTTTAAAATTTTAAAAGGAGGGAAATTTTATACAAAAAGCTGCCTTTGTATTATACCATGCTTGTGATACAAAGCCCAAAAGGAAAGGCTTGCAGAAACCTTGAGTTATTGTGTCTCTTTTTAACTCTGCGGTACAAATTCAAGATAGGATCAGTAAGAGTTAACCCTTAATTTAAAAATCCTGGTTTCTGCTGCATAATCACTGCACAATGACACTGCTCGGCAGGGTAACTGTCATAACTGTGATGGGCACAAACTAGAAACCCTCAGTCAAGCAAAAGAAAAGCTGTTCTTTTCAATGCAGGTTCTTATACCATGCTCGTCATAATATCTGAATGCATCCTTCACTTCATGAGGGAGGGAGTGAAGCATGTTCATGCCAACAAAACACTCTTCATTTTACAAAGAACAGCCTGTTCCTGTGTGATAATTAAGATTCTGCCAGGACCTTCTATTATGAACCTTTATTTTTTAGCCATTTAGAGCTTGGTCAGAAAAATAAATTTGACCTTGGGCACATGTTCCAACTAGAGTGGTTTCACTTATTCTGAATGCACAAAAAATTGGATTGGCTGCTTTGAGAGTTTAGACTGTGAAATATCCCCTTTTGATTTTTGTTTGCTTCTTCTTCTTCTAGCAAAACATGCTCATGTTTAATGAAATGCTACCAGACTTTTTGATTCAAAAAAGACTATTTGTATTTTCAAGAAAAAAACCATTTAATTGTGTTATTAATAAAAAGGAAAGCCTAGATAAAAGCGCAGCTTCTGTCAGCAATGGGATAACAGAACATATAATTACACTTTGCACTTCTAATAGCGTCTTTAATTCAACCATATTCTATACATTCAAAATTACTTTCTTCAGCCTCCTTCTGATATATATTTCTGCTCCAACACCAGCCACCTAAATGGATTTCAGCATCAGCCTTTAGGTCAGCAAACAACTGTACATTTAGGAGTTATTTTCCCTTAATTTTGCTCCTCTGTCCCCACAAAAACACTGCTCATTGGCAGAAGTGGTGATTTTTTTTTTTTTTTTTTTAGGTGGGTTTTCTTCACAACTCAGGCCAGGTCTACTCTGTGGGGCTAAGCCAATGGGAGATATGCAATCTGCATGCTGCAGAACGTGCACCTCCTGTTGACTTAGTTACTTTGTCTTATGGTGCTGTCCTCACTCGGCTGTGTCAAACAGCTATGCTCTCCTGTTGATGCAGTCATCCTCTAGTTGGAGGGGTGGATTTACTGTCTCAAAAGGAAAGAACTTACAGGATCGATTAAGTGGTCTACACTGGCCGCTCAATCGATCTCACTGCATCGATCCCCCTGCAGACATGGCCTCAATAGGGACACACACTCCCTTGTTCTAACTACTAAAACAATTCCTTCTTTATTATTAGTCGTTTTCATATGAAACTGGTATAGGAAAGCTGATTTATAAGCTTATCCTCAGAATGTTCAGTGTGGACACTATGCTAGAGTGGTGGTTAAACCTCAAATGCTTTCTTCAAGTTTATGATTTTCTTATTTCTCTTGTCTTTCCAAAACTTATTTCTGACTCATCTTTTAAATTCTCTTCTCTGCCATTTCAGTTCTCATTTGTGGACCCTTGCAAGCCCTAAACTTCAAATGCAGAATCACTGATACATCATAGGAAAATGTGCTGAAATGATAAAAACGTTCAACATACAAAGCAGCTTCATCATAGTTTGGACACAATCTTTAAACACTCAGAAGAGTTAAATGTGCTATATGACTTCGGAGGTTGCACTTCTGAGGGCAGCTTTTAAAGTGTTTTGACCTATTCATTTAAAACCCTATAGGCCAAACAGTGCACATTCAATGAAAGCCTGAGCTGGTAAATGCATGCGCCTGCTGGGAAAATGGCTACCTTTTAAAATCAGCAAGGGAGCAAGAAAAATGTGTATGGCCTTTTCTGTTCTTTCCTAGAACCCTCATACAGAAGGGAAAGACAAGAGTTTAATTCTATGTAAGCAGGTACTGCTAAGGAGGGGGTGCTATTGTCCCCTCCCTCCAGAATTGAAAGCTGATTTAACCCCATACTGGGAGGTACTCAATTTTACCTGAGTGAATCCAAGTTTGATCCGTCTTTGTTTGAAAGTCTTGGCAAACTGCTCAAGCTCCTCAAGGTCACTGGGCTCCTCCAAGCTGGGAGTGTCAATTCGCTTTGGTGTTGACTGGCTCTGTGGAAGTGGCTGAATGGGGGTTGCTGCTATTGTGCGTGTTGGGGTTGCTGGCTGCTGAGGGGAAGACAGGAAGGTGAAAAGAAAAGAAAAAGAAATCTTGAACACAAAATCTCAGGACTGCAGATTCCTACAGGAAGAAATTTGGATACCAATATATCTGTCATTTCTAACAAATCCAAAAATATTATCAAATTTATTGACGTTACTCAAATAAAAGCCACCACAAATCCATTGTACTGTATGAGTGTTCAGTCTTTCAAGGACTTTGTCAAAGCCAAGCAGAGAAAAATAAAAGAAGCACTGCAGCAGTTATCAGTGCCTTCCACTTTCAACTTAAAATACTCCAAGAACAGCTCAACAGTCCTCAATACATTTTAATGCTTTCAAAGGGTTTGGCATTCATCCCCTTTAATTATTTTAAATCTGAATTTACTGTGGGTGCAAAGTATCAAGTTGATAGCTCTACATATTCATACTCAGAACAAATACAGCAGAGGCAGCAGCACACAAGTATCGTAACACTGCCCCGTGTGAATCTGACTCAACCTTGACCAGGAGAGACCACTTCAAGGCAGGAAAGATTACTTCGCTCTCCTTGGAACCTCTGCTGAGACTGCTAACAAAGAGAGTAGTTATACTGGTGACATTTTACGGCAATAATACTGCTTTTAAAAAATAAATAAAACCACCAGCAGAAAGGAATTTCTTTTAGGTCTGTGATTTCTTCAGCATACATCAACAGTTTCCTAGGAAACTAGTGAAAAGTTTGCCATTCCTGACAATAGTTCCCAATGTAAAAGTAGGAATATAGGCCCTTAATGAAAGCCTGAGATGTCTGTGCACTATGGAAACCTCATCTGAATGAGGGTTCACACAAATCAAAATATATTAAGAGAACTTCAGGGGTAGCACAGTTAAAGTTCTACACGCAACCTGAATGTTGGAATTTCCTGACCTTTGAGTACTTTACTCCACTTCCTTGGGTGTATGCGCTGTTAAAATGCAGTGCTGAATCCTCTGCTGTGGCCAAATTCTGCTCAGTGCATCTGAAGGGCTTCACGAAAGATGGGTGCATGCTCTTTGCTCAATTCTGAGGCTGGTTAGCCCCCTGTACAACACAGAGTATCTTCAACACCACTTTAACTTGCTCCAGTTGCTAATGGGACCCAAATAGCCATTCTACAGCACTGTAGTGCTACAGCCACGTTTCTTAAAAGCTGAACCTCACCCTGGCTCACTAATTTGGCTCTCTGCTTGGTTAGTCCTGCTAGCATTCTGCAATGCAGACCAGGTGGCTAAGGATTTAATGCCTAGTCTTTAAGTCCATGATCACATATTATTGCTCAAATAATATAAAATATTTTCAAGAATGTTAGACTATAGGTATTTAGTTTAGAATCAAAGCCACATGCTGTTTGACAGGCTGACGCTTTGGACTTTGGCTAAGCAAAGGCAAAACGCACCAGGGGCAGCCATAAGCTGAGAAGCATGCAGTCACATCCACACATTCCAAACACATCATGTTAGAACAGGCCAGTGCCTCTAGGTAAAGAAAGGCAGCATCCTGTTTAGTTTGCAAACCCTTGTGATCAGTTCCAAAGGGGTAACCATGTTAGTCTAGTTCAGGAAAACAAGGAGTCCTGTGCCACTTTTAAAGACCAGCAAATTCATTGCATGAACTTTTATGGGAGAAAATTCCACTTCGTTATCTTTAAGCATCTGATAAGGTCAAATTTTCTCCCACGAAAGCTCATGCAATAAATATATTTGTTAGTCTTTAAAAGTGCCACAGGACTCCTTGTTTACATGTGGCAGAATCTACATTTTGTATTGTTTGGTCATGCTGGTACCTATTGCACTGGTAACTTCTGCCCGAGTCCTTGATGGCAACTATGAGTCATAGTGGTGGAGTCTGACTGGTTAGAGAATTGTCATGATATGCTAGAATTGGTTTAAAAAATCATCTTGAAATATTAAAGAAATGATTGGTTAAAATACATCACAAAAATTGAGGTAAACCTGAGGGGGAGCAAAATCTACTGGGGAAGGGAAATTTACTGGTGTAGAGGACTATGGGATCTTAATGGATGTTTGGCTGAAAAAGATCCCAGTAAACCTGTTGTCTTGCCTGCTGTTGGACTCTGGTCTTCCATTCATGTCAGTGAAGCAAAACTGAAAGGGCTTGGGAGGGTCCTAACATCTCTGCAATGCAGAGCAGGTGGTTAAGGATTTAACCCAGCCTTTAATTTCATGATCACTTATTATTGCTCAAATATCAAATATATTTTCAATTTATATATCAAATAATGCAATGGATTTTTCCCAATATTTTAAACTTATTTAAACTACTGGACAATAGCAGTATATCATTACTGATTTCAACCTTTATAAAAGCTTTCTTTTTTCCATGTTACATATTTAAAAAAAAGTCATATGTTCCTGACAGGTTTGAAGCTACCCAAGCCGTGAACTAGGCTGAATAATTGCCATTCTAACCTGCATACTGAAAACATAGTAAGAAAGTACTTTTCATCTATAGGCCTTTCACAGTCTGCAGGGAACAGTTATGTGCTACAAAACTGTGCTACAAAATATATGTTAACAAAAGAATATTGTGCGATAGTCTATTTTGGAAATAGACTATGTACATGATCTTATAAGAAAGCAGAGTTAAAGTTGCAGCCACTTTAGCATCAAAAGTAATACTGAACCACGGAGCTTTAATGTTCTCTTAAAACAATTTTTGGAAAAAAATTTAAATAAATCATGGAAAAACAGCTAAAAATAAGCTTCACTCTTCTACTGACTTACAAATGATTATCAACAATCTAGAACTCTTTGGCTAGAAAATAGACCTCTTTGCCCCAGAATCTTTGGAAAACTTCCAGAAGGAAAACCCTCTCCTGCACATGTTAGGAAGCCCATAGTTCTATAAGCTTTAGGAACACTAAGAACCTTATCAAGAAGTGGAGGGACTAACACAAATGCTCCTATGGACACATTGTCTTATGGGTCAAGCACCAGCCAATTAAGCAGTTAAATTAACTGCACGCTCCTGAATAGCATAGTCTCTTTTAGAAGTGTAAAACATATTCAAAATTTATTCTATTAGCTGGAACTCTTCAATCTTGTAATTTAGTCAACTCAAAAATATTTTTCACCAGAACAACTGAAGGCACTTTTAACTCGATGAGGGCTATTCTCCATGACAAATTCCAACACATTATCTACAGCCCTTTTAAGTTTTAAAACCCTAAGAACAAGGCTGCAAAAATATTTGTTATAATGAATACAGGTATTTTTCCTACTATACTTGTACTCAAAACCGACTCTAACTTTTCATTTAAACTACCAAAAACTTCCACATTCAGGAAGAGATCAAGCACAGTAAATTTCAGCCCAAAGAGTAAAACGCATGGGAAATTATTACTGAATGAAACCAGGGAAACTATTATGAAAACTTAATTATCACTGTAGCTGGCATTTATTGTATTCTAGCCATCTAAAACAGTGAGTAAGACTAGATTGAACAGTTCAACCTGCATTCTTGTAACTAACCTGCACACTAGCTTGAGCTCCTCAAAGAACTGCTAAAAAGATACATGAGGGCAACTGACCTGTGAGGTGAGGGTGATGCTTGGCTGAGACTGCAGGAGGTTGGCTTGGCTTTGCTGAGGTAGTTGCGTTAAGAGATTCTGCGCTTGCAGGAGACCTGGAAAGAAATGGGGATGATTTTGGCAAATGATTGCAGAAATTTTAGAAGCTGGCTGAAATGAAACTTTTTTTTTTTTTTTAAATAAACAAAAGACACACAGAAGCAGCTAACATCTCCAGTGTCCTTAATTCTCAATCCACATTTCCCCTGCATTCATCTCAAGTACAGGGAAATTCAGCACTTTGGCTGTGATACAGAGACAACAAGCAGTGACTGGGGCAGAACTTGTATATAGGAACTGTTCAGTGACAGTACTATCATTTCAGTTTAATGTCTTGAAGGTGTGGGGTTCCCTCCACCCCTTTTTGGTTTGGTTTGGTATGTAGATAATTAAGGGTTGAATAGCCAAGCAAAAATAAATTGAAGCCTCTGAAGAAGGTGATTAAATGTTGCCTTTGCACAATTCATTTCAGCTGTTAGAACATCCCTTTAAAAGAATGGAAGTGGCTGTAGCAAACTAAAATAAATAGCACAAGACACAGGAGACACATATGCCCATTCCCTTGCTGATATAAAACAGAAAAAGACTGAATCTTTATGAAAAAATAATTATCTCAAATGCTAGGTAAAGAAGGAACTGAACATTTGTTAAGTTCCATCACAAAAATTGAGCCTGCTTATCTGTATCTGTACGTTCTTCAAGAAGTGTGGTCCCTATCCATATTCTGCAGGTGGGATATACACATGCACCATGAGCCTGTATTTAGAATGCTTTGCAAGCAGTGTCCATGAGTCTGTATGTGAACCTCAACTCATGCTCCAAACCAAGAACACAAATGTTGGTATGGGCCAACATCTCTCCAATTTCCCAAGCTTACCGATGCTCAAACAATCTGCAGCAGAAGGGATAAAAGTTGAGTATTGGAATACACATACGGCCCACACATCTTGGAGAACCTCCAGTTACAGATAAGTAATCTCCATTTCTTCTCTCAGTTTGGATCCCTGTGTGTATTCCGCAGGTGAGAGATTAACAAGACACAGAAGTGACTGATTACAGTAATGTCAGGTATATCTACAGCTGACAAATGGACAAGAGTGTAATCTTGTGGAGGTATCCAAAAAAAAGTAAAACAGCTGCCCTATACATCTCTGGGAGGAGTGAGTTCTCAATTATGCAGTGAAAGTAGCTTGCCTTCTAGTGGAATGAGCCCTCATCTCCTCAAGTGGGGTTAGTTGGTAATAAAGGGTAATACAACCCAAGACCCATTTTGAAAGTGTCTGTATCAATATAGTCCAACTCCTTGATCACTCTGCTGTGGAAACAAATAGTTTAGGTGTCTAATGTTCTTTGCAGATAAAAGGCCGAGGACCTTCACACATCTAGGAGTATCCAAGCCACCTTTCTTCATCTGAGGCTTGTGGCTTGGGAAAAATACTAGTAAATGGACTGCATGACTCACATGAAACTTGTAAACTACTTTAGGAATAAATCTAGGGTGGAGCTGTAACAATACTCTTTAAAAAAAATAGAATGTGGTATATGGTCAGACCACCACAAGAGATCCCAGCTCATTGATTCTTTTGGCTATTAGAAAGGCCACCTTCATTGACAGATGGGCCATAGATCATATGGCTTAGGATCAAAGAAGTAAGAGAGAGTGTGTGCGTGCGTGAGAGAGAACAATTGATAAAACAAAACTGAGATCCTCCTGAGATGTGTCACCTATGGTGTAAAGAAAGACGGTTGCTTACCTGTAACTGTCGTTCTCTGAGAGGTGTTGCTCATGTCCATTCTCAATTTTGGTTGGCGCACACCTGCGAGCATGGTCACTGGAACTTATTTCCCCTTAGCAGTATCCGTAGACCTGGACTGTCAGCTCCCCCTGGCGTCCTGCGTTAATGCTGCTGTATGTTAGCACCTCCCGGGTCTACTGCCACTCAGTCTCCTCTTTCCAGAAACTCCGAAGTGGGGATGGTAGGTGGGAGCATAATGGACACGAGCAACACCTCTCAGAGAACGACAGTTATAGGTAAGCAACCGTCTTTCTCCTTCCAGTGCTTGCTTGTGTCCATTCTCAATTTTGGTGACACTCAAGCTGTGTCATGGATGGTGGATGGAGTTGTTGCTGTGTGGATTCTAAAACCGCTCTCCTGAACCTTGCATCGTCTTGTGCCTGTCGGACTAGGGCATAATGATCCATGAACATATGGATCGAGGACCACGTTGCCGCCTGACAAATGTCTGAAACCAGGACATTAGCCAGAAAAGCGGTAGATGATGCCTTGGGCCCTGGTAGAATAAGCTATTATTCTGCTCAGCAGAGGGATATTTGCTAGCCTATAGCAACACTTGATACACTCCACTATCCAGGAGGAGATGCTCTGGGAGGACACGGTTGTCCTTTCACCCTGTCCGCCACCACCACAAATAGTTGCGTTGATTTTCGAAACAGACCTGTGCGCTCTAGATAAAAGGCTAAGGCTCTGTGTGCATCCAACGTGTGCCACTTCCTTTCCTCATTGGACTTATGGGGTTTAGGGAAGACAGTTGGGAGGAAAATGTCCTGTCCACAATGAAAAGGGGATACCACTTTTGGGAGAAAAGCCGGATGTGGTCTCAATTGTACCTTGTCCTTGAAAAATCTAGTATGCAGGGGGTATGAGGATAGTGCCTTCAGCTCGGAAACCCTTCTAGCTGAGGTTACTGCCACCAGTAAAGCCACTTTCCACGAAAGTATGAGAAGGGGGCAGGATGCCATTGGCTCGAATGGGGTTTTGACTAGTCTTTCAAGAACCAAATTTAGGTCCCAAGGTGGTGGTGACTACCTTGACTGCGGGAATAGGCGTTCGATGCCTTTGAGGAACCTCGATGCTAGCAGGTGAGAAAAAACTGGCGTCCCCTGAATAGGCTGTCTAAATGCTGAGATAGTGGCCAAGTGAACCCTAAGGGATGAGAGGGAAAGGCCCTGAGTGTTGAGGTGGCAGAGGTAGTCTAAAATCACCTGAACCGCGGCTGCGGTGGGTGATATGCCGCGACTCTCCGACCACGCAACAAAGCGCTTCCATTTAGCGGCATAGGAGCGCTGCGTGGATGGCTTCCTACTGCCCAGCAGGATCATCTGAACTTGGAGGGAGCAAGCCCTTTCTTCCGCATTCATGGAGTCTCCAAGCTGTTAGATGGAGTGAGCCTAGGTCCGGGTGTAACAGCCTGCTGTGATCCTGCGAGAGCAGGTCCAGTCGTCTGGGAAGCTCCCACGGGGTCGCTATCAGCATCTCTAACAACATTGAGAACCACGGTCGACGAGGCCACGCTGGTGCCACGAAGATCATGTCCACTTTGTCTTTTCGCGCTTTCATCAGGAGTGGTGTCGGGGGGAACGCATACAGGAGGCCTCCCGATCAGGACTAGAAGAATGCGTCTGACAATGACCCCAGCTCCATTCCCCCTAGGGCACAAAACTAGGGGCACTTCTTGTTCCATCCCCTGGAAAATAGGACCACTTGTGGATACCCCCACCTCTGGAAAAGCATGCCTGCCACTTCGGGATGAAGTGACCAGTCATGGAGGGGTAAGAACCTTCGACTGAGCCAGTCCGCCTGTGAATTCCTGACCCCGGGGAGATGGAAGGCCATCAAGTGAAAGTCGTTCCTCACTGCCAGAGTCCACAGGCTCACTGCTTCTCTGCACAGCGCCCGAGATCTGGTTGCCCCTTGTTTGTTTACATATACATTGCTGTCATATTGTCTGTTAGTACTTTGACAACCTTCCCTTTGATCTGGCGCAGGAAGGTTTTGCAAGCTAGCCGAATCACCCTCCTCTCTTTTACACTGATATGGAGTAACACCTCCCCAGGCAACCAGAGCCCGTGTCTGTTCTCCTGTGCTTATGTGTGCACCCCACCCTATGTCTGAGGCATCTGACACCATAGTCATTACAGGATCCTCCTGGATAAAAGGCACTCCTTTTAACATCGTTTGTGGGCTTAGCCACCATGAAAGACTTTGCAGGGTGTGAGAGGGAATAGTCATTACCCTGTCCAGGGGGTGCAGAGTTGGTGTGTAAACTCTGGCTAGCCATAACTGGAGGGCGTGCATCTTTAAACGAGCTAAGGGCACCGCCTGCGTGCAGGCAGCCATATGGCCCAACAGTTGCAGGCACTGCCTGACAGTAGTTGTGGGATATTTTTGTAACGCTGATACCAGCTTTACAATGTTCTTGAACCTAGCGACTGGCAGAAACACTCTGGCCGCTAGCGAGTCTAATGTTGCACCTATGAAGTCTATTCTCTGCACAGGCACTAATGTAGATTTTTCTTCATTTACACGCAGACCCAGTTTGGCGCATGTCTCCAGGGTTATGGTTATGCTGTCTCTGACCTGGCTCCTGGACCTGCCTTTTAGAAGCCAGTTGTCCAGCTAAGGGAATGTGTGCACCCCTTTTCGGCATAGGAATGCGGCCACCACCGCCATACATTTAGTGAAAACTCTGGGTGCTGTGGAGAGGCCGAACAGAAGGGCCGTAAACTGACAGTACTGTCTCCCCATCACAAAGCATAGGTACTTCCTGTGGAAGTGGCAGATAGAGATGTGAAAATATGCATCTCTCAAGTCGAGAGCGGCGGCGAATCAGTCTCCCAGGTTCAGGGAAGGAATAACATATGAGAGGGATACTATATGGAACTTCTTCTTCGGGATAAACCTGTTGAGGGGTCTTAGATCCAGGATGGGCCTGTGTTCTCCGTTGGGCTTCGGTACCAAAAAGTAATGGGAATAAAAACCCTTGCCCTCTTGCTCTTAGGGAACTCACCTTACCACCCCCATGGTAAGGAGCTGATTCACCTCCCTGGAGAGAATCTGATCGTGAGTTAAGTCCTTGAAGGGGGCCAGGAAAAGAGGACGGGGTGGAGAAATCAAAGAAAACTGTACTGAATGCCCTTTGGCTACAGTGTCTAACAACCAACGATCTGTGGTAATCTGAGCCCATTGAGGGAACAAGCGGGCAAGACGGTCCAAAAACAGGGGTGGTGAACTTGGAGGGGAAACTGGTTGGACGCTCTCGGGTGAGTCCTCAAAAGGTACGCTTATTTGTGCTTGGGCCCTGGCGCCTCCCGCGGGCCTGGTGGTAGGAGCTCCTTCCTGCTCCTGGGAAGCCGCGCCTCACTGCTTGTTGGTGGTACCTATCCTGCTGTCTGTGGTTGGGAAATCTCTGTGACTGGAGTCTGTATTGGGGTGGTGGCTGGGGTCTGAAAGGATGCCGTGATGTTTGAGGGGTATGCAGACCCAGTGATTTTAACATCGCTTTCAAGTCCTTAAGACCGTGTAATTTTTCATCTGTTTTGGCAGAGAAGAGACCCGGCCCTACAAATGGTAGGTCCTGAATTACATTCTGGACTTTCTGCGTAAGGCCAGGCACCTGTAGCCAAGAAGAACAATGGATGCAGATGGCTGGTGCCATTGGGCACCCCACCAAATCCGCCGAGTCATATGCTGTTTGGAGCTCGGCCTTGGCCACCGCAATGCCCTGCTCCAACAAGGTCTCCAAGTCCAGTCTATGATCACGAGGAAGAAGGTCCCCGAACCGTCTAAGAGAGCTCCACAGATTGTAATTATATCTGCCAAGGATGGCCTGGTGGTTTGCTACTCTAAGATGCATGCTTGCTGATGAATAAACTCTTTTCCCGAAACCATCTAACTTCTTTAGCTCTCTGTTTTTTGGTGTCAATGCCGGCTGGCCCTGTCTGTCCTTCTGATTTGCCGCCGCTGCCACCAGGGAATCAGGAGTTGGGACAAAGTATTTCCTTTCCACTGCTTTCGAGGTAGGTGCGATGGAGGAGGGAGTCTGCCAAAGCGCCTTGGCAATCTTCATTACACCCTCATGTACAGGGAGGGTGACCTTAGCTGGGGTACCTGAGGCTAACACATTAAAGAGCATGTCTGAAGACTCCTCTAACTCTTCTGCTTTAAGATTCAAGTTTGCAGCTACCCTCCTGAGTAAGTCCTGGTATGACCTAAAATTGTCCGGAGCCACTGGAGTGAAATGGGACACCAATGCTCTTGAGAAGGGGCCAGAGGAATGAGATAGCTCCATAGAGTCTTCCCCCACGACTCTGAGCTGCTCCTGTGTGACCGCCCTTGTGCACCCTGGTGTTTTTGGCGTGGCTCAGCTCTCCCGCAGGGAGGTGACAGGTCCCCATATGGCCATTGATCTAGCCACTGTCCCTGCTGCCATGAGGCGGCAACCGGGGTGGGTAAGATTACTGTCCTTTGTAGGCCACCTTTACTACGCTGCTGCTCAGTACGTGCAGAGCGCCCTCTACGGCGGTACCTGTGTCCGCTCATGGCCCCCCTACGGGAGCTCAGACGCTGGGAGGGAAGGTGCCCGATCTGACCCACTTGTTCTCACTATCAGAGCTGGCCGTTAAGCTTCCAGTACTCCTGAAGTCTTCTGTATAATGGGATGGGAGGGGCCTCTGGCTCTGTAGTCGTCTTTCCCCTTAAGGCTCTTTCTGCGGTGACCGGGTTCTGTGGCTCCGAGATGGAGGCGAACTCAGTAGTGCCGAAGTGGAGGAGGGGGGAGGGAGCAGAGATCCCTTCCCTCCTTCATTTCCTGTATACAGCCTGCTCCTCTGGCAACCGGGTTCTGCGGCCCCTAGGAGGGGGCGAACTCAGCGGTGCCGATGACTGTGATAATGCAGGGGTGGAAGACCTGCCCCTTTTTCTCTTTCCCTTTGTGCTGCGCCATTGAGGAGAGCGGGTTTTGCGACCCTGTGCAGGGGGCGAACTCCGCGGTGCGGGGGCGGGGGAGGACCCCGGGGTCTCATTCGACCAGTTGGAGCCACTGTGAGCGCAGGGGCCCCGATGACGACTGCCTGGTGACCAGCGGGTTTGCTGTGGTCTCGCCAACTCCCCTTCTGGTCTGGGAGGGACTGACCATATATGGGCTTCCTTCAACACGCCTCCCTTCGCCGCCTGTGCCGGCGGTTCTCCCAGGCTGGGGAGGGCCATTAACTCCTCTGCTGCCTCCAAGGCTTCAGGGATGGATGAGACTGGGCATGGTAGTGGCAGCTTAGCGTTCCCCTGAGGTGGGGGTTGCTCGCTGTCCGGGGAGGCACATTCTAACCCTGCCACAGGGTTCCCAGGCAGTACAGTCACACGTGCTCGTTTCACTGATCCCTTAGGGGGAGTCTCATCTCTTGTGCCGCTTCCCCAATCGCGGGGGTGGAGATACGCTGGAGCAATGAGGCGGGCTTTCTCTGGTACTTATGATCTCCAGGGCAGCGGGGCCTGATGCTGGGGCTGACTGCGTGCTCCGCGCCGAAGCCATACTCGGCGCCGAGGGTGTTCCCGCCAGGTAAGCGCTGTCTCCATGAGGAGAACTTTCAACTGGTTCTCCCTATCTTTCTGTATGCAGGGCTTAAATGCTTTGCAAATTTTGCATTTTTCCTTTCTATGTGCTTCTCCCAAGCATTTTAAGCAGCTGTCATGTGGATCACTAAGAGGAAATGCTTTAGAGGAGTCTTTGAAGGGGTTAAAGCCCGGAGATTTAGGCATTGCCATAGAGGAAGCCTCCCCCTTTTCTCTAGGGGTGGATTCCGCATTCTGACTTGTTTCCACGAGGTTATTCAGGTATGTTGATAACGACATGATGTTCCAGTGACCCACCAAAGGCAGAAGGAAGGAACTGAGTGGCAGTAGACCCGGAAGGTCCTAATATACAGCAGCATTCATGCAAGACGCCAGGGGGCGCTCACAGTCCGGGTCTACGGATACTGCTAAGGGGAAAGAAGTTCCAGTGACCGTGCTCTCAGGTGCGCAACCACCAAAATTGAGAATGGACATGAGCAAGCACCCGAAGGAGAACTGAGAATCCCAGTGAGAAATCTGGATGTGACAGGATAATTGAATACTGTACAGTTATCTACCAGATGTAAAATGTTGATTGCTGATATATACTTATCCATAAAACTAAGTGTGAGACTCAAAGATTTAAGAGTAAATACCTACTCTAAGATGATAGGGATACTGGTGGCTTTTGGAGACAAGTTGCACTGGTGGGCTCAAGAGAAGTAATGCTTCCATTTTGTTGAGGAACAGCTCCACGTAGAGACTTTTCTGCTTTTGGTTAAGGATGTATTGCACCTTTCTAGAACATAAGCGCTCTATTTCAGTGGTCATCAAACTACGGGTTGCAACCCAGTACTCAGTCACAGATCCGAAGGAACCGGGTCGCAGCACCCGTGCTGCACTGCAGGGGAGGGGTGTATGGCTGCCCCTCACTGCCCAACCAGCCAGCACTGCTTCCAGGAGTGAGGCGGGTGCCCTGCTAGTCAGTGCTGCTTCTGGGGCGGATGGGGGTGAGGAGGGTGGCTGCCCCTCGCTCTTCTGCCAGCCGATGCTGACTAGGGGGCAGCCCATCCCCACCCCACAGTGGAGGGGTTGCTGCATGGCAGAGGGCCCAGAGCTGAGTCCTGAAGAAAAATTTTGACAACCACTGCTCTATTTGATGCCCATCCAAATACCAAGCCTTGAGTTGCAGCAGTCATGGAGTGAGGTGCTTGAATCTGCCCTTGTCCAGTTTTAGAAGGTTCAGATCATAAAAAACCAAAAATGTCTTAGCCAGTTAGGCACTGTCAGGATGACTCAAGCACAGCTTTGGCAGATCTTCCACAGAATTCACAGTACCAGTTGAATAAGCTAGAGCAGTGGTTCCCAACCAGTGTGCCAGGGACACTGGTGTGCCGCAGCAACACCCAAAGTGTGCCGCAAGCATCCCTGAGAGCTGGAGTTAAAGCTCCCTCCCTGCTCAGCCAGCCACATGGGCTTTGCAGGGCTGGCAAAAGGCAGAGGATAAAGGAACTGTGTTCTGGGGCCCCCTATTTTTAGGCAGGCAGCCTTCTGGCCCCCCTAAAAATAGAGGAAGGCACCCAAATGTGGAGTTCCACGGGCCCCCTAAAAAAAGCACAAGCAGCTGGAAAGCAGCAGTTTGGTGGCTCCACCTTAAGCCCTGCTTCACCTTAAGCCCGGGCAGCAGAGAGCTGTGGGAGGCCAGGAGTGTGTGAATCTCCCCCTGTAGGGTGCAGCAGCTTGTGTCAGCCAGCCAGCAAACAGCCCAGGGCTTTGGGGAAGGGGGGAGGGACACAGCTGGGGGTTGTGAGCAGCAGGTGTGTGTGTGTCGCAAAGGTGGGAAGGAGTGAATGGGTAGCAGAGGGTGTGTAGCTGGGGTTGTGGGGTGGCTGTTTGGCTGGTGGGTATATGTAGCTGGGGGGTGGGGTGGCTGTGTGTGGGGGGGTGTAGCTGGGGCCTGGAGGCCTAGTTTTGGCCCCTACAGTGATAGGAGGGTCCATCACAGGCAGCAGGGGGAGGAGGGTGGGGGGGACAGGACCCACTGGGGTGGAAGGGAGCAGCAGTGGGGTGCTGATCTGCCCTGGGTGGCAGGGAGCCACTGCAGAAAAGGGGGAAGTGGGTGCTGTGCCATGCTCCCCTGCCCCACCTTCCCACTCCTCAGGTCCCGTCCCCCCCAGCCACTCCTGTTCGCTTTCCAGTCTCGCCACCCTTGTGCTGTTCCCCACATGGCTGCCCTTGTCCTCTTTTGCCACCCTTGCCCTGCTCTGGTCCCCATGCTCACTCCTGCCACTGCACATGACTCCTGACCTCCCGTTTTGCCACCCCTGCTCTGCTACCCCTACTACTCCACATAGCAGTATTTCCGAAACACTGTGCCGTGGTTCGTAAATATTCATGATTAATTTAAGTTAATTTGAATATTCATGAGTTTTAATGGTGGTGTGCCTTGAAAAATTTGAAGGTATCAAGGTGTGCCATGGCAGAGAAAAGGTTGGGAACCACTGAGATAGAGTGCAAGGTGTACACTATGACACCAGCACAGCTTCTCCTACTGAGCCTCTGCCCAGAGATGCACAGGAGCAGTACCAAGAAGTCTCATGTTCTCCCCTGAGGCGAAAAGGTTCCAGACTGCTGTGCCTCACTGGGCAAAGACATCATCAAGAACTGAATTATGCACGTCTCTTTCCTGATTTGCAGAAAAATGTCTGCCTAGGTGTACACCAGAGAATTGTGCAACTCTAATAAATATGCTGCTGATGGGGATATAGGAACACAAGAATGGCCATACTGGATCTGACAAATGTTCCATCAGCCAAATATCCTGTCTTCCAATAGTGGCCAATAGGAGGTGCCTTCAGAGGGAATGAATAGAACAGGTAATTACCACTCAGACAGTAGAGGCGACACTGATGTTTGCTGCACACTGAAAAGTGAGGACAAAAAAACAGTTTTTGAATGCTGGAACCCTTGGCATAATCCCAGACTTCTTGAGGCATTAGGGGAATCCACAAGTGGAGAAGGAAATGGGGAAAAACCACTACTGTGAAGACCACATGAAGAAGTACTACTAAAATATAACAGCATACAATATTTTATAGCAATGATGCAATTAAAAAAGTAAAAGAGCCAAACATATTGAAGGTAGGTGTTGACCCATATCACCCTTTCTGCCTTTTGCTTGTAGCATAAGAACAACTACGGTACATAGGCAGGACAATGAACAGTGCTTGCAGAAAAGTCTGGACTCAAGCACGTGGTGCATGTGTACCCCACACATTGAATAAAGATGGGAACATCACTTGAAGAAGATGTGTTCTTTTCCCTGTAAAACCTATCTTGAAATCCACTTGGAAAAGATGGAAGCATTCCAAGAAGAGTTGGCTGCAATGCAATTTCTATTGGTTCCAAATCAACAATTAAAGCCAATGCTAAACACTAAAAATGCCACCTCCAGCAATATGGGGGTCTGTATACATAATGCAGTGATTTAAAAACTCTTCCAAGTAACTAAGTATTTTCATGAGTCTAGTGACACTTCTAAAGACTAAAAAATGTATTTATCACATGAGGTTATGTGGAAAAAAATCCCACTTTCTCAGAAGCTTGGAGTACAGATGAATGAAAGAGAAACAAATGCAGGTGGCTTACAGACAATTCTCTAACACAATATTTTACAAGCCACTTCTCTCTGGCCCCAATGAGGAATACCAAAAGGAACTATGCCACCTACTCAAGAAATGCCCTAGAGCAGTACAGGAACAAATCAAGACAGACACAACCCCAGAACCCTAGCCAAGGATATTCTATCTGCTACCAAAAATCCATAAACCTGAAAACTCTGGATGCCCCATCATCTCAGGCATTTGCACTCTTATAGTGTGCATATCTGGCTATGTGGACTCTCCCCTCAGACCTTACATTATCAGTACTCCTAGCTATCGTCAAGACACCATGGACTTCGGGGGGGGGGGGGGGGGGGTTAAATCAATCCATTAGTGACCTCGCCAAAAACACTATCCTGGCCACTATGGATGCAGACCTCCTGTACACTAACATCCCACACAAAGACAGATTATAAGACATTTGGAGAACTACCCAGATGACATCACTGTGCACTCTGTAACTGAACTTTGTGATTTTGTACTCACTCACAACCATTTCAGATTTGAAGATAATTATATCTTAAGTCAGTGGCACTGATATTGGTTTCCACTTGGCCAACATTTTTAAGTCTGACATAGAAGAATGCTTCCTCCAGTCTCATCTTCAAGTACTAGCCCTATCTTTACACTACACTGGTGACATCTCCATCATCTTGACCCACAGTAGGGATGCCCTTGAAGATTTCCACAGAGATTTCAACAATTTCCACTCTACGATCAACCTTAGCCCTGAGCACTCCACACAGGAGATCCACTTTCTGGATACTACAGCACAAATTAGTGTTGGACACAAGCACTGCCCTATATTGAAAATCCACAGACCACTGTAATTACCTACATCCCTTGAGCTTCCATCCAGGACACACCACTCAATCCATTATCTACAGTCAAGCCTTAAGATATGACCGCATTTGCTCTGAACCCTCAGACAGAGACAGGCACGTTCAGGACCTTTATCAAGCATTCTTAAAACTATAATGCCCACCTGGTGAAATGAAGAAACAGAGTGACAGAGTGAGATGGGTACTCAGAAGCCAACTACTACAGGAGAAGCCCAAGAAAGAAAACAACAGAATGTCACTGCTCACCACCTACAACCCCCAAAGTCAAACCTCCATAGCATATCATCAAGGATCTACAGGCTATTCTATAAGATGATCCCTCACTCTCTCAGGCCTTGGGAGGCAGAACTCTCCTTGCATACAGATAGCCCCCCAACCTTACGCAGATATTCACCAGTAACCACAGACCTAACAACAGAACCATGAAAGCAGGCACATATTCCTGCAAACCACATTGTCAACTTTGCCCACAAATCTGCACAAAGGTTACCACCAGAGGATCTAATCAAGCAAGCTACTCCATCAAGGGCACATTCACCTGCTTATCCACCAATGTGATTTATGCCATTATGTGCCAGAAATGATCCCTCACCTTATATAGTGGGGACCCATTAACACACGACCGGTTTGCACGCGGATCCAGTTACCGAACGCTCTGGTCATCTCCCCCAAAGCCAGCAAGCTAATGTGCAGGACTCACTAATGTGCAACGCCTAAAGGTGGAAGTTGGCCTGGGCATGGAAACACGTGGAGTGAGTACTAACCTAATTAGTCCCATGTACTAGCTAAAAGTGAAAGTTGCCCTCGGCACCAAAACAGGCAGAGTGAGCCTTATTAGTGCCGCACTGTATTTTATTTATTTATTCATTCATTCATTCACCATGGTCCCATTTACCCACGGTCCATTTAACGCACGGTCGCAGCGGCTTGTCCCCCATCACCCGTGCATTAATGAGGCCCCACTGTACATTGGACAAAAAGGACAGTCTCTGTACAAAAGAATAAATGGACAAAAATCTGACATCAGAAATAACATTCAAAAATCAACAGGGGAACACTTCAGTCTTCCTGGTCACTCCATTGATCATCTGTTAACAGCTGTGCTTAGGCAAATGGATGACAAATCAAAGCTTCAAAAAGAAAATATAGAATACAGAAAATACAGAATTAGAATAAATATGCAGATGACAGTACTGACTTACATAAGGACTATGCATGTTTTCCCCATTACAACAGGTAATTTTGCTTTTCTTTATCCCTCACCTCCCCCTAATGTGCTGTTGTCCACAGTTTGAATCTAAACAATTACACTGATTTGCTGAAAGTCTGACCTGATCCTATGATCTACACTTCCAAGCATTTATTTTCCTCCCATTCATCTGTAGTTCTCCACCTTCAAGTATCTGATGAAGTGGGATTTTCTAGCATGAATGTTCACATGATAAATAAATTTGTTAAGGATGGTCTACAATGAGGGTTTAGGCTGACATAATGCAGCTTATGTCGACCTTCTGCAGCCTTCATGTACACTCACATGGCTGTAAAGTCCAATTAAGTGCTACTGCAAGTTGACATCATAACTCCACCCCTGCAGGAGGCACAGTGTTTAGTGCCATTTTAATAATGTGCTTTAGCATCAGAGTGTTTAAATAGCTCCTCTGCTGCCTGCATCCCGAGGTGAGTGTTTGATCTGTGCACTGATAGCCACAGGGTTTATGGGCAGCCATCCAGCCACGGTGGGTGGTGGTGGAGAGGAAGTCCGGGGGGGGGGGGGGCATGGTGAGCTCAGAGGCAACATGGAGGGAATAACATTGCAAGAGTGGGGAGCCAGTGTAGGGGTTGGGAGAACTGACTAACAGTGCGGACTCAGCTGGGGTTGAGGGAACCAGCAAATGAGACACCTACAAATAATGCAACACTTCTAAAGTAGAACAGCTATCAATAGGGATGAAAGAAGCCAGGGCATGGAGTGTGGTGTGGACACTCTCCTCCAGTTTTATTAATTCGATGCATCAATGTCGACTTTAGATCATGCCCAAGTGTAGACATACCGTCTTTGAAAGTGCCACTAGACTCTGTGTGTTTTGCAGTTTCTGAAATAGTTAGTTGCAGTGGCCAAAATCCTCAGAAAATAGAGGAAAATATCAGGTCCTTTGATGCTAAAAAACATGGAACCTACAGGAGATATTGTACATTAATGGAACAGGGGAAACTACTCTGCATATTTCAAGTACGAAGGTTGAATACATATGGCGCACACAACGCTGCACATAATCTCTTGTGGAGATTTTGATTTAATCTAATTTCTCCCAGAACCTCCAAGAACGGGGTGTGAAACTTATTTGCTGTGGTGGGGCAGATTTGACTTAAATGTACTTCAAGAGGGCCATACATACTATAAATTGAAATACTAGGGCACTCTGGCAGTATCACAGAGTGCTGTGTTTACAAAACTGCATTGTGCAATACCTCTCTCTATTATGGAGCAAGTGTGGTCTCATGGAGTACAGTCTCATATACCTAGAGCTCCATGATGTCACAAGACCCAGTGTTCTCGCAGCACTGTGGAGCGCTGGGTATACAAGGCCATCCTCTCTCTCTCTGTCAGGGAGAGTAGAGCCATGGAGAGTGTAGTCACAGGCCAGACAGAAGTGGCTCGTGGGCCACACTCAGCCAGCTGGCCGCATGTTTGACACCTCTGTCCTAAAAAATATGACGCACTTCTCAAGCAGGAGATCTGGTGAAATAATATACTTAGGTTGGCACAAAGGTGTGCCATTTCATTTAACAATGTATTTCAAAAGTTGAAGTCTCAATATTTTATTGAGAGATTAAATCTTCTTTATCTTTTCACCCACTATGGACCCCTAATCCTAAAATGAGTGGTTATTAATTTAAAAAGTTCACTCAAACCTGTTTGATTCATTTTCAACCTCAACTTTGTTTTAAAAAACGAAAGTGCAACTGGAGAATGTTTCATTTATTAATTAAAAAGGTTTAGGAACAAAATATACTGGTGACAAAATGCTCAGGGTTGATATTCATGGAAAGCAATGCCCTCTACTTATGCACAGAAGAGATAAAGAATTGACAATAACAATACAAACTTCCTTGTAACACCTAGTGAATGTACTTCAATCCTGCACGTGAAGGACCGTTGAAAGTGAAAGGGTGTTCAGTCTTCACGGCCTAATTTACTCACTGTGCCTCTCTTGAGACTGTCCAATTAGTTCTAATTGTGATGATGGTTTCTATAATGTAGACATTTGCCTAAAAATTTGACTGAAGGAATCTCAATAAATTAGCAAGTCAGCTGACAGTGATGGACTTTTCACTTTTATTGACCTGCAATGAATTCCAACAGGTGCCCAAAGATGAAAGGCTCAGACTAGCCTGGTAATACCACTTGGCAAAATACTGAGGGATAAAAATTAGGTGTCCAGGCTGATATAATCAGATCTCTCAACTGCTTTTAACAATACTGATCACGAGTAGAGTTGGCAAAAAAAGTTATGAATATACCATTTGGCAAATTTGACCTGAATTTGTCAATAGTTTTGATGCCCTGAAAAATGGACTTTTCAGTAAACAGTTTTGGTGAAAAAACTTCTGAAGTTTAAATGTTTTATTTTGACCATTTCAGAATGTTTTGGTTCAAAATGCAGCTATTTTAAAAACAAAACTAAGGTAAAACACCCTAACAAACAACCAAAAATGAACCACTGAAAAAAATGAATTTGAAATTGAATTGAATGTTTCATTCAACCTAAAATATTCTTGATTTTTTTCAATTTCAGCAAGAAAAACAGGAAAAAAATCAGTTTTTGTTTAGAAAGAAATCAAGTTTGCTGATCACCTTCCCCCTTGCCCCAGTTTTTGGTACAGCCCACAAACAATAAATAAATAAATTATTCACTCCATCCTAATCATGAGGGCTTGACTCACTGTAGGGAGAGATTTTACTTTTCTTTGGTGACTTATTTTTGCTCCAAGACATCCTGGAGACTAGTTTTTGGGCAAGATCTCTTCTAATCTAAGGAGATTCTACTGCAGGGTTCAACAGAATACCACTCACAACTTCATTTGGTTCTTATATGCACACTAAAAGAGTGAGGAGGCATGAACTGAAGTGTTTCAAGCATACTGAATACACCTAAATCTTATATATTCATTTCCTCTAACCCAAAAAGTCCAGCCCATGATCAAGTATCTCAGTTTCTAGAAGAGACTGGAGAATGAATGACAGCAAGTTGCTTGAAGCTTATTCTGGATAAGATAAACAATGACAGGATGGGAGAACCAACTCAAGCATATGGAAAATGTTACATCTGTCTCTTTGATTGAGGATCTTTTAACCAGCTGTTATGAATACATAATTTGGGGGTCTTATTAGAGTCCCTGGGCAGGAAACCATGACTCTTGGGTATGAATCTCACTACCATCACACAGTCCTTTATCACACTAAAAGTACATTACTGCAACACATTCAGCATGGTGCTACATCTAAAAGCTATTCAGAACTTGAAGCTGAGCAGAAAGTGACTTGTACTTGTTAAATTGAGCATCATGCCATCCACAAAAATTTTGAGTCAGATAATTTGACTGTATGATTTTTTTTAAGGAGGTAATGTATGTACAAAATATACTTTTTATGTAACTGCTAGGATTTTGTGCATGTCACACTTTTCTACATGTTTTAAGTAGCTTAAAGGTAGGAAAAAATCTTCCCAAGAAAAGAACAAATTAAGATTTTCAAAGACACATCATTAGGCTTTTCACTTAAAAAATGAATTCTGTAACTCAGACAAGATTAGAAACAAACCATTTGTGATTAGTTCTTGCCTCAGATGTTAAGATCACGATGATGTGAATACCATTTGAGTAGCAATGCCAACCATAACACATATGGTGCTCTGGTAGAATGAATGTGCCTGGGAAGGCAAGGGTGTTTGAGACATCCAACTTATTTTTCATTGTAAAAGAATTAAAACCAATACTGCTACCTCAGCTCACAAAGTTTCCTGTAACAGTTAATGCCCAGTGGGAATTAATAGCTCAAGGCAAAAACTCTCCTTGCCAGCTGGCAGCCAGGAATGATTTGAGACTCCGTTGTTACTGTCTAAAATTCACAAAAAAGATTGAAACCATTCTAGTGTAGGCTTTACATATTTGTGTGTGTGGTGTGTGTGTGTGTCCAACACATAAATTTAAAATAACCCATCATTTCCAGAAGTATCCAGATGGTTCTACTAGTACTAATATTTCATACATAATTAAAGGTCATTCATCAGAGAACCTAAATACTTGAACACATTTTATTTATTTTGGTTTCAGCAGATGATATAAGGCTCATAAGGTGGCCCATAATTCCAATATCTCACTGATCTCATAACAAAGGGATATCTTCTATCTAAAAGAGGAAAAACTACTCTCCTCCTTCCTCTTAAAGTTACATAATCTTCTAGTGGGAACACCTCAGAGGTTAGCTTTGAGGACAGCATTGTTAGATTGAGTCACAACAAGATTAATTGGAAAATATGTGGGAGGAAAAGATTCTGTAGTAAACTTTATACATAAGACATGTATCTGAAGCATCTTTGCTGAGTCTAGTTGCTATTTCAAGGGGAAGAGGGTTGAAGACAATGGTGGTTTTGTTATAACTAGGTCCTATTCCACTTTAATATTTCAAGATTAGGACCGGATCCTTGAACAACCACATCTGGAATTGTATTAAGAGCCAGCATAGAGAAGCAGAGTTATCAATCTGATGTGTTCCCATCAATCTGCTACACTGAAAGGACAAACTATTACCTGATGCACCATTTCAAGTTTACAAATGTCCTTTAGGATCAGACTCAGGCAGAATGTGTTGCAGCAGTCCAACCCCAAAGCTGATTTCTTATGGATAGAATCCTGTGTGGATACAAAATTGTGGATTGGATGTGGATCCAGAAAGATGGTAAACAATACAACCACATTCATGGATGCAAATATCCACATATTTGCAGGGTTCTACTGATGGAGACCTAAATATAATGCAAAGGGCAAAGTTATATTACCAATCAAAGATGAAAGGCAGCTTTGCTATCCACTGACGCTATTTGGATGCCTAAAAGCAGTGAGCATTCCCACAGGACTCCAACACTAAGCACCTTTTGGAAGTCTTGGGAGCAGGGCAATTAAAAAAAGTACTTTATAAACTGGATTTTTTGTTTAAATAAACTATTATTTAAATTAAATACTTTTTTTTTTTTTTTAGAAATAAACCTACTTAAAATTGAATTTGAAATTGTGACAACCTATGTTATGACCTAAACTTTGTGCATTAAATCATTTAAATAAAATATTAAGCAGTACATCTTTGCTGACAAATTTTAAAAGAAAGTCAAACCATCAAACTGGAAGAAGTCACTGGTTTCTTCTTCTTGTGTCCTCAAAATGCTTCCTGTCATATCTGTGCACATGCAAGTCCCCAATCATTGCACTTCATGTCACTGCAAGAACAGACATGTTCAACCAGCTGGCCTCACAGGAGGCGCTTTGTATCTTGACGGTCTTTTCAGCAATCACAGCTACTATGGCCAGTAATGTAGTCCCACTTGATCACCATGCCTCTATACAAGCCAGCGACACTGCAGAATCAATTAAGGCAACACCATGTAGTCCAAGATTGATCTGCATCACGTGGTAAAATACTGGAAGCCAGCATGAACAAGCCACAGGGCCACTCTCTCAACTACTGTATGTCATGGCATGGCAGCTGACTGCAGTACCTGAAGGAAATCCATCAGCAAAATAACATTCCCCTCCCCACAACCATCCTTCCAGCAGTGGGGGTTTTGTTTTGGCAGCAGGTTACCTCTATGGAACTGAAGATCCCGTGGAGCTGAAGTTTCCCCATGCCAAACCCCTTTGTAGCACCACATCTAGGGCTGAGTGCTGCCATTGAATACTCAGCAGAGAGAAGCTTCAGTTGTGCCTGAGCTGACACCAAAACTTGGTCTGGTGGCTTTTTCTTTTGGAGGAGTGAAGGGAGTGGAAGTGTGTTTCACACAGGGAGGGAGGTATCCAGCTGTGTTATGACCCACCAGGGGTTGCGAACCCCTGCTCTAGTTGTGTATCATAATTGATCCCTTATCTATGTGGGTTACAATTTTAGGGATTTAATGGTGGCAAGAAAACTTTACCAAGACTTCAGTCAACTCAGTATCAATGTAACATCAGAAAAGAGAGATCTTGGACCTATGCATTAGTTTGTGAGCACTATGCTGGTAGCAACTTCCTAGTGTACAGCAAGAGGAGCAAACACCTACAAGGATGTAGAGGCTGTTGATGTAGAGTAGACTTAAGGTATCCTGAAATACAGCAGCAGGCAGTGTCAAGTAGAGGGTCTAATGTCTTTGTGTGAGGGGCTCATGGTCATGCTGCAAAAGGCATATTCAGAAAAGAATGTTGTTTTGTATACTAATCTTAGCTTCATTTTTCTTGATGTAGGCTCTAAAGAAGAGAGTGTGATCAAGAATAACACAAGGCTATTCAAGATTAAAGGAACGGGTAAGTTTCATATTAAGCTGATGTTGACTTCATATTTGGCCTCTCTCTTTTTCAGATGGAATGCCCTAACTTGAATCTTAGTCACTGTCCAAAAACCTAGAACTATTCTTAGCTGAAGCACTAAGCTAGCTTTTCTTAGCTGTAGCCTTTTCTGGGGAAATATTTTCTTCATTTCAATTTATTTAATTAGTTTAGCTCAATGACTAGTTCATACAAAGATAACTTGGCAGCTGGAAAAGTAGAAAAGCTTGTTTTCCTCTTTAACTTATGAATAGAAAAGATCTGAAAGGATGAGATCTATTATTTCTAAAATTTTGAACACGATGACCTGCAATAATTACTTGAACTACCTAACTACAAAAAACAAGCCCTTTGTTTAAATAAACCAATTAGTTTTAAATGCTAATCAGGTTTTCCTATGCATCCAACACATAAGCTAGTTTTATATACTAAAAACTGAATTTTAAAATGCCATTTGTGTATTTTTAATTGAATTTGAATTTCCATCTAAATAAAGCTTTATACAAATCACAAGTAAAATTAATCTAGTAAATAAACTATAATTTTCTAATGTAATAAACAATGTAAACTAAGCTATATAATTGTTTAAATGTGTGTAAATATTAGCATATCCTCTTGGCAAAAAGCAGCACCAAATAGAGTGAAAAGGCTGTATTTAAACCAAAATGTTTTAATGGTTATGGATCCGATGAGAAATCAGTCTTTCTAGGAAAAACTTAAAAGCACATATGCAAAACAACATTAAAATTGATGCTTTAAATGAAGATTTATCATTTGTTGATTTAAATCATGACTGAAGTTGATGATTTTAATTTGCTCTAATTTGTATCATTCCATTCTGCTTGTAGACAGATGTCTTGAGAGATCAGAGAATCCACAATTCAAGGAATTTCTTCCAAGAGCTGCCTCTTTCCATTTAAGACCTCCTCTGTCTTACTTGTAATGAGCTTGAGCCACCACTTTTCATGCAGCTTCCCATTTCATTCAGATGGCATATTAGCAAATAAAAACACATTAAGAGTTTGGAAAAGTGAAAAATGTGAGTATCCTCATTTGCATATTGATGGCACTGAAGTGTATAGCTTTTATTCACTTTCAGCAGGATCACACATATGTTAATAGCAAAATGACAGGACTAAGCCCCATGGGTTCAGGCTCTCAGAAGGGCAGTTGTCCATCCCAACTCTGATACAGCTGAGCAAAATGAACAAGACAGCTTAAAATGCCTTCATCCATTCCACAACACTTTGTAAAAATGGCAGGTAGCCAACCTGTGAAGCTAGCAGCAAACATCTCAAAAGCCACACTGGTTAGAGAGGGCTCTGTGCTACCACAAAGAATTTTTTCCCAAGAGTGGGTGTTGCCCACATGCTGAGAATCTGACTGACTGGCATATTGCGGTTGGGAAGGAGTTTCTCCATGGATCAGACTGGCAGAGACCTATTTTTTGGGGCGTGGGTAGATTTTTTTTTTTTTTTTTTTTTGGGTGCCCTCACTCTGCAGCACAAGGCATGGGACATTTGCAGTAACTAATACAAATGGTAGATTCTCCACCCAGATCCTGGTCTGGATTTGCAGGGACTATGGCCTTCATTTTCCTGCCACTGATGATCAGGCTAGGGGAGATGAATCTATGTGATAGGTGCCTTCTCATAGCATCTCTCCGGAAACAGGTAGGAGAGTTACAGGAGGAGGTGCCACAGTTCAGGGGTATCTATGCCCTGGAAAAGTTCCTTGACAGTGTCCACAATGAGACCTGCAAGGAGGAGGTCCCTATCCCAGTGCCAAGGGCTACTGCCACAGCTCTGGAAATGGATGGGATGCCTATGGCAGAGGGAGGACACTGGCAGCTGGTCACCTCTGGCAGCAGACAGTGCTCCACGCCTGCTCACATCCCACCATCCATTGTGGTGAGGAACCGTTATGCGGTGCTGGACACAATGAAGGAGGTAGAGGAGATCCCATCCACCCCAAAGGCTGGGGAGATCATAGCCACCTCACCTAAGAGGAAACGTAGGGTTGTGGTGATTGGGGACTCACTCCTGAGAGGAACGGAGGCACCCATCTGTCACCCTGACAAGGCCTCTAGAGAGGTATGCTGCCTGCCAGGCGCCCGTATCCGAGATGTAACGGAGGGATTGTCAAAAATCATCCACCCCTCAGACTACCACCCCATGCTTCTTATCCATGTGGGTACCAATGATACTGCATGAGGTGATCCTCAGCAGATCAAAGGTGACTTCAGGGCTCTGGGAGCGAGGGTGAAGGAGTTTGGAGCACAGGTGGTGTTCTCCTCGATCCTTCCAGTCAAGGCTAGAGGCCTGAGGAGAAACAGATGCATCCTAGAGCTGAATGCCTGGCTGCGAAGATGGTATGGTCAGGAGGGATTTGGCTTCCTTGACCATGGAGTACTGTTTCAGGACAGAGGATTGATAGGCAGAGATGGCCTGCACCTGTCCAGAAAGAGGAAGAGCATATTTGGGCACAGACTGGCTGACCTAGTGAGGAGGGCTTTAAACTAGGTTCAACAGGGGAAGGAGACCAAAGCCCACAGGTAAGTGACAATGTGGGTGATCTGGGGGAAGGGATGGAACTTGGGGGGTGCTGGGACTGTAGCACCAGGAATAAAAGAGAAGGTAGTTGGAACATGGGGGGGAATCAAATAATTGTCTTAAGTGCTCTACTGAAGCCCCAATACATGAGGAGAGTGGGGGAGGAGATCTCCAAGAAAAAACGCAAGGAGGTATATGTAATAGAATTGGAAATCAACATGACAAAGTAGAGCAATCGGCCGGGTATCTTAGGTGCCTATACGCTAAATGCGAGGAGCCTGGGAAATAAGCAAGAAGAATTGCTAGTACTAGCGCAGACAAGGAACTATGATATCATAGGAATAACGGAGACGTGGTGGGATAGTCTGCACGACTGGAGCTCTGCCATGGATGGGTATAAACTGTTCAGGAAAGACAGGCAGGGAAGAAGAGGGGGAGGAGTAGCATTATATGTAAAAGAGCTCTATGACTGCTCAGAGCTCCATTATGGAAGTGGAAGCGTGCCAGCAGAAAGTATGTGGGTTACACTGAGAAGGGAGAGCAACAAGGGGGATGTTGTGGTGGGTGTCTGCTATAGACCACCAGACCAGAAGCAGGAGGTGGGTGAGGTGTTCTATGGACAACTAGCAGAAGCTTCTAGATCACAAGCCCTGGTGCTGATGGGGGACTTCAACTACCCTGACATCTGCTGGGAGGCCACTATAGAAGTGCATGGGCAATCTAGGAAATTCTTAGAGAGTGTTGGGGACAACTTTCTAGTACAAATGCTAGAGGAACCAACTAGGGGCCTTGCACTTCTCGACCTGCTGCTCACAAACAGGGAAGAATTGATCAGGGAGGTAGAGGTAAATGGCAAGCTAGGCAGTAGTGACCATGACATGGTTGAGTTCAGGATGCTGATTAAAGGAAGAAGCAAAACAAAAACCCTGGACTTCAAAAAAGCAGATTTTGGCTCCCTCAGGGAACTGATGGGCAGGATCCCTTGGGAAGTTAATCTGAAGGGGAAAGGATTCCAAGAGAGTTGGTTATATTTTAAAGAAACCCTGCTAAGGGCACAGCAAGTTGCCATTCCAATTAGGAAGAAGAACAAATATGTGAGGCACCCAGAATGGCTTAGCAGAGAACTCTGCTCTGAGCTTAAACATAAAAAGGAAGCTTACAGGAAGTGGAAGCTTGGTCAGATGACCAAGGAGGCATATAAAGCTATTGCTAGGGACTGCAGGGATAAAATCAGAAAGGCCAAAGGACAAATGGAGTTGCGGCTAGCGAGGGATGTAAAGGATAACAAGAAGGGGTTCTACAAGTCTGTTAATAACAAGAAGAGGATCAGGGATGGTGTAGGTACCTTGCTGAATAGGGCAGGCATCCTTGTGACAGAGGATGAGGAAAAAGCTGAAGTGCTCAATGCATTTTTTGCTTCAGTTTTCACAGGCAGGGTCAGCTCCCAGCCCACTACTATGGGTATGGCAGATTGGAGAGAAGAAGAGAGGCCCTTGGTGACAGAAGGTCAGGTTAGGGACTGTTTAAAGAAGCTGGATGTGCACAAGTCCATGGGGCTGGACGAACTGCATCCAAGGGTGCTAAGGGAATTGGCCAATGAGATAGCAGCACCGCTGGCCGTTATCTTTCAAAACTCATGGAGAACGGGGGGGTGGGGGGGGTGCCAGAGGATTGGAAAAAAGCAAATGTAGGGCCTATTTTCAAGAAAGGGAAATAGGAGGATCCGGGGAATTACAGACCTGTCAGCCTCACCTCAATCCCTGGCAAAATTATGGAGCAGATTCTTAAAGAATCCATCCTCAAACACTTAGAGGAAAATAAAGTGATCAGGAACAGTCAAGCATGGATTTACCAAGGGTAAATCATGCCTGACCAATCTCGTTTCCTTCTATGATCAGATGACTGGTTTTCTGGATGCAGAAAGAACCACTGATGTGCTATACCTTGATTTTAGGAAGGCTTTTGATACAGTTTCCCACAGCATTCTCATTGGCAAATTAAGGAAGTATGGATTGGATAGGTGGACTATAAGGTGGATAGAAAACTGGCTAGATCAACGGTTTCAGCATGTAGGAATCAATGGTTCCATGTCTAGCTGGCAGCCAGTTACGAGTGGTGTGCCCCAGGGGTTGGTTCTGGGGCTGGTTCTGTTCAACATTTTCATCAATGATCTGGATGATGGAATAGACTGCACTCCCAGTAAGTTTGCGGATGACACCAACCTGGGGGGACCAGTAGACACGTTGGAGGGCAAGGACAGAATTCAGGGAGACCTAGATAAAGTGGAACAGTAGGCCAATAGAAATCTTATGAGCTTCAATAAGGACAAGTGCAAAATCCTGCACTTGGGACGGAAAAAACCCCATGCACTGCTACAGGCTGGGGAACATTCAGCTAAGTAGCAGCACTATAGAAAAGGACCTGGGGGTCATGGTGGATGGGAAGCTAGATATGAGTCAGCAGTGTGCTCTTGCTGCCAAAAAGGCCAATGGCATAGTGGGCTGCATCAAAAGAAGTGTTACCAGCAGATCAAGGGAAGTGATCATTCCCCTCTGTTCTGCACTGGTGAGGCCACATCTAGAATACTGTGTTCAGTTTTGGGCTCCCCACTACAAAAAGGACAGGGACATGCTAGAGAGAGTTCAGAGGAGGGCAACCAAAATGATGAAAGGGCTGACTGAAAGCATTAGGCTTATTTAGTTTGCAGAGGAGAAGACTGAGGGGGGGATTTGATAGCAACCTTTAACTACTTGAAGGGATGCTCCAGGGATGATGGCGCTCAGCTATTCTCGGTAGGAACAGAGGACAGAACGAGGAGCAATGGTCTCGAGTTGCAGTTAGGAAGGTCGAGGCTGGATATTAGAAAAAACCTTTTTACTAGGCGAGTGGTGAAGCATTGGAATGAGCTGCCGAGGGAGGTGGTGGAATCTCCATCTTTGGAGGTGTTTAAGGCCCGGCTGGACAAAACCATGACTGGGATGGCTTAGTGGGAGTGGTCCTGCCTCTGGCAGGGGGTTGGACTAGATGACCTATGAGGTCCCTTCCAACCCTATGATTCTATGTAACAAAGCGTTTAAACCCATGATTTGAGGACTTGAGTAACTCAGTCAGAGGTTAGGGGTTCATTACAGGAGTTGGTGGGTGAGATCTTTGAGTTGCAGGTCAGATGAGATGATCATAATGACCTTAAAGTCTGTGAGTCTAAGTCTGATAGTACTGAAGGTCACTGATTTATACAGAAGCATGGGCACGGATGGATGTTTGACCTCTATCCATTATAGTGAAGAACCTTTTTCAGAGCTACAAGTAAAGTCTTTGAACTGCTTACAGGTTTGTAAATCTGTTGGAAAAGGTCCAGAATAGGGAAAGAGGAAGCAACTGGAGCTGGACGGCCACAAGCTTCTCAATTACTTTATACAAGAGAGATTAGCAGCTGGGAGATAAGGAACATCAGTTTTGGCAACAAGTGATGGTTTCTAGATGCTAGCTTGGCTATAGTGTACTTAAGGTTTACCAACTTTCTGTTGCTTCCACGTGCCCATATAGATATTAAAACCAGGCTTTATTACCACAGTATACATGTTTCGTCCAAAAGCAATTAGTCTTCTATGTGGGGTTGACTTTCCCATGCCTCAAGAACCATTGCTTACTGGATTAGACTGAACTCCATTATATGAAACAAAACAATTTCCCCCTTCTGGTTTTCACTGTAAACACAAAAAGATCCACAAAGAAACCCAGAAAGACTTTCATCCAATCAAATCTTTTCCGCATAAAAACAGATGCAAGCTTGTCACAATGGGAGATATATTGTATTATTTTTAAGAGAATTTTAATGATTATGAAAGGTAGCACACTGCTAATTCCAGAGATGGAAGTCTTCTGTTACTGACAAAAGAGACATGAAATGTGCAATAACTGTGCAAAATCCCACTGTGTTGCCCTACCAATGTGTTTTAAACATCTGGATAAATAACTGCCATGGATAAAAAAATTCCCACTTTACATTCAATCTTTGGTTCATATACTGAAAACTGATACAACTATGATATATTCACCTGTATATTAGGAGAAAAATATCACCAACTTGTTTCATATAAACCACTCAATTAGCAGCAATCAGACAGAAATTGATCTGTTGCTTACATTAGACATATGGTGACGATTTTTATTCTTTTATAGAAAATGTATCCTCTGCTGCAAGTTGGGGAAAGCTTGCAAAATACAAATCCTAAACAAATTAGAATAAATGTTTGTAAGTGCTAAAAAGTTCAAAAACAGAAATTTGAATTCTTGCAAGACCAGGTCAGACGGTTCTCAGTTAGAACAGACAGACTCAGGAACTAAGTTGTGGTCACTGACAATGCTATTGCACTTTTTGCAAGAGTAAAGATGTTAATTCTGCTGTACAGATTCCCTGTACATTTCATTTAGAGAAGTTGTTTTTCACTCTCTCACCTATTACATGTAGCATTAACACAGAATAGCTGCCAGGTTTCTCCTCATAGGTGGCTAGATGATATATTTTATTTACACACACACACACACACACACACACACACACACCCCTTTCAAAACACCATTTCCTCATGGACAGGAAATGCTTTATACAAATCTAAAATTCTGCAATTAGTAAAGGAACTTGGACACACACAAACTGCAACAGGGATTTATCTGAAGAAACAACAGACCATGTCTGTAAACAGCATTCAGAGCACAGATCTTCCATTAGCAGGAAAAGCATCTCTACCTACTGCAGTAAATTGTGTCCTATGTGCCTGTCACTATGTTGTCAAAGTATTACTCCAGATGCTGAAGGGTTATCCACTGAAATCACTTTAAAACAAAAGGCAGCTCTGAACCAATTGTATTAATGAATTTATTGATGGAGCAATAAGATTAGAACACCACAGAAAACCAGGGTTAGCAAAAGGCAGTTTCTAAGTCTGCTTACCCTAACAACTGGTGAACTGGTGTTTTAGATGTTCAAACTGCTGCCTTAACTCTGAAATCTTGAGAAAGCCACCCCAAAAACTCGAGCTAAGAGATGTATTTATGGCACGCATGTTACTTTAATTTATTTCCAAGAACAGTGGCAGACATGTTCAAGTATTTTAGTTTGTAACTGTGCCACACACTAACGGCTGAAGATCTAAATAGAGAATGTAAATCTACCTGAGTTTTTGAAGCAGTTTTGTTGTCCAGGCTGCAGATTAATATTTAAATATATGTTTATTTACAGAGTCATAGATAAACAGTTGCTTACCTGTAGGAACTGTTGTTCTTTGAGATGTGTTGCTCATGTTGGTTCCATTCTGGGTGTACCTGTGCTGACATGCATGGTTATCAGAAATTTTTTCCCTCTAGCAGTCCTACAGGGCTGGCTCCAGGCACCCTCTGGCATCAATCATTCATGGCATGGTATAAGAGAATTAGCCTGCCCTACTCCATGTCAGTTCTTTCTTGCATCACCTTCAACAGTGAGGAAGAAGAACAAGTCACGGAATGGACATGAGCAAGATCTTGAAAAACCAACAGTTACTACATGTAAGCAACCATTTTTTTTTCTTCTTTTGAGAGCTTGCTCATATCAATTCCATTCTTGGTGACTCAACAGCAGTGTCATCAGTGGTATGTTTAGAGTCCATGGATGTGCTGCCTGCAGAACTGCCCTGCTGAAGCTGACATCACCTCGAGCTTGCTGCACTACAGTATAGTGGGGTGCAAAGGTGTGTACACGTGACCAGCTACTGCTTTGCATACATCTTGTACTGGAACCTGTGCCAGAAAAACTGATGATGAGGCTTGAGCTGTGATAGACTGATCTGGTGATACTCCTGCTCAGTTGTAGCACAGTCCACTATCCAGGTGGAGATCCTCTGTGAGGAAGCAAAGAACCTTTCATTTTGTCTGCTAGGGTGACAAAGAGCTAGAAAGTCCTACCAAAGCTTGTTTAACACCCAGCATTTGCCATCTATGCTCCTTGGCCAAAATTTTGCAGCTTAGGGTATAAAACTGGCAAAAAAATGACCTGGTTAACATGAAATCAGGGATCAACTTTAGGCAGAAACACTGTGTGTGGCCTTAGTTGGACCTTGTCTTTGTACAAGACTGTATATGGCAGCTCTGAGATCAAGGCCTTCGGCTCAAACTCCATGTGCTAAGGTGGTAGTCAATAAAAAAAGCTAATTTCTATGACAGGAGCATCAGGAAGCTAACGACAAAGCGGGGGCCACATCAGTTGCACCAACACAAGATTAAGATCCAAGGACAGGGGAAAGGGTCTCATGCTTGAGGAACAGCCTCTCCAAGACTTTGAGAAAATCATCATGTAATGGGACAAGACTGAGCTTCCCTGCAGCTGGAGGCACACTCGAGCTGTGGTGAGGAGTGATGCTTGGACATCTCAGCTGAGAGTCAGCATAGAGCAAACTGAGATGACGGAAGGAATGCCATGGCATGTGTGGAGTCCAGTGCTGCCTCTGTGAACTCTGTCCATTGGACTGGTGACAATATTTATTTTTGTTCATTTATCACCAGGGCTAATTGGTGGTATGTGCTGATGGCCAGTTCCAATACATGTTGTACTTAGGAATGGGACCTGCCTCTGGCAACCAATCACACAGAAAAAGGAAAACCTGAACCTCCTGATGTCTCAAACATGTGGCCACCAATGCTAAGCATTTTGTAGAGATGCTTGGGGCCTAAGAGAGGGCAAAGGGGAGTGCTGTGAACTGTTAATGACACTAGCACATGACAAACCTGAGGAACCTACTGTCCCAAGGGAAGATCGAGATATTGAAATAGGCAACCCTCAGTCTGAGGGTAGCTCACCAGTCTCCCAGATCCAGGGAGAAGATAACTGAGGTTAGGGAGACCATGTGAAAAAATGGTTACCTATCTGTAACTCAGTTCTTTGAGACGTGTTGTCCCTGGCCATTCCAAGTTAGGTGTGTGCACACCATGTGCATGAATCGTTGGATGCTTTTCCCCGCAAGAGTACCCACATGGCTGGCTGTGGAGCCCCCTGGAGTTGCGCCGGCATAGTGCTCTATATAAGTCTCACCTGGCCCTGCCCTCCCAGTTCCTTCTTGCCAGCAATTCCAAAAGAGGGGTAGGGGGGCAGGCATTGGAGTGGTAAGGAGCACCATATCTCGAAGAACATGAGTTACAGGTAAGTAACTGTTTTTCCCTCTTCGAGTGATTGCTCCTGTCTATTCCAAGTTAGGTGACTCCCCAGCCTTACATTGTAGTAGGGTTGGAATTAAAGCTGCATAGATTGCAGGACTGCCCGTCCGAATGCTGCATCATCCTTGCTGGCTCAGTGATCATATAGGGCGCTGTAAATGTGTGGACTGATACCCACGTGGCAGCCTTGCAGATGTCCTCAATTCGTACTTGTGCAAGGAAGGCTGTTGATGCCTGTGCCCTTGTAGAATAGGCCATCAGCAGAGGGGGAGGCACCTTTGCCAGTTCATAACATTGTCTTATGCATGATGTGATCTAGGATGAAGAGTGCTGTGATGACACTGGTTTTCCTTTCAGCCTATTGGCCACTGTCATGAACAGATGCCACATCTTATGAAAGGGCTTTGTTCTGTCAATATAAGAGGTGAGCATTCTGCACATATTCAGCATGTGCAATTTGCATTCCCTTTCCATAGGATGTGGCTTGGGAAAGAAAACTGGTAGAAAAATGTCCTGGCCAGCATAGAACTGAGAAATCAGCTTAGGCAGAAATGCTGGATGTGGGCAGAGCTGCACTTTGTCTTTGAAAAAGACAGCGGATGGGGGTTCCGAGATTAGCACAGGGTTCGGACATCTGCCTTGCTGACGTGATTGTCAGCAGAAAGGATAAGGATAAGCAGAAGAGAGAACAGAATGCCAAAAGACTGAAGTGGTGAACCAGTCAGTTTAGATAGGACTAAATTCAAATCCCACTGGGTCACAGGTGGGTGAGATGCCAGGAACATTCTATCCAGCAGCTTAAGGAAACACTTGACAGCTTTCAGAACAGTGAACAGTGCGCTTCTCTTCAGTGGTCCCCAACCTGTGGTCCAGGAACCCCTGGGGGTCTGCTGAGTTACTGCAAGGGGTCCATGAATACATCTGGCCCCTGCCACTGCCGGCCAGTGATCCATATTGGAGAGGGCTTGAAATCAGTGTGTCAAACTTACGGTTCAAGGGCGCTGATCTGGCCTGCAAAGCTGCTGCCTGGGCTGTGCCTTGAAGCTGCCTGCAGCAGCAAATGCCAAAGACTGGCTCTGGGCACAGCAGGGTTAGGATCAGATAGCCAGTGCGAGGAAGAGGGCCCACAGGACAGGGAAAAGGGAAGGTGCGGGAGAGCCTGAGAGGTTGGGGAGGGGAAAGGGAAGCCCATGCCCTCTGAACATGGAGGGGGAAAGGGTTCGTGAGCCACATGGCTTGCAACAGGTGTCCTGCCTTCCAATGTGCCCCCCCCCCCCCCCATTAGTTTGACATCTCTGCTCTAAATGAATTATATGTGCTTTCTGCAAGCAGCCACACCCTGGATATGTCCCCACCCTTTAGGAGCAGATGGGGTCCAGTTCCTCCACTGCCCTTCTGTAGCACCGCTGCCTGCACTCAGTTCCCAATAACTTATCATTTGTGGATCCATGAAATTTCTTGACACTAAAAAAGTCCTCATACTCAAAAAAGTTGGGAGCTACTGTCCTAGATGAAAGGCAGAAATAGCTGCCAAGTGGACCTTGAGCAGTGATGAGAGACCTTGGCCTTTCAGGTCCAACAAGCAGTCCAGGACCGATAGCACCTGTCCAGACAGGGGTCTGAGCCCATTCCCCAACACCCAGATGGAGAACGACTTCCACTGAGCCTTGTAAGTCACCCACATTATGGGTTTTCTGCTATTAAGCAGAACTTCCTTTACCTCTCTGGAGCACTACCTTCCTTCCCTTGTGAACCATGGATGTTCCATACTTTGATGTGTAGTGACCCAAGGCTGGGATGCCACAGTGCGCCCTGATCCTGTCTGATGAAGCCTGGCAGGAGGCGATGCATAACTGCCCCCTGCGTTGACAAGTCCAGCAGGAATACCAATGCTGGCAAGACCAAGCTGGCACTATTAAGATGACCTCGGCCTTGTCTTCTCTGATTTTCATCAGCTCTCTGTGGACTAGTGGGGTAGGGGTAAGGCATAAGCCCGACACCCTGTTTACTTTATTAAGAACACATTTGTCAGCAAGCCTAGGCTGCAGCTTTGGAAAGAGCAGAAAACAACGTACTTCTTTTGATGCCTGAAGCAAACAGCTCTATTTGGAGAAACTCCCACCATTGAAAGACCTGTTCAAGGACATCTGAACTCATGGACCACCTGTGCATCAGGAAACGTCTGCTGAGATTGTCCACCAGTGAGTGAGTTCTGTTTCTCTGGGAGATACAAAGCCACAAGGTAAATTGAGTGGCTGATGCAAGAGTCCCAGAGGCACAGGGCTTCCTGGCATGGTGGAGAGGTATAAATTTCACCCTGTTGGTTGATATAAAACATTGCTGACATGTTGTTTGTCTGTACTGACACCACTAGGCCCTTCAGGTGGTCCTGGAATGCTTGGCAAGCCAGGCATACTGATCAAATCTCCTTTACTTTGACATGCAACAACATGCCTGCTTAGCTTCACTGGCCCTGAGTCGTAAGATTGCCTAGGTGTGCTCCCCACTGTATACCTGAGGCTTCCATCATGAGGCACACTGATGGCTGAGGTGTCCTGAACAGGAGGCCCTCGCACACATTTCTCTGCTCGCACCACCACTGCAACTGATCCTACACTGACAGGGGAAGGTTCACTGTTGTGGCTAACCATGCTTGCAGTGACCGCAATCAAAGGTGTGCTTGTCACACCATGTACATACAAGCCGCCATGATTCTTTGACATATGTTGCTCCTCACCATTCCAACAGCCACTCTCCTACCTGTCTCTTGGAATTGCTGCCAAGAAGGAACTGGAAGGGTAAGGCTGGTTCACCCTTATATAGAGTGCCAAGCTAGCACCATTCCAGGAGGCTCTACAGCCAAACTCGGGGGTACTGTAGGGGAAAAAAACTTCGAGCGATCCATGTACACGGCATACACCTAACATGGAATAAACAAGAGCAATCACTCAAAGAACTTCAATTTCCTGAAGTATTTGCTGAGAAGTTGCAGGTCAAGAATAGGACTGAGCCAGACCTCTTTGCCTTGGGAATGAGAAGATAGCAGGAATAGAAGCCTTTCCCCTGGAAATCTACAGGAACCTTCTCCACTGCCTCTAAAGCTAGCAGGGTCTGCAACTCCTGGAATAGGGAGATGCTTATGAGAGGAGTTCCTGAAGAGGGATGGCAAATGGTGGTGGTTGGCTGGAGTTGAGGAAAATTAAAGGCTATATCCTTCTGCAATGACACTGAGGACCTGTAACAAGGATGTTACGCAGCACCACACCTGAGAAGAATGGAAGAGTCAGTTTAGGAAAGGTCTGGGATTTGGATCCCTGAAAGAGCATGCTATGCCACTCTCTGAAGCAGCATGAAATCTCCTGCCTGTGGCCACTGGTGCGGTACAAAGACTGTTGCTGTGAGGTTGAGGGGTTAGAGACTGATGGTGATAATTAAACTGTATCTCTCCTCCTATAGGAAGGGGATGGCACCAGTCCTTGGAAACAAGGCTCCTGCATGGGAGGGTGAAACTACTTTCAAAATGACTGTGAGGCGTACAGCCTTAAGGATCGCAAGGTGGCTCTTGACTCCTTCAGGACATGCAGCCTCACGTCCATCTGATCTGAGAAGAGGCCAGTTCCATCAAAGGGCAGGTCCTGGACAGTTTGCATTTCTTGCAACAGCCCAGAGGACTGAAGCCATGATGACCTGTGTATAGATAAGACAGAGAGGATTGATATTGCCACTGAATTTGCTGCATCCAGGGATGCCTGAAGGGCTGCCCTTATCACTACCTTACCCTCATCCAGGAGGATGGTGAAGTCTTGAGGATGTTCCTGAGGGAGCAGCTTGGTGAACTTGGACAATGAGCTCCAAATATTAAAACTGAATCTCCCTAGGAGGGCCTATTGGTTGGCCATCCAGAGTTCTAGGCCGCTACAGAACAATCATCAAATAAATCTAACAGTTTTGCCTCATTTTTGGGAGTGGAACTTGGTTAGCCTGGTCTGCACCTTTCACTGGCTGCAGCCATGATGAGGGATCCTGGAAGAGGGTTGGTAAAGAGACATTCCAACCCCTTCATGGGTATGTAATATTTCTTTAAGGAACTTTTTGAGGTCAAAGGCAATGATGATGGGGTTTGCCACAAGGCCATTTTTAAAACCTCATCAGGAATGGCAGTGCAACCAACACGAGAAACAGAGTGCCTGAGATATCCTGGCGCTCCTAAACCTCCATACCCAAGTTGGAGGCCATTGTCTTCAGCAGTCTTGGTGCATCCTGAAATCATCCAAGGATGCCAATGGTTCCGTGACCACCACCCCATCTGGAGAGGACGAGGATGAAGGCGAGACCTGTGGTGAAGGGGAGTGGGTCTTTTCCTTGGTTCTGGCCTGAGTCTGACATTTGAGGCTCTCAGTCACCTTTCGATTCTGAATTCTGTGACCCCACTGGTTAGCAGCATAGTGGACTGTTTAGCTGAGTAGTGGAACAAACAAGGCCCCAGTGCCATGGGAAACCCCATGGATTCTAATAAGGCCAACAAACTGACCATTGCCATTAGAGCCAGGCAGATATTAAAGGCACTTCCTCTCCTTTATCATCCCTGTGCCTGTGTTCATGCTGGCTTGGCTCAGAGCTACGCTTGCTCCTAGGTGCTGGGAAATGGGTGTCTGAGTCTGAAGACCAACGTAGGGCTGCTGTATCCTCCAACCAATCTCTCCTCAGGGCCAGGGAATGATTGTGCAGGGAGGGAGACTGGCACCTGGAACTCTCAATGAATGTCTTTTTGTAGACTGGTACAGAGATCGGGATCAATGCTGGGAATCTATCAGCAGGTACGAAATGGTGGTGATTGGAACCAAGGAGCAGAGGAGTGGTTATGCCGAGAGCTTGACCAGTGCCTGTTTGGACCTTTGTACTGATGAGGGAAATCTTGACCAGGACCTCAAACAACGATGCCAGGATCGCAGGGATCACCTTCATACTGCTGACCACAGTACTGAGGATCCTGGCGAAACCCATGGGGTTGGCGAGTGAGGCAGCTGCTATGGTGGGCCTATTGTTGGCTTCTCTCTTTCAGACTGGTACCTTGGTTTTGTTCAGTACTGAGGACCCCAGTGTTAGAGGCATGGGCAAGGCCCCTTGCCACCTGAAAACCATTGATGCCATGGTTAGGTGAACTAAACTCCTCACACTGGCTGCAGTCTGCAGTGGGTCCCTCAGTGGGGAGTTGGGAATTTGTGGCCCCAGCAAAGATAACTGGCTTAATATGCACTCTGAGAGCCTTTCTTGCTCCTCTTGGGCACCAGTGAGCAGCGCTTTATGTTGTGGGTTGAATTCCTGTGCCCCAACTTTGGGGATGCCAAGTGGTGCCAGGAACCACTCGGTGCTGGCAGTAGTCTGCACTGAGGCTGTTGTACTCGGCATCAAGGTGTTTGGCAAGTGCTCTGAAGCTGATCTCAATGCTGCCTACACATGAGTAGCGCCTTCAGATGAATATCCCTGCTTTTCCTTGTCCTGGGCATAAACCCCTTACAAATGGCACACTTGTCCTTTCTTTGTGCTCTCCCCAAACCTTAAGGCAGCTGTCTTGGGGGGGTTACCTGCAGGAAAATGGCCTGCCACAGGCCACGCAGGGTTTGAACCCCAGGGATCAAGCATGCCCTAACTGCAGGCAAGAGCCCTAACTAACTGACCACACTAAACTATTTAGTTAAATCACCTAAGATTAACTACTCTTAATGTATTAAGAGAACAAAGAATAAGGTAACAGGTTATAAACAACACCGTGCTTTCCAGAAGTAAGAGAAAAGGGAGTTCTAGCAACTGTCACTGGCAGAAATAAGGAACTGAAAGGAAGTAGAGCCATCTGTCCCTCTTATACTGTAGCATAAGCACAGAACACCAGAGGGCTCTGGAGCTGACCCCAGGGGTATTGGCTGCAGAGGAAAAAGTTCCAGTAACCACGCACATCAGCGCACACACACCCAGAATGAAGTCAACATGAGCAAGTACTTGAACAACATAGAGGACCTTAACAATAAATGAAATATTTGTGAAGGAACTTATTTTGATTTTCCTGAAGACAATACCAAATTCTTTTCTGGTGGAAGTTTCACCTTAAGAACTTAGAAAGAAAATTTCCCTTTCTATGTATTTTGTCCTTTAGAAATGCGGCAAGCAATTCATTTCAAACCTATATTTTTAGAAGTCAGCATAACATTTGATTAGATTCTTTTTCTGTGAATCATTTTAAGAGAAGCCGCCAGAAACAGCATTAACAAATTTATCTATCACTGTTCATCTTTAGAAGTGCCAGCAGACTCCTTGTTTGTTTGTTGTTAGCATTAAAACTGTAAGCCTATATAAACAGTGACTAATTTAAAAAAATTTTTTTTCAACAATGCTTTTGTGGTATTCTTCCTTTAAAAGAAACAGATTTGGATTCTGAGGTTCTCTTAAGTCAGATTTTGGCAGGTCTAAGATAACCCAAATTCTGTGCCCTCTGTTCTCAGAAAAGTGTACCTGCAGCAGGGCTTACCTAGTTTGGCTTCAGGCCTTAACACCACCTTAGTTTACCTTGCGTCTTGAAAACAAAAACTAAGCCTCATGTTTTCACAAAACAGCTCTGCCTCTGATATTGTTTGTTACTATAAAACACTCAAACCTTCCAGCCCTCTTCCTCAGAATCAATTAGTCCTTTCAGTTTACAGTGGACTTCAGTATCTCCATAGTCCTCTTTCAAGGTTCAGAAGTCTTTGCAGTCCTTTGCAAGGGATTCCCCTTCCTTACAGTCCTGCCTCTAATTTACAGTCATTTGCAGCCTTTATAACTGGGTTTCTCACATAGCAGGCTCTTACTCTTTGTAGGTGTTTCAGCTGAAGTTTATCCTTCAACACACCTTTATCCTTGTCAGTGTCTGTCCTAGGCCTTCTGTCTAGTTGCTCTGAGGAGTCACCACCTGTCCTCTTCCCAACAGGTTTTCACTTGAGGTATTTTTGACTGAACACAGGCTGCCTTTATATTTCCTGGAGGTGGAGTTTTTAGTAACGTGACTCTCATCACATGATTTCTTGATTCATTCCTTTTACATGGGAAAGTAGGATACTTTTAGTGCAGATAAGTCAGAACCTTAAATTCCTTAAAAGGGCTGGCTTATGCTGTGACACACTCCCTAAACCCAAACACAGCTATTTCCGTTAACAACTGTCAACAATGCGAGAGTCACAAAAAGGACCCAAGGCCCATTCTTACTGAATCCAGCTCTGAATTTTTCCCATAAAGGTCACACTCACCCTGCTGCCCCTGCGGCGTTTGTGAGATGATAAACTGTGCTGGCTGCAAGTTGGTTGTTGGATGCACCAACACAAACTGTTGCAGGTTGAGATTCTGCTGTTGAAGCTGCTGCAGGTGCTGCAAATCCTTAATGAAATAAAGAGGTGTGTATTAATCATTCAAATCAGTCACAGCTCAAACTTCTGAAACATCCGGGACTTTTCTTGAACCACGGCGAGACTAAAGGGGACTAGCACCACCATGCTTACTACTGAATAACTTAGTTTTTTACTTCACTTCTAAAATAGAGAGTAATCAATACATGTGCTTCACTGGCACAAGTGAGGCTGAATTCTCCAGCAGATTTCCAACACTGTAAAAAATTAGTAGCATTTGTAACAGGTTATAGGGTCGTCAGCACTTCTATTGTCAAACTTCTGCTTTTCCAAAGTTTGTAGCATCTGCTATCGTTGACAGAGAAAACAATGGTTTAGCTAAAGATTTTTAACACTATTTTAAAGAAACCTGGAATGGCCACTTTTTCAAGTTATGGGAAGGCAAAAAGGAAACAAACCCAGAATTCATTAGTTTGCACTCTGAAAGATCATTGAATGTTAAACAGTCAGTCCACAATGTGAACTAATCTATTTGACTAGATTACAATCACTTAGGTTACAGACACACCTGTAGTTAAGGTTCAAGATAAACTATTAAGTCCCTTGTTTCCATCTACTCACTGATTTTTCAGGGTGAAGCTTTTGCTGGTTGGTGTCTGCCTGAACAGGAATATTTGAGGAAAACCTCTTGACCTGTTTGAAATGGAGTGTGAAAACACACAGCATATCTGCTTTATTTAAAAAAAAAAAAAAATCTAGCCTCATTTTCTCTTTTACTTGAGCACTGATACACTAAAAGCAACTGAAGGTAGACAGTTGAAACCTGGCAGTCAGATAGCTAAGAGGCATCCTGCTTACCTTCTATCTAAATGAGCTGGGGGTGTTCATCCCCTTATTTACTAGACTTGTTTTCAAGGATTAGTGATTTTGCTGAATTAGAAAACCAATTAGTTTTGATTGTAGAAAGCTAGGAATATTTGAAAATTATATATGGAACATAAAAAAAATCAATTTTATCATTACACTGAGAAACATGCACTTTAAAAAAACAACCAATGTGTACGGGTGCAAATTTCAGGAAGGGAGCATATGCCAGAACTGCACTCTACCATTTCCCGGCAAGCCTTCTTATTGTCCCCTTACCCACACCAATGGATAAGTTAAAATTGTTAAATTAAAAATAAAAGACAACCAAACCAAATTACAATGAAAAGTGACGGGACAGGACGAGACGAGAGTACTTGGATATATTTTCAGCTGTGTACTTCTAAGGCTATAGACATGTGCACATATGAAAACGAGTTCCTAGTCCATATTACAAACACATTCTACCCATCATTTGGCCAGCCTGTTCTTGGTAAGTGAGCATGTATGCAGTTTACCAGTGAGGTATACCAACACTAAAAAATGCCTATTTTACAAATGTGGACTTTTACTTTTAAAAAGAAAATGAAAAAATCTTAACTGCAAAAGCCGTATTACTGCAACATCAATGTTGCATAGTTCTGCCCTCGAGTACTACGACAGCATTTAAATCATAATCTCACTTTCACCATTTGTTTTCTGGAAGTCCTGCAACCACCTCCTCCAGTTCTCTGCTATGTTTGCTTGCTCTAACTTAGCCAGAGAGTCAGTTTATTTCTGACTCAACAAAATACAGTTATGACATCCCAAGGTGCTGGTTTAAACAAAACAAAAATGGAGGTTACTCACCTTTCGTGCAGTAGCCGAAGTTCTTCGAGATGCGTGTTCTTGACATGCTCCACCGTAGGTCTTTGTGCAGCACTGCACCCCAGCCCGGAGATTTTTCAAGAGCAGTGGCTCCCTCAGCGGGGAGAGACAGAGATGGCAGAGATAGGCTGGAGCACTTCCCGCCTTGCTGACATCATCTGTGCTCTCTCCCCGCTGTCCTCCTCAGTTCCCTCGTACCGCGGAGACCTGGTATGGTCTGTTCCGAAGTAGAGGGGAGGAGGGTGGGTCATGGAGCATGTCAAGAACACGCACCTCGAAGAACTTCGGCTACTGAACGAAAGGTGAGTAACCTCCATTTCTTCATCGAGCAGTGTTCTTGACTGCTCCACCGTAGGTGAATGTGTAGCAGTTGTTGTGCTTGGAGGTGGGTACTTCGATCCATAAGTCCCGTGCGGCATTCAGAACTGCTTGTCCCAGTGCCGTATCCATTGCCAAGAGACGGTCTAGTGCATAGTGTTTCGCGAAAGTTTCGGATGAGGCCCAGGTAGCGGCTTGACATATCTCATGAAGAGGTACTCGGGTAAGGAAAGCGATGGAAGATGACATGGATCTGGTGGAGTGAGATCGAATGTTATGTGGAGGAACTAACTGTGAAGCTGTGTATGCGGTCTGTATACATGTAGCAATCCAACGAGAGATTCGTTGTTTAGAAATGGCTTGGCCCTTTGAGCGTTCAGCGATTGACACGAAGAGCTGAGGTGTTTTCCGGAATGTTTTGGTTCATTCTAAGTAAAAGGCTAAAGCTCGACGGACATCGAGGGTATGTAGCAAACGGTCCTGTGGTGTGGCATTGGGTTTCAGGCAGAAGACCGGAAGGTGGATCATTTGGTTAAGGTGAAAGCGGAAGAGATTTTAGGGATAAATTTGGGGTGGAGTTGTAAAGAGACCTTATCCTTATAAAAGATGGTGTAGGGTGGGTGGGCCATAAGTGCCGCAATTTCCCCTACACGACGGGCCGATGTGATTGCCACTAGAAATGCTACTTTGAGTGACAAACGTAAGAGAGTTGAAGAAGCAATTGGTTCGAAGGGGGGGGTCTTGTCAGGGCCTATAATACTCTTGTGAGGTCCCATGGGGTAGTTGGAGGACGAACGTATGGAAAAAGGTTCTGCAAACCCTGCATGAAACGTTTGACCGTCGGGTGAGCGAAAGTGGAACTTTTATGAACTGGCTCGTGGAAGGTGGAGATTGCTGCAAGGTGGACCCGTATGGAATTTATTGACAAATTGTTTTGTTTCAGGTTAGCGAGGTATTCGAGAATTCGAGGCACCGGAGCTGTGAAGGGATCCAGGGAATTCTGTGCGCACCAAGAGGAAAACCGACGCCATTTGTGCAGATAAGTGGTTCTGGTTGTGGGTTTTCTGCTATTTAGTAGGATGTGTTGGACGTCCTGTGAACAGTGTAATTCTACGCCCGTGAACCATCCAGGTTCCAAGCTGTCAGGTGGAGCCTGTCCATATGGGTGTGGAGGAGTGTTCCATCGTTCTGTGATAACAGGTCCAGAAAGAGAGGTAAGGAGATCGGTGGTACTGTAGACATGGTTTGTAGGAGAGTGAACCAGGTTTGGCGAGGCCATGCTGGTGCTATGACTAGTACTCTTGCCTTGTCCTCCTGGATTTTCCGGAGGGCCCTGGGGATCATTGGAATCGGTGGGAAGGCGTAGAGTAAATTCTTTCCCCAATGGAGAAGGAAGGCATCGCCGCTGGATCCTTGACTGATGCTGTCGCGGGAGCAATAATGTTTGCATTTCCTGTTGCTTTCGGAGGCAAAGAGGTCCATGTCGGGAAATCCCCATCGTTGGAAAATGTTATGTAAGATGTTGGTGAGGATCTCCCATTCGTGGTGAGATGTGAATGAGCGGCTCAGGGAATCCACTAACATGTTGTCCTTGACAGGTAAGTATTCCGCTGAGATATGAATGTTGTGCTGTATGCACCAGTCCCAAAGTGTCAGTGCTTCCAGGCAAAGGCGGGTAGACCTGGTTCCACCATGACGGTTGATATAGCACATGGACGTCCTGTTGTCTGTGCGGATTCTGACATGTTTGTTTCTGATGGTGGGAAGAAAGTGCCGGCATGCGTGTAAGACTGCTCTGAGTTCGAGAATGTTTATGTGAAGATGGATTTCCGCAGGCGACCGGCGGCCCTGGACTGTGTACTGTTGTAGAAAAGCTCCCCGTCCCATGAGGGAGGCGTCAGTAGTGATGGTGAGAGATGGTTGCGACGGCAGAAAGGGGACACCCTGCAAAAGGCTGTTTGGATCCTTCCACCAGTTCAGAGTATGTTTGACGGGTAGAGGTATGATTAGGATTTTGTTGGCAGACCGGTTGAATGTGCGACACCGGGACAGAAAGCAGAGCTGGAATGGATGCATACGAAGGCGCGCGTACTTGACCAGGTAGGTGGATGCTGACATGTGCCCTAGTAGCGCCATGCAAGTGCGAGCGGAAACGAAGTTGGAGTTTTGAATTACATGAATTAATTGAGTTATTTTGTGGAACCTGTCGGGAGGAAGAAATGTCCTCCCTAGAAGGGAGTGTATGCTTGCCCCTGTGAACTGAAGGATTTGTGTGGGTTTCAGCGTAGACTTTGCATAGTTTATGGTTAGGCCTAGAGCGAGGAACAAGTCCTGAGTACGATGAACTGCTCGCTGCACATGAGAGACTGAGGGGCCCACTAGGAGAAAATCGTCGAGGTATGGAAAGATGTTGATATGTTGTTTCTGGAGGAATGCAGCCACGGGTGCCATGAGCTTGGAGAAGACTCTGGGTGTCGTGCAGAGGCCAAAGGGAAGGACATTGTATTGGTAATGCTTGGAAAGAAGGGTAAAGCGTAGGAAACGTCGATGAGCCTGAATGATGGGGACGTGAAAATATGCATCCTTGAGATCGAGAGAGGCCAACCAGTCCCCTTGGTGTAGAGCTGGGAAGATAGTGTTTAGAGTCACCATTTTGAATTTTTTTACTTGGATATAATGGTTGAGACACCGAAGGTCCAGGATTGGTCTCCACCCTCCCGTTTTTTTGTTTGTGAGAAAATATAGGGAGTAACAACCCTGTCCCCGCTGATGATTGGGAACTTCTTCGATCGCTCCGATGTAGAGAAGATGTCTGACCTCTTCTTGAAGAAGTTGTACATGGGTGGGGTCCCTGAAAAGGGACGGGTAGGGGTATTGGGATTTGGGGCGTGCAGTGAACGGTATGGAATAGCCCCGTTGAACAATTTCTAACACCCATTTGTCCAATGTTATTCTGCGCCATTGTTGGGCAAAGGGTTGTAATCTGCACGTAAAGATAAGATGACGAAGTGGTGACTGGAGTCGGTCTGTTACAACATGGTTGGCAGCTCTCTCGATGGGAACGTCAAAAGTGTTGAGTTGACTTTGTGGGCTGAGACGTGTGCATGGGTTGGTTGTTTGGTTTTCTGCGAAGTTGACACGATTTCGATCTATAGGTCTTGGACCGGCGGTTAGGTTCGTATTGTGGGGGCCTGGAGTTGTATGTTTGGGCTTTGTGAAAGCGTTTGTTTGGAAGGGAATGGGTGTAAATACCCAACGTGCGCAATGTGGCGCGGGAGTCCTTTAATCCATGCATTATCTCATCCATTTTTTTGGCAAATAAATTGTCTTTTTCAAAAGGAAGATCTTCAATTGTGTGTTGCAGCTGCCTGGGTAACTCAGCCGAGTGAAGCCAGGAGGTCCGCTGCATGACGACTGCTGTACCGAGTGATCTGGCGGCAGCGTCTGCTGCATCTAAGGAAGCTTGCAAGGCTGTCCTTGCGACCAGGTAACCTCCTGAAATTAATGAATGAAACTGATCGCGTTTGTCATGTGGGATGTCATCTGTGAAGTCCTTAAGTTTATCATATAGGTGACAGTCATAGTTGGAAAGTAGTGCCGTATAATTGGCTATTCGAAGTTGTAGGGCTGCGGAGGTATAGGCCTTCTTACCAAGCATGTCAAGTTTCTTGTCATCCCTGCTCGTGGGGGCAGATCTAGAATAGGATTGTTTGGCTCGCTGGTTGGCAGCCTCCACCACTAAAGAGTTTGGTGAGGGGTGAGAAAAGAGAAATTCGTTGGTCGCAGAGGAGATGAAGTACTTTTTGTCTGCCCTCTTGTTAGAAGGGGGGTTGGATGCTGGCGTTTGCCAGAGCATAGTTGCGGGCTCCATGATACCAATGTCAATTGGGAGGGCCAGTTTACAAGGTCCCGATGTTTGCAGAATTTTATAGAACTTGTGTTGACTCTCAGAATGGGAGTCTAGTGAAATGTCCATAACTTCTGCGGCTCATTTGAAAAGCTCGCGGAACTGTCTCAAGTCGTCAGTTTTGTTGTCAGGAGTAAGGGCATTTGGATCCTCGGGGTACTCTGACAAGGATGAAGGGGCTGTGGACCCCGCAGGTTGTGGTTGATGTTGTTGCGGGGTTGGAGTAGTTTGTGGTAGGAGATAGGGATACATTGCGGGCGTTGGGATAGTGCTGTTTGGCCAGCTATTAAGAGGCATCCCCGGTACAGGAGGATAGAAATAATATGGATATGGCCATGTGAGAACTGGTGCAGGGTTGTGAACCGGAGGCTGTTGAATCTTCAGATCCGCCAGCTCTGGTGACCTAGGGCTAGAACAGGCAGAAGATGGCGAGTGACAGGAGGAGCCCGGAGTTGAGGGTGGACTAGATTGAGAAGTGTCCGACCGAAATAAAGGAGACCCAGGGGCAGAGTGAATACTTAGGACCTCCCTGATCTCAATATATTTTGTTTTACTTTTGTGCTTGGAATGTACTTGTTGGCCAGGCTGCGGCTGACTGCCAATATTGGCTGCAGCATCTGGCTGTGCTGTCGGCAGCAGCAGCGGTGCGGGAAAGGGAGCCGGTGCCGGGAGAAAATGAGGATCCGGGTGCGGCGTGTTTGACGGTGCTGTGCCCGGTGCTGTGAGGGTGGTCGGCATGCTTGACAGTTGTAGAAGCGGTGCTGCCGCTTGCGGAGCCAGGGTCTGCGCCGGAGAGGCTGTCGGTGCCGTTGGAACCAGTGCGGCTTTGACAGAGCGCGCAGGGTTCGTTTTAACAGTTTGAGCAGGTTTTGAAATCGCTGGCTGGGAGTCTGTGAGGGTTCCCATGCCTTGCGGAGGACCCTTCAACAGCTCCTTGGCTGAGGAATGAGAGGTTCTCCCTCGCTTAGAGGGGACCGGGGAGGACGTCGTTGACGGGCGTTTCTGCGCTCCCTCAGGAGACTGAGGAGAGGCGCCCGGGTCCGACGCGGGGCGGAGAGCCCGTTCCAGTAGTAGGAGCTTGAGTCTCCACTCCCGATCCTTACGAACCCTGGTTGTTAAATTTTTACAATGCTGGCATCTCTGGGAGAGATGACCTTCTCCCAGGCACTTAATGCAAGCTAGATGCCCGTCGGATGCAGGCATCGCTTCATTACAAGAAGCGCAGCGTTTAAACCCTGGCGGGGTTTGAAGCTTGGCTGCATGAAGCAATGTTTGTTCTGTCATTGTTTGATTTGTCTCTCTTCTCTGTGTTTTTTTTTTTTTTTTTCCAGGTAGTGACTGGAGCCACCGTGGACTCTGTCTGGAGTCGGAGGCGGTATGAGGGAACTGAGGAGGGCAGCAGGGAGAGAGCACAGATGACGTCTGCAAGGCGGGAAGCGCTCCAGCCTCTCTCTGCTGTCTCCGTCTCTCCCCGCTGAGGGAGCCACTGCCCTTGAAAGATCTCCGGGCTGGGGTGCGGTGCCGCACAAAGACCTATGGTGGAGCAGTCAAGAACACTGCTCGATGAAGAACACAAAAAACCCACATCTTTATTTCTCAGCCCCAGAAACATGATATGACTGAGGGTAATTAAATGTTAAAGCTCTGCCACATGACAAGGGTGAGTACCCAGGACTCCATTGTTACTGTTATACAAAGAAATAAGCAACTTCTGAAAAGACCTCCACTAACTACAGAGCCTCAGAAGGTCTGGGTATGAGGCAGGGGAAGGAGGAGATGGGGAGTTACAGAGCAATGAAAATAGCCTAAAATTGTGGGGAAAAAGCTCAAGGAAAACAGAAATCCAGAGAAACCAAAGGATGGAAGGTCCTGGGAACTTAGAAAGAAATGGGACCCTCAGGAAGGGGTGCTAGGGAGAATCTAGAGAAGCAGCAATGGACAAAACAGTGAGGAGGAACATCAGAAAAGAACAGGCAGCGCACCTCAGGGGAGCTGGGGAAGAACCAAGTGAATATAGAGATCTCAGAGGTGGGGAGAGCACTACATTCAAAGAAAGAGTGGGAAGGAAGACAAAGCAGACAACACTGGTTCTAATAGGCAGAAAGGTACAAAAATGTAGGGATTTATTTCTTGTTTATGCTATGAAATCTAGCAAGCACAATAAAGAATGGATTTTAAGAAGGTAGACTTTAGCAAAGTCAGGGAATTGGTAAATAAGATCCAGTGGGAAGTTAAGTAAGTGGACGAACAGTTTAAAAGAGTTGTATCATGGGTACAACAGCAGGCGATCACACTACATCACAAAGAAAGAAAGCATGGCAAGAGATCACCCTGGCTTAGCAAGGAGACCTTCAGTGACCTGAAACTTGGGGGTAGGGGGAGTAGCAGCAGGGGGAGTCCTACAAAAAGTGTTAATTAGGTCAAGTTACAAAGAATGAATATAAACAAATATCACAAATGTGTAGGAACAAACTTAGATGGACCAAAGCACAAAAAGATATTAAAAAGACAAAGAGCAAGGAAAAAAACTATTGTAAAGATTAATTAGTAGGAACAGAAAGACCAAGGACAGGGTAGGCCTGTTACTCAAGTGGGCAGGGGTGGTGACAGAGGGGAACTAACAAAATACACAGAAATGGCAGAAGTGCTAGGCGATTTTTTGTTTCAATTGTCATCAAAAAGGTTAGTAGTGATGGATATCTAACAAAGAACGCCAGTGAAAATGAAGTAGGGTCAGAGGCCAACAAGTAAAAATTATTTAAAGAAGTTAGAGGTCTTCAAGACACCAGGACCTGATGAAATACATTACAGAATACTCAAGGAGTTGAGCGAGGAAATATCTGAGCCATTAAAGATTGATGATCTTCTAAACGTCATGGAAGATGGGCAAGATACCAGAGAACTGGAAAGGGTAAAAAGAGTGCCAGTCTAAAAAAAAAGGAAATGTGGACAACCAGTGGAATTATAGACCAGTCAGCTTAACTTCAGTACCTGGAAATGTAATGGAGAAAGTAATGGAGATATCAATTTGCAAACACCTAGAAGACAACAAAGTGATGAGTAACAGTCAGCATGGATTTGTCAAGAACAAGTCCTTGCAAATCAACCTAATACCTTGCTTTGACAGGATAACAAGCCTGGTGAATGAGGAGGGAAGAGGTAAATGTGGTATCTCTTGATTTTACTGGAGCTTTTGATACTATCTTGCATAAGCTTTTCAACAACCTAGAGACATACAACCTAGATGGAGCTACTACAAAAAGAGGGTGCACAACTGGTTGAAAATCATTGCCAGAGAGTAGTTATTAATGGTTCACAGTCCACTGGAAAGGGATCAGGTCAGAGTCTGATTCTGATCAATATCTTCATTAATGATTTGGATAATGGCATAAAGAGAATACTTATAAAGTTTGCAGATGTTACCAAGCTAGAAGGAATTGTAAGTGCTTTGGACAAATTCAAAATGATCTGGACAAGACTGGAGAAATGGTCTGAAGTAAACAGGATGAAAAAAATAAGGACAAGTGCAAAGCACTCCACTTAGGAACAGTCAAGTTGGACATACTCAAAATGGGAAATAACTGCATAGAAAGGAATACTGAAAAAAGGGATCTGAGAATCATAGTGGATCACAAGTTAAAAATGAGTCAACAGTGTAACACTGTTACAAAAAAAGCAAACATCATTTTGGGATGTATTAAAAGCCATGCTGTAAGCAAGAAACAAGAAGTAATTCTTCATTCTGATTAGGGCTCAACTGGAGTAGCATGTCCAGTTCTGGCTGCCACATTTTAGGAAACGTGGATAAACAAAGAAAGTCTAGAGAACAGGAACAAAAAATGAATAAAGGTCAAAAGAACATGAAGTATGATGGATGACTGAAAAAACTGAATTTTGTTTAGTCTGGAGATGAGAAGACAGATGGGGCATGCTAACAGTTTTCAAGCAGATAACATATTGCAGCAAGGAGGAGGGGAAAAAAATGTTCTGGTTAAACTCTGATGATGACAGGAAGCAATGGGCTTACATGGACATTAAGAAAAATCTTCCTTTCAGGATAGTTAAGCAGTGGAATAAATTGCCTAGGGAGGCTGTGGAATCTCCACCATAGGAGATATCTAAGAGTAGGTTAGACAAACACTAGTCAAGAATACTCTGTTAGTATGGACTTCCTGTCACGAGAACACAGGTCTGTACTATATGACATCTCCAGGTTCCTTCCAGTCCTCTGATCCTATGACTGAGTGTGTGTGTGTGGGGGGGGTCAGTTAAAATACTGTGGCTCCTGTTGACAAGGTTAACTTAAAACACTGTGTAGCCTCAATGAGGATGGTAAAAAGCAGTTTAAACTACAGATCTGATTTTGACCTTGCAGCAGTTCTACACCAGTGAACCTCTACTAGTGTTAATGGAGTTACTTTTCACACACAAGTGTAAATCAGACAGGATTAAGGCTCATCTTCTCAAAGTGCCCTACAGCTTTTGACAAGACTACTGAACTCTGAGAATATGGATTAACAGAGTTTGATTTTGCAACGGTAAATGGACCAAACTACATATTAATAGTATAGACACTATTTCTTTCTATGTGCATTCATGAGAAAATATATTAGGGTATTCAGAAGCCTGTGATTAACTCTTCTTTGCACTTCCCCACAGTGCCTACAGCAATCACCTACTTTTGTTTGGATGGCTATGGGCTTGGATAAGACCTATTAGATCATGCAAATCTTTCTCTACAATTGCAGAATTGTTCCCTACAGCATATATTTTATTTTTTCCAATATAGCTTTAAAAGTTCCAAATGATGGGGCTTCTATTGCCTAATAAACCAAAGAATATGTTGTATTTAGCATAAAATTTCCCTTTGGTAATTAAATCTCATTCCCAGGGTAGCCTCATCTATCATGTTAGTTCTAGGTTTCACTCTAAATATTTCCTCTCCATCCTTGGCATTTACACTTTTCAAAATAATTGTAAATTTATCTTGGACATACAGGAATTTAAAGATGGGACAGAAACTGTATGTACTGTTTCACAGTATAAACTCAGGTAATTTAAGACTGTATTATAATGCCAAGGGGAAGAATTAAGTTTGTCCTTTGAATAGTAATTGGTGTATTTCATCACTTCTGAATGCTTAATTTTGCAATCTTAAAATTGTATTTAAACAGTCTTTTTTAACTAACTGTTTGAAACCATCATCTCACACTGTAATATCTGAAATGACAAAATCTGGAACCGCACCAAACATCATGTCAATGGCCAATGCAGCAATGTCAGAAGCTGAACTGACTCATGAGATTTGTAGTATTGTGCTAGTCCTCTCTCTCTGCTTAGACATAGATGGTAATGATGATATATTTGTTGTAGCAGCTGACAAATTTCTTTTGTCATATGTCATTGAAGCCATTATGATGCTGCTTTACATCATGGGAACAGCAAAAATAACCAGCTATCACAAACCCAGGACCAGAAGAAACCCTTCAAACCACCAGGTAGAATGAAAAGTATAGGTCAAAAATGGTCTTGCTTTTATTCACCAGAGCTGAGAAGATAGAAAACTTGATATAATCAGTGCCACGCTCCTCACCTTCCTCTTGTTAACTAACATCTTGGTTGAGTCTCCTTTGAACTGAGAACCTTACCCTAACTATATTGCTGGTAATGCCAGTTGGAAGAGCTGGCTGAGGAGATGGGCCTCTCAGATTAATGCCTTTCATTTCAGCATGTTCCTAATTTAAGTATGCTTTATATTTCAGGTAATGACAGTACTATAATAATTCTCACTCTAGTAACAAAACTGATCAATATACAGATCTCATTTTTCTCTATGGGAAGCTTGTGTTACATGAGCACAAGAACAACAACAGTAACTAGATATGAAAAAACAGTAGGTAAATTGTAAGCACACACTTTATGGTGTTTTGTCAACTGTAATGCAACTGCCATCACTTCCTTTAACAGACGATTCCATGACTATGCAATGAAGCTATTCCATCTAGTTCTCTCAGCTCCCTGTCACCATGCCTAGTTACAATACATGTACAAACCTAAGTATCTCTCCCCCTCTTCAATATTTACTTCATTCAAATATTTACAACAGATCCTAACAGAAGATGAACAAAAAGCCCACTATCTAGACACCTCAAAACATGGTACAATTATTATTGGTACTTCTGAATCAGCTCCAACAATCTTACTGACATCTCTGCAATAGTCTGCTTATACTGATTGTAAAGCACATTAAACAAACCAGGCTTGTGCAATTAGTTAATTAAAATAAATACAGTAATCTCCAGGCTGCAGAAACCTGCCAGTTAATCAATTATTCAAGAATCATGAATTAAAACAAACAGTCAGCTACTTGGATAATCAGCTGTGTTTACAATAGCAATGCAAATAAGCAAACCTGTGTGCTGTTTAAAGATCAGTGTCAAGATGGATTAGAGAGCATGGTCTCAACCATCTGCAACTGTAGAGGATACAAGCAGGGGGTTAAAGTAAGGCGGAATGCACTGGAATGTCATTCTGGGGCCCACCGTTTTTAGAAGCCAGCATTCTGGGGCTCTCAAAAATAAAAATAATGGGGCGCAACGCTGCATTCAGGTGCATTGCACCTGCAGCAGTTTTAAAAGCCCCCAGTGTGGGGAAAACTCCCTGCCAGTCGGAAGACTGTGCAGGGGCCACAGAGGCAACCCCAGCCAGAAGAGACAGTTTTCTGACCAGCAGGGAACTTCCCCCAGGCTGGGGGCTTTTAAAACTCCCACCGTGAGCATATTCAGAGCATGCGGGGGGGGGGGGGGCAGACTGTGCTGTGGCCACTCTGCTCTGCTCCAGTCCACTTCAGCAGCCAGGTAAAGGGGCCTGGGGACACGCCTGGGTCAGACTGGAGGAGGAGCGGGAAGCAGGCCTTCCTCAGCCATTCATGGCTGGGGCTGGGACTAGAGCCAGGAGCGTAGCGCCAAGCCTGCTCCATTCTCGACAGGCAGCAGAGCAGCAAGGTGGGCCGGGGCGGGTGTAGGGAATGGCAGGGCAGACTCACTCCTACCAGGCCGGCCCTGATCGGGGTCCCCAAGCTCCCTGCAGCCACAGAGGGGCAATGGCTGGACGAATGACCCTATGCCCCCTTGGGGAATAGCCCCAGCCCCCCACCACACCTGCTCCAACCCTTCTTTGCCCTAGCCCCCCACCACCCAGCCCCATCTCCTGCTCCTGCCTCCCTACCCCAACCCCCCCACCTCCTGCCGCCACCCACCCCTTCTCAGTCCTCATCTACTGCCCCTGCCCCCCTTCAACACCCCCACCTCCTGCCTCTGCTCCATTCCTCCTCATCTCTCCCTCCACATACCATGCCCTCATCCTACCTGGGCTGGGGCCTGCACATGCATAAAGGGGGCCCGGAGATTAGGAGGGTTCTGGGGCCTGTCAAATTACAGTTTAACCACTGGATACAAGTTATCCACAGAGTCACACAACTTTGCCCAGTACAGGGCTGCACTTTCATCTTATCAAGAAGCCAAGGACCTAAAATTCTATAAGGAACGGAATGCAGTTAATTTATAAATTACGCACCAAAATCAATGTTAAAAGAACATTAGTTGTCAAGTCAAGTTAGAAAATGCCAGAAGATTGTACAATCCAAAATCAGTTCCCTTCCTTATATACATTATGATAAAAGTTTTCCTTACATGACCACATACTTTATTTCAATAGGACTGCCGCCCAATTCATTGCACGAGATGGACAGTGCTTGACTGGTGAGCAGCTATTTGATATTTTATTTTCTTCTTGTTCAGTATATGGCTAATAGTCATTTATTATACAGTATTCAAACCCTTCTCAAGACACAGAATTCATTTCTTCAAGGGCTACAGCATAGTGCTCCTCATTATAGCATCTATGCACTTCAAGAAACGAGTTAATTTTTATAACACCTCTGTAAAATGAGGTGATGGTATTATCTGTATGTTACAGATGGGGAACTGAGGGACAAAATATACCCACTGATTTCTGGTATTCTATTTGAGATGCCTAGAATCTACTTTTTCCAGAATACTTAGCTTTATATAGTACTTCACATGTTAAAAGCACAGTTCACAGCTGCAGGTGATGTCAATGGGAGTAATCAGTAATTCTGCAAATCAGTTCCCACAGTTGCAAGTTTAGCAGCCATAAAATGAGAAACCCAGTTAGTGACCACCTGTGAAAAGTTTGGTTTCAATGACTTCCCCAGAAACACATCGGAATCTGTGGAAGAGGCAAGGATAGAATATATAGTCCAGTCTCGGAAGGGGAGCATTCAGCTTTCATCTGTAAGATTGTCCCTTTTCTTCTTGCAGTGTCATTCCTCATTCACTATAGACTACCTTCCAGCTTCTGCAACAAATGAAGTAAGGGTCCAACAGACACTTTCATTATGCAACCCTGAATCATCCCAAGCGCAGTTCAATCCTGTGCACTGAATGAGACAGGGTCCTGCAGAACAACAGGTATGCAATCAAGTAATTAAAAATATATCATAATGCATATGCCAGTGGTTCCCAACATATTCTCTGCCGCGGCACACCCTGCTACCTTTAATTAATTTGAGGCATACCACTATCTAGTTTCCAAATTAACTCATGAATATTCATGAGCCAAGAGCCAATCCAGAGCTCTTTGCATAGTTTTTCAAAAAATTTTGTGGCACACCTGTGTGCCGTGGTACACTGGTTGGGAAACACTGGCATATGCACACAAAGGCAATCTTAATACTAGTTTACCCTAATTCCAGAGTGTTTATTTTTGCAAACTTAGTCATGTTCTTTTAATGTAGCTTTTGTATGCAATTTCTTGAATTTACACTTAAAACAGAAATTCCATCATGTGGCATTATACTGACACCCACATGGGCCATCCACAGGGTTGCAATGTTTAGAGCCACTGCACAGACCTTTGCCACTTCAGAATATGGCAGTAGAAGGTTCTCTTCCTCTGTGTGAACAAATCCAAGAGGAGGATGGGGCACTTTGTCAGTGGGTTTCACAGATATTTACTGGCAGCAGAGGAAAGGTGAGACTCATGAATCTTGGGTCCCCATTCTGGGCTGGAAAAGGGGCATGCTCTAGTTGACACAAACTCTTCTGCTCATTTCCTCCAAACGTGATCTCTTACCTATTCCTTGCTCCTCATCCCAGCCTTCTTCTCACTTAGCCTGTCCCAATGTCCACTCCTCAGGTTTTTTATCTCAGTTGTATATTTCTCGTCCAGCAAATCCTAGTCTTAACTATCTGGAATCCTAATCCCAGTCGCCTCGCTCAGCCGTTCCAAGCTACCAGTCAACTCCCAGCTCTTTTTCCTCAGTCTCCTTACTCAGCCAGTTCCAGTCTCCTACATCTGTCCCCCTGCCTCACCTGACCTGCCTATCTACATCGCTTGCCCTACAATCTCCTCTCTTCATCTTGCTCACATTCCACCAATCTCGATCTCTTTTGCATGCTCCTCATCCTATTGATTGTCCTGCCCACCCAACCATCCTCATTGCTTGGCCCAATCTTTTTACCTAGTAAGTACCATTCTTTTTCATTAAAACCCAGCTTTACGACAGATCCCCCTTCTTTCACTCCATTCATTCACAGTGCAAGTGTCTTCACCCAGCCACTTCCAGTTCTTGCAGCAGCTAGATCCAGTTTCCAAACCTAGCTCCCAGGCCCAGGCTCTCATCCCAAAACCCTTTCACCAGCCTCCAGCACCAATCTTTCCTCCCACCCCAGTCAGGCTACTGAGGATATGAGAACTGCAATTTTACAAAGGGCTTAGAACTCAGCCAAATTGACAGATTTTCACATCTTTGACCAACAGCAACCCCACTTCCAAATTTTGAGCCCTAGCTCCAAAGCATGTAGAAGTTAAGATACTCTTAAAGCAAATGTCACCAGAAAATGTTAAGCTTGGACTCAACATATTTTCCCCCGTCCTGTTCTCAGCAACAGTTGCACGAGTTGTGCTATCAGCCCTATCCACAACATGGAAATACAGCCTGTGGAGATGATAGGACCCAGCTTACCATGCAGCCAGGTTACTCTGATCAAAACAGAATATTGCATGCTGGGAACTGTAATTTCCAGGCGACTAGGCCTCTGTGTCGAAGATGAGGCCAGCCATAGGCTGCATTAGAGAATCTTGTGGTCCACATTTCATTACTCATGTCTAGAAGGATCCACAGACCTCCATGCTATACATGATGAACACAGAAGCAATGATGCCAGGTCCTCCAGTGGACTATGTCAACCTGGACAGATCCAAGAACCTCAGTGCTACTCCTGCCAGGCACATACACTCACTTCAGTAAGGAGTTCTTCAGAAGTAAAGATGACAGATCTTCAGTACAAGACTGTCAAAATGGGTGGATCCAGCCACCAGAGCCGCTTTGGCAAGCAGTTCTTCAATGACAAAGGGTGCTGGATCTCTGATGCTGGACCTGATCCTCCAGGATGGATCCAGGATCACTAGTGTCATTTGCATCAAGCATATAGCTAGTATGGTGAGTGGCTCTCAGAATTCTCATTGCCTAAATCCAGCACATAGTTGATTTGGCATGAAGAAACTTTCAGGTCAGTGTGAATGCAAGACCATCCTCCTGCTTTCGTTGGTCCTACAATTCCCATTCCACATAGGCATATTCTCCTTCCCCCTCTTTCTAAAAAAAGAGCTAACTAACTACAAACAAAAATAGCCCCCAAAAGGTAAGAAAGCAAAAAATGATGAGGGAAGTGCTGAGGAGATGTGTGAAAAAGTTTGTGGCATCATCAGCAGTGGGATAGAACTTAGGGGTAGCTGGGAACACCTGAAGCTCTCCATAAGGAGGCGAGAAAAAGGGGGAAATCAGTGGTCTAGGTGACACAGCTTAAGAGAAGATTTGGAAGTCCTTGGCACAGATGCCTTGCTCCCACAAGTGAAAATCCAAAGAAGCCAGTTGAAAGAATGAGTGGATAAATTTTTCATGATAAATATCCTGCACTCAACTGACACAAACCCCAGTGCTCACCTGTGCAATCTGTATTGGCTGAGAAAGAGGAATCTGCGTCATCGGCGTTGCAGCGGAGGCCGAGATGGTGGCGCCTGCGGCGCTGTGCTGCTGACTTGCTGAATGCTGCACTGCAGCCGCCAGCAACTGTGCCTGTGCCTGCTGTAATAACAACTGCTGCTGGGCTGGCGTCAACGTGAGCTAGAAATGATCAGAACAAGCAGTCATTAAGAGCAGAAGGAATTGTGCCCATTACAAACTACTCACTATTAATCAGGTAATGAACACTGGACGACATAGGCACCTTATGTAAGGGCAGCTGGCTACTCAGCATAACACAGCAATCAATCTATAGCACCATTCTGGTAGAAGCATTTAAACTTTAAGTGTTATGCTGCAACTGGGACTGGAGGAATCATGCAAGCTTCTCCACAGCTCTGCTCCAAAGTTCATGCAAAAAGGTAATTAACTAGCAGGCAAAAAGAATCAGCCCTGACAGCATCTGAAAGGAAATGTACACCCGACAGAACAGCAAGTGATTAGCCGGATGAAAGGAAAGCAGGAGTGCTGGCTATGGCTACTGAATGAACTGATAACACCCCAGCTGCTTCACATTAGCATGAATCCCTGCCATATTCCATCATTTCCTTTATGGCCTAAGACATAAGTGAAGAACATGAGCTCTATTTGTTTCATTCCAAGTCTCCCCTCCCATCTGCCCATCTGCCTTTTTTTTAAAAAACAGAATAGAGCTGGCAAGTTCATATCCCTTCCCTTTTCCAAACACACATTATCTCTATGAAACAGGTGGCGACAGTCTCTCCTTTACATGTAAATGAATCCTGAGGTCCATGTTTAATACAATCCCCATCTACATAAACCTGGAGTCTTGAATGTTTCAGTACCAGACATTCATCTGACCTCACTCTTCCCCCGCCTGCGCAAAGGATTTATTTAGACTAGGTTTTAATAACTTTCTTACACCACTTAATTTGTTATTTTTGAAAGCAAGTATACTTAAAAATAGTCAAATACAAATTAAATCAAACAAAACCCTTTAAACACGGGCTTTGATAATTACATAGCTATTCTACTTTGAGGATTCTGCAGCAAACAGAATTGAATCAGGCATGGCACCATTCAAGTTTGTAGGTAACATCCCCCAACAATTTAAATCACAAGCCCAATGCATTGATAGGATAACCTCCTAATTCCCCATTCATGTGCAAAAGTTTAAAATGCAGAAATGATAAAATGGAAATAACCTCTCCAGACAAACCTATCTACTCTCAAGTGTGTGTTTTTAATTCATGTGGGGTTTGCAAAGATTTCACTCGTGAGGGCTGCAAAAGTTTCAGAAGCAAAAGTGCCTTTAAAAACATTTAAAAACCAAACGAACAAACAAACAAAAAAAGCAGCAACCAACTTACAAACCTCCAAAACTTTAGTATCTAAAACCAACCAACCAAAATACTCTAGAAAAATCAAGACTGGCAGGTTGAAAGAAGGGGCTAAATTCTGTTAGGCATAAGTAAAAAGGTTGATGCCATCTATTGATGGAGTTGCTCAAAAAACAAAAAATTCAGTTATGCTTTTTGCAAAACCTTTTAAAAGTTAGGGATTTAAACTGTATTAAAGTTCCAATCACTTTTGCTACATATGTACCTATATTTTGACATGGTGTTTCCCTCTCACGCTTCGATCTGATCCCACAGAGAAGTTAAAAGGTTGACTTTCTGACATCAATGTTTACAACAGGCTGATGTCAAACATAACATTTTGATTTCATTGAAGGTTCATGTAGGAGAAAATGAACAAGAACCAAGAAATTTTAATACGAATATCTGCAACAGACATTAGGCACTAAGAACCACTAACAAGCAGGCTGCTTTTTGTATAAAATGTTCACTCTCCCCTTGTAACGAGTGTGAAAGTTCTTCCTTAATGAAATGACAGTAACCGTGAAGAGCCACTCTACTATTTGTTCGGTGGGCAATTCTAATTGTATGGTGAATGATGGCAGTACTGCCAGACAGAAGGCTTACTGCAATTCTTGTGGGTAAACCTTACCCCGGTGATCTGTCCTCCGGCCAGCATGAGCTGGGTCTGGGGTATGGCCGCCTGCACTGAAGGCTGCTGGGAAGGCTGGCTTGGCTGCTGGGAGTCCCCAGATTCTTCATTAGATTTAGACTAGGAAAAAAATATAACTCTTTATAGTGTAAAACAGATGTTAATGTGTACACTACTATCTCTACACTATACATCAAATATCTTTCAACCGCATACAAAAAGCCCTTGGGTTCATTTTAAGAGTGGGTTTAAGAAATGGTTCTGCCTGCCCACCATCTCAGCTATGACTGCCCTAATGTGGCTAGCTAACACGTTTAGGGTTTAAACAAAACACCTAGCCTTTTATACCTGAAATATTTTCATATCTCACTTTGTTTGCTGCAGCATCAACAAAGTTGATGCTATTTATTTATTTATTACCACAAAGAAAAAATATTTGCCCACCACAAAGTGCCTAAAATTATTCACAGACTAGAAAAAACAGATGAAGAGAGTGGAGGGAGTATGTGTTTTTCTTTCTTACATCTGCATTAAGCACCTCAATATGCTAGCTGAACAGAGGACTGGTTTGAAATGTTTAACTAAATCTAGCAAGAAGCCCAACAAACTGCCTTAAAATAAAAAAATTTAGCATTTATATAGCTGTGCAGTGTTTTACTTAAATCGTTAACAAAAAATGGAGAAGAAAATACTGCAGCCATGAGGGAGAAAGTGCAAAAGAGTGCCTGAAGAGGAAAGAGAGGGTTTTATGGTAATTAAAACTGGTTATGCAGAGCATTAAAATTCTGCATAGATTTGCATATTTTCCACCACCTGTTTTGGGGACTGCAGAGCAGGCTAATTAACATAAAGCCTCTGATTAATTCTGCCAGTCATTGAGAGATAATTACAGCATAGGACTGTAAACATTCTGCACTGGTGATACAGCCTGTTTGCCAACATCTCTCTCAGGAATGGAAATTTACCATGGCAACCAAGGCAATTTTCTGCCTCCTTTCTTTTAAAAAGGAAGATCACTATATCTTCCCTTCTTTCTAAATCACCATCACGTGTAACTGGGCCTATGTTCTATTTGGTTTCATTAAATACTCTACCCCAGTTCTTTAGTACACTGCAGTATTGAAACCAGTTTTCAATAAAACTACTTCCCTTTCCCCTTTTGGTATACTGCTTGAATCTCAAATTGAAAGGAAGCAGTAGGTTGACTGAGATGCTATGAGGTATATTGCATTACCCAAACTTTGAATACTTTGCTAGACCATGTAGATCAATGAGTTGAACTCATTTTTAAATTGCTAGGTGTGATTTACTTGATGCTGTAGAACAAACAAGGAGTCTGGTGGCGCTTTTAAAGACTAACAAATTTATTTATCATATGAGCTTTCATGGGAAAAAATCTCACTTCATCAGATGCTAGAAGATGCAGAAGTACAGGTGAATGGAAAAAATAATAAATGCAGAGAAGCATAAGTCACAGGACCAGGTCAGACTGTTACAGTAAGTGCCACCAGACTCCTTGTTTGTTGTGCTGAACTAGACTAACAGAGCTACCTCTTTGGAACCTGATGCTGTAGGACAGTGCTTCCCAACCTTTTCTCTGCCGTGGCACACCTTGATACCTTTAAATATTTCGAGGCACACCACCATAGAGTCTCCAAATGAACCAATGAATATTCATGAGTCAGTCTAGAACTCCTCATGTAGTTTTCCAAAAAAGTCTGTGGCAAACTTATTCAGCCATGAGGGCACACTTGTGTGCTGCAGCACACTGGTTGGGAAACAATGCTGTAGGAAACCCAAGTGATCCACATCAGTACCCTTAAAAATCAGTGCTACATTAGCCCCCATGTCAACTTCCACAAACAGCTTGTAAAGTAATTTATGTTTAAAATAACTGTAGAATTAAGGAACACATAAGATTGCTGGAGTTTTTAATGCCACACAAGAACTATTTACAAAGGCTCCACTAATCTCTGACACCAAATGATTAACACCAATTCATTAAACAGATCCTGCTGTTGACCATCACCCATCTCATCTGCAGCTGTGGAACTATAACTACTCAATCTGTCTATAAGCCATAACAAATGTAACTAGAATGTGACAGAACACAGCTTGAAAACAATCTTTAATGGAACAGACATTTGATGAAGAATGGGAGGAGGAGAAGGAGGAGGAGGAGGAGGAACAGGCTGTCCTTACCTGTACATTTAAAGACTGAGCAGCAGCCTGTAAACTTGTTCCAGCGAGCTGGACCTACAACACAGTGCAAAGAACTGAAATGAAGTGAAGTAATGGTCATATTAAGCTTTGAAAGACAAAACACAGGCCCCTAAAACATTCTGCAGTAGCTGAAAGTAGGGGTCGTGCTGAAAAATATTAGAAACAAGTCCACGTGGACCTTGCACAGTGTTATCTGTCCATCTCTTACAGAGCAAAAAAATCTGTCAGTGTAGGATCTTGGCATGTGAATTTGAACCCAACTAGAAATTGAGCTTTTTGGATGGGTAAGTCGTCTTTGGGAGGTATCACTGCTATGTGGAAACCTGATTTTTTTAAAAAAAGAAAAACCCCATTCAACATCTTCCTAATTTTAGAACAGGAGTTACCCCAAATATGCACAATACATTCACCAGCTTCTGTGTATCACACAAAGGGAATTCACACATGAAGCAGGAACCTTACATACCAAATAAAAACTGTCTTCTCGTGTTGGTGCACCACCCAAGCACTCTCACTTTTCCTAAACACTGCAAAAAGACACTACAGACAGAGGACAGGACACTCTAATCAAGGACTAACCAAGCATAGACTGACATGTATTCAAATTCAATTTTTGTGTTCTACACTCCCAAGAAAGTGTTTAGGGAGCTGGGAACCAGGAAGTGACATGATAGTAACATTCCAAAATTGTTAAGGAGCAAGATACAGACAAAACCATTACTGTCAAGAAAAGGATTCTCTCTCGTTACCACATAAATTCTGTGCCCAAACATGGTGGCCACCTTCAACAATCCTCTAAATGTTACCGCTACAAGCATCACTCCTACTGCAAAGGAAGAATGTAATTGTCAAGTCTTCTAAAGGTTAGAGTTAAAGCCTGTAGAGTATTTTGCTATTAACTATGCTGAAAACCACTGCTAAACTAAAACCAGGAAACATATGAATACAAGAAAAACAATGATCTAATGTGGTATGCTGTCTTTTTAGAAAAGAAAGATGCCCTTACACTGAGATGTGTTATGTGAGAGCACCACCACATTTAACAATACTGGCTTTCCAGTTGCTCTATACGGGTTGGAGAGCTTTAGCTCAGATCCAGATACAAAAATTCTATAACACATTCCACACTCTGGTGGCTCAGACCTTACAGAGCCATGTCTTGAAATGCTTCCTATCTTCCTGGGTGGGATTCTAGATTTCCTGCATCTCCTCTGCCACCAAATAGAGCTCATCTCTAGAAATCTCCTCACCCTCAAACTGCTGCAGTTTAGTTTAATATGCCTTACCTATTGTGTTCTGAGATGTCCACATAAATTAAAGAAAAACAGCATAATCATACCCAGCTATCCTAAAGAAATGGCTTGGATACAAATATTAATTTTACGTCTCATACTAAATAGTGACCTTACAAACATAGCTGTCGAACACAGATCATGTCATTCTTCCCCCTCACTCTTTCCAATATTAGAGTATTTTCATAAGACTACTTCTGTATGGTAGCAATGCCAGTGGTATTTGGCACTGGTTGGATGTAAAGCACTTCATCTTGAGAGTAATCATAGCTATCTCCACTAAGAATTCCTGTGCTGGAAGAGACTAATAGTTAATATCTAAGGTGGAAGCCAGTCTGATACTGGCCACTGCCAGATGTATCAGAAGGCTTAGAAATTCCTTGAAATTAGCCATTTGAGAAATGCAACATATATTGTCATTTACAAAGCTATAGCCCTGACAAATTTTAAAAATAATTTTCAGGGCAAGGTGACAAAATATTCTACTGATCAAAATTATTGAGTTCAGTTAAGCTCATGTGGCAAATGTACACTGCAGCAAGCTGTACTGAAAACGCAAAAGCCCTTTAGAGCTGCTGAATTTGCATACCCTACTGACACACACTCATGGAACTGTGAGTGAAGCATCCAAGAAAAGGTCTTTTCAAAACAGCCTACTGGTTTATTGTACTCAAACATTCACACTGGTATTTCACAGGCCCTACACAAATCTCCGTCCTTTGCAAAATTATAGTTTTGTGACAAAAATGCACTGAATTCATGGTACAGTAAAATGATAGCTCCAAGCTCTTAAAAGTTTGGATACCTCAATAATACCATAACAAATTAGTAACGCCAGACCTTGAGCACTTGGCGTCATCCAATTAGCTCCACTATTTTTAAGTTTAAGCATGGTGCAAGGGAAAGGAAAGAAATTTTTAGGAGACTCATTCTTGTAACTTAAGTATGATCAGACAAAAAAAGTCCTCCCATTTCCTTTCACCCTATACCTGGAGTACAATTTTGATTAAATAAGAATAGGGCCAGTAGAGAAATGGGTACAGGAAACAGAAGTTGAATATCATATGACAAACAACCGTAAAATAACTCTTTCTAAAAATCACTCAAAACTCTGTAGAAACACATGCTTATCTAGTTCCATCATTTCAAAACTTTTCTTGAGCATGAGAAGCTACAGGAGGCCTGGAATTCTGTACTGGTAGCCTTCACTACCACATCTCCTTTTTTTAAGGACAATTTCCAGGTCCATGCTGGACAAACAAAATTCTTAAGAAAAGAGATTAATTTGATCTTAACTTTGGACTCTTGTGATTCCAATGGATACTTTCCCAAAGGGAAAAGAACATTAAATCCTAGGGGCCTATTCGGATCCAGAGCATTAGTTTTTTACACCATTCTCCAGATTTTTGAAAGAACTATTAAAGGCATCTGGTATTTTAACTATAGGTACTTTCAGCTGTTCTATGTGGTGGCATCTGTTAGCTAAATGTTTCCAAAAGAGCTTTTTTCGCCCCATAATGATTCTCATCTTATTTGATGCGTGGCCTACAAATTAGTACAATGATTAATGACTAGCCTCCAACATTCGCAGGCAGAAAAGAAAATTTCAGTCTGTTCAGGATGACAGTGCTCCCTTGCACTTCTCTCATGGATTCAGTAGTTGGCTGTCTAGAAAAAACACTCTTCCCAAACCTCCTCCAGTTTAGAATGTATCTTGGTTTTACCTGATGAAGGTGTCCAAGGAAGGCCTGAGCCTGGGCCGTAGAGATTGCCCCTCCAACAGGCACAGGCTGCTTCTGAAAGTCCAGGCCATTTGTCTGTGTGCCTGCAAAGGCAGATGAAATTACAAAACTGTTAAACAGGACAAAAAAAGAAATTATATTAAGACATTTTAGATCTAATTCTTTCTGAAGTTTCCTGCTACTCTGGATTTCTAACTCCAATTTACTGAAATATCCTCCAACAATGAGGGTTTGAATCTTCCTAGAAATGAAAGCAACAGTGTCACTTCCACCAATTGATACATACTATGAACTAACAACATCAACAATGCCATAGACCCATTAACAGCCATAGCCAGGATCACCCTGGACCAATACTTTCACAACAAGATACTTTGTAACTCTGTGCACCAAAGGTGAAGTTCATACTTAATTTTGCAAGTGCACTCTTGCTGCTTAGGGCAATTCTGAAGTTCAAACTTTTGGGAAAAACCAAGGGCCACAGTGATAACACGTAATAATACCTACCTCTTTTATAGCACTTTTCATCAGCAGATCTCAATGCACTTCACTCTCTAACGTATTTAAGAAAAACAGAATTCTTTTCCAGAAAGGGGGAGGGGGAGAAGGCAACAGGGAAATGGTAGTGCCACACGTGCCTGAGAACATAGTTCTTCTGATAATTATATACCAGTGTTCAATGAATATCTGTGCAGAGGTTTTCTTACACTGGACTGCTCTTGCTCTATTATCTTTTATACACTTTGAAATAATTTAGAACTGATTGCCTCATTGTACTGTTATACCAAAAAGGGCACCCAGGAGAGCACCCCCTAATAAAAAGAAAAGACTAGCAGGATCTTATTCAGGGGGACAAGGCAATATGCCACATTTATTGTAAATAAGTAAGAATAGCAAAAGGCAGTCTCTCACACACACACACACACACACACACACACACACACACACACACACACACACACACACACACACACACACACACACACA
>ML682018.1:12170858-12286636 GCA_007922195.1 Podocnemis expansa | reverse complement strand
ACACACACACACACACACACACACACACACACACACACACACACACAGTTCTGCAACTGGTATAATTACCAGTCCTTTCATGTGTTGCTTCAGACAACCTAGTGGCCACTAGGCTGGGCACAAAGAGGGAGCCAGGTCTCTGTCGGTCACAATCTGATGCTCCAAGATCACAGTTGCAGAATGAGACCCCAAAGTTTTCATGTTCTCATCCATCTTTTATACTTGCAGGCCTTCATGTAAGTCTATGGGATTTGCTGTGTCATGTAGCCTCAGGGTTCCCGTGAGATCACTGGTCACCAGTCACTTGCAGACTTGATTGTACTTTGTTCTTTTCTTTTTGGGGTGGCTCCTTCTGTTTGCTTTAATGGGATGTCTGCATTGTTCAGCCAGTTAGATGGTACTTATGGTTCATCAGGACAGGTTGGCAGTTGAGACTGGCCTCTTCTCACACACACCCTTCATTCACACACCTTGTTCACACATTTAAAAGAACATACCTAGCATACGCCTAAACCAGATATCAAGTATCCAAAAGGGAGTACATTGTTTAAGCAGGCGTTCCAAACTGACAATATGGAGTCTTGTTAGACATTGGTTATAATGTCTATTACACAAGGTTACAAAATTATTTTACTTTATGACACTGACGGACAGATACACAACATTAACTATCATATACTTTAAAGATAAATGTAATTCATTATCTGTCTGTCCCCCTACATTATCGGTCTGTGCTCCACAGTAGTTTTTTCAATTCACAAGGCCTGGAAGAATAGAAAGCTCAAAAGCACTCCTGGCACATCTGGCTGAAAGAAATGAAGTATCAGAAACTTTCCCCCAAGAGATTGTAAAGGAGTGTCTCTTCAGCTAAAAATCAGCTATATTGTGGTTTCAAGAATTGTTCTTCCATTTTATGTGATGGCTCTAGTTAGCTGACAAGTATTTTGGTACATTACCACCACCCACTACCATATTCTCCTTGACGCTGATAGTGACTATGGCAAGGGATATTTAAAGTTTATAAAAGTGTGTGGAAGTTCTGTAGCTGATCATATAGATTCTAAAATCAGAAGGAACAATTATGATCGCATAATCTGACCTCTTGTATAACAGAGGCCATTGAACTTTCATGAATTCCTATCACTTATCTTTTTTAAAAAAAAATCCAATTTTGATTTAAAAACTGCCAGTGATGAAGAATTAACCATACCCTTTGTACATTGTTCTAATGGTTAATTACCATCACTGTTAAAAACATATACCTTTTTTCCAATCTCAATTTTACTAGCTTCAACTTCCAGGCACTGGGTCATGTTACAGCTTCTCTTCAACTCTGAGGAGCCCATTGTCAAATGTTTGTTCCCCATGCAAGTACTTATAGACTAATTAAATCACTTCTTTATCTTCTCTTTGATTGACTTCCTTGTAACTATTATGATAAAACATTTTTCTAAACTTCTAATCACCTTTCCAATTTACCTACATCCTTCTTGAATTGTGGGCACCAGAACTGGATGCAGAATTCCAGTAGTAGTTGCACCAGTGCCAAATACAGAAGTATTGTGAAACAGTCTCTCTGCTCATACTCACAATTCCTCTATTCACATATCCAAGGATTGCATCACCCCTTTTTGGACACAGTGTCACACTGGGAGCTCATGTTTAGCTTATTAAGCATGGTGATCACCAAATCTCTCTGATTCACTGCTTCCCAGAACAGAGTTCCCTACCTTGTAAATATGCCCTACATTCTTTGTTCTTAAATGTATAAATTTACATTTAGGTTATTCAAATGCATATTGTTTGCTTACAGCCAGCTTACACTGTGATCTGGATTGCCTAGTATAAGTGAATTGTCCTTTTCCTTATTTGTCACTCCAACTTGTGTCATCTGCAAACTTTAATCAGTGAAGATCTTATATTTTATCCCAGGTAATTGATAAAAATGTTAAATGGCATAGGGCCAAGCCATCAATGCCTGCGGGACTTTACTAGAACATACCCACTTGATGTTATAGTCTCCATTTACAATTACATTTTGAGATTTATCAGTTAGCCTGTTTTAATCTACTTAAAGTATGCCAAGTTGATTTTATTTCTTCTCAGGTTTTTTTTTCCTACCAAAATATCATGTGATACCAAGTCAAATGCCTTATATAAATCTAAGTATATTACATCAGTACTATTACCTTTGTCAACCAAACTTATCACCTCATAAAACAGGTTAGTTAGTTTGACAAGATCTATTTTCCATTAAACCTATGTTGATTGACAGCAATTATATTACCCTCCTTTAATTCCTTTATTAACTGAGTCCTGTATCAGTCGTTCCATTATCTTGCCTGGGATCAATGTCAGACTGACAGGCCTATAATTACTCTAATTTTCTAACAAATGGGGCAACTAAAATGAGAAGAAATAATGAGCTTAGATTTGGAGGAAATTTCAGTAGGCTCACTGTACTACTGTGCTACATATCCTAACTGCTATCATATTTTGCCCATTGGTGACAGATAAGTTCTTAACTACCACATAACTGCTCCTGGCTTATTACAACAAAATATAACCCACTAACACCCTTTTTGCCCTATGATTATAGGGATATTAACAAGTCACTACACTTTAAATGGTTCCTTAAAATTTGTACTATTTATGCTAAATTATCTGTATGATCTTATATTTACCTGTGACAGTACAAGTAGCTTTCCTAGTCCTGAAAAAGAACTCTGTGTTGCTTGAAAGCTTGTCTCTTTCAACCAACAGAAGTTGGTCCAAAAAAATATAGTACCTTACTCAGCCTCTCTCCTAATATCCTGGACCAGAACAGCTACGCCACTGAATACCATGTTTTCTTAATAATACTCTCTTTACTTCTCTCAGAAGGTTGTCTCTAATCCCCTGTGTAAACCATCAACCAACCATGCTTTTCAGATGTAGCACTTAGACACTGGTGCAAGGGATCTGTCTTCCTTCTGAGAGAAAATATGGGAAGTGGCATGGAGGATCATCAGTGAACAAACTGCCAGTTGCATCAGGCAAGAAAACCATATCTGGGCCAGGTCGTAACTATTCGGATGACTGTAAATTTGTCTTTGGATCATAACTTTGGCTATTAGAGGATTCAGTGGGTATGTGTACAAGAGTTGACCAATGCAGGTGAAAGGCATCCCCTAGGGACTGAAGACCCAGTCCACCTCTCAAGCAAAACTGGGTACATTTCTTGTTTAACTCTGTAGGTAATAAACCTTTTGAAAGGTGCCCCTTTGACAGAAAATGGAATGTATTATTCTGGGATCTATATGCAGTCTTAGAAATACCTGCTGAAACATGCACAATATGCTGCCTGTCATGATCTTACACATTTCCCCCTGTTAAGCGAAGAAACAGAAAAAGGCATAGCTGACTATTCTGAGTTACAGGAGGTTGAAGTCTCTTGTGATGTCCACTTACCCTGGGTCATATGAGCATCTACAAACACACCCTAGAAAAGAGGCATCTATCAACCCTATGACTCTATTCTAAATTATTCTAAATCATTGTGACAACTGTTGGGGGAGGATATGCAAACGGAACTCCTGTACACACATGGGATGGTCTTTCCATAAGCTGAGGGACAGTGTTATGTAGGTAGTTATGGAAAGAAGCATATTTAAATTGTGTCTGTTCTGTGAATAAAAAGTTCTGAGGCTCCCTGGAAGGCAGCACTTTGGGAGACCTGAGTGTTTGGTGATGACTGGCAGGTCCCCCAGCAACTGAAGACAGTTCTTGACCAGAGTTTGGGGAGTGAGATGAACTGCATTGACAATGCTGAAAATGACCACAAAGCTGTGCAGAGAAAAGTAGATTCTTGCTGTTACTGAATCAAGACGTGCCTCTACAAACTCTTAAGCTTTGAACAGGAGTCAAGTTGGATATTTGACTGTTTAATTGCAGGCCCAATTCAAGGAAGAAAGCTATGGTTTCAGAAGCTCCGTAAGACATCAGCTCCGGGGAGCAGTTTTTCACCAGCCAATAGTTCATTAACTGAGGTGAGTACCAATGAGCTAGGTAACGAATGGGGGGGGGGGGGGCGGATGACCTCTAAGACCTTTGCTGGGATATATTTCTTATCCACTCTCTTGCAAGTATGTGAAATAGCAACTGGAGTATCCCAGATGATCTTTGCTGGGTTGAGAAAGGTTTCATTTACAAACAGAGCTAGGCAGGCAAATGAGGTTAACAGAGAACATTAAGCAATTTACGATGAGGTTCTTTAATCTCCTCAAGAGGGATCTGCAAGAAGTCAGCAATTCTCTTGACCAGATCCTGGAATTGCTTAAAAATCATCTGTCAATGATGGCAGAAGACACGAGAGCTCCATCCAGAATGAAAAATAAGATGTTGGGTACAGGAGAGACCTCTTTATCAGCTCTAGCTTCCTCCTCAAAGGATTCCTCTTGAGGATCAAATTGCCTGGAAAAAGCAGTTGATACAGGCTGCCTCTCTCCACAACAGGTGGTACTTGATGCCTTGGAGAATTATGGGAGATAGGCAGCTCAAGGGTCCCAATATGGCAAAGGAGAAGCAGCATAAGGTATAGTAGGCAGCAGCATCCATGGGTGCTCATACCAGCAAGATGCTGATTGTAATCTTTTGTCACAAGCAGATGTAGTCTTAGAGACTTCTGGAAAGGAGTCTCTATAGGAGCGAGGGAGAGAACTCTGAATTGACAGATGGGACCTAAGGAAAAGTCTTCATCAGAATCTTCTTCTTCAAACTCACTCTGGAATGATGGGGAACCTGGACAGATCTGAAAATGTTCACACTGGTACCAGGCAAGCTTCCAGTGATTTTGATGTTCTTAGTACTGACAGCACATTACAGACAAGCAGCAAAATAACGGGGCATCTCAGATACAGTGAGGTTCTGGGGAAAACAGAACTCCTGTAGTATCAAGTGTGTTACTGATATCAAATCCAGTGTTTGAATCTAGATGATGGAGGTCAAAGGCACTTATGGCACCATGAGTTTCTGAAGCTCTGAAAGAACTGTGATTGGAACCTAAGTAGTTTTCTTCAGACCAAAGAAGTAGAGAAAGAGCTTTTCTTGCTGCCTCAGTCTGCTAGCAGCACCAATGATTTCTCTAGGCCTGACGATTTCCTGGATTTTAGTTTAGGAGTGCCCTGGGTACTTGAGGAACCAGCAACTTCATGGCTACTTGAGTGAAGAAGAGCAGATGATGCCAAAGTAGCTGAAAATGTTGATGAACTCTGCTTTTTAGCAGCATATTCCCTACTCACTGAGTCCAGTGAATGGTCCTTGGAGAACTTATGAGAGGAGTCTTTTGTCTTCCTGTTACATGCCCTGGAGGTGCAGGGCTCCAATATCATGGAGGTAGAAAATCTGCTCAGGGACTGGTGTACAGGGAGTCTTTGGCCTACTGGTAAGTCAAAAGCCAAGCAGTGGTTGGGAAGGGTGAGTAGAGAAGAATTTCACCAGTCATTATGACCAACTGAAGACTGCACTCAGCTGACCTTTGAAACTTAAAATCTGTTTTTAGTCTTCTTTACAAGTTGAATACAGTGTGTGTGTTTGGTTATGTCCTCTTAAAATACAAGCTTCTCAACAATTTCTGAAAGCCCCATCCATATCAGACAGCATTAATTTCTTTGCAGCAATTACAGTGAAGTGCCTCACCTCTGGCCTGGACAATGAGCAAAAAGATTCAGAGATTCCAAGGCCAGAAGGGACCAGTGTGATCATCTAGTCTAGTGGTTTTCAAACTTTTTTCTCATGCCCTAGTTGAAAAAAATCATTTATGCCCACAACCCAACAATTCCATCTCTTTGAACAACGCACTCGTCTTTTGGCAGCAGCAGCAAGGTGGTGCTGTGACCCAGTGCCTGAGGGTCTGTGACCAAGTTGTGGGTTCTGACCCAGGGTTTGAAAACCACTGATCTAGTCTGACCTCTTGTTATGACATAGGCCACAGAACTTCCCAAAAATAAATCCTAGAGCATATATTTTAGAAAAAACATCCAATCCTGCTAATGACTCTGTTCCAATGCTTCATAAAAATCACATATTAAGAGTATCATAAAGTAACCAGACCTCAGTCTTATAACCAAAAATCCAGCAATTATCCCACTCTTTTGCCAGATTACGCTTTATGTGAACTGTTGTATAAATGAATAAGAATACTTCCTAATTTTAAAATAACAGATTTGTCAATGTGTGTATATATAAACCATCTTTGCTAGAGGAGGGGAAAAAAAGGTTACCACCCTGCTATAATGGCTGTTCTTCAAGATGCATCACTTATGTCTATTCCAAATAGGTGTGCACGTACCAAATGCAGTCACAGGAAGATTTTTCCCTTAGTGGTATGCGTCGGTTCTGCCTCTGGTGCCACCAGAGTCTTGCCCTTACGATGCCATATATAGGGCCCTGCCCACATCTTGCCTCTTCAAATCCCTCTTGCTGGTTGAGAGAGAGGCTGGGGGTCTTGGAATTTACATGAGCAACGTGTATCAAACAACAACAGTTACAGAAGACTAGTAACCCTTTTTTTTTTTTTTTTGGTGCTTCAAATGTTTACGTATGTCATTTCCAAGTAGATGACTCCCAAGCACGTCGATTGGAGAAGTTGGAGTTTGGACCGTAGTACTGTGCTTTGCCAAAGGCAGCTTTATCTCCGGCTTGCTGTGTAATAGAGTGCACAGCAAAAGTGTGAGTAGACGACCATGTTGCTGCTCTATAAATGTCCTGGATGGGGATTTAGGCCAGAAATGCTGATGAAGACATCTGTACATTTGTGAAATAAGCTGTCAATGAAGGAGCAAGCACTCCCGCAAACTTGTAATACTTCTGGATATACAATGTGGTGACCGAAGCCCAAGTTGCTGCCCAGCAAATCTCTGGATGGGAATATGGGCTAAGAAAGCTGCTGATGCCACTTGAGCTCTAGTCGAGTGCGCCTTAACGGGCCCAGGCAGCAGGGTCCCGGTGATTCAGTAGCATTCCCTTATGCAGGCTACAATCCAGGACGAGATCGTCTGCGACGTCACCAGGTTGCCCTGGAGCCTTTCCGCTGTAGCTATAAACAACTGCACTGATTTGCGGAAAGGCCTTGTCCTTTTGACGTAGAAGGCCAAGGCCCTATGAACATCCAGGGAGTGCCTCCAAGGCAAGCGGCTTGGGAAAGACCATATGCAGAAAAATGTCCTGGCTCAAGTGAAACCACCTTCACCACCTTCGAGGAAGGCCGGATACAGCCGAAGGCACACCTTGTCCTTGAAGAACACTGTGTACGGTGGTTCAGATGAGAGGACCCTGAGTTCCGACACCCTCCTGCCTGACGTGATGGCCACCAGGAAGGCTACCTTCTGCATCAGGACAGTGAGGGCACGTGGCCAGGGGTTCGAAGGGTGGGCCGGAAAGTACACGGAGCACTAGGTTGAGGTCCCACTGGGGGGAGGGGGCTCGTGCTCTTGGAAGCACTCCGTCCAGTTCTCTAAGGAAGCGTACCTCCATCGGGTGTGAGAAGACTCGGCCTTCCTCTAAGGGCCAGTGGAAAGCGGAAATGGCCGCTAGGTGGACCCTCAGTGAAGATGAGGTCAGTCCCTGATGGCTCAGGGAGTACAGGTAGTTCAGAATTACCTGGATTGGTGCCCCTAGCAGATCCACCCCTTTGGCCCTGGTCCAGCTCACAAACCTCTTCCACTTTGCCTCGTAGGTATGCCACGTGGATCGCTTTCGGCTACCCAGGAGGATGCATCTCACGTCCTCCGAGCAGGCCAGTTCCTCTGCAGTCAACCATGGAGCTTCCAGGCGGTCAGGTGGAACGAGGCCATATTCGGGTGAAAGAGGCGCCCTTTGTCCTGCAACAGCAGGTCAGGCCTGTGTGGGAGCTCCCATGATGGGCCTACTGACAGTTTGAGCAAGAGGTGAAACCAATGCTGGTGAGGCCATGCTGGGGCAATGAGGATGACTTTCGCCTTGTCCCTCTTCACCTTCAGGAGGTCTCTGTGCAGAAGTGGAAACGGGGGGAAGGCGTAGAGGAGGCTGCTCGACCAGTCCAGCAGGAGCACATCTGGCAGGGAGCCCCTCTCCAGGCCTTTGCGGGAAAAGAACAGCCGGCACTTCCTGTTCTTGTGAGTCACGAGAAGGTCCACTCGGGGACGACCCCAGTCGTGGAAGATGGATTGCGCCACCGCAGGGTGAAGGGACCACTCGTGTTGCGAATAGAAGTACCTGCTCAGGTGATCTGCTTGGCTGTTCCTTGCTCCCAGGAAGTGAGAGGCCACTAAGTGGAAACTGTACCTTATTGCCAAATCCCACAGGCGAGTCACCTCCCAACATAAGGCTGAGGAGCGGGCGCCCCCTTGATAGTTCACGTAGTGCATGGCAGTTGTGTTGTCTGTGAGGACATGTACAAATTGGCCGCGCAGATGGTCCCTGAAGACCACGCAGGTGAGCCTTATTGCCCGCAGCTCTTTCACACTGATGTGGAGGGAGACCTCCCCTGGCTCCCAGGTCCCCTGGGTGCTGGGGCCGGAACTCAGGTGGGCCCCCCACCCTACATCGGAAGCATCCGATATCAGCGATACTGAAGGGGTTGTCGAGCCGAAGGGGATTCCTTCCATCACCTTTCCCGGGTTTCTCCACCACACCAACTGACACAAAACCTGCCTCGGGAACCGCACCATCTTTGTCCCAATGACGCCTGCTGGGATGAAAGGCCGATCGGAGCCACAACTGCAGTGGGCGAAGATGGAGGCGGGAGAGGCGGACTACGGGTGTGGCAGAGAAGTCTCACGCACTGTCTGGCTGTGGTGGTTGGGTCCCTTTCAAGTGTGGCAAAGGCGTCGGCTATGACCGCGAACCTAGCTGGCGACAGGGAGGCCTTGGCCTGGACTGAATCCAGGAATGCCCCGATAAACTCTACCCTTTGAATGGGAGACAAGACTGACTTTTGCTCATTGATTAGCAGGCCCACGCAGCTGCACAAAGCGTGGGTTGTGCAGATGGCTGCCTGCAATCAGCCTTCCGTCCTCCCTCTGAGAAGCCAGTCATCTAGGTAAGGAAAGACCTGGACCCCTCTCCTTTGCAGGGCGGCCGCCACCACTGCTATGCATTTCGTCAAAACTCTTGGGGCCAATGCCAACCCAAATGGGAGGATTGTGAACTGGAAATGTCTGGTGCCCCTGACGAATCTCAGGAACTTCCTGTGACTGGGTAGGATCGAAATATGGAAGTAGGCATCCTGTAAGTCGAGGGCAGCAAACCAATCCCTGGGATCTACCAACAGGATAATGTGGTTGAGGGTGACCATCTGGAACTTCAGCTTTTTGAGGAACCTGTTTAGGCCTCGAAAGTCCAAGATGGGACGGAGGCCTCCCTTCGCTTTGGGGATCGGAAAATAGTGGGAGTAGAATCCTTCCCCTCTCTCCCCCTTTGGGACCTGCTCTACGGCACCAAGCCTCAGAAGCTTCCCCACCTCCTTGTTGAGGAGCTGCTCGTGCCCCGCGTCCTGTGGGAGGGACTGGGGGGCAGGGGGCATCTGCAAGGCTTCACGCGGAACTGCAGGGCATAACCATGGAGAACCGTCTGCAATATCCATTGGTCTGTTGTGATCAAGGCCCACTCGCGGAAGAAGGAGAGCCGGTCGCGAAAGGGGGAATGGGAGAGAACTGGGCCGGATGGAGTGTGACGCCATCCTTGGGCCTTATGTCAAAAATGCCTCCGCTGGCTGCCAGGAGGGCGCCTAGTTGATCGTGCAAGCCTGGAAGGGGAGCCAGGTTGGCTGGCCCTAGTCGGTCTTGCTCTCTCTGTCTCCGGGTCTGGAGCGGAGGCGGAAAGACTGACGTGGTTGGAAGGGCTGGCCCCACGACTGTCATCTGAGTTGACGATGGGGCTCCTGTGACGAATAAAGGCCCAGAGACCGCAGCGTCATGTGAGAGTCCTTTAGCCCATGTAACTTTGTATCTGTCTTTTCAGAGAACAATGAGGGCCCCTCGAACGGGAGATCCTGGATCAATTGCTGCACCAGCGGGGGAAGACCTGAAACCTGGAGCCAGGCCACTTGGTGTAGGCATACGGCTGACACGACTGTGTGTCCTGCCGAGTCGACGGCATCCCAGGAGGCCTGCAACGTTGCCTTCACCACCAGCGACCCTTCCTCCAGAATAGTGTTGAAATCAGAGCGTGCGTCAGGAGGCACAGAGTCTGAGACGCGTGCCAGGGAGCCCCACAGGTTAAAATTATACAGCCCCAGTAGGGCTTGGTGGTTTGTGATCTTGAGCTGCATCATGGCTGTCGAATAAAGTTTTTTTTTTACCCAACGCATCAAGCGCCTTGACATCCTTATTCCACGGCATTGCCGCTGGTTGGTCCTGACGCTCCCTCTGGTTGGTCGCCTCCACCACCAGGGAGGAGGGCTCTGGGTGGGAGTATAAGTACTGGAAGGGGGCCGCTGGGACATAGAATTTTTTCTCTGCCCCCTTACAGGGGGCTGCCGCTGACGCCGGCGTCTGCCACACTGCATTCACAATCTTTTGGACCCCTTCATGCAGGGGCAATGCCAACCGTGAGGTCCCCGAGGAGGACAGGACATTAAAGAGTGAGTCTGAACTGTCTTTCACCTACTCCGCCTGCAGACCGAGATCTGATGCTAGTCTACGCAGGAGGTCCTGATGCGCTCTAAAATTGTCAGTGGGTGTGGCCAACTCTCACGGCACCAGCTCGTCCATGCACACCAACTACTGGCTAGGCAACTGGGGTGGCACAGCGGGAGGGTCACCCCAACCGTGCTTGCCTTTGGCTAAGGGCGCAAGTCCTGGGCGACCCGGTGAGAGAGATGACAGAGAAGGTGAAGCCCCACGATCATATGACCACACATCTTTCTCTGACAAGGCAGAGCGCCCCCCATACCCGGGCTGGGCGAGCGAAGAGGACTCCTGTCCCGAGTGGGCTCTCTGCGCGAAACACCGATGGTCCCTTTGCCAAGCCGGAGAGCGGCCCTGGTGTCGCTACTGGGCCCTTTTCTGCTGCCTTCCGCGGTGCCAAGGGGCTGAGGAAGATGAAGATGATGAGGAAGAGGACAGCCGTCGCCTTTTCCTCCCTCCAGGTGGGCTCCGGTGCTGCCCTGATGATCTCCCCCGCTGCGGGGCATGCCTCGATGATTGCAATGGGCTAAACCCAGACTCTGGGTGGCCCATGTGCGCCAAGCACCTATGGCACTACCCCCGCCGTGCCGATGGTTCCATGGTGGGGCTGGCTGCGCGTTCCACCTGCGGGCGATCCCACTCAGGGGAGAGCAGGGGCGGTTTCCCCAAAGAGGGTAGCCAGAGTCATGCTTCCAGCAGGGGCGGGAGTAAGGGCAAGGCCACCAGGGCCCTTGCCGCCTCATAAGCCTCTGGTGTAGAGGGAGCTGGCACTGGCTCCACTCTCAAACCGCCCAGGGTCAAGGGAAAGTCCGCCCGCTCCGGGCTGCTGCGATCCCAACCCACATGGGCTTCTCCCTGCGGTGATGGTGCCGCTGGTGCCGGCTGATCTAGGCACGCAGCGGGGGTCCCCACCTGGGGCACTTTCTCAGAGTCCAGAGCCAGGGCTAGAGCTGCTTCCATAAGTAGGGCTTTCAGCCTGGTGTCTCGCTATCTCTTAGTGCGGGGTTTAAAGGCTCTGCAAAGCTTACACTTGTCAACGCAGTGTGCCTCCCCTAGGCACCGCAGGCACTGGTCGTGGGGGTCACTTGCGGAGAATGCCCTACTGCAGGCTGCACATGGCTTGAAGCCAGGCGAGCGAGCCATCCCCGATCCTTGTTCTCTCTCTCTCTCTTTTAAGTTTTCTGTCTTTTTCTTTACTAACTAACTAACTAAAGCTACTAAGAACTAACCAACTACTACTAAAAGTGCAGGGCAAGACACAGGCAAGCAGACAAGGCAAGCACGTGGAGCACAGCAAACCGGCAACCAACACCAATGGCGGAAAGAAGGAACTGAGGGGAGAGATGGAGCAGCAGTGGCTAGGTGGTGGTGGTCGTTGGCCATGCTAGGGGCCGCCACTGCTGCCCCTGGGAGGTCAGACTAAGGCCAAAAGCTTTCTGGCAGCTAGGCACATTGGCACATGCGCACCTGAGGGGAATGCATGTGAGCAGCTGCTCAAAGAAGAAGCTGTGTTTTTCCTGAATGGTTTTCTCCTCTCCTTAAAGGAGGCCAACTCCCGCCTGAAACCCAGAGAATGCAAGTTGTGCTCCTGACTGTTGGCATGTGGTTTTGCTAAGACGACTGAAAGGAAATATGTCCTGGTTTCTATGGAATTGGGAAATCACCTTTGGAAAGAAGACTGAGTAAAGGCAAAGACAAACCTTGACCTTAGAAAAAGTTGTGTAATGAGACACTGACATGAGAGCCATGATTTCGGATACCCTCCTGGCTGAAGTCATGGCCACCAAAAAAGCTACCTTCCAGGATAGATAGAAGAATGAGCAAGTTGCTACGAATTCAAATGGCAGTTCCATCAGTCTGGACAGCATGAGATTAAGGTCTCACAGGGGACTCATCTGACACCAGAGGATATAGCCTGTCTAAGCCCTTACGGAAATATTTGAACATGTTAGCAAAGACCAGATGGCCTGCAACTTGTGGATGAAAAGCCAGGAAGACCTTAACTGATGACACCAACACATTTTGTTGCTTCAGAAGCAACAAACGGTCCATGATAGAAGGCACTGAAGACAGAATAGATGAGATACCCTTCTGAACTGCCCAAACCAAAAATCTCTTCCGCTTGCCATGTAAGTGGTCCTTATGGAAAGTTTTCTGCTGCCACAGAGGATCTCTCTAACTGGTTCTAAGCACGCTAGTTCCAGAAGGTTCAGTCACTGACGTTCCATACCATGAGATGAGAAGATTCAAGGTTAGCATGCTGACAGTTGCCATAGCCTGGGTGATCAAGTCTAGAACCAGAGGTTGAAAAGCGTGGTGTATCAGCATTGATATGGCAAGGCTGGGGCTATCAGAATCATAGAGAAGCCTTCCTTCTTGATCTTCAACAAAACCTTATGAATGAACGGGAAGGTGGAAACATGTAGAACATCTGACCCATCTAGAGGATGAGAAATGCACTCAGGATCAATTCCAGACTCCTGATTTTGGAAGGAGCACAACTGCAGGAACTTGCTGTAGAGACTTGCTGCAACAAGTCTATGTGGGAAATTCCACCCTGTCGGAAGATGCTGGTCACCTCTACGTGAACAGATCACTTGTGACTGAGAAAGAATCTGCTGAGGCTGTTCACCCACTCATTCTGAGCTTTGGGAAGGTAGATGCAGCCGGGTGTATCGATCAAGTGAAGCAAAAGTCCCATAGTCTGAGGGCTTTCTGGCACAGGGGAGCAGAGCCTGAAACCCCTGTCTGTTTATATAAACATTGCTGTTATATTGTTTATCATGACCTAACCACACTGGCCTTCTAGATGGTACTTGGAAGGCCTGACAGGCCAGGCACACACTCTAGTACTCATACATTGATGTGGAGTAAGAGGTCTGTGAGAGATCAAAAGACCTTGGGCCCTGAGCGACCCAGGCCATCACTGAGGCATCCATCACAAGACACAGTGTGGGTTGAAGTGCAGAGAGAGGTACTTCTGTGCATACCATGCATGGGCTCAGTCACCAATACAGGGTCTCAATCAATGAGGGGGAAGTGAGACTCCTTGGTGTACATAGTCCAAACCAAGTGTTACACTTAGGCTTAGCCATGCCTTAAGTGACCCAAACTGTAGTCTCACATGCTGAACTACATATGCTCATGCGACCATATGCCCCAATAAGTTTGGGCAATCTTGAGCTGTGGTGGTGGTGAAGCACTTTAAGTACTCTATGATGTTACAGAGAAAGAGGAAACAAGATTCCAGAAGGAATGCTCTGGCCTACCCAAGTCTAACACCAGCCCCTAACGAACTATCCTCTAGGTGGGCATGAAAAGTGACTTCTGCTCCTTGCCCATAAGTCCCAAACTGTTGAATGTTGACCATATCAGGTTTACATCTGCCTCCACCTGCACCCCGATTCATCCCCTTGACTAACCAGTCATCAAGGTAAAAGACAGACTTGTAGCTTCCACTTCCTCAGGAACCCAGAGACTACTGCCATACACTTGATGAACATGCAAGGGGCTCCAGACAGGCTGAAAGATAAGACCATATAAACCAGTAGCGCACCTGACTGAATATGTCTCAAGGAATCGCCTGTGACTTGGAGATGGCCATGCGGAAGTATGCATCCTTCAAGTTAAGGGTGGCATCCCAATCCCCCAGATATACAGAGGGAATAATAGAGCCCAAAGAGACCATGCATCTATATCAATTCTTCATCAATTTGATGAGGTCTCACAGATCTGCAGGCCTGAGCTCACCTTCAGCTTTCGAGACTAGGAAATACTGAGAATAAAATCCCTTGTCCTTTAGCTCCCAAGGAACTGATTCCACTGCTCCTATTCTTAGGAGAGCTTGCACTCCTTTTAGTAGAAATTGCTCAAGGAGGTTGCCAAAGAAGGATGGAGAAATGAAGAAAATTGGAGTAACCAAGTTCCATTGTGTGTAGTATCCAGCGGTCTGATGCGACTCTGGCACACACATGCTAGAAACGGGACAGGCGTTCCAAAAATAAAAAGGGCGAGTGAATCTGCCCTGTCATCAGACACACCCTTAAAAGTTTTGTTTGGGACTGGAGGATAGCCTCATCAGTCAGGGCCCTTAACTGGAGAAAGAGTGAGGCCTCCTCCTGTAATTCCCTCATTCAGTTATAGAGGCAGAGAGAGACTGAGGTCTGAAATGCCACCTTGGAGGTGCTGGAATGTGAAGGTCCAGGAACTTCAAGGTAGCCCGAGAGTCCTTAAGTCTGTGAAGTTTGGAATCCATCTGTCCAGAGAACAGAGCTGATACCTGAAAGGGAAAGTCTTGAATAGTTTGTTGGACCTTGTGAGGGAGGCCTGAAGTTTGTTGCCACAAACTTCTTCATATGGCTATGCCAGACAACATGGTACAAACTATCACGTCTAGTGCTGCTTGGAATGAGGTCTTTGCCACAGCCTTACCCTCAGCTACGAAGGCTGTGAATTTCAGCTTGGGGTCTGGTGGCATTGTCTCCACAAACCTGGACATGGAACCCCCCAAGAGTTACACATGTATCTTCTTAGGATTGCTTGCTATAACAATGCAATTCCATGAAACACCAGAGCCATCCCTATGGATACCACTATAGGAAAATCCTTCTGGCACCTGCATATACTGTATGCACACACTTGCCTGGAATCGACATGAACAAACACTTGAAGAAGGTTTAACACAGGTTAAAGACGAACTACAAATTATTCAAATAGTATGCAATTTCTATTTTATTTTTTGGAACAGCTGAAACTATGTGTGTTAAAGCAAAAAGCCCACAGCCACACTCCCTGGCCTATGACAGCAGGAAGCAGTCGCCTTCATTGAGGGCAACCTACTTCAGTCCCTTTGGAAACAACTGTGGACTGTAGCCATCTTTGCAGTTGGAAGGTAGAAGCTACCATGGTAAAGGACATAAGGCACCTCTAATTGCCTCAATTCTTTCAGTAAACCACAAAATCCTATTATGGCAGAATTCTAAGGAAGAGAAAGATATTTAGGTAACCATGAATGTACAGAGGGAACGGTCCTCATAAATCACTACTGTAGTTAAATAACAAACCATTTTTATTTCCTTTAAGGTAAGTTCTTGCATGTTCCATCACTTGTGAGACATCACCTGTCACAAGAAGTTGAGATCTCTGGCTTACGCCAACTCTGGAGCAGTGAAGCACAGTTGCCAAAACTGTAACTATCTCTACAGTACTGTGTAGCAGTGGTTCCCATCACCTGGCAATACATTCCCAGGAAGGTAGGCTGAGGAGATATAATTAACTGTCCTCCCAAAGACAGCATCAAATCTAGAATCCACATTAGGCAAAAATGCTGTGTCAATGTGTATTCAGGACTGCAGGTAGCAGCCTTACAACTTTCTAAGATGAAATCATTATGGAGGCATCCTATTAATGCTGCCTTCAGCTCTCAGAATGAACTCCAAGTTTCTAGGTACTGAGTTTCTACCTGACATGCAACATGTCTCACCTCACAGCTTAATCCATTTAGACAGTTGCTGAACAGAAAAGTATTATTCATTTCCTAAATACCTTAGTCATTGTAGTCAACTAAAAACAGGAAGCACTCTTGATGTGTAGGGTATGGAGTCTTGTTTCTCCTCTGTTACAAACGCAGTTCTGGTTTTGGAAAGAATGCTAACACCTTACCTGATCCTGCTACTAAATTTTCGGTTTGCCACATACTGCCTACTCCTAAGGCGCTTAAAAATGGGACTCTACTCCTGCGACCCTCAAGAAGTTCATGTGAGTGCTGGTGAGACAGGATAGCAGCTGTCATGAATTTTGAAGATCAAGAGACCAGAAAGTGCATCAAAAGACCAGGGAGTCCAAACTTCTACTCTGCTTAAGATCTAAACATGGAAAACACACCCTGCTTTGAGAGCAGAGAGGGGCACAATTCTGAACAGCAGAAGCCACTACCCTACTTTTCCACCTATGTGTCCTAAGATCTGGGACTCTTACTGACCTCATGCCATCCTGGTTTGTATATGCTGAAAATGGGAGTGGACCAGGAAGGGGCTGGGGAAAGTGCTGCACAAATCCAGAGTGCCCTATGTCTAATGTGCTGAAACTTCTTTGACTGTGGGCATGTCTAAACACCCAAAGCCCCAAAGTAAAACACAAAGAAAAAACCCAACTGCCCTCCAAATCTCTGGCATCAAGTCTTGGAGCTTAGGTCAACTGACTTGAGTTAAAAACAGTGAAGTTGACAATTCTCACTAGGGCTACAGAGCAAGCTATCAGCCCCTCCCACCTTGTTGGCTCCAGCCCTGCAGCATGACATAGTAAGCTGTCCTAGGCCTGCAAACTCACTTGTATGTTTTTGTATTAAAACAACACAGATGTACCCTAAAAGTCTGAAAATTTTACTTTTGTGATACTGGGTGGATACTGAGAGATACATAGGTGGATCATTCAGTTTTCCAACACAACTGTAAAGAAATCACCAAGTCTAAAGACTGTCCTTTTAGCCGGTTAATACCACTTTAACCAATCCAACTGGCAACTGAGACAACTTGCTAACAGTCCAGAACTGGCTCTGCATCATGCAGCAAGTAACAGATTCCTGCAACCCCCGAGTAAACAACTCTTGCCTCATTGTCACATCACAGATGCACTTGTGATAACATTCACTGTTTCCAAGTACAACAGGTTAAAGAAAATATCTCTGATCCCCAACACCTTCAGAGAAAGAGGTGACATTTGGGAATATTTTATTCTTACATCATCCACTTTCCTATACTTTCCTCCCCTGAGGACCCAATTCTTTTAAGTTTCCATAATCTGCAGTGACCTCAAATTGTTTTCAGCTATTTAGACAATAATCCTGACTATACCTGTGTATAGGAGGATGCACAAAGGAAGAAACGGTCTGTGATTAAAGCACTGGACTGAATCTCAGGAGATCTGGGACCTCTTTCCAGCTCCATCACAGACTTCCTTGTGACCTTAGGCAAATCGCTTCCTCTGTATCTCAGTTTCCCCTCATGTATCAAAAACAATTCTACCTTCTCTCTCCTTTCCTTTCTCTGCCTTGCCTACTTAGTGATAAGTCCCTTTGAGGAAGTGACTGACCATCTCTTACTGCTTGTCTAGACCAGATGTGGACAAACTGCGGCTCTTCAAAGAAAAAATGCGACTCCTAGGCAGGGAGCTGCTTCAGGCTGGGGGAGTTAGTATCTCTGACCTGTCAGGCAGCTCTGCAGCCTGCAGCTCAGATGGAGCTCAGAGGAGGGGTGGGGGCTGGGGAGGAGGGAGCAGGAGCAGCAGCGACAGCTCAGAGGAGGGTAGGGGAGGAGCAGCTGGGCAGTACAGGGAAAGCATGGGGGGTCGGGGAAGCCACAGAAGGTAAAGGCACTTCAGGGAATGGAGGCAGTGAGGGACAGGACTGAGGGGATCAGGGAGGAAACAAGCTGTAATGGACTTAAAGATTAACAAATTATTGTTACTTAGTTTCTGTTTCACAGATTTCAGTCTGGATTTTATTTTGCATTACTTTATTTATTTTGGTGTGCTTTGTATTTTTTTTCATTTTCTTTTGCTGGTTGGTTTGGGTTGGCTTGTTTGTTTGTTTTGTATTTACCTTATACCGCATGCCAAAGCGGCCTCAGTTCTATCCACAGCACTTTACAAAGTTAGAGGCACCTCGTGCCTTCCCTTTACAAGTATGGTAGGCAGGAAAACAGGTTAAAATGTCTTCCACTGTAGCAGAGGGAGAAGGAATAAGCCAACGACAAATCGAACTCCTTCTTGCCAACTCTATAGAAACCTGTAGATCGAGCTCTGGACAGTTAAACAAAGGAGTTTTGTGGAACTTTTAAAGACTAACCCATTTACTTATCACATTTCTCCCATGAAAGCTCATGAGATAAATAAATGTCTTTGTCTTTAAAAGTGCCGCAGGAATCCTTGTTTGTTTTGCTGAACTAGACTAACATGGCTACCTCTTTGGAGCTCCGGACAGTTGAGGCTTTTCAGAAACCCTGAATCATTGGGATTAGGGATGAGCTGTTTTCCAAAGCATCTTCCCCCTTCAGAATTATATTATGCAGAATCCTATTCCACAAAACCAAGCCTGTTTTAAAAGACAAGTGGTGGGCCATGTACGGAGTAGGAAAGTGTTTCCCAGGACAGTTGAGTTGTCATGGGAGACAGAAGCAGTGTTCCTTCTAAGGTGATGATGTGGCTGACCAAGTTATGATGCACTTGGGGAGCCAATGAGCAGGGGCCCGGCACCGGGTCGGGGAACTGGAAGAGAACTTGCTCAGCTGCATCCAAAAGTTGCTAAGCTGTATCATCAGCTTAGGGGGAATGTTGCAGGGAAGGGCAGCATGGTCGGAGACAGCAGGAGAAGTGAGCAATGGTCAGGGACAGCAGAGAAGCAGTGGTATCGTTAAGAGGCAGCACTGGGATGCAGGGGGAAGTGTGTGGTATGTTCAGATTTTCTCACAGGCCCTAATGCATCCTACTGCTTTGTTAAAATTTGTGTTTTACAAGTCCTAAACATGAGGTGGAATACTAAGAAACAAAACTACAAAGGAGAAAAAGTTTAAAACTGAATGTAGATTACTTCCAATTTTTAGCACAACTTACTGCTGTGAAGCATTGTATTCCAGAATGCAATTTCTTAAATCAAAACATTGTGCAATACTTAGAGATCAGCACCTGTGAGAGCTTTTAGGTACTGCATTGACAAGTTACTGCCCACATTTTAAAAAAACTTGCCACTAGCCTGCAGCATTCTACATCCAGCAACAGCTTAAGTTTGTATTGTATAGGCCTAGTTTTCATGGTAACCTTAAGTAATTATTAGAATCTGACATTAGTAGGATCAATATTTGCCCTGTTGTTAAGATAAAATTAAAGTGCACAATAAATTTTAAGCTTAGTAATTTTGGAATAGGTAAAAACATATGGTTATATGCTTCAGTGTGGCTATTGAAGGTTTAATAATTGACTTGTGTGGCTCTTGGGTTCCGTAAGTTTGGCCACCCCAGTCTAGACAGTGCCACAACAGTTCTCTTCTTAGGTTCTCTCTACATTTGGTTAGGGAAAAAACTATAAACAAATAAGATATTGTATAATACAGTAGTGGTGAGGGTTCCATTATCCCTGGATGTGACTGGTGATAGCTTTCTTCAAATTGTCATTGAACCAAAAAGAGGTGGTACAATTTTACACTTGGTTTTGGTAAGTATTAAGGCTATCAGAAGGGCTGGTCATAGGAAATAAGTTTGGATTGAGGGATCAGGAGTTGATTTAATTTAAATTAAATGGCACAGGATAGTCAAACTAGGACATCAACTGTGATTCATTTTATTTCAGAAGATCAGACATTGACAAATAGACGGCATCGATTAAAGCAGTCAACTGAAATGAAGACTTGGAGTAAACTTTATACCATGCTCTCACTCTTTACAGGACAAAAAGAGATCCCATTTTACCATTAGGTACCTGGATAGAGGTTAGGAGAGATACCCAGAAGCTTGATAATTCTTTCTACACTCGGGTACCACCAGGGGACATCCAGTTGGTCTTCTTGGTGAGTACTGGGTTAAGAAGTGGGATTTGAGAAGAAGTATGCAGAGTTTTGTGTGGGGTAGGGTGGAGTCCCACTTTGAGAGGAAGTGATTATTACAGATTCCATAATTTCAGCAGCAATTAGCTCTTGGTGTATCTGAGAAACTTGTATGAGATCCCTACTAAAAATTACAGTACAAGTTGTACACACAGCTGACCAACCTGCATGAGATCCCCAAAAGATGTAATCTATTTTAGCCGTTCTGTTGAGATTGTAGTGTGTGAGATCTCAGTGAAGTTCCAAAGATTTAAAGTATTATGAACTGCAATTTAACTACAACACTACTCTAACTTTCATGAACCTTAGCAATCAGTCCCACAGAACTTGCAAGGTATGTTAAGTTTACCAATAACTATTGCATTTTTTCTAAAGTTACAAGCTCTGCCAGATGTAAATTCCACACACCATTGTTGCTTCCGTCATGAAATTTAGAAGCTCCATAAGCTCATAGGATTTTGGTCCATGAATAATTAAAAAAAAAATTAGCAATGATTCATTGTGGTTAAGAGATCTGCCGCCAGTGCATACATGAAACTTACATGAGTTACAAGCTCCACTGGGAAACCAGCAGAGTTTGTCACTTCTTTTAGCCCTGAAAGTGATAAAAATAAAATTCTTCTGAGATTAACATCTGCCAGCTGACTGGTGCTGCTTGTAAGGTGTTTGAGCTTTGGAAGGAACAGCTCCATAAATGTTGCTAATTATTAGCCTCAGCGGTTTGCGAACATAAAAACAATAAGATCTAATACAGAGAATTATCAAAAATTCTGGGTTCTGTCATCTTGCCTAATGAGTTTATAAATTTTGAGCCTAAAATGAATGGCTCAGGGAATATTTTAATTTACTAGAGATGATACTTATAAAGGTCTAAACACATTCAAAAGTTCAGCCTCATACAATACAACGATTCCCATCACTAGGGCACATAAATAAGGAAGACACAGACACTGTAGCCATATGCTGTTGCAAAGACATCCACATACATCTCCATGATCCAGAACGTTATCTTAGGATCTAATCCTTCCAGAGCTGATCATCCATTTGCCTTTGCCTGTGCCACTAAGCTAAGGAGTCGCTCAGAAAGCAGTGAAATTGCTAAACGTGGTAAAGGACAGACCACGTATGAACCATGTCATCTTCTTTGGATACATACTTGAGTCAAAAAGTGGCAAAATAATTGTTTATAGCACAGAGTTAAACTAAATACACTATCACAACAGTGCATTCCCTCCAGTGTTTTTTATGCATCACTTCTGTGTTCTGTTCCATCGCTAAGACAGTGTTGTAGGCAGGAAGCTGCTATGACTAAAATAGAAGACTATATTCTCCTACAGTTCTTTACACATCTCCAGCTCTGGAGGGGAAAAGGAGAATTAAAACCAGTGTTCCCCTGAGAAAGCCTACACAGTTCCAAAGTAGGTCATTTGAGAGGACTGGAAAGGGACAGAACTTTTAAACCACACTGGAGAGCCTTTTAAATTCACAACAGATTGTTTTTATGTACAGAGTAGGGGGAAGGGGAACCACACCACACTCACACTGGCATTACCACCACTGTAGAAGTTACAAAAACCAAAAAGGTAGTAACAGGGGACAGACGTGTGAATGAGCTGAAAAACTCTGACTGCCAACTACTACTGGCAGGAAAACATCCATCAATCTTGGATTAGTACATGGAACATTCAGTTACCTTTACTTATTTTGTTAATAAAGCCCTGCATAAAGAATATGGAGGAAATCAACAGCATAATATGCTGTACGCTGTTAGATTCATTACAATTCCGAGGATTGAAACAAAAAAATATGTACTCTTATTGTTACTGAGGACAGTGAAAGGAAAAAATTATGATTTATCCCATGCCATGAATATAGACTTCTCTAAAAGAAGCAAGAAATGATTGCTTACAATTACAATTTCTTTCAACCATAACCCATACTTGTCTAGAGAGAGAGAGAGAGACTGATTCTGAGTTATTTCATCCAATTTACTTTTTCATTTAACACTTCTATTTTTCTTTCCAAAAAGAATTAGTACATTAAATGACATCTAGAAAGGAATTACTAGCACAGAATAAATTTTTTTAAAGGTGAAAAATAAACTTGTGTTTTAACATATTTTAGTTTTAAAATAATGTAGAAGGAACTCTTTACTCTCAACTACCTACAGCCAGCTGTTTCGGGAATTCTTACATGGATGCGTGCTAGGACTGTTGCATTAGGGAAAACAGAGGAGAAAGAACATACTAAGTATCAAAGTCTATCAGCTCCAAGCAGCAACTCCACCTCTCCGTGGAGGTGACATGTTGCAAGAAGGGGGAAAGTATCATTGGGTGTGAAGAGACAAAGATTTGCATAAATGAACAGTTAAATATACCATAACTGATATATGAAATGGCAAGCAGGAGTCCTTAAGAATATGTCTGCACTGCAATTAGACACCCATGACTGGCCCATGCCAATGGACTTTGGCTAAGTGACTGTTTAATTGAGGTGTAGATGTTGGGGCTTGACCTGCTGCCTGAACTCTGAACCCTGCCACTTCACAGGGTTCCAGAGCTCAGGCAGCAACCCAAGCCCAAACATCCAAGCCATAGCTCAACAGCCCCTCACCCCAAGCCCCATGAACCAGAATCAGCTGGCACAACCCAGCCACCAGTGTTTAACTGTAGTGTTGACAAACCTGAAGACTAGAAAAAATGTGGCCTCATGAGAAATGTACAAAAACCAGTTGATGTATTTGTATTTCGATAAAGGAGTTTCTCCCTTAAAAAAAAAAAAAAAAAAAAAAAAAAAAAAAAACACAAGGAGTCCTGTGGCACCTAAAGACTAACAAAATTTATCTATCGCATGAGCTTTCTTGGGAGAAAAATCTCACCTTAGTCAAAGCATCTGATGAAGTGAGATTTTCTCCCATGAAAGCTCACGCAATAAATAAATTTGTTAGTCTTCAAATGCCACAGGACTCCTTGCTTGTTTTGCTGAACTAGACTAATATGGTTACGCCTTTGGAACTCCCTCTTAAAGCCATTCAATTCTCCAACAAGTCTGAATATGAGCACTAAATGCTCATTTCTTACCTGTGTTCCCATCCCCACTCTCCATAGGTGGTTTAGTTTCTGACGGATTGTTCATTCTTGAGTCTGCATTAAAAAAAAAGAGATAAAGAGATATAAAATAAGAGTGGAAAATCTTTATGCTACCTAAATATAAAATATTAGAAGCCTGAATGGTATTCACCTCATATAAAATGATGATAATCAGGGATGGGAATCACAAAAATGTAGGGCTGGAAGGGATTTCAAGAACTCATCTAGTCTGTCTCTATGCTAAGGTAGAACCTAAGGGATGTAATGGTGAGTTTTCCAATCAAGGACTTGGTGAAGGCCTCAGCAGTCACACACACTAAACAAGGAAGTATTAATAGAATAGAAGAAAGGACTTGCAAGGCTATGGTGCACAATACTGTTGAACAATTATAGAAGCAAAGGTCTGGTGAAAAAAGCAGTCATTAATAGGTCCAAAAATACTGGTTTATGCACATATTTGTGTTCTAATAAATAAGCTAATACAGTTATTACAAGGAGAGATATTTACCCACATCTGCATTTTTACTCGATAGGAATGTCATCAGTTTAAATTAATTTTTATGATTTTTCTCCAGTCTTCCTGTGGGTCAGTCTCAAAGTGTGTTTTCTTAATTTCCAAGTTTGCTAGTTTAATAAAGTTAGTCTTGGCAGAAATCAATTTTAAACATTTTTAGTAACTGATAGATAATATTTTTTCTAAAGCTTTTTTATTTTTATCAATTAAAATTTTCACAGATGCAGGATGGTGAGCTTACGAAGAAGTCAGACAGTTATTTAATGGTAGTACATTTGAGAGTCAAAGTTAAAGCTTTATAACCATTAAAGCACAATTTGTAAACATAGCAAAATATAAAAGTAAATATCCTTAAATGAAGCTCAAAATAAAATTCTCAAGCAGTATTCACAGTTCTTCCTTTTCCTAGCTACGCATTTCAATTACTATTGATGGAAATGTTTTTTTCACAGATTTGAGCATGTATAGTGAAATCTACCTTTACCAGTATTTCTCAGCAGTGAATGCAGAAAGCCTTCCCAGGTATCAGGGTTAGAATACAGTTTCCTCAAGCACCTAACAGTTGCTCTCAGCATAGTATCAGTTCCAACTGATGGCCCGCTAACCTCCGCATCTCATGTTTTAGACACAAGACAGGCTATGTCAAGTGGTTAAATGGAATAAAATTTGTACAGAAAAGAAAAGGAAACTCCTTAAACACAACCTCCATCCTCAGTCTAGCTCAAAATAAACCTTTTGAGTCAGGGTGTTCTTATGATGAGTGTTTAGGGTTTGCTCCTGTAATAGGTTTTTCATTAAAGCAGTGGCTCCAAACTATGATCCATTGATAAATGCTCTGCAGAAGCCTGATCATTGTCAAGAGCTGTTCTACTTTGCTCCAGTTGCCTAGTGGCCCGTTAAAGCAGCTGGAAGAATGAAAAGAAGCCAGACTAGCTGTTTCTCTGTGAATCAGCTACTCCAAAGCAGAGCAAACTGGAGCCACCCTCAGAGATCACAGCTACCAGTTTTGGCACTGAAATCAGCAACAGGAAAGGGATGCCCAGAGGAGCAGGAGAAAGAAGGGGCCAAGGTGGGAAGTGTGTCCTGTTGAGTGAGAAGAAGGGAACCAACTCACAGGAAAGTTTGTGTCAGAAGAATGAAAAACAAGCAGACCAGGCAGCAGAGCAGCATATGCAGTGTTGAAGGGAGACATAGGTAGAGCCCTACATGGATACAAATACGTGGGTCCATATCCAAACTGCATCCAAAAGAAATGGTTTGCAGATATCCGCGTTGTATCCACAGATGCGGATATAACTGGATATCTGCATATTTGCAGGGCTCTAGCCCTGTGCAGATAAAAATGTGGGTCTGTATCTGATCCGCATCCACAAGAAATGGTCCACAGATATCCATGTTGTATCCGCAGATGCAGATATAATGGGGATATGAGCTGATTTGCAGGGCTCTAGAGATAGGAAGTTAAGTAACAAGCAAAAACAGTGAGTGAGTAGTTTGTTGTTGTTGTTATTGTTAAATCAAAAGTCATTAATTCAGCTAAAAATACATCAATAACTTTCCTGATGCAACTTTTCCATGTAAGTAATTGCTGTAGTTAACTTAGGTAAGGCTTGAAAAATCCAGTCACCTGTAACAAATAGGAACCTTTCCCAAGTGGGGGGCATCGGCTTCTACAGAACCTCAGTTTTATTTCTGCGGGGGAGGTAAGGTGGGATAGAAGTTCAAGCCTTCATGGTTGAGCTTAAATCTTTCAAATGTGAGCCACATGTAATGGTTTCACTCATTTCTGCCTGAGCTGGCTGACATATCCAGAGCCAGCAACGCTGAAGGCTGGCAGAGGAGGCATTGCTTCACAATGCCCAGGAGAGGCCTGGCTCCCACTGTCAGGAGGAGGGAGCACTGGTGTGAGCACCATTCCCATCTCCTGAAGGACAAATATGTCAGTCCAACTTTTGATGCAGTGGGCATGAGGAGAGAGAACACTGCAGCAGAGGGCTATTAACTACCATCCCAGTAGAAAGCTCTATGGACGTGGTTGGAAGGCTTCTTCTAGTCTGTCTCTCTTTCCTCCCTGCCCATACAGTCAACTTGGAGAAGTACTCTCAACAACTCAACACAAATAAAAGAGCTCTGCTAGGTAGCCCAGCCACAGAGGGTTTACTGCACTGGTCTTCAGATTGGCTGAGACCTGTCTCCTCTAGGCTATAACTCCACATGGTGTGCTGCTGTCAGTTTCTGGAAAAGGGAAACTTCTGTTCACAGACATCATAGGAAAAGCTGTTGGCATGGTCCCAAATAGGTCTCTGTGTATGACCAGCATACATGGATTTACTTGGGCATGGCACTACCCAGCACTAAATCATTGAGAAAATGCTGGGGAAGAGGCAACTGGCATTAATTGCAGCCTCTAACTTTGATTCAAGTAATGCTGAGTGCCTGATCTGTGGGAGACTAAACAAGCGGACGTGGCGTACCACTGTATTTCAGTCTGGTAGCTGCCTGGGGGTAGCAGGCTTTGGGTAAGTTTTTCAACTTCTGGATACAGGGATGCTACGAGTTCATAAATGGGAAAGAAATTGGCCAGCATAATCTTAAGCGGACAGGGCAGAAGTTGTAAGACCATCACTGTTAGGCTATGGTCCACATTATGAAAAAGACTGAGTCCCTACACGAAGAAAATAGTGTTGTGCTTCCCACAGGACTTCAATGCTGAGACTAAAGCACAGGAGTCCTGATCCTCACTGAGGCCCCTACTGGCATTTTAATATAAATAACTTGTAATTATTGAAGCTAGGAAGAAAATAAATTGGGTAGAGAGCACTGCAGAATATAGTGGACATTCTCCCTCTTGCTTTTCAAATGGCTCATACAGCAAACCTTTGATTTGTTCCACACCTACTGGATGATCAATAGTTTGTTTTTGACAGAGTGGCAGACGCCATTCCACAGGGCAACAAGAACAGTTTTTCCTAGACCACACTGGGAAATCAATGTTTCAGAAAGAGGGGTTTAAGTGGTTTAGTGTTAGATCTACTACAGAATTTAGGCAGGTAATAAAATGTGCTTGCACTACGACTATTTTACTATTAAGATTCACTTCTGGTGGCAATATGTTTGCAATGCTCTGTCCTTCCATCAAATGTTAAACCCAAGAAAGGGCAAACCTTCATTACTACTTCACCAGCTTAAACTAAACCGGGGGGGGGGGGGAGGTGAGGATGACATTCTGTGCTTATTCTGCGCAGTGTCAAGACCTCTAGGGTTTCCATTGTAAATACCATCACATGCATCTGAAGTACAATACTGCTATTAACAAAATACATGATTATCTGCAGGGCACAAAGTCCTACAATAATCTAATTGATTTGTTTTGGGGATACTCAGAAGATTTTTCCTTTGCAATTAAAAATATAAGGATGCTAATGCCTTCCTTCCCTCCGACACTTCCCCCTCCTCCAGTATCTTTCTTGAGCTTTAAATAAAGGCCTTGGGCTGCAAAATAATGTCAGTATCACCTAAAAACTTAAAATTCCATCACAGAAGGAAGAATTGAAAAATGCAGGTTGATGACTGAAGTCAAACTTGGAATTTTTACATTTATTCTTGTTACTCTGACAGCAGAGCTTGAGCGTAACACATAGGAATTTACTGTGCCAGGCTTTCACTGCCCCTGTGATGTTTCAAAAAGTATTCAGAAAAACTAGAACCCAGAGAAAATGCACCAAACCAAAGTGTTAGCTAGATTGGAAATTAAGTATGTGTACATGTAAAATCATCTTAACACAGAATGTCACACGCTGTTTACCCTCACACCCATTCAAGGCAAACTGCCTCAATATTCCATCAGAACCAGCATAAATAATTCCCTGGCAAACATTGTTCAAAGGGATTCCTCAATGTCAACACACTTGCAAGTTTGAGTGAGAGAGTCAAATGTAATAGCTGCATATTTGGAAATATGCATGTTCAGATGTCTGCTTACCTCCCCCGAACCCCTGCAAAAAATTAGACTAATGGTCTAGTTATACCTTTTATTATAGAACCACAAAGAAAATAGTCTTACACCAGTGTGAGAAATTCAGAGCTCTGAAGACAAAACATTACCTATTGTAAAACAAGAAATTATTACAAATAACTTTTAAAATATAGAAAAAGGATGAAAAATGAGCACAAGACAGGCAGCTAATGGATTATCCAGATACCTTATGTGTAGCTTGTATCAATATCAGTGGCAACAACTGTGAACTCCACCCTATTTTCCATTATACAAGAAGAAATCTTGCTATTATGTCAAAAACATGCACTACCAGCTATGGAAAGAGTTCATATGAGTAAGTGGGTTGAAAATGGAACTGCTTTGTTTTTAAAAATAAAAAAGATAAAAAAAATAAATAAAAAAAAAGAAGAAGAATACATGGATCTGTGATTCAAGTCCTAAATCTGAATGTCTGTCAGAATCCAAATGCTTCTCAGAATAAAATCCCAAAAGCAAAAAGTTATGTATTAAAATGTCACCCAAGCCCAAGAGTAAATCAGTTTCTCTAATGCTGCTGAGTACAAATCTCCTACCCAGGGCGAGGGGGAAAATATGAAATAGCAGGAAGGCACTTGTTCACTAAAGCTCACTGGTGAGCTTCAGCTTTAAAATGCCTTCTGCAGTCCCTGCATATGTGATTAAGCCTCTATGCATAGTCAGCCTCACACCCTCTATTTCCATATTAAACACTCATAAGAAAGACCGGAGCTGGTACCCACCTAGAACGTAGTCACTGCAGTCCAACATTGCTGTGAAATCCTCTACAAGGTTCAGATAGTCCAACGAAAAGAAAAAAAGAGTAGGGGGGAGACTTTTTCTAACAAATGTATGCTACTGCTCTCAACAGAACAAGAAAGGGAGTTGGGGTGAGGGGGAGAAATATAACTTCAGGTATACCATAGCAATCTTCAACTGAACAGGGAAACTTCAGTTGCTCTGTGGAGTTTCAGTCTCTCCTACTAGCTGTGTCTGACATTGCCAAGGCGACTGAAGCGTGAAAAGTTCCCCTTTTCGTAATAAAATAGAAACAAAGATTGCAGCTGGCAGTTTCCATAATGAAGCTTAATCAGTATGCGCCTGATTAGGGCCTTATGCAAATCTCCCCTCGTTAGCACAGCAGCCAGCACTTTGAAGTCCATGAACAATTCATTTGCAGAGTATACTGAAAGCGTTCCCTGCATAATTTAAATCATGGTATAAATATTTATCAGCTCATTTGCATATTAATTGGCAGTGCATGAAGGGAAAAATTATCTCCCAAGTGCCAGCATAATAATTAGGGAACAAAATGAAATTTCTTCCAATAGCTTGGTTTCTCAGACCTAACTCAAGCACAGTACTGGTGGAGCAGAAATGGGAAAGAGACAGTTCTGTTAAAATGTCACTGAAATAACATGCACAAATTAGAAACAACTCTACAGACTTAAGCACCTTTAATCTTATTCCTGCTGGCAACAATAACTTCGGTAATAAAAGGGATTTGGAAAAAGCTTTTACACCATTCAAATAATCCAAGAAAACAATTAGCAAGGTAGGAGTTGAACACAGAGCTGTCAACCTGGTGTTTGCATGTCTATATGGAGTTTTCCAAATGTTAACAGGAACTGTCACAAGATGGTCCCACTCAAAAACTGAGGGCAACATTAGGGGCAAAGCAGCAGCACAATTCTTTTTAAATCATCAAAAAAATCCTTGTGATTCATTATCTGCTAATCCCTTTGCAATGCTAGATTAACAGCAGTGTATATGTCAAGCATTGTGTAACACCCGACAGCTACTAATCTATCACAAATGAAGCTGCAAAGATTTATTTTTACACTTTCAAATGATTTCCAAGTAAAAACTACTAATCCCTTCTACAAGCATAAACTAAGAGCTAAACAAGGCTTCACTGGGAGATCAGCTTCTAGAAAGGGGATACTTCATCAGGGTTGTGGTCCTTGGCCCACCAGTGATTGGCAGAATCTTGCCTTGCAAAATGGAACATTCTGAGACCCAAGTAGAGATTGGGAGTGGTCATAGTCCATGAAAGGTACACCTTACAAAGTGGTCCATAGAATAAACATACCAGAGAACCACAACTTTAGGTCAGATCTAGTAAATAAAATTTTTTTATTATAAACACACAAAATCCAATCTCCAAGACAAGAACAAGGTTTGTCTCTGAATCAAGTGGTTTAATGCACAGGCTGGATGTGAACACTCAGCAGCTTATTTTCTATTCAGAAATAGATAAAGCAATGACCAGTACTGGATGAATGCAATGATGGCCACTTTCAAGTACAAACTGATATGAATTTGTACAGTATTTATATTGTGACTCTCCTCTCTCTTTTATGAAGTGATATTCAAATCCCTGCCCCATACCCCCACCCCCACCCCAAACCAGTGCTACTGATTCAAAATTTATTTCCACTCTGGACTCACCCTCTGTTCAGGCTCTTGTCATTGCCTAACTCTCAGGGTATGCCAACACCAGAGAATCACAAGGGACATACCCCCACTACAAAGTAATGCTGAATGGGTTGCTGTAAGGCCTAATTCCACAGTGGTGCTCTACTTGCTTCTACGTAACACTAAGACTTCTGGAGGCAAACTGCATGGCTCAGAGATTTCAAATTTCAGTAAACGGTGCTATGCTATGAATGTTTTTGCAATGCACTGTGGAAGAACTACTCATCTCGGGCAACGTTTTTCAACCAGTGTGCCATGGCACACAGGTGTGGGCCGTCAGGTCTGAGCAGACGTGCCACAAAATTTTTTTAAAAACTAGGCAAAGAGCTCTGGATCGGCTCAAGAATATTCATGAGTTCATTTGGAAACTATACGGTGGTGTGCCTCAAATGAATTAAAAGGTAGTAAAGTGTGCCATGGCAGAGAAAATGTTGGGAAGAAAGGGTTGCTTACCTGTAACCGGCGTTCTTCGAGATGTGTTGCTCCTGGTCATTCCTCTGTAGGTGTTTGCACGCCACGTGCACGGAATGCCAGAATTTTTTTCCCTTAGAGTACCCATGGGGCCAGCTATAGCGCCCCCTGGAGTGGCGCCTTTGTGGCGCTCTATATAACAGCCAGCTGACCCTTCCCTCATTTCCTTCTACCATGTATTCCGGAGCGGTGAGGCGGGAGTGAATGGAATGGCCAGGAGCAACACATCTCGAAGAACACTGGTTACAGGTAAGTAACACTTTCTTCTTCTTCGAGTGATTGCTCCTGTCCATTCCTCTGTAGGTGAGTAACTAGCCTTACCTTAGGAGGCAGGAGGAATCAAAGAGGTACAGACTGGAGAACCACTCTGCCCACTGCCGCATCCTGCTGAGCCTGGCGAGTGATGGCGTAGTGTTGCGCAAAGGTATGAGTGGAGGACCAAGTCGCTGCCTTACAGATTTCTACAACTGGGACTCCTGCCAAGAAGGCTGTCGATGAAGCCTGAGCTCTAGTTGAGTGTGTGTTCACCTCAGGCAAGCGTTTCCCTTCTAGAGAATAGCATTCCTTAATACACGCAACCATCCACGAAGCAATTCGCTGAGAGGAGACTGGAAGGCCTTTCATCCTGTCAGCAATGGCTACAAAAAGTTGCAACTTGCAAAAAGGCTTTGTCCTCTCAATATAGAAGGCTAACACTCTTCGTACATCTAACGTATGGAGTCGCCTGTCTTCCTCTGAAGCATGAGGCCTAGGATGGAAGACAGGCAGGCATATATCTTGGTTAACGTGGAATTGTGACACCACCTTGGGCCTAAAGGCCAGGTGGGGATGTAGTTGGACCTTGTCCTTAAAGAACATCGTAAACGGTGGCTCCACCATCAGAACCCGGATCTCCAACACTCTCCTAGCCAATGTAATCACCACCAAGAATGCTACTTTCCAGGAGAGGCAAAGCAGAGAGCATGTAGCTAAGGGCTCAAAGGGTGGCCTTGTGAGCCTAGAAAGGACTAGGTTCAGGTCCCACTGAGCAACCAGGGCCCGCATCGACAGACAGAGTTTTGTCAAGCCTTTTAAAAAGCGTTTGACCATGGAGTGTGAAAAAACTGAAATATGCCCAGGAACTTGACGGAAGGCCGATATTCCTGCTACATGGACCTTGACTGACGTGGTTGATAAGCCACTAGATTTCAGGGACCATAGATAATCCAAGAGTCTCGGGATGGGAAGGGTAAACGGGTCCCACCCTTTGGTTCTGGACCACTGGGCAAACCTATGCCACTTTGCCTTGCAGGTGGCTCTCGTGGACTGCTTCCTACTGTTACAGAGGATCTCCCTCACTGGGAAAGAGCATTGTTGCTCCCTACGTGTTAGCCATGGAGGAGCCAGGCGTGGAGATGCACTGCCTCCAGACTGGGGTGAAGTAAGCGGCCGCTGTCCTGAGTCACCAGGTCCGATCTCAGCGGCAGTTGCACCGAGGCATGAACCGAGATCTTCAGGAGGGTCAAAAACCAGTGCTGTCTCGGCCACGCTGGTGCTATTACTATGACCTTTGCCCTGTCTGCCTTTATGTTCTGAACCACCTTGGGCACCAGCGGCGTTGGAGGAAATGCACAGAAGAGATGTTCCGCCCACGAAACGCTGAATGCGTCCGCCACTGACCTGAGACTGAGCCCCGTGAACGAGCAGAACTCTGGGCACTTCTTGTTGTGCTCTGAGGTGAACAGGTCTACTTGGGGACGACCCCACTTCCGGAAGAGGTCTTCCAGCACCTCACGGTTGAGCGACCATTCGTGTGTCATAAACCTCCGGCTCAGAGTATCCGCTAGGCTGTTCTGAAGGCCCAACAAGTATCATGCTACGGGGTGAATCTTGTGGTGAATACAGAATTCCCAAAGCTGCATCGCTTTTTGACAAGGCGGTATCGAGCGGGTTCCCCCTTGTCTGTTGATATAAAACATGGCCAAGGCGTTGTCGGTTCGAATCAACACCATTTTCCCCGCTAGGAAATTCCGAAACGCTCTGCATGCCAAACGCACGACTCTGAACTCCTTTACATTGATATGTAGGAGCATGTCTATGTCCTCCCAAAGGCCCTGCATTCTCAGGTGACCTAGATGGGCACCCCAACCTCGATCTGATGCATCTGTAACTAGACAAACAGATGGGCGCGTGGATCAGAATGGGACCCCCGAGCATAAGTTGGCTTCCCAGCCCTACCACGTGAGGGACTTCTGTGCCTGGGTTGAAAGGACACCATCGTGTCCATGCTATCCCGAGTCAGGCGAAAAACACCTGCCAGCCACATCTGGAAAGGGCATAGACGGAGGCAGGCATGTTCCACCATGAATGTGCAGGCTGCCATAAGTCCCAGCAGTCTGAGACAAACTCTGACCAAGGTAAGGGGAAACCTTGTCAGGGTCTCCACCAATTGTCTGATCGTTTGGAAGTGGGAGTACGGGAGGCTCGCCCTTGCTACCACCAAGTCCAAGACAGTGCCTACGAATTCTATTCTCTGTGTCAGTACCAATATCGATTCCTGGGCGTTTATTAGGAGACCCAGCCATGCGAATAAGTCCTGGACCGACTTCAAATGGGACAAGACTTCCTGTTTTGATCAACCTGCCACTAGCCAGTCGTCGAGGTACGGAAACAGCGTGACCCCCGACCGTCTGAGAAAGGCCGCAACTACTGATGGGCATTACGTAAAAACCCGAGGTGCCGCCAATAAACCGAACAGGAGCACAGCAAACTGTAGATGCCTCTGGCCTACAATGAACTGTAGGAATTTCCTGTGCTTGGGGTGGATCACGATATGAAAAAAAGCGTCCTGAAGGTCCAGGGCGGTGTACCAATCGCCTGGATCCAGAGAAGGGATTATCGAGGACAGTGAAACCATACGAAAATGAATCTTTCGGAGGAATTGGCTGAGCCACCTTAAATCAAAGATGGGATGAAGGCCTCCCTTTGCTTTGGGGATAAGAAAATACCGGGAATAGAACCCCTTGCCGCATAGCTTGAGAGGTACTTCCTCCACTACCCCCTTCTGCAGCAGTGTCTGAACCTCTTATAGCAGTAGCTGTTCGTAAGTGGGGTCCCTGAAGAGGGACTGGGAAGGGGGTGGGGAGAAGAAGGGGGTAACCAAGAAAACTGGAGGGAGTAGCCCTTCTGAGTGGTTTGTAGTACCTATTTGTCCGAAGTTATCTGAAACCACTCTGCCAGGTATCTGGAGAGCCTGTCCCCAAACAATGGGGCATCTGGATCCACTGAAGTAATCGGTCGGACGACCTCGAACGAACCCTCAAAAGGTCTTCTTGGGGACTGAAGACTGGCGGGAACCACTCTGGTTATTAGTCTGGTGCCCGTTGGTCCTGCGCCCTGCATGGCTCCGTCTCTTATCATAGTCCTGGCGACGTTGATACGTATGTGGTGCTGGCTGCAGTTTAAAGGGCTTCCTCTGAGCAGCTGCTGTGTGGAGCCCTAGCGATTTTATCAGGGTTCTAGAGTCTTTCAGGGTTTGCAGCCATGAATCTGTTTGCTGAGAGAAGAGGTCTGACCCTTCAAACGGAAGGTCCTGGATGGTGGCCTGGACCTCCTGCGGTAAACCTGAGGCCTGCAGCCAAGAACTTCTCCTCATCGTGATGCCCAAAGCCATGTTGCGGGCTGCTGCATCCAGGGCAGATTAGAGGAGGGCCTTGGATACCACCTTTCCTTCCTTAACTGAAGCAGTGAGGTCAGGACTAGAGTCCTGGTCTAGGGCTTCCAAAAATTTTTCAAGGGCTGTCCAGGCATTGAAGATGTGTCTACTAAGGATTGCTTGCTGGTTTGCGATCCTCAGCTGCAGGCCCCCCCCCCCATGGAATAGACCTTACACCCAAACAGGTCTAGCTTCCTCGCCTCCTTGGACTTGGGCATGGGGCCCGAGTGGCCCTGTCTTTCCCTTTCATTGGCCGCCGCCACTTCTAAGGAACCCGGCACAGGGTGAGAATAAAAATGTTCATACCCTTTGGATGGCACAAAGTACTTCTTTTCTGCCCGCTTTGCCATGGGGGGAATAAAGGCCGGGGTATGCCATAAAGATTTAGTTGTGTTTTGTATAGTCTTAATAAAAGGGAGAGCAATATGGCTTGGGCCCTCAGGGAGGAGGATGTCAACCATACGGTCCGCTTCCTCAGTAATCTCCTCCACCTGTAGTTTGAGACTCCGGGCCACCCTGCGCCGAAGCTCCTGGTGGGCTTTGGCATCATCCAGGATGGCCAGCAGTTTAGCCCCTGCCACTGCCTCATCTGGTGGTGAAGAGGAGGATTCCTCTAGGTCTGGACCCCTGGTCTCTGCCCCAGAAGGAGCTCTATGTCTCTCACTAGCCAAACTAGCACGATCCTGATCGCCCACCACTGACTGTAAATAATGGTGGTGGGCACGAGCCTGACCCTGAGTACAGAACACTTGGTTTTGGGACCCGCTCCTGGGAGACTGTGGCGGTGCTGTGGCTGACAGCGCCGGAGCGCAGTGCCAACGCTCATCATGAGGCTCTCGGTGCCGACGCACAGGGGAGCCCTCGTTCAGAGTGTGTGCCAGGGATCGGTACCGTGGAGCTCCAGCTGCTGCCACGACTGCAGACAGTACCAGCGAACGGTGCTAAGGTGGCTGGTCGGGCCTTGCTCCTCTTCTCCGACGCCAGAGAGTGGGAGCGCGATGGAGCTCAGAGGGGCGTGGGCTTTTCTCTCAATGGCACCGTTCTGCTCAGTGCCGGAGGGGCTGGACACGGTACCATCGGAATAGGCTGCTCAGTTAAGGTCTGTGCAGCCACAAACGCCTCCGGGGTCGAAAGCAAGATGACATCTTCCTCAAGGATATCCCTGGTGGGGGAGGAGGCTGAACCCAGACTGGTTTGGCGCTCCCTCTGCACCGGTGCCATATGAACAGTCGGCTGGGTTCAGACCAGCACGGTTCTTACCCTGCTCCTTAGACAGTGCCACCGGCTGGGGGGAGGGGCGCTCGCTGTCTGCCTTCTTCTTAGGTGGTGCCGGGGAAAGCGAGCGGTGCCTCTGCTTGCGGCTACCAGAGTCCGCATCTCGGTGTGGCTTCGAGGTGGTATGCTGCCTCGGTGCCAAAGCTCTCTGCACCGACAGTGCCGTGCTCGAACTCGTATCCCCGGGGGCCGAGCGCAAAGCCTCCTCCATCATGTGGAGCTTTAGTCTCTGCACTCTATCCTTTTGAGTGCGCGGTTTAAACCCACAGCAGATCTTACACTTTTCACGAAGGTGCCACTCCCCGAGACACAATAGACAAAACCCATGCGGGTCATCCACCAGCATGGGTCTTTTATAATCCACACATATTTTAAAGCTGGGCATAGCCCGACCCCGAGCCCAAGGCAGGCAGACTATCTAAAAACTAACTGATTGAAAACTAAACTAAGCAACTAATTAACTAACGATGGGTACTCCAGACGCGAGGTAACTCGCTCAGGGAGAGTACTGCTATCGCAGCAACTGTTCCAGCAACTGTCCGGGCAGTTAGAAGGAACTGAGGAGGGAAGGGCCGGCTCACTGTTATATAGAGCGCCATGAAGGTGCCACTCCAGGGGGCGCTATAGCCAGCCCTACGGGTACTCTAAGGGAAAAAATTCCAGTGTTCCATGCATGTGGCGTGCAAACACCTACAGAGGAATGGACAGGAGCAATCAATCGAAGAAGAGCCACTGATCTAGGGATCCTGGGCAGAAATGGCATAATACCAGCATTGTGTTAAAGAAAGTCATTTCTGGTGTCAACCAGCCTCTGGCCACCTGCCAGCATGGTAAGATACCCTCTTTGGAACCAATGTCGAAGAATGGCGCTCTGTATCAAAGACGGATGAGTTCAGGTGCTGATACTAGAAGCTGTGTGTGAAAGAGGGAACATGTGCCAAGGAGAGACATTCGTAACAGAGAATAAGTAGAAGACAAGAAAAGACCCAGATGTGGGATGCCTGGCATATTGTGCGGAGGCATTAGGATCAGTGCTCCGAGGTGGTTGTGCCACACACTAGACTTTGTCCATGCTACAAATGTGTCATGTTGGCCTCTGACAAGGGAGGCTTAATCAAGGTCTGCTCCATATTCCGGGCTGTGTCATCCAATTTGCATTACTATCACTACATGCAAATGGTCTGTGTGTGGGTACAAGGGATCCAGATAACACCTGAAAGGTGTACTCTGTGCTAACTAGTGAAGACAAGCCCTCAGTTACCTACTCCTCAAACTAAACACATCAAAACCAGAACTCCTCTTTCTCTAAATCATCTTGACCAAAGCTCTCCATTCTCCAGGGATGATTATATAACCTTCCCTTTGACAAGATTAGAACCTAATCCAAAATGGCCAAAATCACTATTGAAACCTATCACTATTTGAAACCATTGCTTAATGGCTTTTGGGGGGAGAGCTGAAGGTGTAGGTGTGATGAGATTGTCAGGGAAAATGCTAGTGTAGATAAGGCATAAGTTTACTCTAAGCCCTAATCTACACCTGGAGGGCTTTTTGGCAGCAAAAAAACAACAAGGAGTTGTGTGGCACTTTAAGACTAACAGATTTATTTTTTGCATGAGCTTTCGTGGGAGAAGATCCCACTTCCTCAGATGCTTCGAAGATGGGTGAACTTACAGAAAGGAATGAAACTAAACACAAGGGGGTGTAAAACATAGGATCAGGTCATTTTTGGCAGCAGTCAACTGGCAGATACACAAGGCATGTAAAACGCCTTGCATATCTGCTGGTGACTTTCTAAGCTGCTGGGACACACTGCTGAAAGCTTACCACAAATGGCTTGTAATCAGCTTTCAGCTGCATCTGTTGGGGGCAGGACTGGAACATCAAGCTGATGGTTGTGATTTTGCCACCATCAGTGAAGACATACCCTAAGCTAAAAAGCTAAAGGCTAAAGCAGTTTTCTGCAGAAGTCAAATAAAAACAGTCACAGGGCAAACTTTTTATAATTATACTCTACCTAATTTTTCTGTGCCACCCTCATTAGCTTAAACACAACTCACTTCAAAGTTTCTATGTAGTTAAATATCCTTCAGAATTCAAGCACATGCCACACAGCAGGAAAATCAAGAAAGTAAGGATTTGTCCAGATTAGAAAGTAGTATTGCTTTAACTATAGATGTGTAATACAACTGTTAACCTACATGGACACAGTTATCACTATAAAGGTGTTTAACGTGGCTATAGCTATCCTTCTACCAGAAAGAGAAAAATTCACCTGCATAGTTATATCTACACTAGGATTTGTATTAATTTAACTGTAATCAGTAAAAAACCAAATCAAACCCAAAAAAAAAGTACACTCCTAACCAACATGTATATCAGTACAATGTACATGTGTAAACCAGGGCTGGGGCAGATCTGCACTACAAAGTTTGATTTGGATATCCGTATAGCTGTCTGTCTGTCAGGACGTGTGAAAAAAACCACATCCCTTCACAACATAGCTACGCTTGCAAAATCTGCAGGCTACTGAGAGCTATACCAGCGTAAGAGAGTACCTAATTTATGACAACTGTTGTAAGTAACTGCACTGGTGCAGCTATGCTGCTGTAAGCTCTCTTGCGTAGCCTCTCTAAATGAAAGGGAGAGACCTCTCCTGTTGGCTTAATTATTTCAAGACTAACAGATTTATCTTTTGCATGAGCTTTCGTGGGAGAAGATCCCACTTCCTCAGATGCTTCGAAGATGGGTGATCTGATCCTGACCTGATCCTATGTTTTACACCCCCTTGCATTTAGTTTCATTCCTTTCTGTAAGTTCACCCATCTTCGAAGCATCTGAGGAAGTGGGATCTTCTCCCACGAAAGCTCATGCAGAAAATAAATCTGTTAGTCTTAAAGTGCCACACAACTCCTTGCTGTTTTTTCACTGGACTAGACTAACACGGCTATCCCTTTTAAAATTAATTATTTCAGCCCCTGCCAGTGGTAACATGCTTGTTGGTGGAAGAATCGCTCTCGACTATCCACTATCCTCTCAGGGCTACCTACATCAGTACTTCAGTTGGGCATGAACAACATAATTCACCCAGGAGGGTGGCTAATTCACTCCCTGAGTTACAAACAAGGAGTCCTGTGGCACTTAAAGACTAACAAATTTATTTATTACGTGAGCTTTCTTGGGAGAAAACCCCACTTCATCAGACGCTTTGAAGATGGGAGAACTTACAGAATAGGAGGAAATAAATGCAGGGAAATGTAAGTGACCTGTTCCCATGACTTACACTTTCGTGGCATTTATTTCCTCCCATTCTGTAAGTCCCCCCATCTTCAGAGCATCTGACAAAATGGGGTTCTCTCCCACAAAAGCTCATGCAATAAATAAATGTTAGTCTTGAAAAGTGCCACCAGATTCCTCGCTTGTTTTGCTGAACTGGACTAACACAGCTGCCCCTTTAATCCCTAAGTTATATAACCTACGTCAACTTAAGTGTAGCCATAGGTAAAGAACTAGGTTTCTAGTACAAACTTAGCAAATTCAAAGTACAGTGGGGACCCGTTAATGCGCGGGTGTTGGGGGACAAGCCCCCACGACCGCACGTTAAACGGACCGTGCGCAAATGGGACCCTTCCTCCTGCCCTTCACCACTCAGACTCCGCAACCCATTCCCCAACTAGTGCTGCGTGGGCTCCTGACCACTTCCCTGGCCCCTTCTGTGCCATGCAGCTGTGCGGACTTGCCGACCCCTTTCCCTGTGGGCTCTGCTGTCCTCTCCTTTACTTCCTATGCGCCATATCCCCTGCCCTCTTCCTTCTCTCTTCTTTCCACATTGGGGTTCTGCTCTGCTCCCCCCACCCCCCTTGTCTTTCTGTTCCCTGCATGGGCTTCTCTCTCTCTCCCTAGCTTTCTTTCCCTGCATGAGGGCTCCTCTTCCTCTTCCCTTCTTTCTCCGCACCATGGCTCCGCTCCGCTCCCTTCCTGTCTTCCCCTCTCCCCCAGCACAACAGCTCCGATTGTTCCCTGCTCCCCACCTTCCATCATTCCCTGCACAAGGGCTCCTCTCCTTCCCTTAACCCACACGGGTTCCTCTTCCATCTCCCAGCACTGCAGGGGCTCCCAACTCCTTTTCTGGCCCCCACTGTAATGGGCTGAATCCAGCCCCAGCTCCCAGGCTCCTTAAGTTGCTGCTCACTTCGTGCATTTCCGTGCCCAGGCCAACTTCCACCTTTAGGCACCGCGTGTTAGTGAGTCCCGTGCGTTAAGTCAATGGCTTCGGGGGAAATGACCTCAGCGTGCGTTAAGCGGATCCATGCGCAAACAGGTCGTGTGTTAACGGGTCTCCACTGTACTGTCAACTTCAAGCATCCAAAAATGATGAGTCCAGATGAAAAGTCCTGAGACTGGCCTAAAAATCTTGACATGTTAAAATAATATTGGATTCTTTTTATTTTTACCTTCTGATTTCTGAGAATTTAAGTAATAGGCTAAAAATGTGATTTCTCCACATTTATGGTGGCTAGAAATACTTACTTTTCTAAAAAATGAACACAGAAATTCTCAGGTAATCACTGACTCCTAGAACTGAGGCATTAAAAAAACCCACCAGTTACTACACCTGCCAATAACATTGTGTTTGTTTTGTTTTACTAAAACTGTATGTTTTCAGGATAGCATCCAATCCTTCTGCATAAAGCTGCTCAAGCTGAGTTTAAGGTACAAATTACATGCATATGGAACCATTCAACTACAGTTTTCTCCTGGAAGGTTGTAACAAGATTTCTATGATTAAAACTCTATATTCACTTCCCTTCTAAATCTGCACACACAAGAGTATTTTTGTGGTTATCCTAAGACTTACAAATATTTTTCTAGAAGAAGTTTGAAGACAAAATTGCAAATGGTTAGAGCAGTGGTCTCTAAACTGCAGGATACATGCCCCTAGCATAGTGCAGAAGAATATTTGAGGTGTCCAAGAAAGCTCAGGCCAGCCTCCATGGGGAACAGGAGCAGGGAGGATGTGCCACCCAGCCCTGGCCCCAACACTGGCCCTGGCCTCAGCTCTCAGCCATAGCTGTGGCTGAAGCTCCAGCCTCAGCCTGGGCTCCTGGGCATGACCCTGGTCCCCTACTCACAACCATGAACACAGTCTTACACCCAGCCACCAATTACGGCTCCCGGAGGCATGAGAGGGAGCGTGGACAGAGTCCATTACGAGTAAAGGGAAGACATGACACAAAAAGTTTGGAAACAACTGGGTTAGAAACATCTTCATTTCTTATTCCAATATTTGTTTAGGCAGTGACTGACTGAGGGTGTCTGATACCCCGTGGCCAAGCCCATCTTTGCACCCGTCTCCCTCCATTCACTTAGGGCAAGAGCAGTTCCAGACCCACACCACAGCTGCCATGGGGTCTGTACCTCCAAGGGGATGGATGTGTGAATGCCTCCCCCCTCACCCCCAACACACACTCCTACCTTGCATATGGGAACCACTGGTCCCCTGCCCGGGACAGGGCAGCCTCAACCCCCCACCTGCTCAAATTAAGGGAACAGATCAGTTAAACGAAAAAGTCAAAAGACTTAAAAATGCAATAAAATACAAGAACATCAATGAGGAATATTCATTGTATTTCACCATTTTGTTTTAATTCTTATTAGGCAACTTCCAGATTAGAGAACTGGATCCTTAATTTTCATACCTAAAGTGATTTCAGCAAAATCAAAATAGGACGCATATTCCAAATTAAGAGCCAACATATGACCTTGCCTTGAAACAACAGTGTTAATTAAAACCAATTTGGCTATTTCAGCATGAGTCTATAGGTGGACCAATCTCAAGATCCCTTTTACATTATCAAGTTCCAAAGGGGAAGCCATGTTAATCTAGTTCTGCAAAACAAGCAAGGAGTCCTGTTGCACTGAAGACTAAACTTTATTAATTACATGAACTTCAGTGGGAGAAAACCCCACCTATGTCAAGGCATCTGATGAAGTGTGATTTTCTTCCATGAAAGCTCATGTGATAAATTGGTGGTTCCCAACCTTTTCCTATATGTGGACCACTACATTGTCATTGAAAGCTTTTGAGGACCACTGCAAAAGCAGGCCATTTTAAACATTTTTAACAGCCTATGGCTTGTGGGAGTCAAACTTGTATATCAGGGAGTATTAAAAGTACAGCTATTTCTAATAATTTATTATGCTCAGTCAAACATATTGCACTCATCACAGTACATTTACCTGCAGCTATTATCTTTTTCCCCCCTCACAGACCACCTGCAGTACACTTGCAGACCACCAGTGGTCCACAGACCACAGGCTGAGAAAAAGGACTGTTACTTACCAGTAACTTCTGTTCTTCGAGATGCGCCGCTCACATCCATTCCACTTTGGTGTGCACGCACCAACGTGCCCAGCTGCTGGAAACTTTTCCCTTAGCTTGCTCCGTAGGAACAGTGGCAGCGCCCCCTAGCATGATGCACCACTGCTCCCCCTTTGCCTCCCTCTCAGTCCCTTCTTTCCGCTAACTCTGGAAACAAGGACAGCAGGTGGGGTGGAATGGATGTGAGCAGCGCATCTCAAAGAACAGAAGTTACAGGTAAGTAACTGTCTTTTTTCTTCTTTGAGCAGCTGCTCACATGCATTCTTCTTCAGTGAATAACAAGCCTTACCTCGGACAATGGGCAGAGTTTATGGTTTGTGAGAGCGAAGAACAGCCTCACCAAAGGCCACGTCTCCCCTTGCCTGCTGGACCAGGGCATAGTGGGAGGTGAAGGTATGGACAAAGGACCATGTGGCCGCCCAGCCAATGACCCGAGCTAGGAAGGCTGCAGATGAATCCTGCGCCCTGGTCGAATGTGCCTTCACTGACCCGGGGGTTGGAATCTTCGTCACCTGGTAGCTGACTTTATGCAGGAGACGATCCAAGATGAAATTGTCTGGGATGACACCGGGTTGCCCTTCAGCTGGTTCGCAACAGCGATAAAGAGCTGAGTGGATTTTCAAAAGGGTTTTGTTCTGTCAAGGTAGAAGGCAAGAGCCCTCCACACATCCAACATGTGCCATTGCCTGTGCTCATCTGAGGTATGCAGCTTGGGAAAGAACACCAGTAAGAAAATGTCTTGGTTCAAGTGAAAGTCTGAGACCACCTTTGGGAGGAAGGCCAGGTGAGGCCTCAGCCTAACCTCATCCCTGAAAAACACTCTATAAGGTAACTCGGAAAAGAGCACCTTGAGCTCTGAAACTCACCTCGCCGAGGTAACAGCTACTAGAAACATCACCTTTTGCAACAGTTCCAGAAAGGGGCAGGTGGCCAAAGGCTCAAATGGTGGCCCAGTTAGCACCCTAAGTACCAAGTTCAAGTCCCACTGAGGGGCTGGGATCCTCAACTGAGGAAAAGTCCTCTCGAGACCTCACAAGAAGCGAGCGGATACCAGGTGAGAAAACACTGGGCGACCCACCGGGGGGGGGGGGGGGGCATGAAAGGCCGAAATGGCAGCCAGATGGACCTTCAGCGACATATGAGCAAGCCCTTTCTGATTTAGAGCCCATAGGCATCCCAAGATATCTTGGATAGGGGCTGAGGTGGGGTCCAGGCCCTAAAAGTGGGCCCATAGGGAGAATCGTGACCATTTTGCCTCGTAGGTCGAGGCCCTCCTGCTGCCTATTAGAATATGCTGTACTTCCGCCAAGCAAACGACCTCCTCCCCAATCAGACACAGAGCTTTCATACAGTCAGGTGGAGCAACCTCTAGTCCAGGTGGAGGAGACAACCGTCATCCTGGGGCAGCAGGTCAGGCCTGAGTGGGAGTTCCTAGGGCGTGGCTACTGACGGCTTGGTGAGGAGATGGAACCAATGCTGCCGGGGCCAGGCGGCGGCAATCAGGATCACACTGGCCCTGTCTCTCCATATCTTCACTAAGACCCTGTGCAGGAGAGGGAACAGGGGGAAGGCATAGAAGAGGGCACCCGACCACCTCAGAAGGAGCACGTCTGTGAGGGAGTCCCGCTTCAGCCCTTTCCAGGAACAGAAGTGCCAGCACTTCCTGTTGGCTTGGGTTGCGAAGGGAATGACTTGGGGATAGCTCCAGACATGGAAAATTGAAGACAACACCTTTGAGTGGAAAGAACACTCATGCTGGGAGCTGAACTGTCTGCTGAGGTGATCTGCTTCACTGTTCATCACCCCAGGGAAGTGAGAAGCAGTCATATGGAAATCAAAAGCTATGGCTAGGTCCCACAGGCGCAGCGCTTCGAGTCACAATGCCGAAGAACTGGCTCCTCCTTGGCAGTTCGCATAATGCATGGCCGTTGTATTGTCTGTCAAGATGTGCACAAACTGACCCCGTAGCTCCTCCTGAAAGACACCACAGGCTAGCTTGATTGCGCGGAGCTCCTTCACATTGATATGCAATTTCCAACTCCAACCACCGTCCCTGAGTGCTGAGGTTGCAGGACAGGTGAGTGCCCCAGCCAATATCGGAGGCGTCTGAGATCAGCATGATCGAAGGAGTCACTGAGTTGAAGGGGATCCTGGACATGGTTGCCCAGGGGTCTTTCCGCCATAAGTGCTCCAGTATGACATCACACAGGATAGACACCACCTTGTCTATGAGATGCTTCCTGGGACGAAAGACCTACCTCAAACCACATCTGGAGGGGCCTGAGGCGCAGGCGGGCAAGACGAACCACCGGGGTAGCTGCCACCATGTGGTCTATCAGTCTGAGACAGATTCTGGCCGTCATCACTGGGGTGGCCTCGAGGGCCGATATGGCGGTGGAGATTGCAGTGTGCCTGGACTCTGGCAGGGAGGATGTGGCCTTGGAAGAGTCCAGGACTGCCCCTATGAACTCCATCCATTGCACCAGTGACAGGACAGACTTTTGTTTGTTGACCAGCAGACCGAGATGGTGACAGAGCTTCTGCGCCGAGCGGATTGCAGAACTGAGCTGGCCTCTCGAACAGCCCCTGAGGAGCCAGTTGTCTAAGTGTGGGAATATGCATACCCCTCTCCACCACAGCGTCACTGCTACCACCACCATGCATTTCGTGAAAACCCGTGGGGCGAGAGCTAGGCTGAAGGGGAGAACAGTGAACTGGAAGTGACGAGGTCCCCTCAGGAAATGTAGGAACCTTCTGTGGTGCTCACTGATCAAGACTTGGAAATATGCATCTTGCAAGTCGAGAGTGGCAAACCAGTCTCCGGGATCCAAGGATGGGATGATTGTGGTTGAGGGTGACCATGCAAAACTTTATACATCTGAGGAATCTGTTTAGGCCACAAAGGACCAGAATGGGCCTCAGGCCTCCCTCTGATTTCAGGATCAAAAAATAACGGGAATAAAACCCCTTCCTTTCCTGCCTTCTTGGGACCGGCTCTACTGCACCCAACCTGAGAAGTTTTTCTACCCCCTGGTCCAAGTGCTGTTTGTGAGAGGAGTCCCTGGAGAGGGATGAGGAGGAGGTGGTCAGGAGGCATCGCATGGAACTGAAGGGACTATCCCTCCCAGACAGTCCTCAGCCCCCAGCGGTCCAAGGTAACTGAGGCCCACTTGTGGTAAAACCAGGAAAACTGATTGAGAAAAGAAGGTCCAAAGGGGGGTGGGGCAGGGGCTCCGGTTCGTCGCCCTCGAGCATGATCTCAAAACCACCTCCACTGACTGCCAGTACTCTACCAGCTAGAACTGGAGAGCCTAGTCAGTGAGTTGACCAGTGCAGGCCCTCAAGGTCTTGACTCTCTCCCTGTTCCTTTGCCTGCTCCTGGGCCCCGGGGGTTTGCCTAGGCTGGAACGGCTGGGGCCAGGACTGCTGCCTGAACCAACGTCGAGGCACCTGAGGCGAGCAGAGACACAGGGACTGAAGCGTTGCCCGGGAGTCCTTTAATCCATGGAGTTTGCCATCCATGAGCTCTGAGAATAGTGATGTGCCCTCAAAACGGCAAGTCCTGTATAGATTGTTGGACTAGCGGTGGGAGCCCCAACACCTGTAGCCAAGCTGCCCTGCGTAGATTGACGGCTGAAGCAACAGCGCAGCCCGCTGAGTCAGCCACATCCCATGCAGCCTGCAGGGTGGTTCTCGTGACTAGGGACCCCTCATCCAGGATGGTGATAAAGTCCAGGAGACGGTCAGGGGGAAGGAACTCAGAGAAGCATGCCAAGGAGTTCCACAAGTTAAAATTGTACCGCCCCAACAGGGCTTGATGATTGGCAATTCTAAATTGCATAGTGGCCATTGAGTATTTCTTCCTGCCAAAAGCATCCAGAGACTTGGCCTCCTTACTTTTTGGTGTTAAGGCTGGCTAGCCCTGGCATTCCCGCTGATTGACTGCTTCCACCACTAGGGAGGACGGTGTGGGGTGAGTATACAGGTACTGAAACGGTACCACTGGCACATAGTATTTTTTCTCTGAGGTTTTGCATGTTGGGGCCGCAGATGCCGGGGTTTGCCAGATAGAGCTAACAATTTTAAGGACTCCTTCGTGGACAGGCAGAGCTAGCCTCAGGGGGGCTGAGGGTGACAGAAGGTTAAAAAGCGAGTCTGAACTGTCTTTCATTTCCTCTGCCTCAAGGCCCAGGTTAGATGCAAGCCTGCGCAGAAGATCCTGATGAGTTTTAAAATTGTCTGGAGGCGAAGCAGAGTCCTGTACCACTGCCTCATCGGGCGAGGGTGAGTGACATATGTGACTGTAACGAGGCTGAAATGGCCTTATGCCCATCTGGCCTTGACTGACTTATCGATCTCCCTTCGCGGTCCCAATATGACAAAGAAGAAGAAGAAGTAGAAGATGTGGCTCCTTGGGAATGGGCCCAGAAGTCACCAGGGAGCCCGCTGAGTTGCCCCTGCTGAGGAGCTTGCACAGGCAGGAACACGCTGCCCCGCAGCTAATGCGGCAAGTTGGGCTGAGAAAAATCCCCCCTCAGGGATGGCGAGCAGGAGGAGGTTGAGGAGCCCCAGTCATGGTACCGAGGCTTCTTGCCGCTTGTATGCCTCACTGCCCTTGCCCCATCTCTGCGCCGCCGGTGAGATGGCGTTGAGGAAGAGGTGGAACAAAAACAAACCCTCTTCCTCCGCACCAGAGATCTGCAGTGCTGCTTCCTCGCCATGTTCCCTTACAGGGCATGGTCCTCTGAGGATGAGCCATCATGGTCCAGGGCTGAGGGTACACTGAGCACCGCCCGCCTGACCCTCCTCCTGTGCCGGCAGCGCACCGATGGCTCTGCTGGTTCACTGCCCCGGCAGGGCGCAGGGGCTCCACTGCCACTCTGGGGAGCTGAGAGGTGGCTTTCCCCTGGATTGCGGGTGGGAATGCGACTCTGAGGAGAGTGGAGGCACAGGCAAGGCTGCCAGAGCCCTTGCCGCCTCATACACCTCTGGTGTAGAAGGAGCAGGCAGCAACTCTGCTCCACTACAGCCCAGGGTCAAGGGAGATTCTGCCCCTCCTGGGCTACTCAAGTCCTGACCCACATGGGCTTCCTGAAGCGGCGCCGGGACCGCCGGGCCTGCTTGCTCTGCCTGGGACTGCATGTCCACGTGCGCCGGAAAAAGGCCTGGGTGGTGCACAGACGTGGAGGAGTCCTGGCCTGAACTGGGGTGGTGCTAGGAGCTTCTGGTGCCAGTTTTAACATCAACTCCATTAACAGAACTCTAAGTCTGAAGTCATGATCCTTTTTAGTGCATGACTTAAAAGCTTTGCAAATCTTGCATTCGTCCATAGAGTGCGCTTCCCCCAGACATTTTAAGTACTGGTCATGGGGGTCGCTGGCCGAAAATGCTTTGCCGCAAGTGGCACAAGGTTTAAACCCAGGGGAACGGGGCATAGTCCTGTTTGACTTAACCAAACCTAATCTACAACTACTGGAACTAACTAACTAAGGGCGTATGTAAACAGTAAACAATGAACGAGAAACTAGTAGTGAACACGAGCTCAACCAATATCTCTCTCTCCACAGGGCATTCTGGTAACTGTCACAAACAGCGGAAAGAAGGAAACAGAGGGAGGCGGAGCAGCAGCGGCTATTAGGGGGAACGGGGGTACGTCATGCTCGGGGGCGCCACCACTGTTCTTACAGAGCAAGCTAAGGGAAAAGTTTCCGGCAGCTGAGCATGTTGGCGCATGCACACCAAAGTGGAATGCATGTGAGCAGCTGCTTGAAGAAGAACCACCGTGATAAATAAATGTGTTAGTTTTAAGTGCCACAGGACTGTTTGCTTCTTTTTATATTATAAATTCCATAGGGCAGAAAAGTGAAAACCTCAACCTATGGGCTATATCTGTGGGTCACTTAAGCATATTCAGAAATGCAGTTTCAAAGTATTTATTTTTAATTTGTAGGTTTCTAAACCTCACGGTTGCTAAGAAAATCTTTAAAATGTTAAGCAAATTTAAACTGCTGTAACCTTGTCTTCCTAAATCAGCTGGTCATTTGATATAATGGCTCTGAGAAGCATGAAATTTTAGGACAGCCCACTCATCCAACTGGGGTGTTGACTCCAAATCCTAATGTTGTCTAATTAATTCTATAATCACTCAACAGGAGGAGAGTGCTTTGGGATCACTAAAAAATCACAGATGCTTCAGGTAAACTAATGCACAGCAAAAAAAAAAAAAGAAATACAGATCCCAAAATTGCACCAATTTAATACAAATTAGCAGGTTGAGTTAAGGACTAGCACAGCACAGTCTTTGACTTGACCTGTTAACTCACCTGAAAACTACAGACTGCCTTATGTTCACTAGGATTTTATTTCTAGATATTTCACTACACTAAGGCCTCGTCTACGGTAGATATTGTTGGCCAAAGGTGACTTCTACCGATAAAACAATCCCTGAGTACATACTACAATGAGCCTTTTGTCAGCAAAACTGCACTGTTTTGCCAACAAAAAAATCCCACCCAGATGAGAGGTATTGCCTTTTTAGTCAAAATTAATGCAGCAGTGTCCTCACTGATGCTGCCTCATTATTCCTCCGGGGAGCTGTCATATTTGTCAATTTCACTGCGCCAACAGAAAAGCGAAATTGACATGGGGAGGAGGCCTCCAGCAGCAGGGCTTCAGCTGCCTGGGACTAACCAGGGTCCTGGGTGGCAGCCCACCCCACTGACTGGGAAGCCTCTGTGGCCAGGATCAGCCCTGGCAGCTGATGGGACTGAAGCTGCCAAGGATGAAGGAGCCCCCTGGCAGCTTCAGCCCTCCATCACCAGAGCAGTAGCAGCCCCAGGGCTCCTATATTCCCAGCAGCTTCAACTCCCCACCACTGAGGACAGGAGCTTCTGTCTGCCCCCACTACTGCAGGGGACCTGAGACAGACACTGGGGCTCCTGGGTCCCCCACAGCAGTGTGACTGAAGCTGCAAAGAGATCCTGGGTTCCTTCGCTGCCAGGGATAGAAGTGGCTTCAGCACCCCCACAGCTAGGGCTTCTGCGTCCCTGGCAGCTTCATAACCCTCCATCGCTCCCAGATCCCTGGTGGCAGTCACTGGAGCTGCTGGGGCTTCTGGGTCCCTGGATGCAGCATGGCTACAGCCATTGGGGCTCCCAGGTTGCCCCACTGTCAGGGACAGAGGAGCCCCAGCAGCTACCACCACCCTCCTCGAGACCTTGGAGCCTCAGTGGCCACTTCATAATGCTACAGGGGCTGGCGAGTCCCAGCAGCTGATTCCCTGCCACTGGCTTTCCTTGCCCTGCATAGCCCTGAGCAAAGCAGGGGGAGCCACTGGCAATGGCAGCACTTGAACTCAGAGTATTCTGAGTCCTAGCACTGCCACCTTGGCTTCCTTCGCCTTGCTTAGGTGCACAGCAAGACAAGAGGAGCCGGGGCAGCAGCAGTCCTAGGGTTGCAGCACTCAGAGAATCTCTCAAGCACTGCAGCCTGGGGATTGCTGCCAGCCTGACAGCTGCCACCGCCAGTTCCCCTCGCCCTGCTCAGCCTGTGATCAGGGCAAGGGGAGCCAGGGCTGATGGCAGGGGAGCACGGACTGGGAGTGGGTCCCAGGCTGCAGCTGCACTGCATGCAGGACACTGGGAAGCACAGGGCTGCCCTTCGTGCTTCCTCCGGACGATGGCTGCTGCTACCACTGTCCCAGGACCCCAGCAATGGGGGAGGGGGGTGGTAGCAGCAGGGAGCCTGCAGGCTCCCTGTGGGAGCTGAGAGTTTGACCTCTCAGCTCTCCACTGCCTCTTTTATCAGTCGAAGTGGTCCTACTGTGGATGCACCCCACCGACGAAAGGATTACTGTGCATACACAACCCACAGCTATAATAATAGCAGTGTCTGCCGCCGGCAACACTAAGAAAAACACTTTCCCCTTCCCTACAGCAAACACAATATCTGTGTGTAGACCAGATCAAACACAAGGAAGGGGTAGAAGAACAAAGCAGCATAGAAAAGGAAACAAGGATAGAAACAACTGATTCTAAAGGCATCTTTCATTGACTGATGCTGAATCTGATTCGAGGGAGATGATACAAGTTTTAATTACTATATTAAGGCTATACTCTCATGTTGATTTTTTTGAAAACCTCCCAATAACATAAGCAAGAAATGAAGTGTGGCCTGAGAGTAATATGTAGTCCTAAATGAATACCCCCATTATGAACCATAACAAACAACAGAATTCAGACCTCTCCAAAGAATGGACTCTGATGCACTGACGTATGGGATCCTGTTTGTCTCAAGCTCAAAGTGCAGCACAGTTTTATTTTGCAGGAAAGCCTGGACATAACACATTGTAACCACATCCCCCATCACCATGCACACTTCTTTTTATGTACAACATTCCTGAAGGTAACTTTTTATAAAAAAAGATTCCCAAGTATCACCTATTTTACCGCCTCTCCCTTTTCCTCGTATCTATTTTGTCTTTTTTACATCTAGCTCACAGTTTTCTTCGCTTTCAGGGACTTTTCCCACTCTATTTAATTTTTACAGCCAGGGCTACAGTACAAGTACAGTAAAAGGATAAGATTTTGTCACTGTGGTCTTGAAAGTCATGGATTCTATTTCAAAGATCTCTGTGAAATTAGCCTCTTTAGCTCCACTCCTGAGCACTGAGGTGGTGAGCATCAAACTGCATACTGCTGGTGGCTGTGAGGACCCCAGAGCTCTCACCCATGATTGGGCCCTGCATTCCCCAGGCTCTGTAAGAGTTTGCACCCTAAATCATGAACACACTTACAGCTTATGAAGAGCACACAATTTACGCTCATCAAGTCACGAACGACATTTGTGATCTTGCATTGTGGTAAGACAGCTGCTCTGAAACCTGCACACACTGAACACCCCTTCTCATTTCATAAAAGCATGCCTAGGGACAAAAAGCACCACATAAAAAACCCTCAGAACTCTATCTATGTATTACCTCTAAAACCAAAATTGCAACAGTTTGCTAAAGGGACTTTAATATAAAGAATCAGTTATTTTTGTTATATATAGTTTTTTTTTCATTAAAGGGACTGTACAATATGTATTTATGTTTTGAAATAGTTTACTTTCTCAAGGAAGTGAAAACTATTACATTAAGCTGTTTGTTGCATGTAAATGTTACACTGTAATGCTTCATTGTTTATTCTACTTTTTGTTGTTGTTGTTCTTGTTGCTGTGACCATACCATGACTGTTCTGTGAATTCTGCCTTCTTTCACCTTGGCAAAAACTTACCCATCATTGTGATTTTTCTGCAGCAAAATTTCTATACTAGCAAAATTCCTACTGTGATACAGTTACACCAATATGTATGTGCTTTGGCTGACATCTTTTTTTCCTTGGGAAAACAATATAAGTTGTACCAGCAAAGGCATTTTTTGTGTGCATAAGTAGAGCCCTGCACGGACATAAGTATGGGGATCCATATCCAATCTGCATCCTCAAGAAATGGTCTGTGGATATCTGTGTTGCATCCACAGACGCAGATATAATGCAGATATTCGCATGTTTGTGGGGCTCTAGCTCTGTGAAGATAAAAATATGTGGACCTATATCCAATCTGCATCTGCAAGAAATGATCCATGGATACCTATGTTGTATCTGCGAATGCAGATGTAATGTGGATATTCACAGGTATCTGCATATTTGCAGGGCTCTATGTATAAGCTAGGTCTATAGGGAGGATGCTAATATAGATATAGTCAGCAAATTTTCCTAGCATAGCCCTGGCCTAAGAAAGGAGACTGATTCCAGAGAATTCAAAGAATGATATAGAAGCATTTCAAAACAAGTACTTAAAATTCTACTGTTGCACAATGAATCTGTCTAAATTTGCTGTATTTTGTAAGAATACCTTGAGAAGTCTGAAGTGAAAATGTCCTCCAAATTAAAAAAAAAGTGTGTGTGTGTGCGCACGTGTGTGTGTCTCTCTCTCTCTCTCTCTCTCTCTAAAATAGGGACCCTAAGGGTATGTCTACACTGCCAGTAAAGTACAAACCAATGCAGAGGGAATGAGTGGGTCGGTTGCAGATCCGTTCAATCAGTCCTGGAAGTCCATTCTAGTTGCCATTATTAATCCACCTCCCTGAAAGGAGTAAGGTTGGGTCAACCAGAGGGTGTCTCTAGTTAACACATCACAATGACGACACGATACTGCAACATAAGTCTATGAGAAATACTCAAGCTATTTTATGTACCTTACATATTCCCACTGACTGCTGGTGGCAGTGTAAACCAAGCCTAAGAGTTGAAGTCTGAATCCTGCAAGGAGTCAGGAATGAAACTTGATCAGACCAATTAAAAGTCCAGGATATAAGCTAGAGAACACATACAGGCAGACTAAGCCTAGCAAGAGTTTACAATTGGCAAAGGTGGAATGGATATCCGACCTTTCCGCAGGCTATACAGCCCTGTCATTTTGGTATTTAAAAATATCTCCAACACAACTCTCCAGTGAAGGACTAAGCCAGCCTGTCAACCCTACAGCACAGCTGTCTCACCTGCCAGAGACAAAAATCAACAGAGAAAAAGCACAAACAACAAGTTGATATTCAGTGTTAGACTGACCAGCTGTATCCAATCTTCACTAGTCAGTACAAAAATCATGTAGCCCAGCATCAGCTAGAAGACCAAACATGCAAAAGGAACGTGAAAGACTGGAAAAGAATCCAAGTAGCAAAAGTTGACTTAGAGACACTAATCATCATCCCATTCCCTTCTGAAATTGTATAGTGCCTGAGATCAGGCAACATCAGCATCTGAATACAGCTGCTGACCATTGCAATAGGCAGCAGTAGCACTGGCACCCTTGGAAAAGTCCTCCTGCTCCTTCACTAACTCATTGTGATGGTCGCCATTCCAGGAGAAGACATTTCATCAGTGAAAAGGAAAGAGAAGCTGAAAAAATGATTTTGCCCTTAATTCCCAAGCAGTGCTTGATGTCACACTGATATTTAAATGTGCCATTCTTTGAAATCACCTATTAAAAATATAGAGAACACATAATGAAGTTTGCTAGGATTTAAGAAATAAGACACAATGACTCAGGAAAATGTAAAACTGCACCAAATTTAATCTCAAATCCACTCAACACATGATCAAAATCCATCTACACCCTCCCAAAATGTTTGTCAATCAGACCCCTGCATGGGTCTGCAGGAACTTTGATGAATAAGAACAGCTTTCCTGTCCAATGTTACAGTCTCAAAATGACAATCCCTTTCTGGCTGCCCACTGGCTAGTTTACACGCCCCTTTTCTTCTTTTGAATTTCCCCCAACTTAAATTGAATGCAAATATGCCAGGTGTGGTCCCCAGAACAGTAATGGGCAGATAGTCCCCACTGAGTTCCCATAGCAACATGCACAGCTGGCAATAAGAAAGAGGTTGCATCTGCCTCAGATTGACTAGAAAGTTTAAGACACTGAATGAAATGCCAATTATAGTATCTTGTAAAGGAAACATCTAATGAAAAGCCCATCCAATTCTTCCCTGACTAATATAGCAAATAAAACTACGGGTACGCTGCCCAGACTGGTTATCAGATTTCTTATCACAGGAACAGGAGAAAACTACTGTAGCTGCGACAGAAGTAGCTTACATTTGTGCAGTAAAAATAACAAAGTTTAAAATGACTGTGCTTAGAAGATATTTATGGATCTGTGTTATCAATTATATAGGCAAATAAAGAAGAGCTAGGAGCCAAAGCATACTACATATTTTAATATTAGTACTTCCTGTCAAGTTCTAGAGATTATTTCATTCGACACCATCTAGCTTTTAACGGTGCCACTATTTGCTTTCGATGCTAACTTTAACATTCATAGAATCAAACAAAAGATGGATCAAAAACTGAAAGGCAACAAGCTGCTGTACCCTGCTCTTTGGAATTAGAGCAAATTAAAAATGTACTGGAGACCAGTCAGCTGTGCTTGAGCTTCCTTTCTAAAACGGCAGCAGAGATCATCATCAGCTTAACCAGATGCCAAAGAACACACTATAAATGCCATTCATTTGTCAAAAGACAGGAGCACAGCCACACACTGCAAAGCTCAGCCTGTGCAAACAAGACTGACAGCGAGCCCTCATGCTCATAGCAGACTGACAGGCACTGATTCATTTACAAGAGAGTAATTATTTTCATGAGAGAGGAATTTAATGCATATGTTGTTATGAGCCAATGAATTTCAGCTGTACATCACAACATGTAGGAATAAAATACTAAAAACTTGTAACCTTTATCTATTACACCTGTGGCAACAATCCCATAATCCATCACTACCTTGAAAGCTGCTAATTTGCAAGAGAGTTTTAGTTTTAATTTTCTCCTACACGCATTCTCTCAATTCCCTTCCAAATTTCCCTTCAGGCTAATCAGCAGGGCTTCAAAGCTGAGCTAGTGACAATAAAGTGACCAGAGACACAGAAATGTAATGGGGTATAACCACTGGGTAAGTGAAATATGCCATATGCTGTTAAAACCGATCACTGCAAGACCAGTGAACAGAAAAAGTTCTGCAATTCATTAGAATAAGTTGATTACTAATTCCCCTTGGTAGGGGGCTGGTATAATTCAGACACTCAAAGCCGCATTACAACAACATTAAGAGCCCATCTTAAACTGACAACAGTGAGGCAATTAAGACTTTCATCTATAGCATCCAATACAGTAGCCCTTAAGTTTACACACATTAAGAACTGAAATGGGCCTTATGGAAATAGGTGGAGCTTTACATTCAAGGCAGAAAACATGCATAATGTCACTTTTCATCTATGTTTTACAATCTTTTTCTTCTCCTTTTAGACTTTGGAAGAAACAGAGCAAATCTACTTGAAGTTTGTGAACCACAACAAACAGGCTCAGTGTGGTCATCTTCTTCTTGCGATTTCACTCGGTTTATAGTTTTCCCCACTAAATAAATTTTTGATGTGACACTTAACTAGCCTTCAAAGTTTAGGAATTTTTTTCTAAAATGGAAGTAAAAAACTTTTAACATGCAGGTATTGCAACAGTATCTCAGGTCTGTGGATAGATATAAACTTCAAAGAAGTAGTGTGTCACTATCTTCAGTCTTCAAAAAGATTATCTTGGGTGTGTACAAATGACATTGCATTGACATATCCTTTAGATGGCTAAGGGTAATTTTACACAATAGTAACCTATTAGACAATTGCAGAAGACACCCAGAATACAACAGTGAGCTCTTTCATTAACAGGGCAGAGATTAACAGGGAAAATATTTTGTAAAGGTTCTAGATACCCTACCAAAACTAAATCCTGTTTCTTTTTAAAAATGTCAATTTGTGATAAATGACTATGGAGCCTTTTCATATGAGAAATGGCTCAAACGAAGTCCAGTCCAAGAGGTACTGAAAGTCATTAGAACCCAATGACTGCTGAAAAGCCTATCTGAAGTGATTTTTGGAGGAAAAAAACATCATTCAGCAATTCCTAATAGACAGGTGTTCACATAAAAAAACCAAAAACCAACCAGCAAAATCACAGCAGCACTAAATTATTCCCTTATTGGCAGTCTCAAAGGCAGTATGTATTGAATACGTCTGGGTGGAACAGTAAGGGAAGAAACTTGTACTGAAAGTATAAAAATTAAGGATTTTTTTTTTTAAATTTGGATTTTATTTAAATCATTTAATTTTTTTTAAAATCAATACTAAATCTCTCCTTTAAATAATAATAGTTACAATTAAATCTCATCACAAACATGCTATACCTATACTTACAGTCTCATAAAAATGAATTAATGGGTCTAGTCTGTGTGGCTTAACTACCAGCTCTTGCTTCTACAAAGTTTTGGGCTTTCAGTTTCTGCTTCTCAGCAGACTAAAGTCACATATGCAAAGACAGACACAGTCTGGACAGGACTGCTGTTGTATGCTGACATGCCAGTGGAGCTGGACCAGCAAGACAGAGGAGTTAGGCAGGACATTGTCTTAAAAACAGAGAAACAATATACAAAAAAGGAAGAGGCAGAATAGAAAGGAACAGTGGAGTGGACTGGAAAGAAAAAGGGAAGACATTACTCAATATACACACAGTTTCCTATATTCCCCCATACTTTTGCCACAGAAACAGTGTCATGGCTTCTGGGTGTAAGAGATACTATTTGGGACTGTTTTGAAGAAATTCCTTCCTTGGGTAAAAAGAAAAATGTGTCAAGTGCAAGCAGTGTGAGACAAGGCCAAGTAAAGTTGCAAAAATGAAACACCATAATGGAAACTGCTTATCTGAAGAAAATGATGCAGATAAAATGACACGTGGAATAGTGGTTAGTAACTTCAATAATTCACTTTGCAATGCATCATTTTTCGAGACTCTCTCTACGCCTCATATGATATACCACATAACTTCCCAAGGTGTTTGCTACATTAGATGTTGGCAGGGGAGAAAAAAGGTTTTGTTTAATTATTTAAACAAGCCATAACTAGGTTTAGAATCCATCGTTCAAGCATAAGGCACAATAAACTCCTGTAAGAGAAATCTAGAGTTGCCAGTTGTCACAGGGTGTCGGTTTCTTATTTTATATTACATAACACATGTCCCTTATTCGGAACATCATGGCCACAGACCATAATGGTGACGCCATAAGTCTACTCCCTATTTTACTTCAGCATAACTCTGCTTTCTCAAGGGAACCTCACCCTATACTTGTTTTCTCAAACAAAACAAAATAACCATAAGTACCAGTGAGTTCAATGGGGCTTACTCCAAAATTAAGTGCACTCTAAATGCAGTCAATGTTAGCTTTTTTGGTAATTTGGAATTGAATCTGTACCCTTGCTGAAAAAAATGTAAATAACTGAATAATAAAGTGAGCAAAACTAAGAAGAATGACTATTCAGAATAATTTTTGAGTTTTGTTTCAGCATCCCATTTAAGCATAAGAGAGAGACTTTGATAGTCTATCTGCAACAACTTCAGCATCAGCCGTTATTTGTAGCAGCAGCTCTCCAGCTAAACATGTTTTAGACAACCAAGTATCAGTAACAAGCAAAAGACTTCAATGAACCAGTAAAACCACCACCATGGATGGGTTTGTAGTAAGGAACAGCAAATACCAACAAGACACCACAGATGAAAAGTTATGCCACAAATTCTCCTTTTCGTACTCTTAAACATAAATACTTCATTGACATGCTTGAGTCTTTACATCCAGGTTACATTCCACCCGGTACCGCAGATATTGGTGGAAAGCTGTAGATACAGTATATGAGAAGGAACGTTAATAGTATGCAAGAAAAACTGTGGGAAATCTTGGGAATTTAAACCTTGATTGGTGGAGCAATGTACATAATAACCCAGTAATACATTTCTGTGTGACAACAGAAGATGGGGTTGCATATCATTCAGAAAGAATAGATATACTGGGAAACACCCACGTAACAGAATATTTAAAAGGAGCAGCAACGAAAGCTGTAAAACTAAACAAAATTCAACTGTTATGTGCACAGTTTATTACAGACAATGCTGCAAAAAAGGGGTGTCGCTGCCCCCAAAAAAGCCTTCAGGGCCCTGGCCCTGCTACACTGGCCCCACCCCAGGTGCCAATGTGGCCCACCAGCCCTGGGTCCTCCAGCCAGGCTTGGGACTGGATCCTACCTCTGGCAATGGCTCAGCCCCAGGTCCCCCATCTGTGCCCAAAACAGCCCTGCCTCCAGCTGCGGCCCAGTCCCAGGTCCCCCCTGGCCCAGGTTGGGACCAGAAGGATCCTGCCACCAGCAGTAGCCTGGCCCCAGGACTTCCCTGAGCTCCCCCCATTCCAGCCCTGAGCCTGAACAGGGATCTGGAGCGATTCCTAGCTTGGGTCAGGGCCGGATGGGGGAGGAACTTGGGGCACTGGCGCTGGGACTTGTTGCCTGCCACCTCCCCCACCCTACACCAGCGACACACCTGGCTGCAGACATGACAGAGACGAGAAGATACTTATCTGTGGTCGACTGTTTTGAACAATTTATTAAGAACTGGCCTATTCTTATAAAACCTTGTGAAGAAAACCGTGATAAAATAGTTCCTCCAAAGTATCTACCATTGGATTAAAGAGGAATGCAGAGGACACACCCAGTATACTAAAGCCTATATCCATACCCTTAAACAAACTTCAGAGAAACTGTTGCTGCACTGCTGATGCTATCAAAATTTGGAAGGCACCTCAAGAGACTCTGAAGAAAAACACCTCACCAGAAAGTTAAACTGAAGGCAATAAAGAGGCAAACAGATCAAGCACTAACTCCACCTCATTTTCTTGTGAACATTCTCAATCCCATATATAAAGGTAGATGTTTAACTTCTGAAGATGAAGATGCCCCCATGGCATGGGCACCTCAAAAATCACTCCTCAGTTAGGCCAGTCATCATAAACTGCAGGGCTGGAGTGGAACCATTTAAACTATACACATTTGCTGATGGTGTTTTGAACAAAGACACTTCCCTGGATTGATGGAAATCATTAGACAGGCACCTTGAGTTCCTTCAGTTGCTAAGTCAAGTTTTCACATCAACAGAGCTTCCACTGCAAGCAGAGAATATTTTCTTCACTTGGTATTATTCACTCCAATCTAAGAAGCTGTTTGGGATTTGAAGTAGAAAAACTAGTATTTCTGTTTCAATCTACGAATGAAAATGATAGTGGGAGTAGAGAAGATGAGGTTATTTGTAGAAGTTTTAAGGACAGCATATGTTTAGTGCTGTGACGAATTGTCAGTGTTAATAAAATTTGAAAAGTAAAACCAAAGAAAATTTAAGGACAGTAATCATCTGGCAACTCAGGAGACTCCTTACAACTGCAAATCTGAAACATGTATGTAATATTTAAGATTTAGTTTAATAAAACAGAAGTGCTATTGCATTTGTGTGCATGATTTTCTTCTTACCATTGCTAATCTACTGCTGCTGTGTCTGCAGCTTTACACAAGTAAGAGCTACATACTGCTTCCTAAATTAATAAAAATCAAGTTAACTAAATAAATAAATAAACAAACAAAGTATACCTTCCCAAACGCCATAAAATGCAAATTAACATATTTTAGTTATCAGATTTGCACCATTGTTTAAGAAATACGTGAAGTGGTATCAGTGGGAAATTTTATTTAAATTAAAGTTCTCTCTTAGTGACTTAAATCAGTGGTTTAAAATCAATCCACCTTGGTGGATAAAGAGAGGACTTCTTTTTGCAGGGCTGTTAATATATCTCTATTCACTTACATAAACAGTAAGAAGTTGTTGAGTGAAAAATGGAGGTTCTGGCTATGAACAGAGGACATTAGATCCTTCAGGCACCCAGAAGGACACAGGAGATAATCATAACCACTTTGATTTGCTGTGACAGTATAACCTGATCCTATGACTTGCATTCCCCTGCATTTATTTTGCTCCCATTCTGTGAGTTCCCCACCTTCAAGTGTCTGACGAAGTGGGTCTTTATCCCACAAAAGCTCATGAGATAAATAAATTTGTTAGTCTTTAAAAGTGAAACCAGACTCATTTATATTAACTCAATGTTACTGTTAAATTAATCTAACTAATTAAACTATTCAGATACTACTATAATGAAAGCTGGATAGCAGCTAACAGTGTTTGCACTGTTGCTGGTCACGGAGATTAGAGAGACAAGGTAAGTAAGGTAAATATCTTTTACTGGGCCAGCTTCTGATGGCAGAAGAAACTTTCCAGCTCCACAGAACTCTTCTTCAGGTCTGGGAAAGGCACTCTATGTCACAGCTAAATACGAGGAGGAACAGACCTTTTAGCATAAGTAGGAAAGACAGATATAAAGGCAAAGTGGAGTAGCATTGCATAATAATGACGAGATGGACTGTGAAGAAATCAGAACTGATGGAATTGATAAGTCTGTCTGGGTAAAAATCCTGTTAGGAAAGAAAACCGTTCCCTAGGATAGTGCTTGGGGTGTGTTACAGACTACTGGAATCTGATTTTGATGTAGGTAGAGACCTCTTTAAGGCTTTTAATGAAGCAAAAGGTGAAATACTACAGGGAACTGTGTGATCATGGGGGACTATCTTCCCAAATATAAAGTGAAGGACAAGTGCTAGTAGTAGTAATATGGTTCAGATTTTTCTGGATATGACGATTGATGAATTCCTTCACCGAAAAATTATTCCAACAAGAACCAACAAGAGGGCATGCCATCTTAGATTTGGTACTGGAGGCGTAAGGGACAACCTTGGAGCTAATTCAGTGGAAACTAAATGGAAGGATAAACAAAAATAGATGTCTGATGCAATCAGACAGGGTCTGAATAGGGATTTGTAATGGTTATCTCAGGGTGGCCAAACTTACGGAACTCAAGACCCACACAAGTTGGTTATTAAACCTTTGAGAGACGCACTGAGACATATAGCCATATACTTTTACCTACTCCAAAATTACTAAGTTTAAAATTCATTGCACACTTTGATTTTATCATTAAAAAAGAGGCCAAATATTGATCCTACTTATGTGAGAGTCTAATAATTACTTAAGGTTATCATGTAAAATAGGTCTATACAGTAAAAACTTAGCTGTTGCTTGATGTAGAAGACTGCAGGCTAGTGGCGAGTTTTTTAAAAAATCCTGACCATGCTGCCGCTTCTCCCCGCTGTCCCTGTCCATGCCACTTCCGTCCCGACTCCCTCCTGAATCTCCCAAGCCCTGATGCTGGCTCCCCCAGGCATGCTCAGGGCAGGAGATTTAAAACTCCTAGGCTGGGGCTGCTTTCCTAAATTTATTTGCTGATGTTCTTCCGGGAGCCATACTTTTTCATTCAAGAGCCACATGTGGCTCCCGCACCACAGTTTGGCCACACCTGGGCTATCTCCTTACCAAAACAAAAACAAAAACGACTTCTGTGGCACTTAAAGACTAAGATCATGCAATAAATGTATCTGTTAGTGTTTTAAGTGCCACAGGACTCCTTGTTTGTTTTACTGAACCAGACTAACAGGGCTGCCCCTTTGGATCTTTACAAAAAGTAAAATGCCCCTGTTCGCACATTCTCACCTTCTCATTGACTGTTGCGAATAGGCCTCATCTACACTAACTGAATTGACTTTGTTAGCACTTGCCCTCCTCATTGTAATGTTTCTCACCCTTGCAAGTGTGTGTGTGTGTGTGTGTGTATGTATGTATACACACATATACATATACACACACATGCACACATACACCTCTAAGAAGAGGTTGCTTACCTGTAACCGGTGTTCTTCGAGAGGTGTGCTCCTGGCCATTCCCTTGTAGGTGTCTGCACGCCACGTGCACGGCACACCGGAACATTTTCCCATAGCCCCACGGGGCCGGCGATAGCGCCCCCTGGAGTGGCGCCAACGCCACTCCCTATATATGGCGCCGCCGGCCCCCTCCCTCCTCAGTTCCTTCTACCCCCACTATATGAGGGGAGGCGGGAGGGAGCGGAATGGCCAGGAGCACACCTCTCGAAGAACACTGGTTACAGGTAAGCAACCTCTTCTTCTTCTTCTTCTTCGAGTGCTGCTCCTGGCCATTCCCTTGTAGGGGAGTCACTAGCCTTACCTTGGAGGTGGGATGCGTCACAGGGACGTCGACTGCAGCACTGCTGTGCCAACCGCCGCGTCTTGCCGAGCCTGCTGGGTAACAGCGTAGTGCTGAGTGAAGGTATGCGGAGAGGACCACGTCGCTGCTCTACAAATCTCTGCGATCGGGACCCCTGCGAGGAAGGCTGCTGACGCCGCCTGGGCCCTGGTCGAGTGGGCTGGGACCCTCGGGAGAGGCACTCCAGCCAGCTTATAACACTCCCTAATGCAGGCCACTATCCATGCCGCAATCCGCTGTGTAGAGACGGGTTTCCCCCGCATTCTGTCGGCTACTGCCACAAAAAGCTGAGACGACTTGCGGAAGGGTCTAGTCCGCTCTATGTAAAAAGCTAAAGCCCTCCTGACATCCAACATGTGGAGGTGACGCTCTCTGCCACAGACGCGTGAGGTTTAGGGCAGAGGACTGGCAGGTAGATATCTTGGTTCATGTGAAACTGTGACACTACCTTGGGCCTGAACGCCGGGTGAGGGCGTAGCCGTACCTTGTCTTTAAAAAAGGTGGTATACGGGGGCTCCACCAAAAAGGTGTGCAGCTCAGACACCCTCCTAGCCGAGGTGATGGCCACCAGGAACGCTACCTTCCAAGAAAGACAGAGTAGGGAGCACAATGCCAGCGGCTTGAAGGGCGGCCTGGCGAGGTGCCAAAGGACCAGGTTCAAGTCCCATTGAGGCGTCGGGGCACACACCGGAGGATACAACTTCGACAGCCCTTTGAGAAGCCTCTTCACAATAGGTATCGAAAACAAGGTGAGACATTCATCCACCCGGCGAAATGCTGCAACTGCCGCCAGGTGGACCTTGAGGGATGACAGCGATAGCCCGGTTGATTTTAGGTGCCACAGATAATCCAGGATAGAGTGAACCGGTAGTGTGTATGGGTCCAGCCCGTTGTCCCCTGCCCAGCGCACAAATCTCTGCCACTTTGCCGCATAAGACGACCTCGTAGAGACCTTCCTACTGCTACACAGCACCTGCTGCACTGGGGACGAGCATAGCAGCTCATTAGCTGTCAACCATGAAGGAGCCAGGCATGGAGGTGCAGCGCCTCCAGGTTGGGGTGGAGAAGCAGCCCGTTGTCCTGGGACAGGAGGTTGGGTCTCATGGGCAGCCGAATGGGGTCGCACCTCGAGAGCTTCAGGAGGGACGAGTACCAGTACTGGCGGGGCCATGCCGGAGCTATCAGGATGATCTTTGCTCCCTGCCTCTTTATCTGCTGAAGCGTCCTGGGAACCAGTGACGTCGGAGGGAACGCATACACTAGCCCTCCCGTCCATGGGACTTCGAATGCATCCCCCAACGAACCCGGGCCCTGGAACGAGCAAAACTGGCGGCACTTGGTGTTTCGGTGGGAAGCAAACAGATCCAATAGGGGATACCCCCACTGATGGAAAAGCGACTCCGCCACCTCTGGGTGGAGAGACCACTCGTGGGTCAAAAGCCTCCGGCTCAGGCCGTCTGCTACCGAGTTCAAAGACCCCGGGACGTAAGAGGCGATCAGGTGAATGCCGTGGCGAATACAGAAGTCCCACAGCGCTACTGCCTCCTGACAAAGGCGCCTGGAGCGGGCGCCCCCTTGCTTGTTGATGTAAAACATCGCTGGCATATTGTCCGTCTGTACTGAGGCCGTCCAGCCACAAAGCTGGTCCCGAAAAACCTTGAAAGCTAACCGCACCACCCTCAACTCCTTGACATTGATGTGTAAGGCAGAGTCTTTGCCCGCCCACAGCCCTTGAGTCTTGAGCTCGCCTAAGTGAGCACCCCACCCTTTGTCCGAGGTGTCCGACATCAAATGTACTGATGGACTGTCCATCCGGAAGGGGATCCCCGAGCACAAATTGTCCTCTTGCGTCCACCAGCGAAGGGAACGCAGGATTGATGAGGGCACCGTGACCATCAGGTCCAGAGAGTCTCTCGCCGGGTGGAACACACTCGCCAGCCATAACTGAAGGGAACGCATTCGAAGTCGGGTGTGCGGAACGACAACAGTGCAGGCCGCCATGAGCCCCAACAAGCGGAGACACTCTTGCGCCGACACCAGCGGGAATTTTAGCAGGGAGGCCACCGCGTCGCGTATCGCACAGAAGTGGGAGGCTGGGAGGGACGCCCTCACTGACCCCGAGTCTAGAACTGCCCCTATGAATTCTATCCTCTGCGAGGGTGTCAACATGGATTTTTGTCTGTTGACTATGAGGCCCAGCCGGCTCAACAGCGCACAGGTGACTGCTAAGTGGTCTCGTGTCTCCTGAGGCGATCGGCCCACTACCAGCCAATCGTCCAGGTAGGGGAAAAGGGTGACCCCTCTCCTCCTGAGGTAGACCACCACCACCACTAGGCACTTGGTGAAGACCCTCGGGGCCACCGAAAGGCCAAACGGAAGGACCGTAAACTGCAGGTGGACCTGACCCACCACAAAGCATAAGTACTTCCTGTGTCGCTGATGAATAGCAATGTGGAAGTACGCGTCCTGCAAGTCGAGGGCGGCACACCAGTCTCCCGGATCTAGAGAGGGAATGATAGATGAAAGGGAAACCATCCTGAAGCGGATCTTCCTGAGGAACCCGTTGAGCCACCATAAGTCCAGGATTGGGCGATACCCCCCTTTCGCCTTTGGGATCAGAAAGTAGCGGGAATAGAACCCCTTTCCCCTCCTGTTGGGTGGAACCTCCTCCACTGCCCCTTTTAGGAGCAGGGATCGAACTTCTTCCCTTAGTAGCCCCACTAGCGCGGGGTCCCCCTGGGTGGCTGAAGAGCGGGGCGGAGGTGCCGACGGGGGTAATGAAGCAAATTGGAGGGAGTAGCCCTCCCGTACAGTTCTGAGGACCCAACAATCCGACATAATTTTGAGCCACTCCAGGAAAAAAAGGGAAAGTCTGTTGTAAAAGGGTAGAGACTCTAGATCCTGCCAAATTGGTATGCCATCCCCGGGCTGACCCTCAAAAGTTCTTTTTCTGGGCCACTGGGTGGCGTGAACCCCCTTGGTCTCCTGTCTGGCGCCCGGCTGACCGGCGGCCACCCCTATTCCGCCTTCTATCCTCCTCCTGGCGCCGGCAGAACGGGTGCGAGGGCGGCGGCGGCTTAAAGGCCTTTCTCTGAGCTGCCGGCGTATGGAGGCCCAGAGATTTTATCAGAGCCCTGGAGTCCTTCAGGGTCTGCAAGCGGGAGTCTGTCTGCTGTGAAAACAGCTCCGACCCTTCGAAGGGCAGGTCCTGGATGGTGGCCTGCACCTCCAGGGGAAGGCCCAAAGCCTGGAGCCAGGAGCACCTCCACATTGTCACCCCCGAGGCCATCACGTGGGCCGCCGTGTCTGCTGCATCCAAGGAGGACTGCAGGAGGGCCCTAGAAACAACCTTGCCCTCCTTGACGGAGGCTGCAAACGCCTCTCTGGAGCCTTGCCCTACTGAGTCCGTAAATCTCTCCAGGGAGGACCAGGCGTTGAACATATATCTGCTCAGAATAGCCTGTTGATTTGCTATTCTGAGCTGGAGGCCTCCTGTTGAATAAGCTTTGCGCCCAAACAGGTCCAATCGCTTCCCCTCCTTGGATTTAGGTGTTGATGCCGGGTGACCTTGCCGCTCTCACTCATTCGCCGCCGCTACCACCAGGGAGCCGGGGGCGGGGTGGGAGTAAAAATGTTCATAGCCCTTGGAAGGGACAAAGTACTTTTTCTCCACCCGCTTTGTGGTCGGAGGAATAGAAGCTGGGGTATGCCACAGAGCTTTGGTCGTGTTTTGAATAGTTTTAATAAAAGGTAGGGCAATGTGGCGGGGACCTCCGGGCATGAGAATGTCCCCCATCGGGTTCTCATCCTCCGCTATCTCCTCCGCCTGTAAGTTCAGACCCTGGGCTACCCTACGGAGAAGCTCCTGGTGTGCCGCAGCATCATCCAGGGTAGAGGAGGGCTTTGCCCCAGCCACGGCCTCATCCAGGGGCAACGAAGATGACTTCCCCAGGTCCGCCCCCCCCCCCCAACAGGGCAGTCGAATGGGCACTGCGAGTGCCACTAACGACGCTCGTCTGATCGTCACCAGGCGACTCCGCTCCAGACCCATCTCCTGTATCAGGGGGAACGCTAGCCGCTGCCGAAAGAAGCCGGTGAGACTCCAAGCCCGAAACCTGGGCACCCAGGCCAAGGCTCTGACCTTGCTGAAAAGCCCAGGGGGTCCAAAGAGGCCACTGTAAGCCCGGCTGCCAACCTGACCACTGAAGATGGAATGGGTGCGCACCTTGAAGAGGTTGGGAAGGCTGACTTGACTTGGGCTGCCGCCTCGGCCCCATCTCTTCTGCTGAGCTAGACAAACAGCTGCTCCGCGGTGACCAGGGCGGTGCCAAGGAAGACGGCACCGGCGATCTGCGGCCGCTGGACAAATGACATCCCCGGTGCCAACGAGATAAACTTCGCGGAGATGATGCCGGAGAACGGTACCGTGGCGCCCCTGCCGCCGCCACCACTGCCGGAGGGACTGGAGAACGGTGCCACCGGGATGGACTCGGCACCGCATAAGCCGTCTTCGGTGCCGACCCAAAGGGAACCGGCTTCCCCCGTGACGGTACCGGTCTCAGTACCGGAGGCTCAAGCCTCGGGGTCTCAGGCTGAGCTGGGCCGCAAAGCTCCTGCACCGCCAAGAAGGCCTCCGGAGTCGTCGGCAGGATAGGGTCCTCTTCTAAAATGTCTCTAGTGGGCGACGCCTCCAATACCAGGCTGTACCGGGGTTCTCTCGACTCCTGTGCTGGAGGAGGAGAGCGGCCCTTCATTAAGTCCACACGGCCCTTTTCCCCACAGGGTGGGGAGCGCTCCCGCGGCTTCTTCTTCTTAGCCGGTGCCAGGGAAGCAGATCGGTGCCGGGGTTCCTAGCGCGGCTTGGGGGCGGGCTTTGGGGCCGAGGATGCCGGGGCGCTCTGCATCGGCACGCCGAGCTCGACGCCGAGTCCCCCGGCGCCGGACGGAGCGCCTCCTCCATTATGTGGAGTTTTAGCCGCTGGACCAGGTCTTTTTGAGTCCGCAGCTTGAAAGCCCTGCAGAGCTTACAGCGATCTGCAAGGTGGGCTTCCCCGAGACACAGCAAACACGAAGCGTGTGGGTCGTCAATGGGCATAGGCTTCTTGCAACGCCCGCAAGTCTTAAAACCGGGCATAGCCCGCCCCAGGCCCTGGAGGGCACAACGACCACTACTAACTAATTAAACTTACTACAACTAACTACAAGAACAAAAACTAACTGGGACTGTACACGATGGGAATAGACTGCAACACAGCAGAGACGTTCCGTGTGACTGATGGGCGGTAAGAAGGAACTGAGGAGGGAGGGGGCCAGCGGCGCCATATATAGGGACTGGCGTTGGCGCCACTCCAGGGTGCGTTATCGCCGGCCCCGTGGGGCTATGGGAAAATGTTCCGGTGTGCCATGCACGTGGCGTGCAGACACCTACAAGGGAATGGCCAGGAGCAGCACTCGAAGAACTGTAGTTTCTACCTCATGTATCTGACCAAATGGGTTGCACAAAGAAATTCATTAGTCTTTAAGTTGCCATAGGACTTTCATTGTTTTTGCTACACAGACTAACACCGCTACCCCTCTGAAGGACATAGCTGAGAAACATCAATATTTTCATCCTAGACTGACAACTTCAATGCCTTCACCGATTTCCACCACAATTCCAACCACCACCGATCCATAAAACAACTTCTAGAAAGCTCCCACATCAGTATCAATTTACTGAATATCAAGATTAGCTTCAGAAATTGAACTCTACAAACAACAATACACAAGAAACCCACAGATCACCAAGGATCAAGAAGTCACCCCAAACACATGGATCCAGAAGTTATCTCAAAAACACACCAAGAAATCTGTTACCTACAGCCAGGCATTCATATCTCTGAATATACTCTGAGGAAAGAGTCCAGAATACATGACTTAACACAGAGGTTTTCAGGGAAGTGTTAGTGCACCTATACAAGGCACTGGTGAGACCCCCATCTGGAATAACATGTGCAGTTCTGCTCCCCCTGTTAAAAAAAGATGAATTCAAATTGGAACAGGTGCAAAGAAAGGCTACACAGAGGGTCTGCGGAAAGGTAAACGTGGCTGATATGAGCATGCTCAAGGACCTTGGCTTGTTTAGCCTACCCAAAAGAAGGCTGAGGGATGATACGACTGCCTTCTATAAATACGTTAGAGTACTGCTTCCCAACCTGTTGTCCAGGGACCACCAGGGGTCTGTGGACATGTTGCAGGGTCTGCAGAGCCTTTCCCTACCAGGGCTGGAATCCAGCTACAGCCCTGATGCTCCCTGCCAGGGGGACAGGGCCACAGCAGCTCCCCGGCAGAGGCAAGTGCAGGAGACCATAACTGCTGCGGGTTGGCTCCCCAGCGGTGTGGGCGATGGTGGTGGTAGCGCTGCTCACTGGTGGTGTGGGCCAGATTACATAACCATCCAGCGGTCCCCAGCCTGAAAAAGGTTGGGAATCATTGCATTAGAGGGATAAATATCAGAGAGGCTGAACTCTTGAGTACAGCACCAATGTGGACACAAGAACAAATAAATACAAACTGTTCATCAGGAAATTTAGGTTTGAAACTAGACACCTTCCTAACCATCAGAGTAAAGTTCTGGAATACCCTTTCAAGGGGAGCCGTGGGGACAAAAAACTTAAGTGTCTTCAAAACTGAGCTCAATAAGTTTATGGAGAGGATGGTATGATGGGACAGCCTACTTTGGAAATTGACTGATTTCTGATCTACAGCTACTGGTGGTGGATATGCATGTGGCCTAAGAAGGGAGGATAGCTGGGGTGCATTCTTGGTTATTACAGACAATTATTTCCAGGGTAACTGGCTGGTGCAACTTGCCCACATGTTCAGGGTTTAAATGACTGCTATATTTGGGGTTGGGAAGGAATTATCCCCCTCAGGGCTGACTTGCTAGGCCTATGGGTTTTTTTCACCTTCCTCTGTAGCATGGGACAACACTCATCTGCTGGTGAATTCTGCATCTTAAAGTCCTTAAATCATGATTTGAGGTCTTAAATAACTCAGTCATAGGTTATTGCTGAAGTGGGTGGGTGAGGTTTTGAGGCCTGCATTGTGCAGGAGGTAAAACTAGACGATCACACTGGTACCCTGACCTTAGTGTCTATGAGTTCAATAGCATGCTGTGATGCTTTTGTAGTTTTATGTGGGATTTTGTAACTAAGTAGTTTTTAAATGATGTGAAATGGAGTATGCCAAGAGAAATCAGACTACTGAAAGGGCTACAGGAGTCTGGAAAGGCTGAAAGAGACTGCCTTAACATACTTAAAACTGCCTTCACCGAACAAGAACAATCCATCACGAACAGAACGCATCCTGGAGCAGACCATATGAACATCCTAACAGAACGTGCTTCAACAGAGAACTTTCTCCCTACCCTAATTGTACACCTCAAGTTCTTACCTACCCCTATACTGTAACTCATATGGTTGTAATTGTTTATACACCAAACACCCAATTGGGACCAAACCCTGAGTGAAATTTTCCTCAAATCCCCTCTTCTAGCCTTCACACAACCCTTCAGTCTCACCAAGGTCATCATCAGAAGCAAGTTCCCCACAGATCAGGACCCACCAACTCTAAGCAGCCCAGACCACTGCTGTAGCAGGTACAAAATGTGCAGACATACCTCCAGTGCTACGATGGTCAATACTACCCCAAACAAATCTGTCAAGATCCACGAGTCCTACACATACTTATCACATCACGTGATGTCCTTGTCCAGTGTACTAAATTCTCCTGTAACAACCATGCTGAAATCAAATCACTAAATTCTCAAATGAACATGCACAGAAAAATGATAAAAGACAAAGATGCCATATTACCTGTGCCCTAATATTTTTCACAAAAATGATCACTCTCTCTCTGACCTGTCAGTCACCCTCAAAGGAAATCTGCTCAACACCTTCAAAATATGGACTTCAGAGCTTAAATTCATAACTCTGCTCAACACAAAAACCCCATGATCTCAATAGAGATACTGGATTATAGCTTATTACAACAATTTGTAATCCACTAAACACCATTTTTTTTTTCCTATGACTGCAGAGGAGTTAGTCAGTCATTTCATCTTGAATGGTTCCTTACAATATGCATTAACTACTTATGATTAGCAATCTGTTTCACCTTGTATTTAGCTGTAACAACTGAGAACCGTCCCAAGACCTGAAGAAGAGCTCAGTGTAGTTTGAAAGCTTCTCTCTTTCACCAAATGGATGTTGGTCCAATAAAAAATGAACTAGAGAGACAAAGTGGATAAGGTAAATATACTGACGTTTTAAGGGGAATTTTTATTTAGATTTTTAAGATCAGAAGGGACCATTCTGGTTATATCTAGACTGACTTCCTGATAACAGAGGCCTTAGTTTCCAGTTAAACTAGAAAGCAGTGGTTCCCAATCTTTTCTGACTGTGCAGACCCCTTTCCAACCATCAAACATTTTGAAGACCAACACATGCTACTAGTTGACCTTATGCTGTTGTTTATAAAAAAAAATCTAACATAATAAAATATGTGCTCATTAATAATGTGTTATATACACATCTTATATGAAATTATATTTTATTTGAATTTGTACATTTTTCTTTTTTACAGACCCCATTCAGTAGCTTCACAGACCACCAGTGGCCTATGAAGCAAAGTCTGGGAAACACTGAAGAGCATATATTTCAGATAGATATCCAATCATGATTGAATACTTTCCAAGGGACGGAGAATCCACCATTTTCCGTGATTCTAAAGCATAACTACCCTCACTGTTCAAAATGTGTACCTTATTTATGGATTTATACTACACAAATTCAATTTCCACCTCTGGAACTTGTAATGCCTTTGTTTCAGAGTTAAACAGCTCTTCATTATCAGGGGGGAAAAAAAACACCTAACAAGAAGAATCCTGTGGCGCCTTAAAGACTAACAAATTTCTTTAGGCATAAGCTTCCATGAGCTGCAACATCTGACAAAGTGGGCATCACAGGACTCTCGTCATTTAAGGCATCACAGGACTCTTGCCATTTTCGCTGTATACAAACTAAAATGGCTACACCTCTGGAACGTTATCAGAAAGCATCTCCCTCCACAGGTACTTACAGACTGGAATCAAGTCACTTCTCAATCTTCCCTTTGATAAACTAAATAGGCAACTCCTCTAAAATTTCTTTCTTGATAAGGCAGAATTTCCAAACATTGAATCACTCTTTTTGCTCTTTTCTGAAATCTCTTTGATACATCACATCCTTCCTAAAGCGTGGATACGACAGCTGCACATAGTATTCTAGGAATGGCTTTACCAGTATTAGTACTGTACCAACACCTTCCTAAACCCAATTGATATTTCCACAGTTATAATCTAAAAATCATGCTAACCCTCTCAGCCATAGCCTTGAACTGGGAGATTCAACTACAAACTGAATACATCACAATTCCCAAGTCCTTCTGGACTTGCTGCTTTCCAGACTAGAGTCTTCCATTCTGTAAGTGGGATCTATGCTCTTTGTTCTAGGCTCATAAGCTTACATTTCACTGATGTGAAATGTAAATTTAATTAAGACATCTTTACCAGGAAATCTGGACTACACCAATCTTTGTGTTATCTTTAAATTCCTAGTAATGATTTTATATTTTCTTCCAGATCACTGACAGAGATATTAAAGTATTGGGTCAAGCACAGATCCCTGGGGAACCCTATTAAAAACACTCCTGTTTGACTAGGATTTTTCAGTTAGCCAGCTTTTAATGTGATATATTGCATAGATGTTACTTTTTAATTAAACTGCCAGTCAGCACTAAATCAAATCTATCTGTATTCAAAGGCAAAAAACTAGATCGCTACAGAGTTAGGTTTACTTGGTGACATTTCATCCAATTGCATAACACTCAGTTGAGCAAAACTCAAACCTCCAAAAACAAGGAAATGCAGCATTAAAGTTATTCACACAAGCTTAACTCTGCCCTTTTTCAAATGATGATGCACCAATATGCTCTGTTAACAGACATATGCTTACTCTGTCAACCCCACAGTTGCTGGAATGTACAAGTTCTTCATCTTTTTACAACCCATTCACTCTCTCAGAATTCCAGTCAACACAATTAAAGGACAAAAAGTAGAGCAAAAAAAGGTTGCCCTTGCCAACTTCTCTCTACCATCTTCAAATTGGGCCTTAATACATATGCTTAAAGCAGCCCTTGGTGCAGCAAGATTCAGCAGGTTCCAGATCTCGAAAAAACACTCACACACTTGCCCAATTCCCCACACAAACGCTTCCTGGCCTTCCACAACTCCTTTACACTTACTCACAGGACACCATCTCTCATTTCCTCTTAACCAACCATTAAAACATTCAAATCTTTTCACATTCCACCTTACCACTGCCAATATCTTCTCTATTAAAAGCCCTATGCCCTCTTGTAAGCACAACCTTTTATACAACTCCATACAGAAATGATGCATACTGCAACATGAAGGTACATGTGCACCTCAACTCTTTCCTCATGCAATGGAAAATATAACGCTCTTAACTCTGTCACATGACACACCTCAAAGAAATGCACAGATTTCACAGACTCATCTCTGCCATTCAGTACAGCTACATCTGAATCTGACCACACTCTCTTTACCCGGAATACATGAAGACAATACATGCTTCGACTGCTCTCACGTCCCAGCTTGATGATGCCAATACCCATTGTAAAAAAAACCCTTCTATTCTGATAATTATATAACATACATGACTCTACACTCAGTTATAAATACTGGGTCCTGAAAATACACATGGCATACCTTCTCTTAGCACACATGCATCAAAGACTGCAAAACAGAGCTTCTTAATCAATCACAGATGTCACAGACCTCAAACCAGCCCACCCATACATAGCGATCCTTCTTGACTTATACAGTACATCATCCCTGAAACTTCCGCAACAATGCAAAGTATCAAGCCCTCCCTCCCCCCCATGAGGAAACATCCAAGAGGTGAAAGGATAAAGTGCCTCCGTGGCCTAGCTTGGTCCCCAGGGCTCTTCCCAAGTTACTGGGACTTCGACACGATCCCATTAACTGCCCCTTGGGTCAGGGTGGCATAGCCCAGCAGCCAGAGTCAGGATGGCACACAGCCTATATAGGCCAAAGTCAGTAACAAGGGTGTCTGCTACAGGGGTGCAACACCCCAGGTAAGGGGTTGAGGCCCTCCCGCTCCACTTAGCCCCCAGCCCAGGGCCCAAGCAGCACCAGGTATACGGAACCAAGTCAGCGGGGATCTATACCAAAACACGCTGGCTTTGTTCCTGTATTACTACTGGGTCCCCCTTTCAGGCCCCAGGTCACTGTAGTGGTCCTCTCCTGGGTCTCCCAGCTGTTCACTCTCCCCTTTCGCAGCACCCACTGTCCGCTCCTCCTGGGGGTCATGGAGCCTGTCAGCAACAGTACTCTCTCGGGCAACCATCCTTGAGTGGTCCACAGTGGGTGTCTGCTCCTCAACAAGGCCTCCACGGTTGCTCTGGCTCACAGGTAAGAGCCAATACAACTCCTGGCAGGAGCCTCCAGTATGCATCTTTCCTCCTCACTTGTCAACCCCAAATGAACTAAGCTGCTCCTTTTTATACTGGGGCAGCAGTTGGAGCATGTCCAGCAGGGTTAAAGGGGTGGAACTTCCTCTGCCCAGAGAGTATGCTAGGCCTGTTTAGTGCAGGATAAACCCACCCCATCATGTCTCCATTAGAAAAATCTGTCATATTTACACATCTTCAGGGAACTGCACTATATCTAGAATGCATTAAAGAGTTCAGAAAAAAGAGGCACTACAAAATAGTTGACAATTACACTGTTTAAGCTCAGTAACATTCAAAATAAGATGCCCTACTCCAGGATTATAAAAAAAAAAACAAGGAGTCATGTGGCACTTTAAGACTAACAGATTTATTTTTCGCATAAGCTTTCATGGGAGAAAATCCCACTTCATCATATGCTTCAAAGATGGGTGAACTTACAGAATGGAATGAAAATAAATGCAAGGGGGTGTAAAACATAAGATCAGGTCATACAGTAACAGCAAATCAGAGCAGTTGTTAGGTTCAAACCATGGGAAGCCTGAAGTCAAATTACCTTTTGTAACGGGAAAAGAACCCATAGTCTCAATTCAATCCTGCTTTCACAGAATTTAGCTTGCATATTAATTCAAGTTCAGCTGTTTCTCTTTGAAGTCTTGATGTCCCAGCCACATTTCTGACGACAGTCATTAACAAATCATTTATCAAGTGATTAGAAAGATGGAAGTGCTCAGGAACTGGTTTCTTTGTGATTTCTGATATCAGCTCTGTGTTCATTTATCCTTTTGTGCAGTGATCGTCCTGTTTGTCCAATGTATAAGGTGTTGGGGCATTTCTTGCACATGATGGCATAGATCACATTAGTAGATGAGCAGGTAAATGAGCCTTTGATGGAGTAGCAGGCTTGATTAGGACATATGATGGTATCTGTTGTGTAGATATGTAGGCAGACTTGGCAGCGTAGGGAACTACATTTTCCCCACAATACAGATCCACTGGAAAACAGAGAGATCAGCTGGGAATTAACTTGAGCCAGCTTGTCCTTCACCCCTATCAGTACAGTTTGGGAAACTTTGTTTGCAAGTCTTAAAAATCAAGTATGCAGCCTCAGATTTTTCCCAAACTGCCCATTGGCTCCCCAATATCACTACTTCTCTAGTGTGAATATCTAATGTCCCTCAAATACACAAGTATTTTTTTAAAGACAGAAACTCTGGAATGGGGTAGTGGCATACTAAGAGATCCCTTATAAGCCTTCAAAGGTAAAACACCCAGTTACGGTCATGTTCCTTCCCAGTGGAGGTGAGCTCTTCAAAAGCTGCTCAGCTTTCCCATGCAAATATCTGGTAAATTATTACCACGGTCTGCATTGCAAGAGATCAGTAGTTTTTTAACTGTCATACTGCTGTACTTGCTGTGATAGCCACAGAACAGGCAACTAACTACCATCAATAGCTGCACAATAGACAGAGATGCCCTATTCACACTCAAAACCTTTCATTATGTCTGGGATACTTCCATCAGCAACCATGCTCCTCCATAGGACCTTTATTTTTGTATGAGGTTCCTCCCGTGGACATTCCAGAAGACATCCTTTCTCATTCAGCAGCTTCCAGGACTACCTCATCCTTCTACCAAAAAGTGATCAAAATATGACCCAGAATCAAATGAGGAAGTTTCATAGCCAAAAGTGTGTAAGACATGTACTAATGTTGGGCTGTTTTTCCTCAATCTCTCAGCTGATTTTCATATTGTTTGCTATAGCCATTAAATTTTCTTCACAGCATAGTTTTAAAAATCATAGAATAGTGATTTAAATATTGTTTGCCTGTTTGAGAAGCAGTGCTTTGTTTTTCACAAAAGAAATGTGCACATGTTGCTGTGCATTCAATTTAAAAAAAAAGTTTAATACATTATAGTACCTCAGTAAAACGAGTTATCTAAATTTATATTTGTAAATAGCTACAGAAATATTAACAGCTAAAATGTATTCCCAAAGAGAACAAGCATACTGCTTCTTTCTTTCCTTTGTGGTTAGCAATATATGGAAAGATGGCAATTACCCTCCTCTCAAATCTCTCTTCTTCCTTGTTTCTGCCATCCCATAATACACCGGACACTTATTTCACAGCATCTCATCTTTGACTTGAACAGCCCAGTGTGTCTGAAATCTAGCTTGTTAGCACCACAAATGTGCAGTCAACCAGGGTCAATACAAAGCAAAAAAAATTTAGGGCTCAGAGGAGGTACAAAGAATGGAAATACTTGATACAAGGGCTAAAACAGTATGCACTAGGAGGGCAAATTTCAAAGAATCAGTTTCATATAGAGCAGAAAAGAAAAAGCTATAGTATGGTTTAATCAAAGTCCGTTCAAAATCATGGTACATTCTGTAGCCTTGGTGACACAGAGTAATTTTATTACCTGACAGGAAGGACTTGAAATCAGGCTTTTTCCAACTTCCATGGGAAAGTATTTTTCATTGCAGAGAAGAGGGGAAAATTTCTCCACTCAACTGAAATCTAATTTTAAAGATCTTCCTTGGATAAATGCCTCAAAACATGCCAGCAGGGAAACTCACCCCAACCTTAATTGGAGCAATATGCTGCTTTTTAAATGGCCCATGCTGAAATACAGACGTTTAATTTCTACCTAAAACAGCAGTAGTACTTGGCTCTTCTAAAGCACCCTCCATCAGTCAAGATCAAAGCATATTACAAACATCAGTGTATTAAGCTTCAGAAAACACATTTCCATGAAGTCTGGATTTCTATACAGATTCCATACAATAACAAATGGCAATCATCTCGAGGTGGAGGGGCAAAAAGCACCAACATTAACATTTCTTCTATTGCAATTATAAGTCAAATTCATTTTACCCCACCTTGAGAAATATTCCTGTTAGCTAGTAACTGAAAACAGGTTACATTACTCATCCTATAAAATACACATACATGTATGCATATGGCTATGGCTTAAGGAAAACTGAAAGGTATTCCCTATAGTTTTTAAAATAACACTTGGTTCTGTAGAACATAAAAAAAAAGCATAATGAAAGGTTAATATTAGTCAACCTTTTTATTATGCTCTCGGCAACTGAATTACACACAATCATTTGAAAATGCGCTACATCCCGAATGGCTGCAGCGCATCAATGACATTATTTATGGTTTCTCCACTGCCCACAAGGTTCTGAATACCAGTAATGAAACTAAAAAGTCTTATTAATTTTACCCTGCCACTACCTGGCAAAGCTGTGAGCAGTAGCAGAGGCACTGGAGTAGCCTATTTGCAGACAAAGCATTACAAATCTGCATCAGCACAGTCACTTCATAGCTCAAAGGTTAGGTTTGCAACCATATGGAACAGATTTTTAGTTTTTCTTTTTTTTCAAATGAAAGCTTACATTCTCCAAGAGTATACGGCATAGGTGTCCATCCCTGACAGGGAAACTTCCCATTCAACAAAAGCAAGTGAACATTTAGAGCCCTCTTCTCCATCACTACTCTTTTCAAATTGGACTACTGCAGTATCTACAACTGAAGAACAAAAGAAAATTGAGCTAGCGTGGACTACAGCAACATATTTTAATGTCTCACAAAGAAAACAGGACATTTGCTTTCTGGAGACTATACTGGTTTGTAATTTGTTTCCAAGTGCAATTTGAGGCACTGTGTTTGCCCTACAAAGCCTTTGATGTTTCAGATATTAGGAGCTGCTGGCAGTGGGCTCTCAAGCGAAGGACTTCAAGAAAATCACTCCTTTCACTGTTTTGAGAGAAAGTTCATTTCTATTGACCAAACACTTGTTAAAATACAACTTGCTTGGCCTACATCAAGATTTAAAAAAACCTGTCCTCTATGCGGCCTCTTTGCCTCCCCTTTTCTTTTTTAAAAAACACCTTTTATCTTAATGTAGACAAGGCCCTGGCATGGTTATTTTACTCAGGCATTTAAAAGTAGAATTTAAGTTGAGTCCTCAAGCGACACTGAATGAATTTTATTAAATATTTAAGGCATTTTATACACATGCTTAAAGAAACAGAAAGTGCATTTGATAAACATAGAACGAGAAAATGAAATGATACTCAGTTATCAGTTAGGAACTTGAGAAAAATCCGTTGTGGTATATACAGATATTTTAAATACTTATGCTAAGGAAAACATGGCTTGAGAGTCAGGGTTGATAGTCAGCTGAACATGGGCTCCCACTATGATGCTGTGGTCAAAAAGGGCTAATGTGATCCTTAGATGCATGAACATGGGAACCTCAGGTAGGAGCAGGTTACTGGCAATGGCGGGATTGCTGCTGGACTACCAGCCAGTTCTGGGGCCCACAATTCAGAAAGGCTGTTCATAAGGAGTTCAGAGAAGAGCCACAATAATGGTTAAAGGATCACAAAACATGCCTCATTGTGAGAAACACAAAGCCCAATCTATTTAGCATAACAAAGAGAAGGTAAAGGAGTGACTTGATTACAGTCTAAGTATCTACACGGGGAACAAATATTTAATAATGAGCTCTTCAGTCTAACAGAGAAAGGTATAACATGAATTATTGCCTGGAGCTTGAAACTAGATAAATTCAGATTGAAAATAAAAATTTACATCTCGGAAGTCAATGGCACACTGCAACAAGGGGTTGTGGTGGATTTTTCATCACTGGCAATTTTAAAATCAAGATTTTTTTTTTCCTCCTTAAAAGCACGCACTAGGTATTATTTTCAGCAAGTCCTATGGCCTCTTTGCACAGAAGGTCAGATTAGGTGATCACAATGGTCCCTTCTTGCATTGGAAGCTGTGAACCTAATAAAGCCACAGAAGAGGATGCTAGTACAAACAAAGCACATGCCAAGTAGTCCAAAAATTATTCTGCACATATGAACTATGGAATCAGTGAAAAAGCAGAGATGAGGAAGAAGAGAAAGAAAAAAAAAAATCTTTTAATCCCTCTTCTGCAACAACCACAAACCTATTAGGCACCTATTAAGGTTAAAATACTGTCACAGGTATTTTCAGTAAGAGCCAGGAACAGGTTGTAGGCATTAAACAAAAACCAAATAAATATATCAGACACGCATTACCTGTACTAGACTTTTACAAAAAATACCCTGGGGAGTGGGAAAGATAGAGCTACCAGGGCTTGCAACTGCTCTTGCAACAGGAGCTGACCCAATCAAGGCAGTGCGCCAGCAGGCTGGCTGCAGTCAGCTGTTGGGCAGCCCCAGGGCTCCAGCCTTGCCCCAGAAGTCATGCAAGTCCTGGGAAGTCACAGAATCTGTGACCAAAATCACATCCTTAATTTATAATTGCTCAGACAATTAATTAAATCTAGCAGCAATAGTGAAACAGCAACAGTTCATCAGTCTGTGTTTCGCTGTAAGGAGATTTTTCCTGAAGACAGGTGCCACCTGGAGGAACAAGCACAGAAAAATAATCCAGTGCCTGACCTGCAGCAACACAAGGAAAGATTAGAACTGCAAGTCTCTTTTCTCTCTCTCTCTAGCCATTTCACATCTGTATCCTTAAAACAAACCTACACAGACAACAGATTATTTCCAAAACTGCAGAAGAAAAAGCAGCAGAGAGCTTCTTGCTCTTTGTTATCTTGTAACTGTATAGCCCCATCAAAATGTTGTACCTACTAAGAAAGCAAATAATATGTTTCCTGAAAAAACAGGCAAAATCAGACAATACTGTTCTATACTCTTGGACCCATGCAAGATCATAAATTCAAAATCACCACCTTCCCAACTGTAGCAAGACAAAAGAAAGATTCTTCCTCTATTAAATAATTCTTTGACCATGTTGGCAACATAGGTTCCCAATCTTGGAGCCCATGTATTATTTGCACAGTGGCTGGTATCCTCTGGGAAACCACAGTTATTAGGCCTCATCTTCCCTCAGAATTGAGCATTCAGGCCCAAAAACTTGACATGGAGCCATGATGCAAATCCTTTCTGCTTATTCAGAATGTGTACTATACTCAAAAAGATAGATAGAGAAATGCGGATCTAATTACTCAAAGAAATATATATTTATTAAGCAACTGCTCTTCATGTACTGGCAATCACAGAACTTCTCTTGGGAGGTTCACGAACATTAATCGCCTAGAAAGCAGACGCATCCAAGGAAAATTAGTTAAAAATTTCAGGACTGCTGTCCCAGATTGGACAACAGTACTGCAAGCAAAATCAGGAGAGTACTGCTGAAAATATATGATTTTAACGCTATATATGTCAATGATGTAAGAATTTTGAATTCATGCCATAAAGATACCTTGGACCTGGCACAGCACATTTTAAGGTCTTCAGCCATGGACACATCAGTGTGGTCATAATATATTTACACACAGAAGTCTGATCAATTTAGCAGGACTTTAGAGCAGAAGCAGTGTTCCCACATGAACCCAGGGGTTAAAGTAATGGGGAACTCACTGGAATGCAGTTCCGGTCCCCTCTGTTTTTAGGCTGCCAGCATTCCGGGGCCCCTAAAAATAGAGGAAGCCATAGGAATGCTGCATTCTGGGGCCCCGCTAAAAATAGCACGAGCAGCTGGAACACAGCATTCCGGGGCCCTGCTAAAAATAGCACAAGCAGCTGGAATGCAGCATTCCGGTGGCACCACCTTAAGCCCTGCTCCACCTTAAGCCCAGCCAGCAGAAAGCTGAGGCAGGCTGGGAGTTTGTGAATCTCCCCCCTGCAGGGCAGAGCAGCTGGTGGCTGGAAAGAGCTTCCAGCCAGTCAGCCAGTGTGCAAACAGAGATTTTAATTATAGTTTAACCCCTGCATGAACCCAACAGTCTCTTCCCAGACTACAGAAAATCTAGAGATTTACGCTAAATGATTTCTCATCTCCATATGGACAGATCTCAAAGGAGTGCTCGTGACTCAACATCTTTCACTGATAACAAAAGCAGATGAATACTGAGCCCTTTTCAAAAATCTAGCTTTAGAGTTTTTAACATTCAAGATACGTAACCCAGCCTTGACTAGGTAACAAGTGAGGTTTAAGATGCTAACAGAGGGTTAATGGATTGGTTAAAATGAAGATGAGAATCAGGTTCAGTTACGAAGAGTTCTACCTCATCCTTTCAGAATAGTGTGGGCTGAGAAAGAGGGCAGCATCAAATTAGGACTGGGATCTCATGGTGCTCTGGGCTGATGCTCTTGCTTCTAGAAATGAAAATCTTGACATAGAGATAGGATAGGGAGAATTTTCTTGAAGGCTGAAAATAGTGACATTAAGTAAGGGACAAAAGATGGTTCAGTGATTAAAGTACTAGCTTTGGATTTGGTAAATCTGGATTCAATTCTCCCCTCTATCACAAGTTTCCTGTCTGACCCTCAGCAAATCACATATTTTCTCCATGTCTCATTTATCAGTGAAGAGAGAGGACTTTAGTACCTTCCTACCTTACAGGGAAGTTACAATGATAATTATAACAACTGTGAAACATTCAGACACTTTTATGACAAGGGTCTTAGAAATTACTGAGCTGAACATGCATGTTCTATTTATAAAATTGCCTCTAATTAGGTCTCCTGAATTGTTTTCACAGGAATGTGTAATATGCAGATATTACAAACATTACAGTGGGCATATATTGGCTTTTTTGCAACAGTTTTCACCAGGGGTTCCATGTAAAGTAATTAAAAGCTTTAGGTGTTCCTCAGTCTACTAACAATTGAGAAGCACTACTCTAAAATCTGTATGATTACTTGCACTGCCTTAAAATTATGGGTCTCAGAGTTCAGGAAGGGCACAATTCCAAATCTGGGGCTTTTTAGCCAAGGATTTCCTGAGATACAGCCTTCTCCCAAATCCCTCCCATTTTTTCTTAAAGTTAACTTATTTTGATAACTTTTTTCCCCATGGAGAGAGACCACATCAAGGCTTCCATAAGGGGCTCTTACCCTTTTTTTGGCTGGGACCCAGATTAAGTTTTGGAGTCAGCTTCATGACCCATGGTTCAGTTTTGAACCAATAATGTATTTCATTTTATTAAGGAGGATCATGGTAACCCATCTAAACGGTATCGCGACCCATTTTTGGGTCACAACCCATAGGCTGAGCAGCCCTGGCTTAGATCATCATGCTATTATACACTTATAAATTTGCAGATGATACCAAGCTGGAAGGGGTTGCAAGTGCGTTGGAGGATAGGATCACAATTCAAAATGATTTGGACAAACTGGTGAAATGGTCTGAGGTAAACAGAATGAAATTCAATAAAGACAAATGCAAAGAACTCCACTTAGGAAAGAACAATCCATAACCCTGAGCAATGCAGTTAAGCAGACTGAATCCCAGTGTAGACATCACTAGGTTCATGAGAAAATTCTCCTGTTGATGTTGTTACCATCTGTCAGGGAAGTGAGACACCCCCTCCTGCCCCCCAACAGTAGGTAGTGTTGCCACTGAAGCACTGGAGTGGTGCAGCTGTGCTGCTGAAACAGTCTGTGTAAACATACCCTAAAACTCTCCTCTTTGTACATCATTAAATCCACACTTCTCAAAACCTACTTTACTATTGACTATACCACAACACGATGACACTAGTGTTGTCTACTGACACGAGCTACACAATTCTATTATAATAATGCAGACTGTACCCCCAAGTTACTCATACACCTCTTTTCTTTGATCACAGATGTGGGGGGGGGACCTGAGACCCAGATCTCATATTATAATCACAGCAATGTGCAAACTATTCCCATGGTCTCTTCATATCACAAACACGATTCTAGCAATCTCTCCACCTACTGCCTCTACACTTAACAGCATGCCCAGCAGAGATCATGCAGACAATTTCCACTGCCTACTGCCGTCTCCAGGGGGAAGAGTTAAAGCTATGTGGGAATTTATTGCAACTCAATTGTGGTTTTAAAAAGTTTTATTTTTGCTGAATTCAATGTTCTGGAAGGGCTCTAGCTAACACTAGGCAAATTTAACTCTGTGTTAACTCCCCCCCCCCCCAATTTAATAAGGAACATGATGCAAAATAAACCATTGCTAGCCTCAAACAGTCTCAAAAGATTGAGAAGAACCAAATTACCCCTTTGCAAATTGCCTGGAAAGTTTAAGAGTTTAATTTTCAAAGTGCCTGGTTAGTATAGAACCACTGTCATGCTGACAGTGACAGAGTCCTCTGCCAAATGTATAAGGTTTGGAAACTCCAGCAACCCATGGGAAACTCTTTTTGTTGAATTTATGTTGTGCTGGGTGAGTGGCACTGAATCATCTGTTTCTACAGAACTTAACTCTTCATTCTGTCATCAGCAAAAAAAGGTTCCTAAAGGTGAAGTGAGTGTGAACACAGGCAGTGTTGTCCTCTTGAGTTTGCAGAAGCACATCATAGCTGCAGAGTAAAATTAGTAAGACTTTGGTAATTTCACAGCTACTCTTCAGAAATCTTTGAGCAGCTGTGAAACTTCCAAAAAATTACGTCATTTTCATTCTGCTGTTATTTGGAAAAGTTATTTACTGTGAAAATGGCATAAACTATAGAGGAACTTATTGTATTAGTCCTTCATATTTAAAGTTGCCTCAAAAAGGTTATACTGTAATTTAAATGAAGCTGCTGCAGAATTTCCAATGTGTCAAAACCATGTCCCAGAATCCAGGAATCTTGTCACACAGATAGGCACAGCTTGCTACAAAGTGCATGGGGCCTAGCTTATTGAATTCAGTATATAGGAGAATAAAAAGCAAAAGCTACGTTCACTTTATGTCAAAGCCGAATTCATCTATTTTACAGTTTTCTATAGCACCCATTAGGGTACCTATGAGCCTCAAAACCAGTAACAGAGATCTGATAAAAGGCATCAGCCCTTTTAGAAACTGTCGGTGAAAAAATAAGCTTGGCTTCCAGAAACCTCATGTATTAGGATCATCATAGTGTCCTTCTGTTTGATGTTTCAGAGCTCTAACTGCATCTTTCCTGAATTAATATTAAAAGCTTCCATCATCCTTCTAAGCAAATCATGGATAGGGTCACCAAACATCCGGCAAAAGGAGGACACGTCTTCCTTTTTGCCCTCATGTCCTCCATCCAGCAGACATTTTTAAAAGATTTGATTTTGTCCAGCTTTCTCACTAGGCCAGACACCCTGAACGCCAGGGCCTCTAAAAATAGAAGCACACGCCGGAATGCAGAGTTCTAGAGCGCTCCCCTGCTGGCTCAGATGGGGCTGCCGCAGGCAGGAGCAAGCCCACCCACCCCTCCGCTCCTCTTCCAGGGCCTGGAGAGGCCCCACCCCTATCGGCCCAAGCAATGTGTGCCCCCTCTCCTTCTTGCTCGGGCCAGCGCCATATTTAGCCTCCGACCCCAGGCTCCCAGCACAGCTGGGAGTCCTTGCAACAGGCCCCCCTCCTGCTCCTGCTCCACCAATATGGAGGCCTGGGCTGGGAAGGGTTTGGGTCTTGGGGGACAGTCAGGCAGCCAAGGAAAGGGCGTGGGGGGTGCAGATGGGAAGAATGGGTCAGGATTGTGGGCTGGGGATGTATGGATTTGTGGGGCTGAAAGAGAATGAAGAACTTAAGAAATGAAAATAGAGCTGGAGCACCATGTGGGGGGTTAGCATGGCTGGAATAATGGGGACTTGTCACATGGGGAAAAAGAGGGATCTGATGGGGGGCAGGCGTTTGAGGGAGCAGTAGCTGGGGTGGGTGATTCTTGACAATGATAGCCTACTGACAAAAATAGGTTCAGCTGATAAATATCAAGAATAAGCCTTACTGTTTTGAATGGTTTAATTTGGTCAGTTAAATGCTATCGTGAAATTGCTGACACAAATTGTATATTCATAACAGTACTCGGTTTTATTGTGTTACACAGTTTTATATTTATACATCATTTTTACAGTTAATGTGCCTAAGAATATTTCTGTAACTCAACTTGTTCTCCATTTTTTTCATGCTGCCCTGCATTCATTAATCATTATCCACTTTCCATGACATAATATGGTAATGACAGTTATATTAATACTACCTTTTCACCATGCCCTCCAATGTCCTCCTTTCATACTTCCCTGTCCTACTTTCCATGTTTTGGTATCTAAGTAACCCTAGTATTGGGAGCTCCTGAAATTATTTGTTTAAGAAAGGTAAACCCAATTTAGCACTGTAGGAGAAGAGAAGGGAATATAAATGAGACCTGTATGGTTATCTTCCTACTCCACCGAGTCACTCTCACCTCCACTAGACAAGTCAAAATATATCAGGACTGAAAATGGAGATGCCCTCACTGATGCCGTCAAGGGGTCTTGCAGCAGTCTCTGGAGAATATGAGATTGAGGAAATAGGTTTCACAGGAGCTCTGGAGTAGAGGCAATGTGGGGCTGGTGGGAGACACATTTTTGCCAGGGTGGAAGTTGGGCTGGGCTTGCCAAAGGGTCACATGCCTGGGAAAGACACTAGCACCTAGTGCTCCCACTGAGCCCCACTAAGAGGGAAGCAGAATTGGGAAGAGTGACAAGGCTGGCAGTGCAGCTCTGCCAGTAGGAGCATGAGGAAGCCACCTGAGTCCTGTCCCTTTCTTGCCTCTAGTCCCAGTTCCTGCTTGGCAAGTAGGTGTCTGGAGCCTGCTCTCATTCATGCCATGCCTGCAGCAGCAAGATAATGAGAGAATTAAGTGGGGAAAGAGCTGGGACAGGAATGGGGCAATGTGGTATGGGCTTTAAACAGGCTGGGGAGGTACAGGGGGAGAGAAGTGGGGTCACAGGTTGGCCCTCCACCCCTACCCTGTCCAAACCTTTAAATTGTGACCTCCCACTGCACCATAAAGAGTCAGGGATCATCTCTGTTCTGAAAGACTCACTCTCAGAAAACTGCATCTTATGCTCCTCGACAAGGAAGAGGTAGCTGCTCTAAGACAGCACTGACAATCTCAAATTGTATCTGCAGATGCAGGAGACAGAGCTACCCCTAAAAGGGCAGGAAGCCCAGGTCAGGGGAACAGCAGCAGTGTCTGTTACAGATCCTGCAGTAAAGAAGCAGTAGCAACAGTTAAAAATACTGGGTAGATAAGGGAGTACAGTGGGGCAGAGCCTTGAAGCCCCACCATGGAGATGCTATAGTTGTGGACAGATGCGACAGTTAAGAAGGGCTTGCTCTCAGGTGAACCATGAGAAAAAAGACAGACTTACTGCGGCTCTTCATGTAGTTTGCCCCAGAAACTACTCCAGGGCTTTAAGAGGCGGGGGGAACAGTTGATGATAAGCTGCGGGCAAACTTACCACACTAGAAGGACCTGCCTCATGTGAACCACGATGGCAAGAGTGACTCTGGGCAGCAGGTCTATTGCAATAGTCCTGAGGAATACTTGCCCACTGTCAAAGCAAGGACCTACAAAAGTAACAAGGGTATAAAGACAGGCCCTATTGGACCTTTTACCCCAGAAGAGGTTCATTCGTCCATAGCAACTGTGTGAGACTCACCAGGAAGACTGAACCACTGAAGACACGCCTGACAAGGGCAGTAGCTGACAGAGGGCACCATGGCCAGAAAGAGAGTTGGGGAGGCACCTGACAAACACAAGGTGCTCATAGGAAGGGAGCATCTGATCACATTAATTCAATTAAAATGCATAAAATAGCATTTTAATATTTTTTATTGGTTAAAACTTCCTTAAATATGCAGATGCATAAGAAAAAAAAGAGTAAGTTTGTCAAAACATGTTTTGGATTTTAAAATGATTAAACAAAGGAAATATCTGTAGTAAACTCAACTGATTGTTTCTGATCACTGTGTCTTTAAAGAGCAGTCAAATAAAGCTAATACTTTCCTACCTGATGGGGGGGATAATGCCGCTTACTAAATGTTTGTAAAATGCTTCATGACCCTCAAATGAAAGGGGCTACAGAAATGTCATTGTTCAAGATTTTAGAACTAGCATGCATCTCATGTTCCCATACTCAGCTTGTAATCACAGATTAAAAAGGGAAAAAAAGCTTCCCTAACTTCTCAACTCCAACTCTTCTGTGAATTAAATGATCACTGAACTGAACCAAGTGAATAAATTAAACAGAAGAAAATATTCTCTCTGCACCCACAGAAGTGGCTACTGTTGACAAAAGCTGTTTTAGAACTAGAGTCTAGTTCCAAGTGCTGAACCAATGACTTCCACCAGTTCAGTGGCTTGATTTTCTCCAAAACTTCAGCAGCAAACAGGTACAGCTTGAACAAAACTTATTTAATTTGAATAATGAATAGATTATGATGAATTTATACCTTAACATCAATTGTCACTTTCATGCTATTTAAAAAAAAACTATTTTTTTTAAGTCTTCAATTTTTATTCATTTTGTGTCAATGAAAGCATGGTCTCACCAATAAAGTCATGCTAAAACCAAGCAAATCTGAAAGACTCTTCCTAGGGAGCCACTATGGTTCAGAGACAAGTGGCACCATGCAAGAAAGAGACAGGTATTGCAAGAGATGGTGCTGAAAGAAGTCTGAATGGCAGATAGTTAGTCACACTAGTCTACAATTAGTATCTGTCAGTGTCGAATTCTCCTTCATGCCTAAAGCCTCGTCAACTCCACAACTGTACCTTCTTGTTTCAAAAAGCAGGCCAGAGGAGCCATAGGGACTAGCTGCTCAGCTAACCTTGAGACTGAATAAGGTCAGCTAGGGCTTCAGATCAGTTTGTGTCCTCTGATTTGAACTAGATTAGATTAGATTAGAACTGATTAGAACTAGGGATCATGCACTTGACTTTCAATGGTAACAGTTTACAAAAAGGTTTCAACACTGGTGACAAGCGCAAATGGACTCTTAAGAGTGGTGATTTACATGGCTAGCCTTCAGGAGAGAGAAACTTTGTTTCAAGTTCAATATCAATTTTTGTAAACTGAACTGTATGTGCACTTAGAAAAAAGATAAAATATATCTATGGAAGTTAACATTCACATCACTGTGCATGCCTTTAGAGGAAAGGGAAAGGATACAGAGTGGAATATCAATTATTTTCATTACATTATCTTCAACAATCCTTTCTCTCGGTGCTGGATAGGCTACCAAGGAAAAGAGTGTTTACTTACCAGTAGTAACCATTCTTTCAGATGTGCCACTCATATCCATTCTCATACAGGTGTGCATGGTCACCAGAAGCCTTTTGCTCTTAGCATAGCCAATAAGGCCAGCACCGGCACCCCTTAAAGTCCTGTGCGCATGCCATGGTACTTCAGAAGCTGCTGGCAATATGGCCCCTCAGTCCCTTCTTTCTGCTAACTCTGAAAAACGGGGACAGAGGAGGGTGTAGAATGGATATGAGCAGCACATCTCAAAGAATGGCTATTACTGGTAAGTAACCGCTCTTTTCCTCCTTTAAGCTGCTGCTTATATCCACTCCTACATAAATGAATTACAAGCTTTACCTTTGAAGGCTGGTGGAGTTATGGTCTGCCTGTCTGCCACACAGCTCTATGGCAGGACATTTTCAGACTGCCCCCTTGACTTCTCCACTGGCTCTGGAATGTGGGACAATGCTTATCCCCAGCCATGCCCGTCTGCAACCCTCCTCCCAGGAGCCTGACTCCAGCACTCACCAGGCTGCATCATCCTTTGCCTGCTGTACAATAGCATAGTGAGACATGAAGGCATGGACAGACAACCAGACAGATGCTCTGAAGATCTCTTGGACCAGCACCTGGGCAAGAAAGGCCATAGATGAGGTTTGTGCTATTACTGGCCCAGACAGAGGCACGTTAGCTTACTGATAGCAGGCCCTGATGAAGGAGGTGATCCACAACGAAATCCGTTGGGTAGACACCAGCTGGTCCCTCACTTGATCCGCAATGGCAACAAAGAGTTGAGTCAACCTCCGGAACTGCCTTTTCTGCTCAACATAGAAGGCAAGAGCTCTCCTGGTGTCTAAGATGTGCCATCTCTGTTGCTTCTTCTGCATGTGAGGTTTGGGAAATAAAACAGGGAGATTTATTTTGGTTAATGTGGAAAGGAGACACAACCTTAGGCAGGAAGGCCACGTGTGGGCTCAACTGGACCTTGTCTTTATAAAAGACTATACAGGGGGCTCCAGCGCCAATGTCAATTCAGATACCCATCTGGCTGAAGTGATGGCCACCAGGAAGGACACCTTCCACGACAACATCAATAGAGTGCATGAGGCCATAGGCTCAAAGGCAGGCTTGTTTAGTCTATTAAGTATTAAATTCTGATCACACTGGGGCATACGGCTGTGAACCTGAGGGTAGATTCTCTCCACTCCTTTTAGAAATCTGGATGTCATTGGGTGGGAGAAGTGTGTTGCTCCCCCTGAACGACTGATGAAAGGCTGAAACAGATGCTTGGTCCACCTTGAGAAAAGCTAGGTCCCTGTAACTTCAGGTGCACAAGGCACTCCAGCATGACTTGTAAAAATGAGGCTCTCAGAATAAGACCTTGAGTCCAAGCCCAGATTGTAAAGCGCTTCCACTTGGCCTGATATGTGACCTGTGTGGAAGCTTTTCTGCTGCTCAGCAGCATTCACTAAACCTTGGCCAAAACAGGCTTGTTCCTCCTTCATCAGCCATGTAGTTTCCAGGCCATCAGCTGCAAGGACCACAGGTTCAGATGCAAGAGCTGGTTGTAGTCCTGGGGAATTTGATCCTGTCTCCTTGGTAGCTCTCATGAAGGAGCTGTCCACAGGTCGCACAGCATGCTGAACCAATGGTGATGCAGCCACACTGGGCCAAGGAGGATGATGTTTTCTCTGTCCCTCTTGATTTTCAACAGAGCTGTGGAGTACCAGTACTGGAGGGAATGAACGCAAGTAAAGCCCCGACCATGTCACCAAGAATGTGTCTGATACGAAGCCACTCTCTTAACCCCAGAGAGAGCAATACTGGTGACACCTGCGATTCCAGATGTTCGCAAAGAAACTGATATGGGGAAAACCCCACCTGGGGAAGATTGAATCTGCCACCTCCGAGTACAGCAATCAGTCATGCCATGACAAGAGGTGCCTGCTGAGGTGATCTGCCTCAACATTCCTCACCCCAAGTAGGTGAGAAGCCACTATGTGACAAATCAAAACTTCAGTGCCGGATTCCACAGGTGAGTGGCTTCCTTGCAGAACAACAAGGAGCAGGCTCCTCCTTGACAGCTGAGGCAATACATGGCCACTGTGTTGCCTGTGAGAACTGGAATCACACTGTAACTCAGTGTGAAGGAAGACTTTGCAGGCAAGGTGAACTGCTTCCTTGATGCTGATGTGGAGGAGTCGCTCTTTTGCTGACCATATCCCTTGGGTGCTCAGGTCAGTACTGAGGTGAGCTCCCCAAACCACATCAGAGACATCTGAGACCAGAGTGATCAAGGGGGGTTAAAGTCTCAAATGGCACCCCTCTGAGGGGCTGTGGCGACCCACTACTGGATGAGGTAGCTGAGGATTTAAGTGCCTTGCCAGTACAGCACTTAAACCTCTTAGTGGGGTGCCCTCTTTCAGACCAGGTCTGATGCCAAGTCATCAGCGACCAATCCAACAGTGAGCTATCATGCCTGCCTCATTGCCTCAGTACCTAGAACTTAAGGCATTATTTGTCTCCTGCATGGTCTCTGTTGACCAAGACTTGCAGTGGGTCTTCTTCGGTGAAGACAGCACTGGAGAAGATGAACTATGATGGCAATGAGCTTAGATACTAGCTGATGAAGAGGAACGGTGTCCAGGGTCACTCGGTGCCAGGGAAGTTGACTAGTGCTGAGAAGCAGAGCAGTGCCAAGGCCGGGCCTTGAAAGAAGAGAGAGCTGACGATGCCAGTCTCCCTTGTGCTGGAGGAGGACACTGCCAAGCTAGAGAGCCCAACACAGGCCTTCCTCCAGTCCTGTGTCCACATGATGTGGAGGCAGAGGCACCGGCAAGGCCAACAAGGCTCAAGCCACCTCAAATGCCTCTGGCATCAACAGAACAGGCAACACTGCCATCTGGACTCTGCCTGGAGTCAGGGGCTGGCTCTCACCAAGGCATTTTGTGCACCACCCTGACAGGCTTCACTTGGTACCACCAACATGGTCGGTACCAGTCAGCAATTTCGATCAGCATGCCCCTTCCTCTCCTTCACTATGTTGAGCGGAGACTGATGCCACCAAAGCAACAGTGCTACCAAACACTCCGTGTTGACGCGCTCAGTGCCAATGCCAAGAGAGCTGGCTCCAATGCTGGTGTCAAAGCTGTTTCCATGAGAACCTTCTTCAGCCAAATCTCTCTCTTCTCCTGAATCCATGGCTTGAGAAACTTACACAAGCGGTATTTGCTGGAGAAATGAGCACTTATGGCACTTGTGGGGTCACTTTGTGGAAAAAGCCTTCTCATATGCTCTGCAGGGTTTGAAGCCTGGAAACGGAGCCTCCAGATGAATGCATCTCTTTCAGGACTAAAGCCCTTAACACTAATCTAATTAACATTTATGCTTTAACTACTCTAATCAACAACACAAAGACTACAGAAAATAGTTCAATAAGGGCACTTGCAATGAGGCGAGATTTAAATAACTTGGTCATGGGTTAGAGGTTTATTGCTGGAATGGGTGGGTAAGGTTTTGAGGCCTGCATTGAGGTCAGACTAGATGATCATACTGGTCCCTTCTGAGCTTAGAGTCTATGAGAAGTTCCAGTGACTGTCAGCTCAGGAGAAAAGAAATAACTGACGGGCCATAGGGCCAGGAGTGCCTGATACACTGCAGCATGCGCATGGAACTTCAGGGGGTGCCGATGCTGGCCCTATGGGCTATGCTAAGGGCAAAAAGCTTCTGGTGACCAGGCATATGCACACCTATATGGGGACGGATATGAGCAATGACTCAAAGAAGAAGGTTCCATTCAGCAAGTTTTGTTATGTTGGGGAAACATCTTACCACATGATTTTTTTATCTTTAGACAGACCAGTAAATGTTATGAGCATGCTTTTTCACTCTAATCTTTACAGGGCTGTGAAAGAATTTGCTCAAGCTATACAGAGATGATCAAGATGTGTTACAAGCATATTTGGAGTACTATAACATAAAATATTAAGACTTACCCTCACTCTGAGCTTGTACCTCACTAGACTAATCAATGACCAAATGCAAGTCAATTAAATAATACAAGTACATAAATGCCATGGTAAAAATACAATGCAAGGACGGACAGTTTCAAAGGGGAGGGCTATTAATCCCCTCATAGGAGATGGGGAATATTTCATGACCTAGGCAATAAGACGACAAAAAACGAGTCAAAGAGCAAAGACAAGGTATTCTGACTCCAAAGTGGATTTTTCTCAGTTTGTAGCTTACAAAATAGTAGGCTGAAACAAGACAAACAAGGAGTCTTGTGGCACTTTCAAAGGCTAACAAATTTATCTATCACTTGAGCCTTCGTGGGAGAAAATCCCACTTTGTCAGATGCTTGCAGGTGATCGATGCAGCCCGACACAGGCTTCTTGGAAAACAATGTTCTACCTCTGTGATTGACAGGATGTGTAGCTACAAAAATACATACTCCAGAAGTTGCTGACTTTAAATACGAATCATAACACCGATTTATGGATGGTTTTATTCTCTTGGTGTTTGACCATTAATAAAAATATATATGACTAAATTAAACTTCAAAAATTAATGGGGGGAGATATATGCAAATATCAAAAGAAAATCTTTCACATTGAAATGATTTTAAAAAGTCAGAAAAAATGTGAGAGGAGAGAAACTAAAGAAGTTGCTATCTGAAATCCAGAGCCTTTATTTTAGGTGTAAATGCTTTTACATTTCTTAATGTAAATTAATTTGTTTTCCAAAAATTCCTTCCGTATGTCCCAACATCCAGTCAGGCCATCAGTTTTTCAACAAAGCCATTTCAAATATTCTGCTAGATTTCATTTTAAACCCAAAATGACACTGGCCCACATTTTCAAATCTAAGGCTATGTCCACACCCAGGACCTTGTTTCAAAATAAGTTATTTAGAAACGAGTTAATTCAAAATAACTAAAAACCAATTCAAAATAAGGAAAAAGCCGCAATCGAAATAGCATGTCCAAACACAGGACTTGCTATTTTGATTTAGGAGAGGGGCATGATTGGTGGTCTGGCAACATGGGCCCCCAGCACGGCCATATTGACAACCAGTCACCTGCCACTGGCTCTCCACTGGCCAGCCCCTCCTCCCCCTGGCTCCCCCTCTGCCTCACCACCCTAAGCGGGGGAATGGGTCACCTAGCCCCCTGCTACCCCCTTTCCCCACCCCAGCCTCAAGGCAAGAGCAGGGGGCTAGGAGCTGCTTGCAGCAAACTGCAAGCAGCTCCCAGCCTGATCAATTTCACAGTGAAATTGACCAGGCTGGGAGCTGCTTGCTGTCTGCCACAAGCAGCTCCCAGTCCCATAGGGCTCCTAGCCCCCTGCTCCTGCCTTGAGGCTGGGGTGGGGAAACGGGGTAGCAGGGGGCTAGGTGAGTCTGCTCTGCCCCAGCTGGGGCTGGGTGTCTGGCCCCCAGCCAGGGCAGGTGCAGGGGCACGGGCAGCCAGCTCTGCCCTCCCACCGGGGCTCACCGCCTGCTGCCTGGGTGTGGCACCCGTGGCTTGTGCGGAGCCGGCAGCTCCTCCTGAGCCCGGGCGGCGGGGTAGAGCAGGCACCGGCAGCCCCCACCCCCCCCAGACGGGGGAGGAGTAGGGGTGCCGGCTGCTGCAGCGGGGCACCCAGCTGCAGCAGCCAGCCAAGCTGGCTGGGGCGCCTGCCGCCCCCCCCGTGCTGGGCAAGAGGGAGTGGTGGGTTTTCCCCACCGCTTCCCCTTGCCCTGGGTAGAGGGGGTGGTGGGCGCCCCAGCCGGCTTCACCCCCCGCTTCCCCTTGCTGGGGGTAGAGAGGGTGAAGGCGCTGAGGCACCCGACCCCTCTCCCCTGCTCCCAGCAATGGGAAGCAGCAGGTGAAGCCCACTGGTACACCCGCCGCCCCCCTGCACTCCACTCAGCACACTGGCCAGGGTGCTGAAGGGGGGGCGGTGAGACCTTCCTCCCAGGGTGCGAAGGTCAACGTTATTTCAAAACAATGGTGGTTTCGAAATAACGTGTCCAAACAGCGTTATTTGGAAACAACTGGTTTCGAATTAACTGTTGTTTCGAAACAAGAAAACGTCCTGTGGACATACAGTTTATTTAGAAACAACCAGTATTGTTTTGAAATAAAAGACTTGTGTGGACATACCTGAATTGTATAACTCTAAATGAGATTTGAAGATGTTCAGCACTTTTTCAAAAATGAGGCCATTTTTAGTTAGGTGCCTACTATAGATTTAGAAGCCTAACTTTAAATAATCAGGTCTGAAAATTTTAGCCAGTATTCTACACAAAACCTCGGGGGGGGGGGGGGAGGCAACCTACTTATGGTCTGACATGTCAATCAAAATTTTCTTTTCTTTTTAAATGAATAATGCTACCACATTAAGTTAGCAACACAAACGTCAGGCAAAAATCACAGACAGGGCAATTTTATATGGGTTTAGCATCCCATGGTAAATTATAAAATATGTTCTCAAAAGCTCCAGTTTACTTGTACTTGACTGGCTCTTTGCTGCAACAAAAAGGAAGGAAACATTAATTCCTCTCTGATGAATACAAATTGAGATGGGACAGAATTTATAAGAAAAAAAAAGAAAATAACTCTACTGCCCTCCTAGACTCTTCCACCTGGACTAGACACTTTGGCTGCAGTTTTGCTCACAGCTGTCTTCTTTTCTGAAGGCATTTACACAGTATCTGACTCTATCCACAACCATGGCTACCCCTGGAGTTTTTATGAGAGTGGGAACAATCTGTTTAAGAATTACTATGAACATCAAAGACACAAGACATTTACTGAACAGGAAAGAGGAAGAGAGCTTGAGGTAATGAGGGTCCTACTGTATTTACCTTATGTGCAGGGCATGTGGACAGCAATAGAAACCATGTAGGGAGCGATTTTGGTCAGAGAAAGAACATGGCAGCCTAATGGGAGGCCTTTGTTCTTCAAAAGGGTCTCCTTTTCCCTTTTTGTGCTTCACTTAATTCATGGCCTCTGAGCTGCTCTTGAACTTGACAGATGGAGGGGGGAGATGGAAAAAGGGGGAAATGGACAAAGAAAAGAAAAAAAGGCAGGACTTCAAAAGAGTTTTCCTTTGAAAATTCAGTTGTGCTGCTGAAAGTTCCAGAATCAGAGAGGGGCAAAAAACACTATCTCCACGATTAAATTATATGAATTGTCCCAGATCTCAAAGAAGCAAAAAAGGCAGTTATAAAATAGGAAAAAGAGAAGTAAAACAAGAATAGAATTTATTCACCTCTGGGTGTTTTCATTTATTTTCCTCTTTATTTTTATTTTCTATGGATAAGAGTATTTATTTATTAAGGCAACACCAAAAACATCTGGTTTCCAGAAGTCTCCTGAAAAACCTAAATTTTATGCACTGTCCAATCAATCAAATGATTTCCCATACAGAAAATTATGTTTAAACAGCCACAAGAAATCACACAAATAACCAGCGCCCTCTGGAGGTTGAATTCAGGGATGAAAATTATATATTTCTCTAACAATATAAAAGGAATTCATTATTCTAACTTTTCAAATGATATTTAACATGAATTGCAGAACCATGAAAACTGCTAAATATTGCTTGCACTGTGTACAGTGATTTTTCAATACAACCCAATTGACAGAAGCTGCCAGGGCTAACACAGGAAAAACATCAAGTTCTGAATTTTACAAACCACTGCCAGGTTTTTGTCTACGGCTCTTAAGAGCATGTTCAAATGGGCTAACTTAAGAGTACAGTCTTAATAACATGCAGGGAATATAAAATAAGGTCCCAACCTTTGCTGTCTCCCCACACACCCAACCAACCAGCCACAACTATATATCCTCCTCACTTCTCAGAAATTCCCTAACCCCAAGAGTTTGTAAATCTTATTGATATGGATATGTAATAATTCAACCACATATTTCACACATTCCTCACAGATCAGTTTCTGTACAAAGTATATATTTTATAATGATTTACACACTGATAATGTACATCAATATGTTTGGTGTGTCAGAATTCACATTGTTTGGTTTTGTTTTTCTCTCTTTTTTTTTTTTTTTAATGATTCTTAAGGTTTTTTGTGTGTTCCTCAGCAAAAATTATCCCACCTACTAGTTAATTAACAATCTGTACTAGAGTAATGAATGTTTGACTGCAGGGCCTCACTATTTCTATAGCAGAAAGACAGGTAGAGTATATAAAAATGTAAATGTTATAGTTCTGCTCAAAATCAAGTAACATTTTTGTTCTGTGTTTGGGGAGGGGGTTGGAGGGTTGCTACTATGCTTTTTTACTTGACAAAGGCTGTTTTCCTTATCCCCACAAAACTTCTTTCAAAAAATCGGGCACTCAAACTTTGCAATAACATTTTTCATGTTCATCATGTATTGTGGGAATATACTTTTTAAAAACATGTACTACAAAAATGTCTCTCCTTTTAAAAATTATGTATTATGATGAACCTGCTACTGAAATGAAAAGTTAAATTTTATTAAAAACCCAAAAGCAAAATTGGGCTATGCAAATTTATATGCTAATTGGGAAGACACTTAGGGCTCCGAAAAACAGCTTTTATAAACAGAGCCCTGCGCAGATACAAATAAGTGGATCCGTATCTGACGTGCATCCGCAAGAAATGGTCCGTGGATATCCGTGCTGTATCCGCGGATGTGGATATCCGCGGTTATCCGCATATTTGCAGGGCTCTAGCTCTGTGCAGATAAAAAAATATGTGGATCCATATCCGACCTGCATCCACAAGAAATGGTCCACGGATATCCATGCTGTATCCACGGATGAGGATATAAGGTGGATATCTGCGGATCTGCAGGGCTCTATTAATAAAGACCCTGAATGTTGCAGGCTTTGGATTTCCCCATTCTGTCAAGAAAGAGATTTGCTTGTCCCATTGCCACCACAGAAACAAAACAACAGATGTCCATGTTATCTCTACTGTCTCTATGCAAACTGCTAAGGGATTTTGGAATTTGTAAGCATCTTTTTAGATTCTTCAATTCAATATCACTTTTATGGGACACTTCATAGACCTGGAGCACTAAAATGGAGTTCATTCCTCACCTCTCAAAACTTTAAGTGACCACATGCCTAAGTAAACAGCAGAAATTCAGGCTATACATAAAATCAGCCTGTGTTTCCCTCTCTCTCTGAACTAAAACATGTTCCTTCAATTTGCAGAGCACTGAAGTGCTCTTCAATCCCATCAAAGCCAATGGGTTTAAGCATGTGTTTAAGCACTGAACTGAGGAGCTATCCCCTGAGAAAACCAAAAATGTAATATTAGGGCTTGTAATTAGACATATCTAGCTGATGCTCTGGAAACACTGGGGATAAAATAATGAGGTCTTGAATTCATCATACACATTGTTCATAACCATGGGAGACCTTGTTTTCTTCTAGAATTCTACACAAAGGAAGATTCTACCTACGGGCCACAATTCTGCAAGCAAAATGAGTGTGCTTGTTTTTAAACATATTAATTTGAAGGAAAAGTCTAGATTACTAGAGAGTAGTTTTGAGCCTAAAATAAAATTTTCAATTTATATTTTGAATATCAAGAGTGCTTGAGAATTAATGCCTGTAAAGCTTTTTAAAGGTTGAAACTGCTACATAAGTGAATTAAGTAGACAGTATAAAGTTCTTATAGGATATTAATGGATAATGCACTATTGCACTAGAAATTTGATGCATTCAAGAGCGTTACTATGAATTTTCATCAACCTAGCTTTGGAGAAAAAACAAACAAACAATCTCCAAATCTTCTACCATCTTTACTGAAACTATTCCCACCAGCTGTCAAAAATTGATATACTATGGAAAATATTTTTTTTTCCTAGAGTCTATTTTTAATTTACACATATCCCAAAACGACTTGGAGGCCTACTTCCTAAAAATCAGTATTTTGTCATATACTTCTCCGTTTGGTATGGAAAAAAAGCTGTGCCATATGTGTAAGCAGGGATTATATCTTTGTAAGAGAATGAGTTAGGTGCTCCCCCCATCACCATACGAACTGCCCATTCAACACAGACCTGAAGACAACTAGTAAGAGGCAGAGTTTCCTCCGTTATGAATACATACAAAAGACCTAACCTTAGCAATACATTTAGTGGACCAGTAAATGAACAAATGATTATAACTATGATGATACCCAGATGTTTCTGACAATTCTCACAAGAGATTCTATTTTTTAAAACTTAGGAGAAGGACAGTAGTGTATTCTTAAGTTATTTTTATGGGCTCCCTCTCAAATAACATTGAACATTTCAAAAACCTTAACTAACACTAACTAGAAACTCAGTTGACACAAATATCTGCCCTCCCCCACCCCCTTCAGAAAAAAGCAGCTCCAATAATAAAGTCTGCACAATCACAAACTAAAAATGACCTTAAGGAGTCATAGCTTTACCTAGCAGAAGGCATCTTACGAACTTTGGTACAACGCAACAAGAGAACTTGTAACGCTAGAATAACTGGCAATTCCAACCCGGATGATTATGAGTTCTGAGATATATTCATAAAATGAACCTTCAGGGAAATCTCTGCTGGAAAAGAATAATTACAACTTGAACACATTTTGGAGATGAAAAAATAATTTTGTACCTCTTAAGTGTGTTAAAACAACCTCTGAATTGGTCTTCACTCCACTTTCATTGTGACAGGCAGCATCTAAACTGCATAAACAACTTTGTACTCCAACCTCCTCCTTTGCTCCTCTCACCAGTCATTTTTCCACTAGAGAAATTCTTATTTTGAACGTGGTAGCCTACACTCACTACATTAACTATCACTTTGCTTAAGTATGCGTACCTGTTGGGAGTCCTGGGAGTGGGCTGCGCAAGTGTTCACATCTTAGAGAGAACAATTAACGGGTGGAAAAAAAATGGTTTTCCACAGTTGCCTCCAGAGTAGATTCAGGGATCACACACTAAATACCCAGCATGAAACCAAAGAAATGAGAATGGGATAGAAGAGAGGATGAAACATTCTGGCCTCAAAGGAAAAGAGGAGAAAATTACATTCGTTCCCTCCCCTCAAAATGGTATCACATTTAAGATGGAAAGACCTTAATCAAGGTTCTTGCCTTCTATCTTCCTCCTTCCTTTTCTATTCATCTTTTTATTCCATACTGTTTTCTCCCAGTTGGCCATGGCTAGAAAAAAATGAAGATTATGAGCCTGACATGACTAATGCTGCTTTTGAAAAGGCAGGAACAAAACTGTCAAGCCAACGGATGGGAAGAACAGGAGCAAAAGTGAGGAAAAATGGACACAAGATTTCCTCGCGCAGAATAGGACAGGGACTTACAAAGGAGTTCAAGGGACACAGACTTACCAATCTCACTAAAATTTAAACTCTCTTATGCACCCCTGAAGAGGCCAGTCTAGTTGTCCTCCTATCCTCAGTGACAGATAATAAAACAAAACCAGACTCTGTACTGGTAGCAGACATGCCACAGATAAAGTTGTTTCTGATTGTGTCCAAAAAACGAGGATTGTTTTCATCTCACTATTGAAATTCACTCTAAAATTGCAAGCTCTGAACTATTTGGTTTCGCCAATCAATACAAAGAGCAACCACCACACAAGAAATGTCTCCTAGTTATATGACCCATTACACAAACAAATCTGTTAGTCTTTAAGTGCCCCCCCCCCCTTTTTGTTCATTTGTTTGTTTACTAGACCAACACGGCTGCCCCTTTGGAACAGTGCCTCTGGTGTTATTTGGTTTGTACCTCAGCCCCCTATTTCTTTCTCTATCACTGCAAGGCAGCACTGACATGATTTAACACAGAAGACAGAATAAGAGGACTATCTGTAAACTAGAGACATTGTGATCTACATTTTGTGAAGTCACCACACTGACACCACCTCAGATCATGGCTCTGCATATGGGATTCTGAGGGGACAACCAAACCATAAGACAATTTTTCCCAACTGTGTTTTCCGCCACTGCTTCAGCTTTATATAACTAGTGTATTCTTGTCAAGAAAGAGGATTTTGAAGGTACACCTAGGTACATTTTTTGGAATACTGCAAAAGAGAGAGTATAAATGTTTTTCCCAATTAGCTAATAAGGACTGAAGGGTTTTGGGTTTTTTTTGTTGTTGTTGTTGTTTTGTTTTGTTTTGTTTAGTTTTTGGTTTTGTTTTGTTTAGTTTTGTTTTTGGTTTTGTTTTACTCATTCTGGTCTTACTGTCATGTGCTTAAAGGTCTGGTCCTTTTGGAGCTATATCCTTGAGTAACCAAAGATACTAGCAATGCTGAGAAATTAATATTTTATCTTGTCTATTTTTTTCTCCACTAATATTTATGTCAGTATTAAAGTTATGATAAAAAATAATTAAAAATGCTTAATCATAATGAAATTGGACAGCAAGTCAAAGGATCAAAAAGGGAACATTGGATTGCTGTGTCCTTCAACAAGGTCACTGCAGTCACAAACCATGTCACACAAGCTTCTCAGAACAGCAATTCTGCAATGTATGGATCAGCAAGTCCTACTCTGCAAAGCCTTTCTATAATGGACTTAATGTAATCTAAAATGAACCCCAGTTAAATACCACTCAAAACAGTAAATATACAGAAATATTACCAGTTATGTCCACACACATAGTACACATCCTTTACCTCAGATAATGACTCCGCTTTCCTTTTCTTTCATTTTACCTGCAATTACATCACAAAATAGGTACATACATTGTCTTAATAGGTTACGCAACTATTAGTGAATCAATTTCATTTTTAAAATGCTGCTTTTCCAAAGAAGGAAAAAGGAAATATAGAGTGTTAGAAAGGATACTGGACTAGCAGAAATGGCTGTCCTATTCTGCACTGTAACTTCTATGGTGATTTTTCATGCACCACTTGCTAATTAACATTTGTTTAATTAAAGGCATATTCATGCCTTCCTAGCCTACTGTGCCTTATTTTAATTTTTCAGTAATATTAATGTTGAATTTCTGATATTCATTTGTATTCAACGCACGGTATTGTCAAAATACAGGATTATAGACTGATGGTAGAAGTAATGGTAAATCCGCTACCTGAGATAGTAACGGATGCTACCTCATTATGAACCTTCCCAAAACTCTTTGAGATCCAGTCACGTTTGGCAGTACATGGCAGTGACTCCTTAGTGAGCCAGTTCGATTCACTAATGGGCAATCTTTGTTGATTTATTCTGTAGTCAACTTACTTCAACAGTATCTATGTTTTAGGTCAAACACACAGAAGTATCTGTGCTTGGCTTTATTCTGAACCAGAAATAAAACATACAGGAAAGTGCCACTGAATTGCCTTCAACTATGATTTTTCATTATTGCCCATACCATGCATTAGACTTCTATCACCAGCAATGCATAATAATATTCATGATCTTCATATTTATATGGGCTCCCAGACGTACAATAAAGAGCTATCAAATGCTGAACAAATATTACAATATTATGGAATTTTTAAAGGCAGTCAAAAGGTTAAAGTTCCAAATGCTGGACCACCAAAAAACTGAACTGCTACCAAAGGTTCCTGTTGCTTGAACAGCATTCCATGAAAGCTATATATTGATTCCTCTATTAGACAAAACAGGCACAAGTGTTTAGGAAAAAAGTGTACAATCTCAAGACAGTTATGTCAGAGGCTGAATTTCTGATTTCCTGGGCAGGGAAAGTAAAGGAAAAACATTAAGTGGCTACTCAATTGGGAGGTCAAGGGAACTCTGATGTCACTGGAGTTATATCAGGGATGAATTCAGTCAAGCATTTTTAATTTAGACCATTAAAGAATTGTTATCCTACTGAAGAATTTGTTAACCTACTGTCACCACATACTGATACAGCACCTTTTGCCTAATGTAAAGTGCCTTAAAACAAACATAAAACCTCTATTTATAGCCCTGTGTGAAGAATTTTACTCCCCTCCCCCCCTTTTTTTTTTAAACACCCAGGAGGATAAACTGAAGAACACAGAGATTAGGAGACTTGTCCAAGATGACAGAAGTAGGCAGTAGTAAAACTTAAAAGAAAATCCAGACATCCTAACTTAGTCTCCTCATTTCAACCACATCATCATGCTGTGTTAACATGATATATGGTATTCTAGTGCGGGAATCAGTAAGCATCTTGTAACAGCATTAATTGATTTTGCATTCTATTCTCCCATAGGGCCTAACATCCGATTTTCCTTACACTAATTTCCAATATCAAATCACAAATTAGTTTTCCAATTAACATAATAAACTGTTTCATTTAAATCACACACACCTTAGTTCTTGGCTCTCCAATTAATACATTTGTCCACATTGAGATGCCTTTCCCATCTCTTGATCCAATCACCTAAAATATCCCAATCTTTTGGAATGTAATATGTAATACAGCTGAGTCAGTTTGCATTAATAATACAATCTCAAAACTTCTGTGCAAGTTTTCTGAAAGCTCTGCAAGATAGGATATATGACTCTCCCTAAACAATATAAGCATTTGTCATGTCCATCCTTTACAGGAATTACTGTTTCTACACCATGCACAAGACTTGAACACCAGTCAATGAGTCTCAAGTATAATGGATGAACCTTGGTACTGACAGACTAAGAAAATTTCTTATTTTGCACCAATGCATAAAAAACACTAAAAATGCCAGTAACTAAAACCAAACCATTTATCATAACTACATTAATCAACTAACAGATGCAAAAGGGGAGACTATGTTAATTCCATCTCTGTCAAAGTGCAGTCAGAAGGAACCAACAAAAAGAACCAAATGGCATTTAAAGGTCACTATCCTTTACGCCCTTGGGAGGGAGAGCCTAAGGGCATGTGTGCAACCTTGAGAGGACACTGTTCAAGAAAACTTTCTGAACACCTGTGTGCCCCTTTCATGTGCCCCAAGAGTGGGATCCACATACAGACTCAAAGAACTGCTCTCTTAAATAAGGTTATAAACTGGAGTGAGTGCCATGCTGCAGCAGGCAAGCTGGGGGAGTTTTAATTTAAAAATAGAAATAAACCTTCAACTGCTATGAAATAGGCCACCCTATCCCAGCCATGATGTCCAAAATAGATTATGAGAAAACATACACAAAGTGTTAAAAGTCAACAGGGCCTGAGTGGTTTACCTTTCATCTGGACACTATATTTGAAGTCTCCTTTTTAACCATAACAACTTAGGTCCCATCAGAAGGTTTTCATCACCTATGTGCCCACCTAGCCAAACATTATCTGCTCATCTAGAGAGTATTTCTTCTTGCTGGGTGAAGAATGGAAGCATTATAGATGCAGTTTAATTAGACTTATTGTTTTTATTTTTATTTTTCTTCACTGTACATGTAGAAACAGTTTTAGTCCTTGCACCTTATAAAAGGTTAGAATTAAAGACAACATCACTGGAAGTGTAGGAAGAGAAAGGAATCAAAGCAGAGAAAGGAAAAACCATTTCATTCACTTATCACTTTTGACATCATCACTTGATTAGTAGCAAGAAAAAAAAATGTGTCACTCGTGATAGGTTGTACTTTGTACTACATATCTTATGTATATTGCATAGTATTTCTGTTGGAACTCAATTACACTACGGCTTCACAAAAATCTGTTTTTCTTTATAAAGAAAAGTCAAACAAAAGCAAAAATAGCTAGAAGAAAGGTCAGATTTTGAAATAAAGTGAGTGAAACTGAATGAAAAAGAATCAAACAAACAACTAACATTGGTGAAGTCCATAAAGTGAGTCAAAGGGAAGTCCTCAAGAGATGAAAAAGATAACGGGGAATTCCTGTGATAAAGAAAAAAAAATGAAGGGGAGAGGATCAATCAATCATCCCTAAAATTCAAAGAAGGAACTTAACCTCCCTTTTTTCTTTTGATGGTCACCTTTAAACGTACAACACTCATGATGATCAAAAGCCAAAGTCAGCCTGAAATTTACAGCAATCTTTTGCTGACTTGCTAACTGTCTTGAAATAACTTTCAAAAGTTTTCCATCATCAGAAAATTCTCATCACCCAATATTTACAACTGTAAAAAGCAATGACCTTTGGCTGAAGTGCTTGCCAAGACCAAGGCAAAGTTCTATTAAACAATGATTCTACTGAGGATAAGTTCATTTGTAAAGGAAAGGTACAAAGCCAAATGAACAGTAGTACTTCAAAGGAAAGGTATCAGCATCATTAGACAGGATTCAAATACACAGATTATTTTTCAAACTAAGAATAAAGTTGGAAATGCTCTGCTTTTTGCCTAGCAGTTAATGCATTCTCTTTCTGGTAAATACAAGGAAATCAGAATATATCAAGAGAATTATCCTTTGAATCAGTAGTACAAGTAAGTTTCCAAGAATATTTCACTGAGGAACAGTTTGATTACTATTGTAGCTTGTATGGCAATTTCCATGTGAAGTTACTGACATGGTTTCAGTGTGATGAACCACGTAGAAAAAAAGATCCAGGCTGGCAACACAGACACTGGATGATCTGATGATGATAGTAACAGATGATCATACTCAGAGTAACAGTGAGAGAGCATTACCTAATTGTTTCAATTAAGGAGTGTTTTCTAAAGACGTTCTGATATAACATGACATGGGCTGCAACATACAGCCAAAATCTGATCACCACCACCATATTCAGGGTGGGCCACCAGATAAGTCCAGGACTGGAACATTTCTGTACTCACTCAGGAAATATTCCCTCATCCAAAATCCAGATATGAAGGAATCATGCCATGCTCTCTTGTTGAAAACATATTCAGAGGTCTCTACTATATCCCCAGATCCAATGGTTCCCATCATGCATGCAAGTCTCTCAAACAAAAATGCCCCTTCTGGGGGGGAAACCCACTCAACGCAAAGCCTTCATGGGACTGTCATCTGCAGTGACTGCCTTAACTCCTGACAGTCTGATACACTGTGATGAATTTTTCACCTCTTGTGCACCTGTTAAAAGTGCATGGGATAATGCATTTCCCCACTCCAGATACAAATGTATGTGCTAGAAAATAATTTTTCACGACAGAGGGCCACGCTTCTGCCCAAGTCACGCTTAAGATTTTGACAGAACAGCAGCTCTGTAGACATGGCCTCTCATATACCAAAGTGTGCAGTAAAATAGTGTGCCAGGATGTCAACTTTCACTTATAAAATTATATTCTTATACCTCTTGGATGCTGTGAAATAAGGTTTGTTGCTACAGAATTTGGTCCTGTTGTGCAAATGAGTAGACAGGGCTCTGCAAACAGTCTGTGATATTGGGTTTGGAAGTGATTAGGGTCAGTTCTGAAAAGGATACTCATGCAGAAGTCTGAAACAGAAAAAGGTGAAGAGCAGTGAACAGTTCTCTCCTTTCAACATATACTGTACACACAGGTCCTTGGAAATACAGACCTGCCAATTAATTTAGTTCCTGACAAAAATCTGTGGGATTAAACTTCATCCCAGGTCAAGTAGTAATTAAACAAATACAAGAACTATGTACTTGCACCCAATAAATAGCTGGGTAAGAGAGTTCCCCAGCTCTCTTACAATTACCTCAGTCATCCAGTCATGAGTTCAGTGCTTTGTACGTCAACAACATTGAGAGTTCCTCTGCAACATCTACATCAGATTCTCGATCCTCGTTCAAGAAACAACTCATTTAAGGTTCACTGCCCATATGAAGTAACTATGGACAATTTTCATTAGAAGAGAATATCTTTGCAATGCATAGCTATTAAATTTGGCTGACTATAATCCTACCACCCCCATCCTATAGTTAAAAGGAGAATATCATTGTTAAAAGTGTGTATGTCATACTTTTCTGCCTGCTCTCTCTTCTAGAGTAATCATCCAATAATCAATCAGTCAGCTGCAGATCTTGGTGAGACTAAAAATCTTGAAATTAACTCCCATCTAATGCTATTTCAATTGTTCTATCAACTTTTCATGCTTATAATGTCAAAAGGATCTCACAGCTCTCTCCTGTACCTCACTTCATTCTTAAATATTCTTTCCATACTTAACTTTTCTTCTTTCAAGAATTTACCCAAGATTAATAATCTGTATGAAACATAAAGCAAACATACCATGTTCACACTCCTCTCCCTTCCCCAAGGCTGCCTACAATGAAGTAGCCCTACAATGAAGTCCCCTCATGTACTTCATTAGTTACAGTAACACTAGCAACATTTGTTGTCATCTCTTCCTTTCCAGTTCTCTTTGCTTAACTCTTTTAGTTTTTGTTTTTTTCTAACCCTTCTTGAGGATCCTTATTCACCACCACCCTTCACTTCCCTCCTTAGTTTCTTCTTTACTTCCCTTCTCTGACAATTCCATTCTTCCCATCTTCTCCACTGCAGAAAGTTGCAGTGAATACAGACGAAAGTAAAAAGACAAAAACAGGAGACAGAAAAAGTTAGATACCCGAACAAAAGACATTTTAAAAATAGGTACCCCCCCCCCAAAAAAACCCGAAATAAAAAACATAAAACCCTCCCTCTCATACAACCTAATTTATGGAAGTTAATTCACAGAAACAAAAATCATGAAAACCAGAAGTTAGAGATATACCTATTTTTCAGGTTTATTCAAGGAAGGTTGGTGCTTTATCACAACATTTTTTCCTGAGACCTATGGAAGATTTTTCTTTTAAATAGAGAAAATACCCTTTCTGCATATGTATGTGGAAAAGTCTTTTCTATTATCCTTAATCAAAGTTCATTTTGACTGTTAAACTTGTTCAGAATGCTGCAGGTCTCAACAGAATCTCATTTATCCAAAGCCCATTTTCTGAAAGGCAGTCTTCATCCAAGCATGGGTTATATCTCCCACTCTCCCCATGCATTACACAGTATAACCGCATAATTACTAGCGCATCAGAAATGGAGGTTGTCTGTCACTGGAATGTTCATAACTCTGAACAAAACATTATAGTTTGTGCTCTCAAAATTTACTATGAAGAAGAAAAATGCTGCTTTCGCTCTCCCCCTCCCCCTGTAGTTGGCATTGAACACAGTACTAAACAATACTTGGGTTTTGGAGCGCTATTTGGTCCCAGCTGCTGCCTGACTTGTGGGCTGTGTCCAGCTGAGATGTGTGGTTGCCTGCCTCAGTTCATAACGTTGAGGTTCTACTGTATTTATTTTTAAATTAATTCTCTCTCTTCTATTTGAATAGATGGAATCCTAGGATAGAACTTGCCGCTTTTCCTTTAAGATTACACCATAGAGGGCAGACTGCTCTACTAATGCTATGCTTTGGAGCAGTGCAATATGTATTTTCTTCTTAAACTTCAACTGAAAATGATGAAGCTGTTCCAGTGTTAAAATGTGATCAGGAAAAATTATGACTAATTTCTCACAAAATGCACTTTTCCATTCCACAGAAATCTGAAAATGCAGAAAAGTGATGTTTTACTGTTAAAACAGGAACATCCATTTATGCAAAAGCTGAATAGACCGTAGCTGTTTTAGTCTGAGGGTTATTGCTGATACACATTTAGTACTCTACTATTAATTTATTCAATACCGAAACTGCACAGGGTACCCATGCATCACCGTTATGTGACACAGACAGTGAAAGATAACAAAGATAATAAAAGTAATGTGCTGCAGTACAATTATGACACTGAATGAGACAGCTAAGCTCAAGAAGCTTGTCAGAAAATTTTAACAGCAAAGCAATACAAGGGTTAGTTATTTTGTTTGCAAAACCAAAACAAGAATAAATCTTTATTTTCACACCACTGCTGGTATTTTGGAATACAGTCTCCTTTTTTTTCCATTACTAACTCACTCAACTTTTGAATTAGACAAGAGTTTAACTTACAGCTACGGTGAATGGGAAACGTCCACTGAAGACGTAAAGAGACCTGACATTAATTTCTACAGAATTTAAGCTTTAATTTTAATGTACCTGTTCCTAACTCTTACTGTGTGTGAAAATAACCTTTCAAATACAAAATATATTTAAATTAGACAAATGGACATACTTTTGTCTTCCCAAGTCTACAGAGAGCAGTCCTGTTGCTGCTCATAACTTTCCCAAGAAGCAGCAGAGAAGAGTTAACAAGACTCTAGTCAATGGGACTGCTGATACTCAAACCAGTAGACAACAGTGAAGCTGACAAAAAGATTAGAAAAACAAACAAAGAGTGCTCTGGCACTTTCAAAGACTAATAAATTTATTCATTGCACCAGCTTTTATGGGTTAAAGCGCATGCAATGAATAAATTTCTTAGTCTTTAAAAAGTACCATAGGATTCCTTGTTTGTTTTACTGAACTAGAACTGCTACCCTTCCAGAATTGGACAGGAAAGATGAAATCTCTGCAAGCTGAGTTTCTCACCAGACATCTCTGGACATCACTAATTGCTCCCCACCTCACCCTTTACAACAGCATTTAGCTAACAGGATACAGTAACTTTTAAAGCCTTACCTTTTTCCTTTAAATGCTCTGAGATGAACATTATACACCACAAAACAAACAAGGAGTCCCATGGCACTCAAAGACTAATAAATCTATTTATTGCATGAGCTTTCATCGGAGAAAATCCCACTTCATCAGACTCACAGACTCTAAGGTCAGAAGGGACCAGTACGATCGTCTAGTCCAGGGGTGGCCAAATGTAGGGAACTCAAGAGCCGCACATGTCAATTATTAAACCTTCAAGAGCCGCACTGAGGCATATAGCCACGTACTTTTACCTAGTCCAAAATTACTACGCCTAAAATTCTTTGCACACTTTAATCTTATCATAAAAACAGGGCAAATATTGATCCTACTAATGTCAGATTCTAATAATTACTTAAGGTTACCATAAAAACTAGGCCTATACACTAAAAACTTAGCTGTCACTTGATGTAGAAGATTGCAGGCTAGTGGTGAATTTTTTTTTTTTTTTTAAATCTGGGCAGTAACCTGTCAATGCAGTACGTAAAAACTCTCTCAGCTGCTGATCTCTAAGTACTATACGTTTCCATCTAACAAATTTCATTGTGGAATACAATGCTTCACAGCTGTAAGTTGTGCCAAAAATTGAAAGTGATCTACATTCAGTTTTGAGCCTCTCTCCTTCCTATTTTCATTTCTTATTATTCCACATCATGTTTAGGACATGTAAAACACAATTTTAACAACAAGTAAACTGCATTAGGGCCTATGAGAAAATCTAAATATGCCACGGCTTCCTTGACCGTGCTACGCTTCTCCCCACCTCTGACCACGCTGCTGCTTCTCAGCTATCCCCCACCTGCCGCACTTCTCCTCGCCATCTCCAACCATGCCACCACTTTCCTGCCATCTCTTACCATGCTGCGCTTCTCCCCCCGCTGTCCCTGACCATGCCTCTGCTTCCCTGCCATATACTTACACAAGGAGCACTTTTTCTTTCGAGAGCTGCAGTTTGGCCATGCCTAATCTAATCCAACCTCCTGTACCTTACAGGCCTCAAGACCTTACTCACCCACTCCAGCAATAAGCCTCTGACCTATGACAGATATTTAAGTCCTCAAATCAAGATTTAAGGACTTTAAGATACAGAGAATTCACCCTTTGGTCAAATCATACCCTATGCTACAGAGGAAGGTGAAAAACCCCCAGAATACCAGTCTGTCTGCCCTACGGGAAAATTCGTTCCTAACCCCAAATATGGTCACCAGTTAAACCCCGAATATATGGGCGAGTCTCAAAAGCCAGTCACCCAAGAAACAAGTCTCTGTAGTAACTCAGAACCCACCCCATCTACCTTCCCTTCTTAGGCCACTGCATATCCATGACCAGTAGCGATAGACGAAACATCAGTCAATTTCCAAAGTATGCCATCCCATCATACCATCCCCTCCACAAACTTATCAAGCCCAGTTTTGAAAGCAGTTATGTTTTTTGCCCCCACTGCTCCCCTTGGAAGGCTATAGCAGAACTTTACTTCTCTAATGGTTAGAAATCTGCATCTTACTTCAAGCCTAAATTTCCTGACGGACAGTTTATATCCATTAGTTTTAGTGTCCACACTGGTGCTGCACTCATATAATTCCTCTTCCTCCCTGATACTTATTCCTCTGATATATTTATTGAGAGCAGTCATATCATCCCTTAACCTTCTTTTGGTTAAGCTAAACGAGCCACGCTCCTGGAGTCTCCTCTCATAAGGCAGGGTTTCCATTCCATGGACCATCTTTGTAGCCCTTCTCTACACCTGTTCCAATTTGAATTCATCTTTTTTAAACATGGGGGACCAGAACTGCACACAGTGTTCCAGATAGGGTCTCAGCAGTGCCTTGTATAAGAGAACTAACACCTCCCTGCCTCTACAAGAAATACCTCTCCTGATACATCTTAGAACCACATTCGCTTTTTTCACAGCCACATCACATTGGTAGCTCATTCCGATCCTGTGATCAACCAGTACTCTGAGACCCCTCTCCTCCTCAGTCCATTCCAACTTATAGGAAAAATTCTTGTTATTTGTCCCTAAATGCATCACCTTGCACTTCTCATTATTAAATTTCATTCTATTCCTGATACTGTGGTTTACAAGGTCATCCAGATATTTTTGTACAGTATCCTGATCCTTCTCTATATTGGCAGTGCCTCCCAACTTGGTTTCATTCACAGACTTTATTAGCACATTCCCACTTTTTGTGCTAAGGTCAGTAACAAAAAGGTTAAGTAACATTGGCCCCAAGACCGATCCCGAGGGACTCCAATGGTAACATCCCTCCAGCTTGACAGTACCCTTCAGTATGACCCACTGTAGCCTTCCCTTTAACCAGATCCTTACCCAGCTTACTATACTCATATTAATCTCCATCTTCTGTAACCTAACGAATAATTCCCTGTGTGGAACTGTGTCAAATGCCTTGCTGAAATCTAAGTAAATTAAGTCCACCACATTCCCTTTATCTAAAAAATCTGTTAGCCTCTCTAAAAAGGAGATCAGGTTGGTCTGGTACAATCTACCTTTTGTAAAGGCATGTTCTATTTTATCCCATTCACTGTTATCTTCAGTATCTTTAAGTACTTTCTCCTTCAAAATTTTCTCCAAGATCTTGCATACTTCTGAGGTCAAACTAACAAGCCTATAGTTACCCGGCTTATTTTTGTTCCATTTCTTGAAAATAGGAACTGTATTAGCAATTCTCCAATCATACAATATAACCACCAAGTTTACAGATTAATTGAAAACCTTTGCTAATAGGCTGGCAATTTCATGAGCCAGTTCCTTTAATATCCTCAGATGGACATTGTCCAGGCCCCCTGATTTAGTTCCATCCAGCAGTCTGAGTTAGGTTTCTACCTCAGGTACGGCAATTTCTAATTTCATGACCTCATTCCCATTAGCCACCCTACCTCTATCCCCCAGCTCATCATCACACTCATTAAAAACAGACGAAAAGTACAGCCATGCCTAGATTATCCTTGACCTCTAACACTGCCTCAGTGTTTAATGATATCACTTCTTCTTTCTTTGTTTTCTTCCTATTTATAGGGCTACAGAACCTCTGACGATTAGTCTTAATTCCCTTTGCAAGGTCCAGCTCTGTTTGACTTCTCACCTTTCTCACTTAAACTCTACATGTACTGACCTCCAAAAGGTAGCTTTGCTTGGTGATTCCTCCCCACCCCATTTTCTCCTCCTTGTAGGCTCTGTGCTTCCTCCTAATCACCTGTCCGAGCTGCTTACACATCCAACTTGTTCTACAGCTCTTGCATATGAATTTTTTCCCCTTCCTCAAAATGTAGGCTTCAGATAGTTACTGTAACTTTGATTTAAAACAATTCCAAGCCTCTTCCACATTTGCATTCCCGAGTTCTTCAGTCCAGCCCATTCCCCCAACTAATTCCCTTAATTTTGTTAAGTTCACCCTTTAAAGTCGAAGACCCTGGTCACAGATTTCTTTTGGTTTATCCTTCCAAATAGTTTGAAATGAATGAGCTCGTGGTCACTCAAACCTAAGTTGTCCCCTACAACCAGTTCCTCTATGAAGTCCTCACTACTCACCAGTACCAGATCTAAGATGGCATCCCCTCTCGTTGGTTCCGTAACAGTTTGGAGAAGGAATTCATGAGCTATCAAATCCGGGAATATCTGGGCCTTCATATTACTACTAGCACATGTCCTCCAGTCTATATCTGGGAAGTTAAAGTCTCCCACAATTACACTGTTCCCAGCAGTATTTACCTCTTTAGAGGCCTTAAAGAGGTCCCTATCCATGTCTATATCAGATCCCAGTGGTCTGTAACACATCCCAAACACTATCCCTGGAGAAAATCTAGTAGCTTTCTTCCCCAATCTGATTTTTACCCACACTGATTCTCTCTCAATTCCATCACTCTGAATTTCCTTACAGCCTACCTTCTCATTGATACACTATGCCACCCCCAACCTTTGCCTTTATATCTGTCTTTTCTAAAGAGCACATAGCCTTCAATAGTGGTACACTAGTCATGATGACTATTCCACCATGTTTCAGTTATCCCTATAATATCTGGTCTCACTTCCTCTACCAGTAGCTCCAGTTCCTCCATTTTGTCACCCAGGATCCTTGCATTAGTATATAAACATTTTAATTCTTGCAGCTTGGCCTCACTCACATTCTGTGCCTGATCCGGCACATCGTTCTATGGCCAACATCTCTTGTGAGGCTGGCATTTACACTACTCCTCCTTCTAACCTCTATGTTGCTCTCTATTTCTGGGTCCTTTCTTGTTTCATTTGCCTTCTTCTCAACACTAATATCAGACATGCCCAGATAATCTCCATCTCCCAACCATCTCCCCCAGCTCCCTAGTTTAAAGCTCTCTTGATCAGTTGTGCTAATCTCCCTCCCCAAAGTCTGTTTCCCTTCCTACTCAGGTGCAGTACATCCCAGGAAAGAAGTCTTTTGTCCATGAATGCCTCCCAGTGACCATATATTTCAAACCCTCCTGACTGCACCATTGCCTGAGCCATCTGTTTAATCATCAGGAGCTTCTCACACCTTTGTTGTCCTCCTCTAGGGACAGGCAGAATCCCACTAAAGATCACCTGAACCTCTATTTCCTTGAGAGTCCTCCGCAGCCTCATAGTCGCCTGATACCTTCCCATGAGAATCTAGCTACATCATTTGTAGCCACATGAAGGACAATCAGAGGATTCTTTCCCACTCCATTAAGATCCTCTTCAGCCTCAGATCCACATCCTGTATCTTTGCACCTGGCAAACAAGATAGCCCTCTGTTCTCTGGATCAGTTCTGGTTATAGACCTGTCTGCTCTTCTCAGCAGGGAATCTCCAATCCCATAGACTTGCCTTTTCCTGGCAACAGTGCAGGTCTCTAGCCTATCCCCACCTCCTTCCGACCGCAAGTCCTCAGTTCTACAGCTTTTCTCTGCAATCCTCTGCACCCACTCCTGAGTCCTTCTGGAGCTCTTACTAGGATGAATTTCCATCAGGTCACCCCTTTTTTGGATAAGGCTAGCTGCTCTTCTCTTCTTCCTTGCATTCCCACTTTCAACAACCATGTGCTGTGCTCCTTCATTTGCTAACACCACAAACCTCTCTCTGAGCTCTATTTCTCAGATGCTTTGAAGATGAGGAACAGGAGGAAAATAAATGCAGGGAAGTGTACATCATGGGATCAAGTCATGCTGTAACAGCAAATCCAAGCAGTTATTAAGATTCAAAACACTGGGAAACACCACAAAGGAAGGTGAGGTCAAATCACTTGCTGTAATGGGAAAAGAATCCATGGTCCCTATTTAATCCTGCTGTCAGGCAACTGAATCTGCATATCAATTCCAATTCTGCTGTTTCTCTTTGAAGTCTTGATGTCTTACTGATTTGCTTGAGCACAGTTGTTAACAGTCAACAGAGTGACTAGGAATACTGGAGTGCTCAGCAATTGGTTTTTGAATGTCGTGATTTCTGATGTCTGTTTTGTGCCAATTTATTCTTCTGCACAGAGATGGCCCTGTTTGTCCACTGTATAAGGCGTGGGGGCATTTCTGGCACATGATGGTAGAAATCACATTGGTGGATGAGCAGGTGAATGACCTTTGAAAGAGTAGCTCACTTGATTAGGTCCTGTGATGATGTTTTTTTTGCAGATGTGGGCAAATAAGGAAACATAGTTTGTTGCAGGGTATGTGCCTGCTTTATTGTTTCTCTCATTAGGTCTACAGTTGCTAGTAAGTATCTGTTTAAGGTTAGGGGGCTGTCTGTAGGCGAGGAGAGGTCTGTCTCCCAAGCCTTGAGAAAGTGAGGGATCATCATTTAGAACAGGCTGTAGGTCCCTAAAGAGCTATTGCAGAGGTCTGACCAGGGGGTTGTGTGTGATGACCATTGGCATTATGCTGTTTTTTTTCTTGGGCTTCTCCTGTAGTAGTTGATTTCAGGGTACCTGCCTGGCTGTGTTAGAGCTCCCTCCTTCAAAATTATGCTCCTTCAGCTCACTAGAGCCAGTGTGTGGAATAACCACCAAGACACACCCTTGCTTCCACGAGGGCAGGGCTTTTTAAACCTCGGGTTGGTACCCAGTTGAGGTCACAGACGCTCAGACACTGGGTTGTGGCACCCTCTGCTGCTGTCTCCAAAAGACTGGAATACACTGCTGAAAGATGTAATTGTTGGGTCGCAGGTATAAATGATTCTTTTCAACTGAGTCCCCAGGAAAAAAAAAGTTTGAAAACCACTTCTTTAGGGACTATGTCTGAACTACATGCAGGGTTTTCAACTTTAGCTGGAAGAGGGAACAATCACCGAACTTGGTCCAGGACTCTAAAGTACTGACAGTACGAGTGAGCCACATCCCTAGCTGCACATCTCTCAGCTCTTTCCATTTGCACTGTCAATGGATCTACTCCATTGGTGGGATGAGGGCAGAATATCCTCACACCAACAGCTGGCAGCACTAATGCAGTGTTATCATCACTAATCTGTAACAGTGCTCAGCCTTTTTCACCACCATGAAAATCTGATTTGCTACCAGATCCACATGACAGAATGGCAAAAACCCATGAGCCCCGCATGGACTAGCACATACCCTGCTGCTTACAGTCGATGCAGTTGCGCCACTACAAATTCTAGTTTTTCCTTGAGCAAACAAGGTTTCTCTCTCCCCTTCCAACCACTGGCTCCAAGCATACTATATATATTGCTTCTTCACACCGTGCTTCACTACTAGCAGTGTGAAACCAAGACAATATCAACTAGTCTCCCTGTTGCTGATGCTGGTGAACAAGAAAGCAATCAATCCTTGTTGAAGCATCAGATGCCTGATCCTCTACTACTCTCCTCACTCTCCACTCCAAATGCCCCTAACAGACAAAGAGGATTATGTCTGTACTGATCCTGTACATGCTTCCTTCTCACCCATAACATTAAGTCAAGTCATGTATTTTTCTAAACCACACTGCAGTTAACACAGAACCCTCCCAAAAGGGATTATTTGAGTGGAGTGGAAGCCCACATTCACATAACCTAAAATGTCTGCTTTTTTCCACTGTACTTCCACTCTGGTCCTCTCATTCTGATTTGTTAACATTTATCACACACAAAATTTGCACGATTCCTCTCAGAGTATCACCAGACAACAAATATTTCAGCATCACCTCAGTACTTCCATTAATCCAGACCATTTGTGCGCTCCTTTTTAGGAACAACCTGGACTGTTTGTTGCATAACTCAAACTTCTATTCACACATAACCTCAGACAGACTTTGTACCAACTGTTGGTGCCACTTGTGATATGCAGGAGCAACAGATTCAAATAGTGCTGGGGATGGACAGATCTGCTCTTCATGGGGCTGAATAGCGAAAACAATTTTTACCTGGTGATTTTTCATCTGCCCCCCCCCCTTTTTTTTGGTAATGCCCTTATCTAAACACCATAATGACCTTTGGAGAAGGTTCTGCTCTTATTCTTCCTAGTTTCCAGGTAGCAATACTTGTATCTTTTTTAAAAACTCAAATCTAGTCTATACAACAAAGTTTAACTATACCAGTGTAATTGAGTCAACAAAATCCTCATAATGTAGAGTAAAACCAGGTGTACACTACCAACTTTTATTAGTGTAGCTATGTCACTATGACCGCAACCCCTCCCACACACTCCCTACTCCCTTTCTTGTAGCTGGAGCCATCCCAGCAAAAAAGTTCTTTAGCCAGTTGCCAGTAAATGACATCACTCAAAGAGGGGATTTACCTTTTCCAACAGAAGATATTCTTATGCCAGTATAAACCAGATGTCCACTAGGAGGCTCTACCACCACAGCTATAACCAATAAAGCTGTACCAATAAAGCCTTGGAAGTGCTGACTCACAGTTATGTCACTGTAAGAGTGCATATCAGTATAGCATATGCTAGTTCTCCAACCAGCATAAGATACACTACAGTAAGTAATTTTAAAGAAATATAGTACACCAATGTAATGCCAACTGCGCCTTTTTTTTTTTTTT
>ML682018.1:12127121-12170848 GCA_007922195.1 Podocnemis expansa | reverse complement strand
GGGGGGGAAGAGTAGACAAACCTTACCTGGACCCCCTGTGGGTGACACAGGTTGTGGCCAGTTTAGATTGGGGGCAGGGCTGGCCAGCTGGGAGGAGAACAAAGGGCTGTGGGAGAAGAGGAGAGGGGAGAAACAAAATGGAGGTTTAAGAGGTAGGATCTCTGGGGCTCTTCCTGGGGGTTTACTGCTAGATCTCCTGGTTGATCTGAAATACAACTGTCCTAGCTGCTGTGCAAACTGGATTGCTAATAAACCCTCTGACTTCTACACTGGCTGAATGTCACTGCTGATTGGGACTCTTGGGACCCTCGTGGAGGGAGGAACCCTCAACCCCTGGGAGACCAGGCAGAGCAAGGGTCGGACCCTTTGAGCCTGGATTTGGGAGCTGGCTACAGGTAGCATGGAGACTCGGGTGTTGGACAGGAGAAGGCTCCACTATAGCAGAGTCCTGATTGGCTGTGAACAGAGGGGATCCAAGAGTGCTTTCTGGAGTCTCCGTGACACTTTCTTCCCCCAGTCTTTGTATCTGTGGGGCTCTTCCTCACCAGCGTTCTGCTCCTTCTCCAGATGTCTGCCTTCTAACTGCACCTTGCTGCCTCTCATGCACTCCATAGCTCTCCTCACTATTAGGCTCCAGCTACACTCTTCCTTGGCATGGGGAAGGAGAGAGGAAGGATTTTTAATAAGTCTTGGGCAGGGCCTTAATTAGCTCCAGGTGTGCTAATTAAGCTGGAGTAACCACTGCTCAGCTTCAAGGGGAAAAGGGACTTGCTGAGCCTGGGGCTAATACGTTAGTTTTCTAGAATTCTCCAGAAACCCTCCAGTCTGACCCCATCACAGAGGTCAGTGAGCAATAGTTCACCACGCCCACGGAAGACTGGACAAAAAGTAAGGGGCTTAATCTGCCGCAACTGGAGATTTAGGTTAGGTATTAGGCAAACCTGTCTAACTATAAGGGTAGTTAAGCTGTGGAATAGGCTTCCAAGAGAGATTGTGGAATCTTCATCATTGCAGAGAGCTGATGACTTCTTGAGGTCCCTTCCAGCGCTACATTTCTATAAGGGTATGTCCACACGTCTCTTTTATTTTGAAATAACAGTGGTTATTTTGAAATAAAAGAGATTAGGGCTACACGATGTACTCTTATTTAGAAATGACAGGCTCTGTCATTTCAAAATAAGAGCCGTCATTTTGAAATAGCCTAAACCTAATTTATTTCAAAACAGCTGTTATTTTCAAATGGCTATTTCAAAATAATGCTATTGGGATGTGTTATTTCAAAATACCTGTTATTTTGAAATAACACTGTTTGCCCTTCCTCCTTGGGTGACATGCTGCGGCAGCAGGGCAAGCAGTCAGGGGAGCCCCAGCCCCTCCTTACTGCTGGCAAGCCCCCTTGCCCAGCCAGTGGGCTGGGGGACCTGTCCCCCTGGGTGCTTTTTCCCCTGCCTGGCTCTTCAGGTGAGAGCCAGGCAGGGGATTGGGCAGCAACATGGCCCACCAAGGGGCCATGTTGCCACACCTCCCAGGTTTTCCCTCTGCTGAGTCGAAATAGCATGTCCACACATAGGGCATGCTGTTTCGATTGGAGGGGCTTGCCTTATTTCAAATTATTTTTTTTTAAATTTGAAATAAGTCATTTCAAAATAAGGATTTTATTTTGAAATAAGTCATTTTGAAATGACTTATTTCAAAATAAAACTTTGCATGTGGACATAGCCTAAATGTATGTACTGTTAAGTTCTCCAGACTTATGGAGCTTTGTTATAAAAGAAAAAGGCAGCTGTTTAAGACAATCAATACAAATAAAAGAAGTTAATGAATTAGAACATAACAGAGAAACATTCTAAGAGTAAGAAGAAAATAACTTTCCAGGGTGCAGCTGTTGTTTATAGTACAGTCTGATACTGCCTTGCAGTTCTGCTTGCATCTGATATGGACTGGAATGAGGGAAGGTTACTTGTTTCTTTAGTTTATTATCATTACTCCCTTTTCCTCTTCTAGCCAGCAAGACAAAGTATCTCAGCACCATCCAGTATATGTGAATTCACATCACAGTATGGAAAGGGAGGACTCCCGTTTTCAAAACAAAGTGTCTAAAGCTGAGCTCCTAAATTCATATTTATTCTGTGGCCTGTTTTTCAATAGTGTTTTACACCCAGCAGTTCCCAGTGAATTCAGTACTACTTCAGCAAACATGACTGGGCCTTAGTGGAAGAAAATCTTAGAACTGCTTCTTGAAACTGAATTGGAAACACTTTTATCAGGTCTGCCTTAGCAGTTATGCCATTTTCAGAAACGGTTCAGGGTAAAAGGTGGTTGAAAACCAATTTCAGCCAAGGTTCCATTTCTTAGTTCATTCATTTCTTAACTATCTGAAAGGCAAAAGTTGTCTTTTGCAAGCAACTTCTTCATCCCAGTAGCAGCTACATTTAGCTTGGACAATAGCAAGTAACTTACCAACTTACTCTTTTTACAGTTTCCTCATAGAAAAATTCTTCCTGTTGAGTTTAGTCTTATTCTCCACTTCCTAGGTTCACATCCTTGCTAGTCTCTTTGGTGAGGGCTGGGATCCATCACTGACTGTCGATGGGTAGCATCTATACGTGCCATCACAGTGTTGGGGTGAACGTTTACAAGGACAATGCTAAAAACATCTATAGTTACATCAGACTGGCCAGGATAAAACCAAGTTTGGAAGAGATATTGACACTCATGCTTCTCACCAAAAACTAACCACTTGGGACCAAGAAGAAAGTTCCTTCTGCACAGGAAAGAAATAACTACATACTTCAGCATTCCCTCCTCCTGAAACACCTGGTACCGGCCACTGTCAGGCACAGGATATTGGATGAAAAGGACCTTGGATCTCATCCAGTATGGTAGTTTCTACATCCATAGTATCTTGGCTGGTGGGTCAGATGTGCAACCTTTTAGGAACTCAAAGTATATCCCTCTTCCAAACATGGACTTTTGCCTTGCCTGGTACAGCCAAATCCTCTTCTTCAGCTCCCTCCAGTACCACATCCTTTGCACTTCCACAAGCAATACAGAAAGGAGCCAGTTCAAAGCCAGGTCAAAATAATGACAGGAACAAAGCCCTGAAAACTGCTCTTGCTTTACTTTAACAGAGGAGGGATTCTTCAAAGAAATGAAATCTTTGTCTCTCAGGCAGGAGTCTCATGGGAGGAGAAGAAAACAGCTTTCATTTTAGCAAGTCACGATATTTATGGCCCTTTTATGAGATTTGTTTGAAAATATAAAGGTAGATGGACTTAAGCCTGCTTCAAAAGAAGGGAAGAGAGAGTGAGAGCATCTGAAGGATAGGTGAGTCTGAAGCATCTCTGTCCACTTAATAAAAAGACTTTCTTTGTTTTAAAATATGTCCTTCCAGCTACTCATGAGGATAATGGCTAACTTTTATTGTATAGTTCTTCCCCAAAAGTGGCTTACAAGATTTATACCCCTATCGCCACCAAGTACACCCACTTCAGGATAGAACATCACAGCTGCTTAATAGTGCCCAGCTGTGCAATAATTCAGGTCCAGTTGCTCCCAGTAACCAGACTTAAAGTGAAGGCCTTTCACCAGATTCCTGAGGGGGCAATTGTCAGGTTGTACTTGCTCTAGTATCAAAGCTGTATGTGGGCTTTTATCCATCATGCTTGTGGAGTCTGTTCTGCCTCTAGAGGGCATCCTGCTTTTCATATCTGGAATTTCCTCTAATCCTTTGGCGGTGCACAATACTTTTGGATCCTGTTCAGAAAGTATGGTGCATATGCCTTGCATAACGATCTCCATCTATCTGGCCCCCATCACTCTAGTATCCAAACATATCCTAAGTACTTAAACATAAGCATGAATAGTTCATACTTTTGCGTGTGAGAGTGACAGAGCAAGAATGAAGAAGTAACAGCAGGAAAGCTAAATCAAAGAATTATCTTTTGCTCTTATTTTGGAATGCATCAAGGCCTATGATCATTGTCTCATCTGTTCATGAGCTCCACAGGCTAGGTCAGCTCCTGTGAAAGTTCTCTCCCAAACCCATGACCTTCCCTCATTAGCTGATACTTTCATGGCAGGGTTTATGGGAGGCTCTGGCCAGGAAGGGAGAAACATCTATGGCCAATCCAGTGGAAGGCTTGAACATCTGGAGAGAAACTTTGAATTGAACTTTGAGTTCAATGGAGAATCAGAGCAGACTTCAGAGAACTGGGAGACATGAAAACAGTGAACTGTGATGCTATAAAGATGCACTACTGGATTTTGGACCAGTTAGAACACATGGCTTCATTCTTAAATATAACACACGGCAACAATCAACCCCACAGATAGTCGATGTCTGGACAGCTGTGTTCTGGACAGCACAAAGTGCAATCTTCTGACCAATCATAGATAGAAGTGGGCATTTTTTGCCACTGTGACTGTCCATCCAATAGTACTGAGGAATCCAGAATGACCACAAGGCTGCAAACCAACATCCATCTGAGTGCGGTTGCCATAGCTAATTGAAGGGAGATATAGAGGTGGCAAGTTCTTTTAAATGCTTCTTTGTTTCTACTAGCAACACTCCAGGCTTGTCTTGGTTCAGTTTTATGCCCCCACTCCTTTCCTGTGAATGGAATCATTTTCCCTCTTACTTGCCCAGAGTCCTTGCGTAAGTCTGAATCAGGTCTTAAGATTTATTGATCTAGCCTTGTCCATTGTGTGTTGCATTCTTTAATTCAACAACTATAAAGCACTCAAGCATGTTGGCATGAAGGGTGCTATAAAGAATCTAAGTGACTGATTGATTATGGAGAGACATCACTCTCTCCATAGTTAACAGTGAGACCAGCTCTCCATTATAAACACACTTGTGTCTCCCAGCACATAACTTCACCAAAGGTAAACCAATCTGCCTGAAATTTCATAGGTGTGATTTATCTTTTTAGATATTTGTATTGTGATCTTATGCCAGAATAGAATTTTTCTGGAAGACTGAGGCAAATCAATAAACTAGACAAAGCAACTGAACGATACAAGCATTCAGAAATATGGAGGTGATATCCTTTTTGTTATTCTATGTGAATACTTTCCTAAGAGTTTATGGTTGATCATCACCTCAGAGCAGCCTGGCCTAGAGCTTCTGAAATTTGTTTTAACCTGTTAGTTGCCTTTGATGAATTTTGGAGGCAGTATGATTGGCTGAATTGTTAAGTGTTCAAAGGGATTTCCTTTTACATCATAAGGCCCACTGTGGACAATTTGATGGGGGAAATGTCAGTCAAGGAAATACACCTGTTGGGAAAAGGAGGTGGGGAGGGAGAGGTTAAGGACTGTGGTACAGACAGGCGCTCACTGAGACCAGGGTAATTGTCTCAGTGAGAAGGATGAATGGGAAGTGACAGTCAACACTGTTCTTGGGTGCAGAGAAGTCGATTGTATCCAGAATCAGAGAAGGCCAAAACCAAATAAATAAATACAAATCAGACTCTAAGCTTTGTCTACAACATAAGCTCCACTCACGTGAAGTGCCATAATGAGAGACTGCTCACAGTAAATCATGCAGCTATTTCAAAAAGTGACGGTATCTCCTAATTGCCACCCACTTGGGAAAACAAAATAAAATGGTGCAGATCTGTGCCTCCCCCCTTCTTTCTACTGAAGGAATGAAATACAAACAATGTGGACATCTAAAGTATCACTGCTAGCCATGTAAGTTAACAGCTCCCTGAGATAACTAGGGCAGTCCACGTCTCTCAGAGCTATTGTTCAAGACTCTCTGCAGACTTACATAGTCACCTCTATGTTCTTTACACTCAGTTCACATTTATGAGGGTTTTTTTTTTCACCTATGACAGCTAGAGATGCATTCTTCGTTAAAATGAGATTGGAGAGTCTGACTAACAAGACGGTTGCTCTCAGAGAGGTTCTGGTATGGCATATGAACACATACTATCTATTTCCAAGTCGTGTGAATATTAACCCTGTGGTTCCCAGAAGCTCTGCAGAGTGTGCTTAACATTCAGAAAGGTTTTCTCTGGGTCATGAGTAGATATACTTTCTATAATCTCACTTTCTAACATAGGCATCCAATGTGGTCTAGCTAAAAACTTTAAAGGGAGGACAAGATAGACTAGCTGAACCTGTAGACCTATTGAGATGATTATGCTGCCCCATAAATCAGCCACGAGGTACTAGAACTAAATTGTGAGCATCTCTTCTACAAGTGTGCAAGCAGGAGGGGTTGTAGAAGGCGTCTCTCCCTCACTGTGCAGTCTTAACAAGGGCCAAATACAGTGGTAGTTCCTATGAACAGCAAATTGCCCAAAAAATAAAGTAGGGGCCATAGTCCATAAGTAAACACACAAGGAACAACTTCTGATGTTTGCATGGTCCAAAATCTCCAGTCCCCACTACTGCTAACCTCTTAATTTCCCACAGATGTCACTTCACAACCTTTCCATGTCTCCTTGGCCTCCAACAACTTCACAGTCCCCACTCTAACCTCCCGTATTTCCCAAAGAACCTATTATCTCCATTAACCTCACCACCTCTTCCTCTCACACAGACAATGGTCCATCACCTTTCCATGTTCTACAGACCTCTCCTCACTTCCGACAGGAACTGAAAAATCTATTCTCTATTATGGTGAAGTAGTTGGCTCACTATTGGCATCTCTTTGTGACCAAGCATGGCAGTTCTCTCTTCCTGGGGTCTGCTACAGTGGCCTACCTCGTCCTGTGATCTGGCCCTCCAGCCAGGTCACTTCCAAGTCTTTCCCTCTCTGGGTTGGTCCATAAGCAAAAAGCAAGGGGAATTAGCACAAACAAACTGTTAAAAAGAGAAGAGGGAACTAGCTCCTTCTTAGGCTATGTCCACACGTACATCATTATTTCGAAATAAGTTATTTCAAAATGAGTTATTTCAAAATAAAGTCCTTATTTTGAAATAAGTTAATTCGAATTAAGGGAAAAGCTCAAAGCAAAATAGCATGTCCAAACACATGACTTGCTATTTCACTTTAGGAGAGGGGCACCATGGGAGGTGTGGCAACATGGCCCCCTCCCTAGGCCATGCCCCCACCCAATATAGGCTAAAAGGAAGGCACCCTGGGAAGGAGAAGGGCAAACGTTTTATTTATTTTGAAATAATACATCCAAATGGCGTTATTTCAAAATAACCATTTTGAAATAACAGCCATTTCGATTTAAAGAAGGTTTAAGCTATTTCAAAACGATGGCTATTAATTCAAAATGACGGAGCCCGTCATTTCAAAATAAGAATACATCGTGTGGACCTCATCTCTTTTATTTTGAAATAACCAGTGTTATTTTGAAATAAAAGAGATGTGTGGACATATCCTTAGGGTTTATGAGGATCAGGCCTTCCCTTCCCTTAGGGAGGGACCTTCAGGTACTTGTCAAGGAAGACACTGCTTTTCCTGGGCTCCGAGGGTTAAAGGTCTGGATTCTTCCCTAGCCTGTCAACAAGTAAGCTCTTCTGGTTCCCTTTAGACTCCTCTTCCAACCCGTGAATGCAGGTGTAGCATAATGAGATTGGATGAGCCCAGAGCGGCTCCTTAACTCCTTGTTGTCCATCTGGGGCTTGCATACTTCATAACAATTACCCTCTTCACCTACATACCCCACTTGACCTCTCCATCTCCTACAGCCTACTCTTACCTTCTTCATCTAGCATAGACCCTTTTCTCAATTTGTTCCTTTCCAACCGACCACCCTACAATCCTGGACCTTCCACAGATTCTCCTGGATTTCTATCCCCCTATTTACCTACTTTCCACCATCCAACATCTAAATCTACTATGCACTCTCCCCTAACCTGTTTGTCTCTTAGGGACAACTCTCAAGTTTCTTCACCTTCCTAAGGGCAAGCAGAACACGGGATCATAAGAATCTCCAAAGCAAGTGTTTTCCAAATAAAAAGGACATTTGGCTTTTACTTTAGTTTCATAAAGTTTTTCCTGCCATGTATCATGGGATGAGTGTACCCCATCACCATTTTGGTAAAGGGGCAGGACACGATTGACCTGTGCTTAAATATTCCTGGCCAGTCACAGGGTAGTACTGCCTAATGGCCAGTCAGTGGATACCTCCTTGGCTATGGGGGAATTAGACTTAGTGCCCAGAATCAGTAAGATGGCCCTCGTCTATAGGGGCATTTGGCCTAATGGTGAGGCAGGTAGGCTGCTACTGAGGCATGGTTGGTGGTCAGGGTAGGATGGGTCCTCCTTATCTTACCAGGTCCCAGCACAGGGCCTGGACAGTGGCAGAGGATTCCAACATTGGGTTAGCAATGATACAGCCGAAAGGTGCTGACAACTCATGGGGTAATGTTTAACCCCCTTCACTCCCAGGCTCCTTCCTACCCTGACTTCTGAAGCGGGAGCCTGGGTGTCACTGGAGTCTCCAGATCCCTCTGCAAGCATAGCACCCTGTGACCCCAGGCTCTGTTGGGTGTCCGCTGGCTCCAGGATGATTGACAGAGTCCCAATGTCTCCAGTTCCCATGGTCTAGTGTTCCTGTGGTTGCTAGGCTAGAGCCTCCACTGAATGCCCTACCTCCTAAATGTCCAGCCTCAGCTAAGTTGAACTGCTCCCTTTTATACTAGAGCACTTGGAGTATGCCCAGTAAGGCTGAACGAGTGTGGTTTCCTCAGTCCACAATGTGAGTTAAATCTTCCCCATTCAGCTTGGGATAAGAGTACTCAATCACACCATATTATGATTGCAAAAAGTGGGACAAGGTATGAGCTGTAACACTGTGAAGCAGTAGGCATGATGTGCTATTCTGTCCTGGGCGACTGAAGCCTAGTGGCCATGGGGTGCAGCAGTAAGGTGTACCCAGATTCTGAAATTTTGGAGTATTTGAGATATTAGCGTAATAGAAGCATTCTCAGTTTTGCAATTTTGAGACTAATACAGCTTTGAGACTCTTTAGCTCAGGAGTAGTGAGAGCATTTTAGGGTAAAATCAGCTGTATGACCCCCCTCCCCACCTCAAAATGACAAATATCTAACCCTTCTGCATGCAGCAGGCACATGAAGTTGTATTAGAATGTCACTACCAGGGTATGTGGCTTCTTCTTGACTTTCACTGAAGGAAGAAGCTGAGGGGCAATTGGGGGGGGGAGAGGTGTCACAGAAAGAGAGTGTGTTTGGATACATCTTGGATCTCTATCCACTCTAATATCTAGCATCAAACCACTGCAGCTGGTATAAAAGCCATTCTCTCAGCAACTCTGGTTGCCTGAAACATTCTTTGTGTATCTCTCCTCTTCATCTCTGTTTAAATTCTCATCTTAAAACCTGACTTTTCTACCCTGCCTCCAGACCTCTTCATTTCTCTCTCTCTTGGTTATTGGCCTTATGACTGAATGCTTTAATATTTTCACCGTGCAAGGTCTTTATGTCACTGTTTCAAGTAATTTATACCTGTGAGCTGGAGCCTTTCCCAGCTTGCTCTCAAACACAGTCCACACAATGTGTGGAATCCAAAATCACCCCTTCCTGCTTTTGGGTTTGGCTTAACAAAGATACCAGCAGTAAGAAAATGAACTTCAGCAGTTTTTTAAGGTTTCTCTCTCTTGGATGCTCAGTCCACCTCCTACATTGTTTCTCCCCAGGCAGACATTTCCATTTCCCTTTTATACAAGTACAGTAATAAGCCACCTGCCTCAGTGAGTCAGCGAAATCCACTTAATCCTTGCCCAGAAGGGTCAAAACTTACTAACGGGGTGGAGCATTTCAGGCTTGTTATATGATCATATACTGTACTTTGTCTTGAATAATTTAATTCTGTAACAGCCTTGGGATCCAGTTTAAATGAAAAATGTAATCTGAATTTACTGTGGAGAAACAAAATAAATAAAATGTGTTCCTTTTCTCATACCTCCTCTCCTTTTACTGTTTAATTGTCTGACTTTGAGACCCCCTCCTTTCACAGCCAGAGCACTGACCATCTATTGGCTAACCCGGTAAAATCCTTATTAAAAAGATCCAGAAGTCCAATCAATGAAGAATAGTCGAGTGACATGGTTCTAAACTTCTACTGAATTTTAAAAAACCCAAACACAAGTTATCATTACTTATTATTTAGACAGCACTGCTGATGTGCATGGCACCACACAGACAAGTAGGAGGATGAAGTCCCTGCCCTGTGGAGTTTACCGTCCATATTAGGCAGTTGCCATACTGAGAACTGATAAAACCACAGCCATCTCCCGTTCTCTCAAAATGAAGGAGAGAGAGAGAGAGATGAGATGAAAATACATAGAAAGAGGAAATTGTTCTTGGTGGAAGAACATTACAACAGTGACTGGTCTTTGCCTGGGTTTCTGTTTGTATTTACCATAACTTTAGGAAGGCTGTTGTGGTGGTGTCTGGTATTTCAAAATATAATCCAAATAGGAGAGGGAGAAAATAATTCCAGAATAGAGCTCAATGACAGTAAGTTGGCCACAGGTATTTTAAGGTAAAATTTAAAAAAAGAAGTGGGAAATTGGCTTGTGACATGTATTATATTATTAAGCCTAGTAGTAAGTGTCTTAATGCATCAGAGACTTACAGTTTCGTATAGTACACACAAAGAAGTCTTAAAGTGCTGCCTAGATGAGTTGTCTTGTCACATAGAACTTCACAGGATCCAGCACATCATGGCAGGGACCAGATCTAGTATCTTCAAAGTTAATGAGCATGAAACATGCTGACTGTAACCCAGAGGCCAATGAAAACTGCCATCTCCCGAAAACAAATGTGAAATTACTGCAGAGCTACCGTTCAACAGAAACATAAGATTTCTCTTCGGGCTGCAGTCTTTGCATGTTACATTCCACCAAGTGTTAGTAACCTGTTTGTTTGTTACCAGAAATTGGTATGAGTACCAATTTTTTATTTAAGGTCACAGTGCTGAAAAATAATAGATGACACAATAGGGCTAAAAACATAACAGACAGGCACCAGCAGAACTGTATGCAACACCAAATTGGATCAGGACCTATCCTCCAAAACAGTCCTCTATCTTTTGAACAAGATTAGAATATCCATTACTAAGACTATTAAGTAGTCACTAATATTAAATGTATTTCCTCTTGAAGACCACTAGCCAGAGACATAATTATTAAGTAGTCACTAATATTACTAATATCACTAGTCACTAGTATTACAAATATCACTAGCCAGAGACATAATTACTAAGACTATTAAGTAGTCACTAATATTAAATGTATTTCCTCTTGAAGCCACTAGCCAGAGACATAATCACACTGTATTGGGTCTAATTCCATCCAGTCACAGGCAGTGGAGTACAGATACAGATCCATTAATGTATTAAACCTCTAACAAGGAAGATGCATTTGTGTTACTATAGTAGATAGAGCAGGGCTTAACATATGGGTCAGAACCCAAAATGGGTCACTATGCCATTTGGGGGGTGGGGTCATGATTCTCTTTAACAAATTGAAAAGGAAATACATATATACATAATATGTTAGTTCTCTGATATGTGCTTCAAGATCCACCACTCTGGATATATTCTTTTTAAAAAGGGTCAGATATTGTCACGTAGTCATTTCAGAATTTAGCCTTATGCTCTATTGAGTATGGGGCTGCCCTTGAGTTTCAAAATAGCTTTCCTCCCTCAATCGCAAAAATTGAAAGCAAATAAATTAAGAAGCCATAAAATATAAATTTGCACAATAGCTACATTTAATGGATATTTTGTTCCACTGAAGCTACTCAGGGGAGCAAACCCTAAATGTATTCCCCGAAATCATGTTATTGACATTCATGACACTGAGGAAGTACACATAAAAAAGCCACATCAGCTTCTGCTTAATAAGAAAAGGAGTACTGTATTTTAAAAAGTCCTCAATACTTCCAATGGGAAAAATGCATAGCTGATAAGGGAGGAAAGCACATTTTCAGGCTTCTACAGAAGGTTGTTGGTTCTCCATTCTTCCATTTATAATCGAAGCAAAATTAGAAATAATGACTCCAGTAAAAAGGAATAATCAAAACAGGAAGTGACCAAACTCTTGACTTGTAGGGGCTGTCCCAGAGGGCAGTTTAGTTTTACCTGCCATTGGTACTAAAATTTTTTCCAAATATAAGTGACTCCCAAAAATTTATTCACACCTACACTAATCATTTAGCAGAAGCTTCTTTCCGGCAAGCCACAAACACTTCAAATACTTGGGCTTCTTCCCCAAAACCTGTTGAATAAATGTGAAGAAAGTTTCTGAGGTCATCAGTAGTGTTCTGGAAATCATGAAGGATGATTTGAAATATAAAGATGAGTAATTCAAGTGAGACATCTGTGTCTGGGACATCGGCTGACAGAGGGATCATGTTGGGATTCCAATTCTGTCCTTCTGGTGTCATCATAACCTTATCCTCAGTCACTCCTCCCTTCTTCGCCGGAGCTTTGCCTTAGTTTCTTCCTGACGGCTTCTCCATGCAGCAATAATGGCATCATCATCCATTTCTTCTTCTACTTCCTTGTGGGTGCTTTGTCTGTACTGGGAGAACTGCCTTGATGTAAACCTCTCATCACTTTCTTCCACCTTCTCTGCTCTGTCTCCATCCTCTTCAGACTTTGAAAAACTCTGCATGAACTTTCTCTTTGCTCCAAATTCTGACAAATTGGAAATAGACTCCTCTTCAGATTTTTCCAAATGACGGGATCTGACATGACTCTGTGTTGATGGTTGTGGAGATTCAGAGTCATAGGATGGCTCAGGAGTTTTTCTGAAAAAATATGGCTCTGGGCTCTCCTCCCTAGAACTTGTCTCTCTGGCCTTTGTTCGTGTGATCTTGTACATCTCCTTGTCCTCTTTTGCAGAGGTAGAGGAAAATCTTGATGTGGTTCTCAGTGAATCGCCTTTAGACTGATAGGAAGAAGAATGGTCCACCTCTTCTCTTTGGGATCTGGAGAAGCTATACCTGGATGCTTCAGAGGACACTTCTCTGAGAGTAAATGATCTGTTGTATTTCTCTCTAGTCTTTTCAGGCTGGTTATGATATGAAGTCTTTTCTTCTGCTTTCAGGCCACTAAGCCACTTATTAACATTGGTCTCTACCTCTGAATTCATGGCACCAGTGTTTGCCAGCTGGCCAGAGGAAGCAGAAGCTGTGTCACTTCTGTCAAGATCTGTTTGGAACGGGTACTGAATGACACCCATTGTGTTCTCTGTGTCATCTTCAAATTTCTGTTCCTCATCTTCTCCCTGGACCTTCTTTTTCTTAAATAAAGTGCTGCGCTTGTTGTCTCTGACAAGCTTTTCAATTTGATAATCTGACATTTTTCCTCTCATCTCCATTTGTATCTCCTTCTCCTTCTGGCTGAGCTTTTTTAGGTCAATGTCATCTGCAAAGAGGCTGTACAGTGGCTTGCTTGTTTGTGTCACCCTCTTGCTTGAGCTGGACCCTCCTGTCCTCATGCTCACTGAGGTACTGGAAGACAGCATGGACTGGGTGTCAACATCGTTCACGTCCCTCTGGCAGAGCAGAGCACTAGCTAGAGATGAGCCACCCTGTGTGCTGAGGAGGGAGTCCTTATCATCATTAAGGCATCTGCCAAGGTCACCTGACTTCACACTGGAGGCCAGTACAGAAGATGGGCGGGACAACATCATTATCTCATTTTGTTTCTGTGCAATGGTTTCACTAACCACACTGGCAATCCAGTTCTGAATTCTGGCCATGCATATCACATCACCTGGACCAACTGGGATGTTGGGTAGAGGTACAACTGGCATTTGGGGCTGCATAGCCCCAGCACTACTTCTGTTTAGAGGTAAAGATGAATGGTTGCTCTGAACGCTCAATGAAGATGCTGAATCCTCAGCACCATTTATAGAAGGTGCTGAGGGCCAAAAAGATGACAGTGGGATACTCCCACTCATTGTGCTCTCTGCCTCCCAATTGCAGAGGGACTGACTTTCTTCCAGGACCTTTTTTGAATGTTCAAGTAGCTCCACTCTCCTCTGCTTCCTTTTGGCTGAAGCAGCATCTTCGCCCTTGGCAAGGGCCACAATCTCATCCTTGTTCTCACTGCCCACCTTCTTCTGCTGTTTTATTTTCCATGCCTGGTAAGCTGTCAGGTTGACATCAGATCTATCTGTCTCTTCTGCTGCTGCCTCCTCACTGGGCTGGCTGCCATCTTCTATCTTGGAGACTGCAGAGGATTCTAAATCCTTCTTGTGAAAGCCAAACTGAATTCTCTTGATCTTCCACCTTTCAAGTGGGGTCAGCTTGTCTTTGTTCTTTTTGCAGAAGTTATGAAAGGAGCTGGTATCTGAGCAGACACTCTCCACATCCACATCTCTATCCTTTCCTCCTGGGTCTGGGCTGTCCTCACCATTTTTACTCTTGGAATGGTATCTCTGAGCAGCTTCTTTCTCAATCTCTAGCAGCCTCTGGTTCCACATATCCCAGGTGCTCTCTGTAGACACAGAGTCTGTGTGGCCCCTCCTCAACCTGTTGAGGCTGCTGGCTTCCAGTTGTTGCTTTAGGATTTGGATGTCAAGGCTGCTCACACTCTCAGCATCACCACATTCACTTGAAGGATATGGTCTTTCTCCCATGCTGGAGACTCCATCCATCTCCCTGGGTGACCAATAACCTTCCTTTTCGTATTTTGCATTTCGACTCTGCCACTCTTGGATGATCTTCTCCACATTTTCCTCAGGTTCCTCTCCTCCCTGATCTGGAAGCATTGGAGTTGTGCTTTCCACATCCTTATTCAGTGATTCCCTTGCAGGCAGGCCTTGCTTCTGTCTCCATTCCTCATATAGCTGTTCTTCCTCCTCCTCACTGATGAGAGTAGGCTGTTTGGAAACCAAGCTAGATTTTCCCACGGATGAAGAACTCGTAACACTTCCCAGAATGCTGGTGGTATCCTCTTCCTCCACTGTGATGGAGTGCACTTTAGCTCCTATGACACTGCCAGAGCCTTCCCCTCCAGACAGCAGGGAATGGGTCCCTGCTTCGACGACAGAACTCTGGCTTGCTGTATCATCATCACCCCCCATGTTTTCCTGCTCTCTCTCCTCCAGCAGCTTCTCATTGAGCTCCCTGAGCTGTTTCAGGAAGCCAATGTTGGGATAAATGGCACGCTTCTTCCTTATAGTCATCAGAGCCTCTAAGATGGTCATGTGGTGGAAGATCATCAGGTAAGCAGCCACCAGCACAGCTGAACGACTGATTCCCATTTCGCTGCTTACCAGGATTTTACCTACAGATATGAAATATAAAAGTGTCAGCTGCTTTCAACAGCCTACAGGAGTTAATCTGCAATGCATCACATGGGGCCTGATCCAGACTCCATTGATGTTGATGGATGTCCTGATTTCACTAGGGTTTAGATCAGACCAATGACAGGCATTTTTTGCCTATCTTATTTTCTGATTTACTCTTATTAAAATTTGAGACAATCAAAATAATACCAAGTAATGTGTACATGTGCCAAGTGTTACAGATGAACACATTTTAAAATAAACTAATTACAGAAATTGTATTAAATAGTTTGCACTAATACAGTGCAGCTAGTCAAAGAATCTCAAAGCACTTTATGAGCATTAGTGAGCTGAATTTTACAAATACTCTTTGACTTGCTGTGTGACCTTGTGCAAGTCACTTCACCTCACTGTGCCTCTGTTTCCCCACATGTAAAATGGAAATATTAATACCAGGCTCAAAAAGGCTGTTGGAAGGACAAACTAATTCATTAGTTAATGTTTGTAAAGCACTTTGAGAGTCTTAGATAAATATTGAATTATGAATTGTATTTTTTGCCAGGACTTAGATCTGCCATGTTGGGGTACACTTTTAATCTGGGCTGCTACAGATCAAAATTTATGAGCATGCAGAATCATATTGGGTACCAGGTATGGAACAGCCAGATGGCAGACTGGTATAGCTGAGCCTTCAATCTGATAAACTGACACAGCTACTCCACTTATAATAGATTATAGATTTATAATACTATCAAAGATGTTCTATAAACAAGGCACTATATAGTCCATGGCAATTGCTACAGAACCCACCTCTTCCTGAAAAACTGTGCTCCAGAATGGAAAATTTCTTTCATTTTTTAAATGACTTTTCTAGCAGTTTATAATTTAACCTCCATTCCCACCAGAACCCACCAGAACCCACCACCCCCTTCCCTGAAAAACCTTTTCAAACAGGATGTGACCATGACTGATGCCCTGTATCTGTTTGAATGTGCAGACAATGTGAAACAGTACTTCTCAGATGTTTGAATGTCACCCATTTATCCTACACATATATCAATGTGCTGTTCACTCTGAAATCCAGCAAAGCAAATCTAAAACATCAGCTATTTCACTCCTGATATTTTTTCAGAAACATTCAACTTCCTCTATAATCCCAAACTGTCTCTCACACATTCCTACATGCCAGGAGCCCCAGTTGCCTCCTGTTTAGCTCACCAGCTTTCCCTACTGACACCTTCTGCAATGTAGTTAACACAAAAATTAGCAGCACATTCAAAATGTAACAGCAGAATAAAATTAAGTGAATTTAATATAAAAATAAATAACACAAGGGATACTGAAGACTGACTGCACTATTCATTTTCATGTTTAATCTAGTTAGGATCTCTGTTTTTAATTTTACCTGATATTGCTTCAGAATTTCCAGTATGCTATTCTAGAGTTCCACAGAACTAACCTGGGTGGGGTGTGTTGACACAGAATGTGTAGGACTTTGGATATATCCACTCAGAAACATGTCACTGCTTTGTCCTCCAATAGCACAGTGGTCACTATTGTTCTTTAGTAGGTAACTTAGCAAAGGTACAGACAGAACTCAGTGTATCAGACACAGCAGCTTAGATAGCCCTGAACAATACCTTGCTATTACTGCAATAGCAACCACGTGATGTAGGCTCAAAGAAATATATTCATTAGAGCCAGGGAGATGGCTTGCTGCAGAGTCAAGTTGCAGGGCTTGCAGCAGGGTCTCTGGGGTGCAGGACTACATGAGCTATGCCCCTTCCTAATCCTGATGCACCTCAAGTCCACTTCTGACATGCCTCCTTGATATACCCACTATGCGCAAACCTTCTGTGCAGGCAGTGCAGAATCAGGCCTTTGGTATTCATCAGAAGCCCTTCTATCTGCCACACACAATGAAGCCAAAAAGCAATTAAGAATCTGGTCCAAAATATTCTTTGTGATCTCTCATGTATCACTAGATTTCCAGGTGTCCTGGAACTAGCACAATCTCCTTCATTTACCTCTGTAAGTCAGCAGTGCTTCATCAAGGAACTCTGCAGCCTGGTGAAAGTGTTTGGAAATGTCCATCTCTGGGAAATCATCCACTTCAATGCCTAGGTACTGGATAGTCAAACCATTGTAGAAATCTGGCCCTGTGTACACACCAGTACCGTGAGCCGCATTCAGGACATGTGTGATCCCAAGCCTCTTCAGACGGCCTTTGTTCACGGCAACACTCCTGCAAAGAAGAGAGACATTAGATGTTGGCTCCCATTATGAGGCTGGAGAGAGAGCAAGTTCATTGTTCAAAGCAGTGGTTCCCAACATTTTCTCAGCCATGGTATACCTTGCTATCTTTAATTAATTTGAGGCACACCATCATCTAGTTTCCAAATGAACTCATGAATGTTCATGAGCCAATGAGCCAATCCAGAGCTCTTTGCCTAGGTTTTTCAAAAAATTTTGTGGCACACCTTCTCAGACCTGATGGCACACCTGTGTGCTGTGGCACACTGGTTGGGAAACACTGGTCTAAGGGGCTAGCAGGGGTGGGGTTAGAGAGGGCGATGTCAGTAAAAGATTAATCATGATCTGATTAAAAATGGAAAAAGAACAGAATAAAATGAACATAATGAGGCATGGTGAGTGGCAAACCAAGCTGCATTTTACTCTATAAGGCATGTGTACTGATGCCCTGAACAATCTAAGGGCAAGAAAAGGTGCATGGTATTGAAAGATGAGATCTTTAACATGTATGATTTGTGCTCTCATATTGACTTAGCAGCATCTTAAGTAGATTCACATGCAGGAACTTTCCCTTCTTCCTTGAATCAAGGGGCAAATTGGGGAAAAAAAAAAGTGAGGATTCTCTCCCAAGCTCCTCCCACAATTCAAGCTCCACCCACTCATGACTTCAAAATGAGATGACAGGCACAGTAGCTTGTTCAAATCATCATAATATAATTGTCCCTCTCCTTTCTTGAAAGAATGAATCAGTAATATAATAATTACCAATAGTCACACGTAAATTGCCATAGTTAGTCTTCAAAGCTGACCTACCATTTAGCTACAGGAGAGAATTCACACCTCGCGGAGCTATTGCTTCAGGCTCTCTGCACACTCAGGCACATTGTGCGGGACTGGGGAGACTGGCCATATGTCGAAGCATCTTTCATGATCTTAAGCACCAGAGACCCTTAACTAAAAGCTGAGATTCTGGAGTACAAAACTGTAGCTGCCAGGGAAAAGTATATGCTCACCAACTTGGTGCAACCCTTCTCAACTTGACTCCTGCTTAAAGTAATATTCTGTCAGGCCGTCTCTGCTTCTTAGACACAAATATGGCCACACAAGTTTACCTTTCCACCCACCCATCTGACTGCTCTGTTTCTCAAAGAGCTGGCATAGAGTTGAGATCTGAGAGTAGCAATGCAGGCTGTCAAGATCTATGAATACAAAAAGTGAGATGGGAGCAGGAGAAAGGGCCAATTCAGCAGCTTAGAGTAGGGTGTCTATGTCATTTAGGTGAACAGAAAACAAGCCCATATGCAGGAATGTCCAGCCCAGGAGACTGAGTGTCTGCAGGGGTGGATTACTGCATGGGGGCCCCAGGCCCAGGGGCCCATGACATTGTGGGGGCCACACTTTCCCTACCGGCAGCCCAGCAGTGGGAAGAGGAGTGGGTGGGCGCCACTGGATCAGCTGATCCACCCCCAGGGGCGGGGTGAGCCAGCGCACAGGCAGAGCTCTCCCATTCCCACTCCACCCCCAGTTGGCCCCAACGGGTGGAAGTACAGGCACCGCCATGCCCCAAAGCTGCAGCACAAGCTGCACCATGGCTGGCCTCTGGCCCTAGCTGACCCCTCCAGAACTGGCTCACTGGTAGGGTGGGAGGCTGTCCAGTGGGGGAGCACCGGTGGGGAGGCCCAGGGGCCCTGCAGCCTCTGATCCAGCACTGGGTGTCTGTAGACACAATAACCTCCCTCTCTCTGCTCTAAAATCAGCCAGAAGAGTAGCATCCCCTCAATGATCTCCTAGCAGTTTATATGCAGTACATGCCTGAGAGATGTTCCAGGAGAAACAAGTTGCTCTAGGGCACATTACTGATGGCACTCGTCCCTCTCAGTGCTGAGCCAAAGTCCCAGCATAATGCTAGGTAGCACTGGGCTGCTGAAGGTGATATCTTTTGGAAAAACCTTAAAAAAGAGGCTCTGCCCACTTGTCTTCAATTAATTGCATGGCATTCCTTCCCCCACCCACTTAAAAGAATAGGGTTTGTCCACATGTCTGGGCCAAATTCCAACTGGAATAATTTCAGTTTGATTACAGTTTCCCTGCTGCTTATAACTGGACACAGTATTCTTCCACTCATTTCCTAAACTGTTCTGAAGTGTTACTATGCATTTTGAAAAAGCTGGTTTTCATCACAGAAGAGGCTGCTTTTCAATGCAGTGTGATCTGTATACACACAGACTGCTAAATGTGTTTGGATCTCTGGGGACGAAAGGAATTGCACGTAATATATGTTATGCTGAGGTGACTTCAGTGACTCCATCAAACCCTTCACTAGGGATTTTGTACAACCTCAATGACAAAAGTTGATACTCACTTTTCTGCTATAAAGACGTTGGGCCAGACTTCATCCACAGGATCCCAGGGGGATTCCAGCCTGTCCTTCATGAGTGCCCTCTGCAAGTCCATCACACACGGTGTGTCGAACAAGCTGGTGTCATCAATCTTTTCTTTAACTCGGTTGTACAGGTCCTCCACCAGCAGCTGTTCTGCAGACTCCAGCATCCCTGGACATACTGCATCCACTTTGATTTCTTTTGTCTTCAGTTCTGGAAGGACACACACACACACAAAACCTATGTGGCTAAGGTTACAAGTGAAATGGAGTCTAGGACACTCTCATTGTAATCCCAAGCGTATGGAAAAAGGCAGTTTGTCCAGTGCTTAGAGCAGGCAGTGATCAATCAGGGCTTCTGCAGTATATTCTAAGATTGCCACTGATGCACCGTGTGACTTTAAGGGAAGTCTCCAAATGTTTCTGTGCAATGATATGTAAAATGGCTCTCTACCTCACAGGGGCTATGATGCTTTATGAAGGTTTGTTTGCCACATTAAGATCACCAGATAAAAGAAGCTAAACAAATACAACCAAAATCTTTCTTACCCTGACCCTTTATCCCTCTTACCTTCATTGATTATCTGTTTAGCAGCTACTGCAGAGGACAGGTGGATAGGCTCCATGAAGATACTTTCTGTGTCCGTGTCTGATATCACAGAATATCTGCCAATCAATGACATCTGTATTAGACAAACACTTCCTCATCTGCCCCATCCCTCTGGTATTGCTGCTCTTTCCAACCATTTCAGAGGGGGGCAGCAGGGAGAGCAGACAGAGGACTTTATGAAGGGTGGATGGAAAGATATTCCCCCAAAGGGGGCATGACAAGAGTCCTCTGCATGTTGCCTTTGGGTGAGGGGTGAGAGGATCTGAAAGTAGGAGTGAGGGGCTATGGGGCAGAAAGTGGATGAGAATGAGGCCTGCAGTGAGGATCTGCAGACAATGAAGAGAGACTGCAGGAGAACAGACCTGAAGAGAGAGTTCATGCTTTGGGAATTGCAGGTATGTGGGTGGGATGGGACTATGAGATAGGATATTCATGTGAAGAAGAAATCTAGGGCACATCCATACAGCAAGCTGGAGCCTGTGGCAGTGAGTCTCAGAGATCAGATCTACAGACTGAAGACCACCCTTCTTCCAAGGCTTTTGAACCCAAGCCTGAACATCTACAAAGCTATTCTTGGTACTGTACCACAAACCCCATGACCAGACTAGCCTCTGCAACTTGCTACTGCAGCTTCCTGCTTGCTGTGTATGTGTACCTGAAGTGGCTTGGACACCCACCTCTAGACAGAGCAAGCTGAGAGAGAGAGTCATATACATCCATTCTGTGCTATATAAATTCTCATCCCACCCTCATCACTATTATCTCAGCACCATTCCAGACACATCTATTTCAAGTCTGTAGCTCTGCAGCCAAAGTGATTTCTGACTAGAATTTGGTGAGCAGTTCATAACAAATAATGCTGCAGTATTGGCCCTTTTTCTGTTAATGAACTGCCTGCAAACACTCTTAGGCTATGTCCACACATACATCATTATTTTAAAACAAGTTATTTTGAAATGAGTTATTTCAAAATAAAGCCCTTATTTCGAAATAAGTTAATTCGAATTAAGAAAATGTTAATTCGAATAAGGGAAAGCCTGCTTTCAAAACAGCTGTTATTTTGAAATGGTTATTTCGAAATAAGGCTGTTTGGACATGTTTCGAAACAGTTGTTTCGAAATAAATGGGGTTTAAGCTGTTTCGAAATGATGGTTCTTATTTCAAAATGACAGAGCCTGTCATTTCGAAATAAGAAAACATCATGTGGACATTCAGTTTTTTATTTCGAAACAACCAGTGTTGTTTCGAAATAAAAGACTCGTGTGGACGTACCCTTAGACGTCTATAGATGTGTTTGTTCTTCCAGATAATTTGATGAATGGTTTAAGTAATCATATGGCAGCCTATGAACCTCTTGCAAACTACTCACCATAGTGATTGCTTCAAAATTTATAAGAGTATATTGCAACCCATGCTATGTTTGTGAACATTCTTGCCAACAAAATTGTGCTCCTCTGATTGTCAATGGAAAATGAATTAAAGGGTCATTAATACAATCAAAGTGGATTCATTGGTTTTATTTGAACAAGTTTTCACAAATATTTTTTCTAGAGTATTTGCCCACCTAAACCCTGACTCCTGACCTGCTTGGTTCCATTCTCCACCTGGTTGCTCATGTTAAAATAAACTCTACAGACTTTCAGCACAAGTTTGTTGCCATCACTGAAGGAGTGATGAGATTCAAACCTTCAGCTCTTGAAAAAGACTTCATGTTTAACATTAACTATAGAAAGTAACCTGCACACACTCCAGGGGATCCATGATTTTATGCCACAGTATCACATGCTACCTAACCAGTCTGAGTGGCTAAACTGCTGCCACTTTTCTGGCTCAAAATGGAGGACACAGCCAACCTAAAGAGTTACCAAGTGAATTCCATAACCTCTGAGTCACCAGCTGAAGTCCAGTCCTTATCAAAAGTGTTTGAAAATCATTATTATATTACAGCTCTTCCATGGACTATGTGAAATAAAGTTGGGGTTTCAGTCCCCTTTCCAGGGGACAGGCAGTACCATAAAAAAAAAAAGTCTCCGTTGAAACTGCTGCTAATAGGGCTCCTTATTGACAGTCTCAACAGAGGTGTCAAGGACAGAACAGGTCATATACACCGAAAGGCATGCTGAGCTCATTGTGAGCAAGTAGAGGATAAAACTCCAGGGGTGCCCGTCTCCATGTCCTACACTGGTCCCCAGGGCCCAGCATGGCATTGGGATTAGACAGCTGACTCTGTTGGGACACTCTAACTTGAATTGGTGGCTGTTTCCTCTTCCTTCACAAAAGAGCATGGACTCAGGCTTCTGCATACACCAGCCTGGCAGCCAGCTGCATTGATTAAATGGATTCCCATAGTAACTGGCCAGGGGAGTTAGATGGCAGCAGGACACACTGAGACAAGGAAGAAGGACTATGCAGTGGGATGGGTAGGTGTAGAAAGTGCTGGAGAGGTCAGATTTCAGATGACACCATTAGGTGGGTAAAGGGAATGGTGGAGGGGCAATAACTGCACCAATTTTTTACAGGAAGAAAATGCATTGTCTTCCTCTCCCCTCTGTCAAAACTGTCTAAACAGATTTTTTACATATTTAGTCCCTAGAAGTCTCCTGTTGACACCACGCCTGTGTTGTCTTTGCCCAAACCAGTATTTGTGGAGAGAATTGTGATGAGTAGCTATAGATGGGGAATTTAGGGGCATGGGCTCCTGTTGGCTATGCAGAGGAAAGGAGAACAAAAGTGGGTGGGAAAACCACACAACATTTGCGGAAGTAAGATTTGCAAGAGGCTCCACAGATCTAAGTGTGGGAGCAGGGGGAAGAACTGGTTAGTAGCCTCTTCATATAGCATGCTCCTCCCTGGTGGAACACCCAGCCTGCAACCTGTGACAGAGGGAGAAATGGGGCATCGGTGTTGGAGCTAAACTGGATAATCTCCAAAGGGAGTTGTGCTCATAGGGGAGGGGCACCCAGAGATCCATGCTGAGGGGAAGGCCGTCTGCATTATAGACCAGGCTCTAAACAGACTTCCTAGTAGGTAGGCAAGAAGATTAAATGCTGGTGCTCAGCACTGTTAACTATGCATTTTGGCACCCCTTACAGGGTTCCAGGAGTAAGCAGTGCAGAACGTGCACTTTAATGGAGCCACTCTGGGGTGTCCAGGGCAAAGCCCCATTTGCCCCGCCCTAGCTACGGTGCTGCCAGTACCTCCTGGAATGATTCTCTATGATCAAGGTTGGGGAGTTTGTTGGGGGGCAGGATTCTCTCATATTACTAACCATTTTCTCTGTGTTGGCCCAAACTCCTGCTGCTGGACAAGCTGTCTTTAACATTTCAGATTAACATCCATGTTGACAGTGGCACAAGATGAATCCTTAAAGTTAGTCCTGGACAGGGGTCGGGGGGACAAAAATAGGTGGTGATATTGTAAAGCCCCCCCTGTTGCCAAAATAACACCTGCTGCTGACACACTTTGACAAAACAAGATCAGTAAGTGACTGCACATGAGAACCTCACAGGCATGTGCAGACCCCTTGAGTTCCCACACTGGGATGCATGCAGCACACACCTCTTGCATGACTTCTGCTACTAGTGTTGGCTTCAAGGGTGTGCTGTAGTGGTGCTGAGCTACTGCTGCCAGACATCAGGAGCTTCTGCATGCTGTAGACACATCTCCTTGGACCTGCTCCTCCTGAGAACCTATGCACCTCCAGTGCCTCCAATTACTGCCTTTCCCTGACTGGCCAGTGGAGTGTATGCATATGCATCAGAGGTTTCCAAGCCCTGATCCAGGGAGGGAAGCCTGTTGCCCTTTGCATGGAAATGTCTCTGCAGCAGTAAGTATGGTATTTTGGTACTGTGTTTATGTTCAGTCTGAATGTTTGATCAGGTAAGGAATAGGCTATGATTAGGCAAAAATCTCTGCATGGTGTTATTACACTTGAGACCCAGCAAATTGCATGGGAAATTATTTTTTAATTAATATAGTAAAATGAACCAAACACTCTAGCTCTTGCTGGTAGCAAATGTTATGTTTAAGGCTGTTAATGAAAACCATTTAGTCTATTTGCATATGATCACATGCCCCAAAATATTGCTTTTTCAGCAGAGTCTTTCCATTGCTGAACCAGGTGTGGTCTGAAATTCCTGGGAAATCCTATCTGCCATTTTGGACTAGGAAGGGGCACTAGAAAACAAACAAACAAACAAAAATAAAAAACCTCATCACACTTGTTTTGACAAAAAGAAACCTTAAAACAGGCAGAGTGCAACTTCTGCCCTGTGAGAGGCACCCTCCTGCCCTTCTGTTCCCATCTCTCCTGTGAGGATGGACCTGAACCAAAACACAAATCCAAACAGCCTCAATCTTTCAGGGGTTACAATCCACACAAGGTTTGCAAATCCTTATACAATGGACTGAATCGAAACCCTGGGTCCAAAATACCTCAGGTGGAAATCCAGATCTGAATTTTGCAAATTAACTGTAGGAGGGAGAGTACAAGGATTGGGAAAGCAATAATGAGAGAGAGAGTGATTTAAGTTGATTGAATGGGATAAATAACACATGAGCTCCATCTTCACAGCATCTCCTCCCAGTAGGGGCTATGCTGGTATTCTAAATCCCTGTCTCGTAAGGAGAGGCAAGCCTGAGGCTATGTTCTTGATCTGAGTAGGATGGGTATGTGTGGGGTCAGGGAAGAAGGGAAAGCAATTTGTTACATGCAGTCAGGATGCTTTGGCAGCCCCTGTGGCAAGTAGACTTACTGGCTGGGGGAAGGGCTACGGAGGTAGCGGGCCTGCACTGCCTTCAGGTCTGGTCTATCCTCTTCATCTGGTACCACCTGCTCACTGTCTGAGTCCTTGCAGCCTGCCATGGCAGTTCTGAGGATCTGGAGATGGCAGGGAAGAAAGATTAAGAGCACACCGAGCACAAGCACTGCACTGAGGAAAATCTCTTCAGGCTAGGGATTGGTTAACACATGTCCAAATTTTACCAGGATCATTTTCTTTCTTTTTTTTTTGAGGTAGCATTCTCATGAAACCTGCAAGAGTATTCAACACACATGGTTGAGCTCAGAATCACCCTGGATGTCCTGGTTTTTTGCACCACAGAGGTGGCAGCATTAGCAGGCAAGAGGCAGGGATCCCCAATGTGATATTAACACAAGGACTTTGTGTTGCAGGAATGTGACCCAGGCCTCCTGGGATAACCTCCTGAATGTTAATAGACACTTAGCCAGAACCACATTCAGCTAAGGACAGAGGGCTGAACATGAAGACTTGAAGTATGGGGACTGAGGAATGTGAGGCCTATATACCTCAAAACCAAATAATTAAGGCCAAAAAGTCATTGATTTCGACTACCTTTAAATGCTAAGACTCACCTTCAGAGGGCCTTTGCTGTGAGCCCGAAATACCAAACAACAGGCTAGGGGAGGTGAAGGGGCTGATATCACTTGTCTAGGAACCTGAATAAGCAGCAGCCAGTTCCTCTAGCCTCAGAGAGCATCTACTGGCTCTCTCCCAGGGAGCGTCTATCTCATTCCAGCCCCTAAAGGCTCAGATATCCCTTAGCAGCTGGTCTTAGACATCAGGAACACAGCCATGTTTCATAAACAAGGGCTGAAGAGCTGCTGCCATGCTTGGACACAAAGTGACAGAAAGCAAAGATGTGAGGAAATGGCACTTACCGTGGGGTGTCACTCTCTTTTTGAGGTACAGCCGGAGCCCAGTGGATGGGACAGGAACTTTAGCTGAGGACACAGTTAGAGCGTGAGATCAGTCAGTTGCCCTTCTCTCGCTGCGACTGCTTTTCTAAGGGGCAGGACAACTGTCAGCACCAAACCTTTAGCAGCTTTCTAAATATAGGGTCTTTCCTACACTGGCTGCTAGGCCACATGGGAAAGGAATTCAGTGTCTCACAGATAGCACTTGGTCAAACTTTTAACTCTTCCCATGCTGGAGGCTGAATTCCCTGATATTTTCTTGCTTAGATTTTCCTCTCCCAGATTAGGCCCAGAGAACAGCAATTCTCCTGCCACACTTCCTTCTGCAGGGAGCCCTAAGATACCTGGGCTCCACGGGGGACAGTCTGAAATACTGCTGTACTCCCTACAACATTGCTCCCATGCAGCGTCTACTCAGCTGCTTCATGCTGCCTGGGAACTCTGGTGTCAGGAGGATGGCTCCCTCTCCATCAGGCCTCAGGTAGGAGTGAAAGGCAGTTTCCTGTCTCTTCCTGCTTAAAAGGAAAACCTTCACATCCAATCTCTTAACTCTTTCTAAAAAGCACACAAACCAGCGGTGGCCATAATGGAACCTCTATATCCCCAGCTAGCAGGTTGATTTGTAACTAAATACAGTTTTCACACTATTTTTGGGACTTCTTTCCGGCTAACCAGGAGGACTCTATTTATGCACATGCATTTAAGCAATTAGAGTTCAGAATATATTTATTCAGATACTTAATTTTTACCTTTTTATAATGTTAGATTAGTGAATATGTTATTGACTGAATGATGAATTAATTTTTTGCTTCTGGTTTGCATCAAACTGCATTTGGATGAAAATTAGAATTCAATTATAAATGGACAAAAATAGCTTTTAAACTTGTTTTTATTAGTTAAAACTAGGTTAAATAAGAAAAAAGTAGATTAATCAAAAACTTGATTTGCATTTAAAACGCCTGATTTATTAAACAAAGGAAAGTATTATTAAGTATTACTATCTGGGGAGCATTATTAATGAACTGAACTGATTGTTTCTGGTCATTATGTCTTTCAAGATAATGGAGGTAGCAGTATTCAGCTTCTCATAACTTGATTTTATTGATCAATTAGAAGAGAAAACAAACTTCCCTACTCTTTCAGCTTCCAACTAATAACTTAACTTTGAATGAACTAGTAACTGACTTGAACTAAGTGAATAAACTAAAATGAAGAAAACATTCCCTCTGCACCTACAGAAGAAGCTACTGCTGTCAAAACAGCTTTCCCCTCAGTGATATGCAGAGGAACAAGCTTTAGCCCCTCTGGAGTCACATGCACATGCACTGGTATAAGGAACAGCGTCCCCCCTCCACCACCACCAGTTCCTTCCTGCTGGGTCTCTGACTGATGGAAGGGAGGGTGGGTCATGGAGTGGACATAAGCAACACATTTTAATGAACAAGTTACAGAAGGTTAGAACCATTTTTCTTCTTCGAGGTCTTGCTCATCTCCACACCATATCACGTGACTCACAAGCAGTGCCCCTGGAGATGGGCCAGACATTCATGGGCATGCCAACCTTGATACTGCTCATATAAGGCTCTGATGCAGATTGTGTTCCAGGATGAAATCCTCTGCCATGATACTGGAAGTCCTTTCATCCAGTCAGGGATCATGATGAAAAGTTGTGTGGACTGGCAGAAAGGTTTAGTCCTTGCAGTGTAGAAATCCAGGGTTCATCTGACAGCCAGTGTATGCAGACACCTTTCGTTACTAGAGTTGTGAGGCTTTGAGAAGAAGACTGACAGGAAGACAGGAAACTGCTATATTACTCTCAGCAGGGAGGCCACGTGAGGGTGCAGCTGGACCTTGCCTTTGTAGAAGACCATGAAAACAGATTCAAAGTCTGAGCCTTGATTTCAGTGACTTGTCTCACTGAAGTAATTGGCACCAGGAAGGTGAATTTCCATTACGGAGGTAGCAGAGAGCAAGATGCCAGAGGTTTGAAGGGAGGCCCAGTGAGTTTTGATAGTACCAGGCTGAAGTCTCATGAAGGAAACAGATCTCATACCTGCAGGAAGAGTCTTTCTAGACCCTGGAGGAATCTGGCTGTCATTTCATGTGAGAAGACATGTCCACCCTAAACAGGTGTGTGGAAAGCCAAGATGGCTGGTGTACCCTGAATGATGATAAGGCTATGACTTGCTGTGTTAGGTGGAACAAATATTCTAAGATGAATTTTGCAGATGACCAAGGTGACAAAAGTTTCCATTCAGACACACAGCAGATGCAGCGCTTCCACTTAGCCAGGTTAGTGGCTCTGATGGAAGATGTTCTGTAGGACCTTTTGGACTTGAGTGGAGCAGGCCTGTTCCTCAAGGCTTAACCATGCAGCATCCTTGCTGTCAGGTGCAGGGAGATGAGGTTTCAATGTGATCGTCAACTGTGGTTTGCCAAGATTAGGTCCAGGCTTGGGAATGCCCAAGGGGATGTCACTGATCATTCTAGCAACATGTCAAACTAGTACTGGTGAGATCAAGCCAGAGCTATCAAGATGAATCACACCTGGTCTCTCTTGATCTTTGGGGAGACCTTGTGAATGAGGTGAATTGATTGGAAGGCATACACCAGGTCTCCTGCCCACAGTAGGAGAAACACATCAGAAAATGAGTCGCTGTCAAGCCCTTTCAGGAAAACTAAATGACGACATTTGCTGTTCTGTCTGTTAGCAAATAGATCCACTTGTGAAATTCCCCACCCTGGAAGATGATCTTGAAAACTGTTGGGTAAAGGGAGCACTTGTGATGAGAGAAGGACGTGCTGAGGTGATCTGCTAATGTGTTCCTGGCCCCAGAGAAGTCTTGATCTGCCATAAGCAAAGGGCTCCTTGGCAGAGGACTGAGAGTCATGCTCCTCCCTGCTTGTTGACATAATATATTGAAGCTCTGTTTTCTGTCAGCATCTGAACAGCTTTGCTGGACATCTGGAGAAAGAACACTTCATAAAACAGGTTGATCCCCCTGAGTTCTCTGATGTTTATATGCAATAACAACTCCTCCTTAGACAACAGACCTTGGGTCCTGAAGGTGGGCTCCCCACACTAAATCTGAAACATCTGATACAATAGGCAGTGTCATTTGTGGAGTCACATGTGATGTAACATGATGAGGGCTCAACCATCGTGCTAAATGAAGTCAGTATTGATGAAGGGATCATGAGATCCAAGTGCCGTCTGGCTGGAGAATAGACTTATGACATCAAAATGTGTAGGTGTCTGAGGCACAGCCCTGTGTATTGTACCATCTAGGTGCATGCTGCCACATGTCCTAACAGTCAGGGGCATATTCATGCCATAGTGAGAGGGTGAGCTGTCATTTGGTAGGAAAGCTCTGGCTTGGGTAGAGTCAAGGACTGTCCTAATGAACTCCATCCTTTGCACTGGCAGTAATGTTGATTTTTGTTCATTTAATAACACACCTAGCACTTGACATGTGGCACATACCATGGGGATAATGTGCTGGACTTGCACTTTTGAGTGATCCTTGATGAGTCAGTAGGCAAGGTACAGATAGATCTGTATGCCCCAACATCTGAAGTAGGTTGCAACTGCTGCCACACATTTTGTGAATACTGTTGGGGCTGTTAACAGGCCAAATGGGAGCACTGCAAACTGGTAGAAGTTCTTTCCAACTACAAATCATAGGACTCTTCTGTGGCTACGGAAGATAAAAATATGGAAGTATGCATCCTTTAAGTTAAGGACAGCATACCAGGATCCAGGGAGGGGAGCATGGAGGTCAAAGAGATCATGTGACACTTCAACTTCTGAGATATTTATTGAAGAAGTGGTGCCCATCCAATCTGGGCTGTAAGGCCTCTTTGGCCTTCAGAGTCAGAAAAAAGTAGCAAAAGAATCCTTTTTTTCCTCAGTTCTCAGGGAACTTATTCTACAACCATCACCCACAGGAGGACTTGCACCTCCTGAACAAGAAGTTGCTCATAAGAAGGTACCAAAAGAAGGATGGGGATAGGAGTGAGAAGGAGGAATGGAAAAAAACTGGAGGGTGTGCCCATGGCACTTAGCACCCACTGGTCCAATGTTATAGCAGTCCAGGCAGGGAAGTAGGATAAGATGCAGTCCAAAAAGCAAATGGGTTGGATCCTTGAAGACTGGTAGGTCACACCAAGGTGCAATTTCAAAAGGCCTACTTACCTGAGGGGAGGGGCGTAGTGGCTTGAGCCTGATTAGGCTGGGTTAGTGGGGGATTAGCCTTGACAGTGCTTATAACCTCTGTCTTTTTTGCCATAGGGCTTGTTCCTAGTTTGGCCTGCATATCTCTGAGACAGCTGTGCCCTGAAGTGTTTTCTGGAGGCTGACAAAATATAGGGGCCCGTGAAACAAAGTGTGGCCCTGAAGCCTGTGGTAGAATGTTAGAGTATGAAGTTAGTAAAAGGACAAGTAGAAATGCCCATGTGGTAGCCCAGGGTCTAGTGAAACAAGCCAAAACAGTAAGCCTCAGCTGGATAAATGGTTAAGTTGACCTCACAGAAACTGGCAAGAAGTAGAGCTGAAACTCATAAGAATGGAAAAGTACCTTAAAAGGAAGGAAGTTTTCAGTCAGCCTAGTGTCAAAGAGTGGGTCAGCCTTGTGCCAGAGAGATAGAGATGTTTTGCCCAAACTATCTCATGATAGGCATGTTTTGGCCAAATCATGACATCTTGATATATGGAGATATTTAGTGGTATGCAGACCAAACAAGGTAATGGACGGCATCAGGAAAGGTCATGGACCAATAAAGGTAATTTTAGATATCAGAGAAAGTAGTTTCTGGTGCCAAAGGGGCCAAGTGAATGATCCAACAATGTATAAATGTAGGAGTTCAAGAGACTAGATTTTGTGTAGCCAAAGGGGTGACAGAAAGTCTTACCATCAGTTGAGCTGTTCTGTTGCATTGGGAGCATGAATGGTCTCAGCATACTTGTTCATTATAGGTTGCTTACCACTGTGCTACACTGCAATAAAGCCTAGCCTGGTACTTTTGTTTCTATAAAGATCCATGGTTGTGTTGGTTTCTTCAATCATGAATGTTACTTACACAGGGACATATGCACACAGCCAAACAGACACCCATGTTGGATGCACAATACTGATAATAACATCTCTCACAGGATCCACAAAGTCCTTCAACTCTTGCAGTCTGGTGCCCCTCTGTTCCAAAAAACAGGGCTGCACCATTGAAGGGGATGTGCCGGATAGACTGTTGGACCTCAGAGGTCAGGAAAGACAACTGGAGCCATGAGATTCTTTTCATCAAGACAACTGACAATATCCTGGTTGCTGAGTTGGATGCATCAGAGGATGCCTGGAGGGAGGCTTGGGCTACTGTTTTGTCTTCCTTCAATATAGACATAAATTCTTGTCTGGACTTGTAAGTCAGGCAGGGAGTCCACAAACTTGGTCCAGCAGGCAGTGGCACACAGGAGCAGCCAACAGGGCTGTGAACAGGAGAGTTTAAGTGGGACTTATTTGGCTGGGGGAGGGGAGAGAATTTTGGGGGAGAGTGTAGGATTCTTGCACTTCTTTGATTGGTGCACTGGGGCACTGGGGTGTGTTTTTGTTTTAGGCAGACCAGAACTAGGGGAAGCACTATGGCAGATACAGAGGCAGCAGTGACAGACACTCAAGAAGGTGAAGAAACAGCAGAGATGATAGGATGCGAAAGCTGCAAGATGTTTATGATCTTGGAGGTCTCCAAAGACCTTCATGTGTATGAAGTGCCACCTCATAGGGTTGATAGATGAGAAAGTTTGGTGGTTAGAGATGCAGGTGGAAACTCACTGAATTTAGAAAGGGGTTTGAACAACTGAGGGAGCAGACCAATGAGGGGGTTTCAAGAGAAACGCCAGACCTGCAGATGGAAGGAGGATCATCAGACTATGACGGGAGTATACCAGGAGATGAAAGTGGCTGGTAGAAGCATGTGACCGTTAGAAGTCAACAGAGAAAAAGATGGGCTAATGAAGGAGAAATAGAGCTCAGAAACAGGTTTGTGATGTTAGCAAATGAAGGACCATAGCATGTGGTTACTGAAAATGGGAGTGCAAGGAAGATGAGAAGAGTGGCTACCCTAACCAAAGAAGGGATGAGCCGATTGAAATTCCTACTAGTAAGAGCCCCAGAAGGACTCAGGAGCAGGTGCAGAGGATTCCAGAAAAAAAGCTGTAGAACTGAGGACTTGAGGCTGGAAAGAGGGGGGATAGGCTAGAGAACTGCACTGTTGCCAGGAAAAGGCAAGTCTATGGGATTGGAAAAGGACAGACAGGTCTATAACCAGAGCTGATCCCGAGAACAGAAGGATATGCTGCTTGCCGGGTGCAAAGATAAAGGATGTCAATCTGAGGCTGAAGAGGATCTTAATGGGGGTGGAAGAGAATCCTCTGATTTTCCTTCATGTGGCTACAAATGATGTAGCTAGATTCTCGCTAGGAACATATCAAAAGTGACTATGCCAGGCTGGGGAGGACTCTCAAGTAAATAGAAGCTCAAGTGATGTTTAGGGAGACTTTGCCTGTCCCTAGAGGAGGGCAACAAAGGTGTGGGAACTCCTGATGATAAATAGATGGTTCAGGCAGTGGTGCTATAAGGAGGGCTTTGGCATGTATGGTCACTGGGAGGCATTCATGGACAGAAGACTTCTTTCCTGGGACGGACTGCACCTGAGTAGGGAGAGAAACAGACTTCAGGGAGGCAGAATAACACAGCTGATCAAGAGAGCTTTAAACTAGGGAGTCGGGGGAGATGGTTGGGAGATGCCCGAATAATCTCCATGCCTGATATTAGTGCTGAGAAAAAGGAAAAATGAAATATGAAAGGACACAGAAACAGAGAGCAGCATAGAGGTTAGATGAAGGGGTAGTGTAAATGCCAGCCTCACAAGAGCTGTTGGCAATAGAACGACTGTGCCGAATCAGGCAAAGAATGTGAGTGAGGCCAAGCAGCAAAAACGAAAATGTTTATATACTAATGTGAGAAACCTGGGTAACAAAATGGAGGAACTGGAGTTGCTGGTAGAGGAACTGAGACCAGATATTATAGGGATAACTGAAACATGGTGGAATAGTAGTCATAACAGGTGTACCAGTATTGAAGGCTATGTGCTCTTTAGAAAAGACAGATATAAAGTCAAAGGTGATGATGGCATTGTATATCAACGAGAAGGTAGCCTGTAAGGAAATTCAAAGTGATGGAATTAACAAGATAATCAGTCTGGGCAAAAATCATATTAGGGAAGAAATCTACTAGAGTTTCTCCAGGGATAGTGCTTGGGGTGTGTTACAGACCACTGGGATCTGATATAGACATGGACAGGGAACTCTAAGGTCTTGAAGGAAGTAAATCTACTTAGAACAGTGTGATTACAGGAGACTTTAACTTCCCAGATATAGACTGGAGGGCATATGCTCATCATAATAAAAGGGCCCAGATTTTCTTGGATATGATAGCTGATGAATTCCTTCTCCAAACGGTTACTGAACCAATGGGAGGGGATGCCATCTTAGATTTGGTACTGGTGAGTAGTGAGGACCTCATAGTGGAACTGGTTGTAGGGGACAACTTAGGTTTGAGTGACCATGAGCTCATTCAGTTCAAACTATTTGGAAGGATAAACCTGTGACTAGGCTTGTTGACTTTAAAAGAGTGAACTTTAGTTGGGAAAAATGGTCTGGACTACAGAACTCAGGAGTGCAAATGTGGAAGAGGCTTGGAATCGCTTCAAATCAAGGTTGCAGGAACTATCTGAAGCCTACATTTCAAGGAAGTGGAAAAACTTCATAGGCAAGAACTGTAGACCAAGTTGGATATGTAAGCAACTCGGACAGGTGATTAGGAGGAGGCACAGAGCATACAAGGAGTAGAAAACGGGGCTGGGTGGGGGAATCAGCAAAGAAAGCTACCTTTTGGAGGTCAGAACATGTCGATATCAAGTTAGAAAGGCAAAAGGTCAGGCAGAGCGCTGCCTTGCCAAGGGAAATAAAACTAATAGTAAAAGGTTCTTTAGCCATATAAACAGGAAGAAAACAAAGAAAGAAGAGGTGAGATCATTAAACACTGAGGCTGTGGTGGAGGTCAAGAATAATCTAGGCATGGCAGAATGTCTAAATAAGTACTTTGCATTTGTTTTTAATGAGTGTGAAGATGAGCTGGGGATAGAAGTAAGGTAGCTAATGGTAATGAGATCATGAAATTGGAAATTACCATACCTGAGGTAGAAGCCTAACTCAAACTGCTGGATGGGACTAAATCAGCAGGCCTGGACAATCTCCATTTGAGGATATTAAAGGAACTGGCTCATGAAATTGCCAGCCCATTAGCAAAGATTTTCAATTAATCTGTAAACTCAGGGGTTGTACCGTATGACTGGAGAATCAGTAATATACAGTGGGGACCTATTAATACATGGGTGTTGGGGGACAAGCCCCCGCGACCACGTGTTATACGGACCACGTGCAAACGAGACCATGGTGAATAAATAAATAAATAAATAAATAAATAAGAGTGCAGCACTAACAAGGCTCACTCCAGTTTCTGCGCTCAGGCCAACTTCCCCTTTTAGCTAGTGTGCCGGAATCCTTAAGTTGTTACTCACTTCGCGCATTTCTGTGCCCAGGCCAACTTCTGCCTTTAGGCACCATGCGTTAGTGAGTCCCACACGTTAAGTTGATGGCTTTGGGGGACATGACCAGAGCGTGCAGTAACCGGATCCACCCGCAAATGGGTCATGCATTAATGGGTCTCCACTGTAGTTCCTATTTTCAAGAAAGGGAAAAAAAAAGATTCGGGTAACTACAGGCTTGTTAGTTTGACCTCAGTAGTATGCCGGATCTTGGGGAAAATTTTGAAGGAGAAAGTACTTAAGGATATTGAGGATAACGGTAACTGGGATAAAATACAACATACGTTTACAAAAGGTAGATCGTGCCAGACCATCCTGATCTCCTTTTTGAGAGGATAACAGATTTTTTTAGACAAAGGGAATGTGGTGGATTTAATTTACTTAGATTTCAGCAAGGCATTTGACACAGTTCCATACAGGTAATTATTAGTTAGGTTACAGAAGCCAGGCATTACTATGACTATAGTATGGTGGATAAGGAACTGGTTAAAGGGGAGACTACAGCAGGTCATACTGAAGAGTGAACTGTCAAGGCAGAGGGAGGTTACCAGTGGAGTCCCTCAGGGATCAGTCTTGGGGCCAATGTTATTTAAACTTTTTGTTACTGACCTTAACACAAAAAGTGGTAATGTGCTAATAAAGTTTGTGGATGACACCAAGCTGGGACATACTGCCAATACAGAGAAGGATAGGGATACCATACAATAAGGTCTGGATGACCTTGTAAACCAGAGTATCAGGAATAGAATAAAATTTAATAATATGAAGGGCAAGGTGATGCATTTAGGGACAAATAACAAGAATTTTTCCTACAAGTTGGAGATGCATCAGTTGAAACAGACTGAGGAGGAGAAGGATCTGGGAGTACTGGTTGATCACAGGATGACAATGAGCTGCCAATGTGATGTGGCTGTGAAAAAAGCGAATGTGGTTCTAGGATGTATCAGGAGAGGTATTTCAAGTAGAGACAGGGAGGTGTTAGTTCCACTGTACAAGGCACTTGTGGGGATATGGTGGTGAATGTTATCTATAGCCTTATGGAGCCATTCATAATTTCATTGGGCTCACTCATAACTTTATTGAGTTTATTGTTCTAATTCACTCTTGTATAACTTTCACTGATGTGTAACTTCACTCCAGTTTTGCCTTGATCTTCATGAGCCTGCATTGATTGTTTCTTATTTTTTGTCAATCTTCATATAGTCTTGACTGGTTGTAACAATGTTTCTTATTGGTAATGTTGCCTCAGTCCATTTCTATTAAGTCCTAATCAATTAGTTCCCATTTGTAATAGTACCCCAATATTTGTACATTATCCCTGCCAATCTTTGCTTCATTTTAATTGCTTCACATTGATGGTCTTATCTTAACATTTACAACTCCATCACATTAGTTCTGTCAATCACCATTTAGTTTTAGTAGATTGCAATAAGTATTTTCTTTCAGACTGGTTATGGCTTTTGGGGAGAATGTTGGACTCAAACCACTGCCCTTTGGGGTGCACAAGAGCAGCATTTTCCCCTGAGCCACACAGCCCCAGCCTGGATAGCTATGTGAATTTGTCCCTATTTATCTTTAAGCTCTGGTTATACCACTACCTTTTCCCCAATCTCTGTAGCATTCCATACTCCATATTGTAAATGTAGAAACTCCATTTTGTAACCAATGTACCCTATCTTGTGTAAAACTGAATAGGCATGGATGGAGGGTGGATGTGTGTGTGAACTAGCCCCAAGCTGCCAGCTTGTTCTGATCAACTAGGTGTGAACCAGCCTCAAGCTGTCAGCTCGTCCAGCTGAAGTGAGAAGCCCACCTTAACTGCTGAAGAATGTGGATACACCCCTAAAAACAAAGGAATGAAGGATCCACCCCAGAAGCAGACACCCAAGAAAACGAGCTGAGGGTCACGTCCACAAGTGCCTGGTGACTAATTGTCCCAGAGCACCTGGAGTGGCGTGACAAAGCTATAAAGACTGGGTGAGATCCCAAAGCAAAAGGGGGAACTGTTCTGCATGCCACCTAGAAGAAAGGAGCCTCGGTGCACGTGTGATGAAGACCCTGCTCCTCCTCGTGTCCAGCTTCCCTGGCCAGGCAGCTGCCATGAACCCCAGCAACAGACACTAACACAGACTCCAGCAGCAGCACCATCAGGACTGGTAGTAACACAGACTGCAAAATATTGTATGGTATACTTGGGCGTGTGTGTGTGTGGGCATAGGGACAAGTTAATTATCAACTTTCTCTTTATTTGTAATAAACACAGCATATTGCCTTCTCCTCCTAAAAAGATCTCAGGTACTCATTTGGTATAACACACTGGTGAGGCCCCATCTGGAATACTGCATGCAGTTCTGGCCACTCATGTTTAAAAAGGATGAATTCAAATTGGAACAGGTGCAGAAAAGGGCTACAAGGATGGTCCGTGGAGTGGAAACCCTGCCTTATGAGAGCAGACTCAAGGAGCTTGGCTTGTTTAGCCTAACCAAAAGGTTGAGGGATGATATGATTGCTCTCTATAAATATATCAGAGGGATAAATATCAGGGAAGAAGAGAAATTATTTGAGTACAGAACCTTTGTGGACACTTGAACAAATGGATATAAACTATCCTTCAGGAAATTTAGGCTTGAAATTAGATGCAGGTTTCTAGTCATTAGGGGAATAAAGTTCAAGAATAGACTTCCAAGGGGAACTGTGGGGCTGAAAAACATAACTGTTTTCAAAACTGAACTTTCTAAGTTTACGGAGGGGATGGTGTGATTGGATGGCCTATTCTGGAAATTGATGGTCTTTTGTCTACGGCTCCTGGTGGTGGATATGCAAGTGGTCTAAGAAGGAAGGGTAGATGGGGTGGGTTCTGACTTATTATAGAGAACTGTTCCTTGGGTGACTGGCTGTTGAGACTTGCCCACATGCTCAGGGTTTGAACTGATCATCATATTTGGGGTTGGGAAGGCATTTCCCCCCAGGGCAGATTGGCTAGGGCTCTGGAGGGAGGGAGTGGTTCACCTTCCTGTGTAGCATGGGGCATGGTTCACCTGCTGGTGAATTCTCTGTTTCTTAAAGTCCTGATTTAAGGACTCATAACTCAGTCATCGGTTAGAGGCTTACTGCTGGAGTAGATCGGTGAGGTATAAGGCCTGCATTGTGCAGGATGTCAGACTAGATGATCATCCTGGTCCCTTCTGAGTTTGGAACCTATGGATATGTCCACACCTTGCTTTTAAATCGAAACAATAACAATTGTTTCGATTTAAAAATACTTATATCCGAATGACAATCTGTTGTTTTGAAATGACGGAGCTCATCATTTTGAAACAACGGAACACAATGCGAAACAATAAAACAAGGGTGGCCAAACTTGTGGAGCACAAGAGCCACACAAGTTGATTATTAAACTTTCAGGAGCTGCACTGAGGCATATAACCACATATTTTTACCTATTCCAAAATTACTAAGCTTAAAATTTATTGTGCACTTTAATTTTATCTTAAAAACAGGGCAAATATTGATCCGACTAATGTCAGAGTCTAATAATTACTTAAGGTTACCATGAAAACTAGGCCTATACAGTAAAAACTTAGCTGTTGCTGGATGTAGAACACTGCAGGCTAGTGGCGAGTTTTTAAAAATCTGGGCAGTAACTTGTCAATGCAGTACATAAAAGCTCTCACAGGTGCTGATCTCTACGTTTTGCACAGTGTTCTGATTTAACACATTTCATTGTGGAATACAATGCTTCACAGCAGTAAGTTGTGGTAAAACTTGAGAATAATCTTCATTCAGTTTTAAACTTTTTCTCCTTTGTAGTTTTGTTTCTTAGTATTCCACATCATGTTTAGGACTCGTAAAATACAATTTTAACAAAGCAGTAAGATGCATTAGGGCCTATGAGAAAAATCTAAACATGCCATGGTTTCCCTGATCATGCCGCACTTCTTCCTTCTTACCATGCCACTGCTTCTCTGCTGTCCCTGACCATTGCTCACTTCTCCTGCTGTCTCCGACCATACTGCCCTTCCCTGCAGTGTTCCCCCGGAGCTGATGATGCAGCTTAGCAACTGTTCGATGCAGCTGAGCAAGTTCTCTCCCAGTTCCCCGACCTGGTGCCTGGCCCCTGCTCATTGGCTCCCCAAGTGCATCATAACTTAGTCAGCCGCATCGTCACCTTAGAAGGAACACTGCTTCTGTCTCCCATGACAACTCAACTGTCCTGGGAAACACTTTCCTACTCCATCCATGGCCCAACACTTGTCTTTCAAAACAGGCTTGGTTTTGTGGAATAGGATTCTGCATTAAGTAGTTCTGAAGGGGAAGGATGCTATGGAAAACAGCTTATCCCTAATCCCAATGACTCAGGGTTTCTGAAAAGCCTCAACTGTCCGGAGCTCCAAAGCGGTAGCCATGTTAGTCTAGTTCAGCAAAACAAACAAGGATTCCTGAGGTACTTTTAAAGACTAATACATTTATTTATCTCATGAGCTTTCATGGGAGAAATGTGATAAATAAATGGGTTGGTCTTTAAAAGTTCCACAAAAGTCCTTTGTTTAACTGTCCAGAGCTCAATCTACAGGTTTCTGTAGAGTAGGTAAGAAGGAGTAGGATTTTTCATTGACTCATTCCTTCTCCTTCTGCTACAATGGAAGACTTTTTAACCTCGTTTCCTGATTACCATGCTTGTAAAGGGAGTGCATGAGGTGCCTTTTAGTTTGTAAAGTGCTGTGAAAACGATTGAGGCTTCTTTGGCATGTGGTGTAAGGTAAATACAAAACAAACAAACCAACCAACCCACGCAAACCAACCAGAGCAGAAGAAAATAAAAAAATATAAAGTATACCAAAATAAATAAAGCAATGCAAAATAAAATCCACACTGAAATCTATTAAACAGAAACTAAGTAACAATAATTTGTTAGTCTTTAAGTCCTTTACAGCTTGTCTCTTCCCTGATTCCCTCAGTCTTGTCCCTCACTGCCTCCATTCCCTGAAGTGCCTTTTACCTTCTGCGACTCCCTGACCCCCATCGCTTCCCTGAGCTGCCAGCTGCTCCTCCCCCGCTTCCTCTGAGCAGGGGCTGCTGCGCCCCCTTCCCCCCCACTTCTCTGAGCTGTCGGCTTCCTCCTCCCTGCCCATCCTCTGAGCTCCCTGCTGTCGGCTCCTTCTTCCTCTCCGCCCTCCTCTGTCTGAGCTGCAGGCTGTGGAGCTGCCTGACAGGCCAGAGATTTTAACTCCCCCAGCTTGAAGCAGCTCCTACCAGCAAGCTGCATTCTTTCTTTGAAGAGCCACATGTGGCTCACGAGCCGCAGTTTGGCCATGCCTGCAATAAAACCTTGAGATTAGTTGAAATAGCCCTTGAATCAAAAGGTCTGTTTTGAAATAATGCCATTTGGTTGCATTATTTAGAAACAGCACTGTTTCAAGTGAGGTTTGACCTTCTCCCCAGGGTGCATGGCACCCTGGAAGGAAGGCCTCCTCCCACCCGCCACCACCGGATCAGCACCCTGACCAGGGAGAGAGAGGGGTTCGGGGGGACTGCAGGGCTGCAGGGGGCAGAGCTCGCTGGGTGCCCAGAAACCCCTGCCACTGGCCAAGTGGCAGAGGCTGAGCTCTCGGGGTGTCCTGAAACTCCTGCCACTGGCCGGGTGGCAGGAGCAGAGCTCTGGGGCATCCTGGTCCCCCAGCTGCTGGCCAAGCAGCAGCGGGCGAGCTCTCAGGGCACCCTGGTCCCCCTGCTGCTGGCCGAGTGGCAGGGGGTGAGCTCTCGGGGCAACCTGGTTCCCCCGCCCCTTTCCAGGCGGGGGGGCTGAGAAGGGGTGGGGGTTCTGGGGCACTCAGAGAGCTCACCCCCTGCTGCTCCTCCTGCAGCAGGGGGACCAGGGTGCCCCAGAGCTCACATCCCGCCCCTCCGCCAGTGGCAGAAGTTTCAGGGCACCCCCAGAGCTCTGCTCCTGCCCCCTGGCCAACTGCAGGGGTTTCAGGGCACCCTGGGAGCTCTTCCCCCACTGCTTGGCCAGTGGCAGGGGTACAGGGGTGCCCTGACTTCTGTCCCCCATCCCACCACTGGCAAAGTGGCAGGAAGGAGGGGCGTCCCCCCATTACCCCACCCGGGGGCTTTTTTCCTCTGCCGCTGGCTCTGCAGAGCCAGTGGCAGGGGATTGGTTGGCAACATGGCCCCGCCAGGGGGCCATGTTGCCACGCCTCCCATGGGCCCCCTCGCCTGAATTGAAATAACAAGTCACGTGTGCAGACTTGCTATTTCAATTTGGTACTTTTGCTTAAATCAATTCAAGTTGAATCGATTTAAGCACCTAGGTGTGGACATAGCCTATGAGTACCATAGTTGTAGTCATATCTCCCCAGCAGAGCTTACAGGTTGGTGGTCGAATGTACATTTCTGCAAACAAGTCTCTTTTCATCTTCCTTCTTTGCAGTCAAGTTTGCCTGACCCTGCCTGTCCCTCTTATTGTTGGCTGATACCACTAATGACCTCAGAAAGGGGTGTGAGTATAAACCCCTTAGTAGGGACATAGTACAGTAGAATCTCAGAGTTATGAACACCAGAGTTGTGAACTGATCAGTCAACCACACATTTCATTTGAACCCAAAAGTTCACAGACAACATCAGAGGCCAAAAAGGGGGATGGGAATGGTAGAATACTGTATTAAATATAAACTACTGGGGGAAAAAAAAAAAGGAAAAGTAGCATTTTTCTTCTGCATAGTAAAGTTTCAAAGCTGTCTTAAGTTAATGTTCAGATATAAACTTTTGAGGAAAAAACCATAATATTTAGTTCAGAGTTACCAACAATTTCCATTCCTGATGTGTCTGTAACTCTGAGGTTCTCCTGTACTTCTTCTTGGCCCATTTAGGTGTTGGGGCAGAGAAGATGTGATCTGCTAAAAGCTTTAACAAGTTTCATGACCTTTTCATGGACTGAGATGGCCACCTTTGAAGGGGCTGAAGCCACGGGGAAATAACTAGTGCATCAATGGGTCCTTCAGCTCCTCTGCCACTAAGCTCAGGATGAGGTCAATTTAAGCAGTTCTTGATGAGTTCTGAAGTCATCCTGAAATACTGTGGGTGAGGGCCCTGCCACTGTCTCATTCAGTGAGGATGAGGATGAGGCCAGTAAAGGTGGAGGAATTGGCTCTTCCTCCTTGGCTGGGGTAGCCTCTTCCATGCCTGCTTCTGTTGCTTCTGGTCCTTGATCCAATTCCATGTCCCACTCAGGTACTGGATGTGATACCAGTGTTGTCCATCTCTCTGATATTCTTGAGAGTGATTGCTGCATGTGCAGTCCTGGAGCTGGAGGGTATCCCCATGCGTTCCAGACCTGCCAGGGTATTGCCCATTGTCTCAGCTACCAAGCTCTTCTGGTGTGCCCACAGGAAAACTTGACAGCTAGAGCAGGATTTGTTTGGTTCCTTGGAGAGCAATCTCTTTGCCCTCCAACTCTGAAGGTGAGTCCTCACTCAGTGTCCATGGAGGTGCCAATACTGTCTCCATGTACCTTCTGTACCAGAAGGTATAGTACAGGGGTAGGCAACCCCTGGCCAGGAATCTCGCTGCCCTGGGAAGGGACCCAGGGCATGGCCCCAGCCCCACCCCTGGCCTGCAGGCCCTGCCCCTTGGATCACAGGCCCCACCCCCTGGCCGGGGACAGGGCCGGAAGCCACTGTGTGCTGCCACGGGCGGCTGGGCCCCACATCCCCGCCAGAGTGGCCACCGCTACTGCGGGCAGCTGAGCCCCGGATCCCCGGCTGGGGATGGGGCTGCCGCGGCCACGGGTGGCTGGGCCCTGGATCCCCAGCTGAGGACGGGGCCAGGAGCAGCCTCTGCGGTCAAGCCCCGGATCCCTGGATCTCTGGCCTGATCGGTCTGGAGACTGGGGTGGGGGCTGCCAGACCCGGGGCACCAGTGCTGGGATTTGGGACACGTGCCCCAGGTGCCCAGCGCCAGCTACACCCCTGCCCCTGGCACATGTGCCAACAGTGGCACCCGAGCCCATTCAGAGCAGCAGAAACTGCCACTCCTGCCACTGAAAGCCACTCTGGGCAGCTTCCTTTGGGAGCAGCTGAGAAACAGAGGGGCCCCAGATGCCTATGCCTCCATGTGACACAGAAAAAAGCTGCCTGGAGTGGCTCCTCTCTGTAATGTAATGCTCCCCAAAGGAGCCACTCTGGGCAGCTTCTTTCTGCAGCATGCCCAGGAAACCCTGACAGGAGCAGCTTCTTTTTGTGGCATGCCTGCGGACCCTTATCCAAGGACACTGCTTGGGAAGCGCTCCCACTCCAGTCATGACCACTGCTGAATTTTCAGGCAGCCACCACATTTTTTCAGCAGAGGGGGCCACCAGCAGTAGCCGAGGGTCGGGGAGGAAGGACCAGCACAGGGACTGGCGAAGGTTGCCAATCCCTAGTACACTATCTTGGTTCTGGGAAGTAGTGCCAGGATGCAGACACTAGCGATCGTGCTCCAGGATTGGTAATTGTGTTCCATGGACCAGCACCAAAGTGACCAGTGCCAAGACTCCAGGGACCAATACCACAGATGGACCAGTACTGCATGTCAGACAGTTGAAAATGAGACTCTGGGAACCAGAGCTAGGGGTCTGGCAACTGTTGGCAAGATATCGCTGACCTGTGAAGAGCAGGGGAGTGATTCCAGAGAGTTGGTGATTGCTGTGGGGTCCTTATTGCAGGTTTGCTTCTGAACAGCTCCGCAGTCAATGGTCCAGGAGAGAGGTCTGTAACACGGCTACTCACCCTCCCGAGGGGGAGGGGTGGCCAACCCAGGTCTCCGGCCCTTTGTAGAGCAGGACCTCCAAGTCTCTAGCCCCTTGGCAGGGCAAAGTTAAAAGCCACAGGCCTCTGT
>ML682018.1:11743096-12127111 GCA_007922195.1 Podocnemis expansa | reverse complement strand
AAAAGCCACAGGCCTCTGTAGGGCCGGGTTCCAAGTCTCTAGCCCCTCGGCAGGGCAAAGTCACAAACAAAGTCTTTAGGGTATAGGGGGAACGGCAGTGCCACCTCTAGGGTCCACAATCTGTGAGGGGGCACTTGGTATGGGCAGAGGAATCAATGGAGGTGTAGGGACACACAGCTCCACTGTGTCCCAGCCCAGGGCCCAGCAGCGCCTGAGGTTTCTGTGCGGAGGTCAGTGAGGTCCTGGCCTCAACACGCTGACCCTGAGGTATTGCCCATAGCAGAGGGTTGATACGCACACTCCCCTGGGTCATTCCTGGACCCACGTCCCAGCAGTACCTGAGCTAACACCTCATCCACTGGCTCCTCAGGGTAGTCACCCAGGGGTAGGTTGTAGAACCGCTCCATCTCGTCAGGTGGTCGTAGGTCTAGTAGCCCATCAGATTCATTGGCAGATTGCAACTCCTTGAGGTTGCACATCTTGGGGTCAGGGGGTCCTCACCAGCCGGGGGTAGTTCCTCCAAGTCATAAGAAGTGGGCAGAGGCTCGGGGTCCCCGCTGGGAGGTGACTTGAGGTCACCAACAGGCCTCCCTGCTAGCAGCTCCTCCTCAGGGCTTGTGGTGGCCCAGGGCTTGGGCACTGCTTCCCAGTCTGCAGCCGCAGGAGGCCCCTGCCAGAGCCCTGCGAGCAGCCCAGGGTCAGGAGGGAGCAAATGTACATCCTTCCCCTTCTGTGGCTTGAGCTGAACTGAGCTGGCAGCCTCCCTTCTTATACTTGCAGTCCCGCCACTCTGCCTCTGGCCTGATTGACAGGCCACGCCTGGCTCTGCCCCCCTGGACTATCTCCAAGGGGGCCGTGCCTTCCTGTTACATGGTCTCACAGAATCCTAGACTTTAAAGTCAGAAGCGACCATTATGATCATCTAGTCTGACCTCATTCACAATGCAAGCCATAAAGCTTCACCCACAGACCCCTAACCTATGAGTAAGTTACTGAAGCCCTCAAATCATGGTTTAAATATTTCAAGTGTAACCCTTCTGCCAGGACAAGATGGCAAAGGAAGGGCCAGGTTCTATATCTAGGGGTTTCAAACAATGTTACAACACCAACTGGTTTGAGTCCCCACCCAGTTTCCCAGGAAATTTTGCACAGTTCCCTGGGCACCCTAGAGGGATAATGCTTCCCCGCACACAAGTACGAGTCTGAGTGTAATACATAGGACTTTTAACAGTAGCATAAAAGAATACGTAGACACAATAGCAAAACCAGCGCGGAGTTGGAGAATCAGTGCAGAACAGGATTCCCACAAAACCCAATATGGCACTCACTCCACTCCAGTGTATGTGGAGAATGGCCCTCACGCCAGCTGTCTGCCAGTACCGCCTGCTGGTCACTCACAACCTCTGCTGGCTGATCACACCGCCCGCTGGCTTCGCCTGCTGGTCACTCACACCCTCCACGGGCCACTTGCACTGTCCACTGAGTCCATCTGCTGTCTGCCAGTACCGCCTGCTGGTCACTCTTCAGTGATTGCAGCTCTAAGAGAGGGTCTCAGCCCTCAGTAATTTCAGCTCCTAACTTCAGAACACTCCAGACAGCTCCTCTGATCAAAATAACAAAGGAAGTCTCCACAAGGAACCAATTCAAGTCTATCTTTTAATAGTAGGGAAAGGGTGAAACAGTGCCTCAGGCATAGCTCATCAATAAAACTAGTGCTTCCCCCACCCCTTTTTCTGCTGAAAACACAGGGTTGCTCCCTCTTTCAAGTTCTTTGTTGCCCAAGGTGACTTCACCACCAAATAGACTAAACAGAGTTTATTCAATCAAAAGAGTAGCATACTATAAAAAGACAGTATTACATTTTCTTCTCCAGTAAAATTACAGATATTGACAGATTTGTGATCAAATCAACCTAAATACACTTTATCATCAATTTAGTATCATGCCCTGCACCCATACAGTGAAACTATGCTAATACCTAGTTGTGCTCATGAAAGCACAAAACCCATGCAGATTTTCAGCTGTTAGGCACAAGCAGTGCCCAGCTTCTAGACCTGCCTTACACAAGGTACAGACAATCCACCTGCAAGTGGTTCATGGCCTATGCTACAAAGGCATGCAAAAAGCCCCCAAAGTCTCTACAATCTGCCTGGGAAGAAATCCCTTCCCAATCCCAAACATGGAGATCAGCTAAACTATGAGCATGTGAGCAAGACTCACTAGCACCCAAGAAAGAATTCTCTGTAGTAATTCAGGATCTTGATGCAGAGGTCCCCCCCTCTGAGGCACAGGTGCCATGAGGAGCAAAAGCAAATCTTTGGCCACCCTGAATGCCTCACGTATGGACAGTACTGCAAGTTGCTGGGTGCCCCTACTGCTCCCAGGAATCAATGGTGGGTCCTGGGTTGGATTTAGAAATTCGAGTGGGGAGGTTGTTGCCAACTTTGAGTTCCAGGAAGATGAGCTGCCTGGTGTGGATCTCAACTCACGCTCTGTTTCCTTTTTGTCAGAGTATCCTCTTCTCCTCTATATCTTTAATTCAACATCGGAAGTGGGAATTGGTGGTGGGAGGAGACAACTGCCAGACAGGTTCTCTGAACCAATGTCAAAGTGCTCAGGACCGAACCTGAATGGCCCAGCCTGGACGCCAGTTTAAGAACTGACTCCACCAGTAGTGCTCTTAGTTTAACACCCCATTCTTCCTTGGTGTGTAGTCTGTGCCCTTTGCAGGCTCTGCACTTCTCTCGCATGTGTGTATCTCCAGGGCACTTTAGACAGCTCAGGGAAGGGGAGTCACTTCCAAGCATGGATTTCTTGGACAATGTGCACAGTTTGAAGTGTGGGGATGACCTCTCCCTGGGGCTATGTCCCCCATGGGACTATATCTACACCTTATTCCCAATAAAGTAACAAACTATACTAATTAACTTAAACAGAACTTTAAATGGTATTAATAAAAGGAAAACCACTGGTTTGAAGAGCTCACCAAGGCAAGAGGACATTCCAGCACCATCACAGGCCGTAAGAAGGAACTGAGGGGAAGGTGGGGGCAGTGCTGCCCCTTCTTCCAGCATATGTGTGCACAACTCCAGAGGGTGCTATGGGTACCACCGACAGAAAAATCTCCAGCTCTCGTGCATGTGGCACAAATTCACCTGACATGAAATGGAAATGTGTAAGCATTTGAAAAAGAATAGTGGATTATAGCGCATTTAGACCTTAACACAGGTTAATAATTAATAAAAATTTTAAATTTAAGTAGTTTATTTTAGAAAAGAAATAAGTATTTAATTTAAATAAAAATATTTTATTTAAATAAAAATCCAATGTACATTTAAAAATTTATACAATAAAAGGGTTATTTTTTAATTAATCCATTTTTATCTGCTACTTCATTTGTCACTATACAGCAGTAGTTCCCAACCTTTTCTCCGCCGTGGCATGCCTTGACAATTATTTTGAGACATGCCACCATATAGTCTCCAAATGAACTCATGAATGTTCATGAGCCAATCCAGAACTCTTTGTGTAGTTTTTCAAACAATTCTGTGGCACACTTGCTCAGCCCTGAAGGCACAGCTGTGCGTTGCGGCATACTGGTGGGGAAACACGGCTATACAGATTGCTCTAACAGCTCTTGTGTGTCTGCACATTCACCTGGTCATTTGAATTAACTCATCATTTCCCTTGTACACTTGTCAATCAGCAGAGACCAGGAAAGGAGGCTCATTTCCCTGAGAGGGTAGGGCAAGTTGTTCATAACATATTATACAGTAACTTCCCTGAGGTAGCAAACAGCAAGAGATTTCTGTCTCTAGTGATTACCTAGTTTATTAGTCTAGCTGAATGGGGTGGGGAAGTGAGCAGAGTGGCAAAGAGAAAGTGAAAAAGGATTAAGGAAGAGAGTCCAGGACACTACAACACTGAGACAGCCCCTGACTGCCTTAGCCTGTTGGCTGAAGCAATTCAGCTACCTGGCACTCCTACAGGGAAATTCTCTGTAGGGAGGCTAAGAAGAGACCCTGAGGACTATGAAGGGACCTCAACTGTTCATTTTTAGTTTGGGTGAGTACTCTTTTGGTTATGTCGTGGAAGGGCTGGGTGGAGAAAGGTAACTATTACACAAGTAAATATTCTAGCTGTTTCTGTGTGTGTCTGTCCTTTGTTTAGTACAAATCTTAGCCTGTTTATGAGCTGGCAGGTATAGGAACAAGCCCTCCATGCTACAATGTTAGGACTCATGGCAACTCCAGAAGTCTCTCTGCAGTTTCAGGGACAAAAAGGGAATGGGGTTCTGTGTCATGGAGATAAACATGTTTAAAACCAATTTAAAATGGTGTCCATAGTGATTATATATCTATTGTCCATAGAAGCAAAAGGGCAAGTCCTTAACTTCTGCTCTGCAAGCAGCCATTTTGAACCCAACCTACACCTCTAGCCACATCCGTAAATCAAGTCCTTGCTTTTAACTCCCAGTATCACACAGCCTCTGCCCACCCCTCTGAATCTCTGCTTCCTCATTTTGCCCGATACAGTCCATTCTGCCAGTGACACGAGCCTTGACCTGCCTTTTTCTCATAAAGACATTTCTGTGTCTTTTCCCATCCCAGCATAGGCACACAAAAGCCTCTGCCACTCACCTCAGTGCTGCCCGTCTTACTTAAACCCCTCTGAAAAAAATCTCACTTCTTCCATGAACTCTGAGAGAACAGAATTCCTATTTAATATAATCACAAAAAATTCTGCATATTTAAAAGAATTACAAAAACTGCTTTCCTCAAGAAGTGGACATGGATTGAGTCGCCAGCTGATTTTACTGATATAACCTGTTTTCCCCCATCCCAGATCATTCCCCTTTTATTCATACTTAACCTCACATTTTAGGTCATGCGGGATTATTGGCCAAAATTTCTTTGGAGAAGCAGCTTTGTCCTGCTTTTGTGAAACACTTTGCATCCTTTGGCTGGAGCTGGTATGATAATAATGAACAGTTTGTTCACAGTGTAGTTGTAGCCTTTTGAGTCCCAGGAAAATTAGAGAAACAAGATGTGTTAGGTAATATCTTTTACTAGGCCAATTTCTTTGGAAAGACAGGGGTTTGAGCTTATGCAGATCACTTCTACAGGTTTTCTTGAATCCAGACCTGAAGGAGACCTCAAAAACTTGTCTCGTTCACCAATAGAAGTTGTTCCCATAAAGATACTCTCTCGCCCACCTTGTCTTTCTAATAATAAACAGGGCCATTCTGGCTGAATATAGGCCATGGTGACTTTTCGCAGCTTTTGAAAGACACTAGAGTGGGAGAGATTTTGGAAAAGGTTGTTGAAGCCAAGCATGGGGCAGGATAATTATGAGGGACTCAGGTCCTTGCAGGGTGTATAGTCCCTGAAGAAAACACCAGGCCCAGACTTTGGGAGAGTTCAGATATAAATTTTGGAACCTGGGCTCACCTCTAGAACTTTGTTTATTCTTATTAATTATTATTTATTCGTACCACAATGCTACTTAGAAAGCTCCAGTGTGCCATCATTTCTCTCTATTAGACAAACATATAACAAAAAGATAATTCCTGCCGCTGGAGTTTACAATCTAAATAAAGATAATATGTGGATGGTCAGCATAGGTAAGGAGTAGCGCAAGGTAACTATCATGTATGAACACAGCAGTCACACTGAATGGAAGTCTGAGGTACATGATAAAGTCTTTAGCCAAGTCTGCCAGTTCATTCTAGTTCAAGCTGATACAAGCGATTAGGTAAACTTTTTTTGGATTTATGCAGTTAGAGTAGCTCCACATTTTGTCCTATTTGTTAGTTCAATGTGATGCAAGGAATTTTAAAGAGATCATTACACAGGAACCTGGGTAGGGTGGGGCAGGGTGCGAGGTAATAGAATTTTCTTTCGCTGGGTGGGGAGTTTCTTTTGCAGAATGGAAACTACCTCCTGAATGTTTGCAAGGGTTGTTTTTAAAAATACAGTGTCTGGAATGCTAGACAAGTGCTTATTGAAGAACCAAAGGAATATTGTCATCCTTCTACTCAGATTTTCTTTGCAAAAATGTTCCTAAGTGTGTGACGAATGGCAGTACCTGAGAAGAATAAAGCAGAAAGAATTTTTTACAATCTAATTAGTTTTTCACCCTTTGTTCTGTTTCTACACCACTTATTACCATTCATTCAAGGTGGACGGTGAAAGTAAACAGTCAATTTCCAAAGGGATAGCCGTGTTAGTCTAGTCCAGCAAAAAAACAAAAAATAAATAAAAATAAAAATAAAAATAAAAACCCCAAGGAGTTGTGTGGCACGTTAAGACTAACAGATTTATTTTTTGCATGAGCTTTTGTGGGAGAAAATCCCACTTAGTCAGATGCTTTGCCTTTCTGATTTCTCTGAACTATCAGAAATCTGCTGTATCACAAGCACTGAGAGAGAGAGAGAGAGAGAGTCTGGGGGGGGTGGTAACCAGTGGGTTAACTTGAAGGATTGGGGTGTGGAAAGGAAAGGTCTTATTAGTGATTTCTTTACAAAATTGATAAAAAGCATATCTATTTCAGAACAAAATCTAAATCTAGTGTTTAAATCCTGTTGACAATGGTCCTTTAACATCATAGGCCATCCGTCCCTGTCCCCCTCCAGTTTGATTGGATTTTTAAGGCTCCCATACTATCAGATGGATTTAAAATGGGCTCAGTTCCCATCCAAAAACCCCTGATTTTGGACATACCAACTTTTTTTATTTTTTGTTACTAGCTAAGCTATTTAGTGTCAAAATGTGTCTCCCTTGCCCTGTTGCAGAACAGTCATTAGCCCACTGAGAGTGCTGGTGACTGACTAAAGGAGGGGGAAGGACATAGGACAGGTTAATGGTATCTCATAATGAGACTAAACAGAGAGTCCCCTAGAACCAGAAGGACATGTCGTGGGGAGCCTTTATCCTCCAGTAGAAACTGGGTTATAAGCCAATCAAACAACCAGACTAAAGATGTAGGAGGTAAATGAGAGGGCACCAGAGATCAGCCCTTCGCCAGGCAACTTAGACCAATCACTCATCCAGAGTTATACACAGATCTCTTTTATTATTGGCTGCTTTTGCTACCAGTGGGGTTTGGTTTGGCAAACTCTTTACAACTCTGAACTGATCTGAATTATTTCTGAAAATAATACCACTCCCACCACCACCAGTAACTGGCATTGGCTAATGGTGAGGAATAGTGACTCTGCAGTACCTGGGTTTGTGCCCATGTCTGTCTCTGGGGGTTGGGTAAATAACCTGTTGTTGAACCCTAGCTGGGTGGGGTAAGAATAATTTGTTCTGAGGAGTGACAATGGAGTAGGAATAACCTGTTCTGCCAGAAGCCAGTGGAGCACTGCTGATGCTTCCTGGAAGAGTTAAGATCCTGCTCATTCTTTTGGACAGGAGGGAGGGACGCTGCCTACCCACCCAAAGCAAGCCACCAGCTTTGGTGAGAGGACCAGCCGTGGGGGCAGGGTGGGGGGAAAGGTTGAAAGGATGGGCAGAGCCCGCTTCAGGTGTGTACATACAGTGCTGTTGTACCAGGTGCCCAGTGCTGATAGCAGCTGCAATAAAGTAATAATAAAAAAACTTTCTCCTGATATATTACGTTTCTTCTGAGGCGCTCAGAGCACTGCATACCTCAGAATGAATTAATGTCCTGTGTGGGAAGGGAGCCTCCTCCCCACTGGACAAATGGGGCATAGGTGTAGAAATGCTAAGTGACTTACCCACAGTCACATAAGAAGTCAGTGGCAGAGCTGGGAACAGAGCCTGGGAGTCGTAATTGTTCTCTACTCTAACGCTTGACCTTCCTTTCCTTACTATTTAGTTTGCTTTTATTAGGGAGATGGTGAGAGGGGGGAGAAGAGCAGAAGCAGCCACAGGAGAGAAAAGGAAAAAACCAAGTAACTGGCAACCTCCTGGGGAACCTTACACTTGTAAATATATGTCAGGCTGGGTCTAAGGATGCTGGTGTGGGTGTGCCTGCCACTCGATGGTGCTCACAAAGCATGGGCAAATTGGGCCTTTTCTGTTGAAAAATCTTCTGTTTCTCTGCGATGTGAAAAAAACACTTCCATGAGTGACTAAAGTTTGCCATCCTAACCACTTGTGTGTGCAGCGCTATGTCTGGGGGAGCCAATTTTCTATAGACACAGCCGCTATTGTTCATTAAGCTGGTTTTATTATGTTGATGGGAGAGAGCAGCATGTGGCATAACACAGCTACAAGAGTGCTTTTGCCAGAAAAATGTATGTAGCTCAGGGGTGTGTTTTTTTAACACCTCCAAGGGCCAAACTTTTGCTAACGTAAGTGCTAGTGCAGGTGAGGCCTTGGCATCAAATTCACCATTGCAGTGATCCTAGGGGAGGGAGGACACACTGGGTCTCCAGTTGCAGGCCATCTCACTGGAAATGTTCAAGGCTAGAGATGGTTTCTTTTGAAGAAAATCTATCAATAGTATGTGAAAGGAGGGTGTGAGCTGAACCAAAGAGGACAGCTATGACCAGTCCAAGACAGAGTTCATTAGAGAAGGCCTTTCCAGATTTTGTCACTGCTGCTGCCTCTGTCAGAAACGGTTCCCAGAACCAGCTACACCAGACTACCTGCAGCACATTCCTCGTATCAGGAGGGCTATTACCATACAGCATAATTGACCCAGCCTCACTTGCCTCATGAACACATCCCTGCACTTAGGGCAGGGAGGTGTGGTCATTAGGGAGCACTTGTTAACTCTCTACTCACCAACCTCTGGGTGGAGTCTATACAACTCATCACAAGGAGATCTTTGCCTTTCCCTCTCTCTCCTCATGCATAAAATTCAGTCATGGGACTGATCTCAAGGTCTGGCATGAGTAGCAGGGCTGTAACCGAGCCATGTCTGCATTTAAAACATGAATTCACACCCAAGTGCATGCTGTAGTTAAGCTGACCTAATTGCCAGCATAGACACAGCTAGGTTGATAGAAGACCATGTTTACTGCCACTCAGGGAGGTGGACTGCCTCCTTTGATGTAAAAATCCCCTTCTGTTACTGGGTGAAGCATCTACAATATGGCACTGCGGTTCCACTGATATAAAGCCCATAGGGGAGACATGGCTTGAGACAGCCCCAGGAGCTAGCTCGCCGTCATTACATCTCAACCACTAACTCCCCACAAGGAAGTGAAGTGACCACCTTGGTATTTCCAGATTGCCCAGCTCTTAACTATCCACCCTCCCCTCCCCAGCCCTTCCCATGCTCCATCATTAGCCTCTGCAAATAGTGTAGTGGCTAGCACTACTGCTTAACATACAGAAGGTCCTAGGTTCAATTCCCAGGGGGTTGGACTTGATGATCTCATGAGGTCCCTTCCAGCCCTATGATCTGATTGATAGACACAGTCCTTCCCCCTATTCCTGAAAGGAGCATGCCTCTGAACTGGGAATGCCTCTGCTCCCTCAGTGAGGTAATCAGATTCCAGTTTTGGTCTCATGTCTTCTCTCTTTTAGTGAGTCATTGGTGCCTTAAACACACCAGAACTATGGAGAACAAGGCAGCTGTTTTAAAACACAGCTTCCTGTGGACACAAAGCTTGTGGAGAACTGCATATAAAACAAGAGGAGGCCTCCTCCCTAGCCAGGGCTCCTGCAAGGTGCCTGGAGATAGCTCAGCTCAGCTCAACTGGAGCAGCACAGTTCTGTGCTCAGCAGACACAGCATTACAAAACATGCACAAATTACAATGTGGATGCTTTACTCAAACCACAGGAGAGGCCCCTCCCTTCTGCAGCCTTCAGCTACCCTCTTTTCTCCACCTCTCTCCCCATCCAGTCCTCAAACTCTGAAGCAAGATCTTCAGTACGGGGTGGCCAGCGTTTCCTCATCCATCTCCTCAGGTAGTTGGGCCTGCTCTTGGGTCTCTCCTCTCTTTCAGTGCTATTCTAGGGATTTCCCTGTCCAGGGTATTGTAGTGCATGTTGTGAGTCTGGGATCACCAGGGGATACTAGATCCTTCCTTGTGGTTCTTGTGAAGAGGGAAGGAAAGATCTCATATGCACCAAGGCTTTCCTTGTAAGAATTGCATGAAGTCACTCCAGAGCAGCACCCAGGTAAAGGGGATAGTTGTGTGACCCAGTCAAGATGATGCTGAGTTTTCCCCTCTCCACCCATCCAATCCAAGGTCAAATCTGCTGGAGGGTCGGGAAGGGAGCTCTGACCTGATAGGGATTGAGGAAGTGGTGGAGGATAGATGCAAGTAAGGACTCTTTTTTGCACCTGGAAAAAGTTTCCAAGTCAGGGATTGGCATGATTCTGGTTTCCAAACTTGCTCTTTTCTCCCTACAATAAGCTAAAGTAAACACTACTGCTGCTTGATTAACCTTTGCACTAAACGGGACAGTTGTGTCTCATAAGGGACTCATGGGGTAAACATAGGGAAACAGCTCACTGCAAATCAAGCTCCTGCCCTGATATCCTGGAGCAGTTTTCCTAGCCTCAAACAGCTCATCGTACCAACCATCAGTCACAGGTTCTCTATACCAGGTGACTCCCGGGAACGTGCATCCACTAGCTTGTACCATGGGCTATCGATACTGCAACTAACTTAATTCACAACTGAAGAAACAGTGCACCTGGGATCCACCTTCTAGGAGATCAAAAGAAAGCACCCACTGGGGAAGGAGAGGCTGAGAACTGATGATGGGGAACCTACTCTGGGAATTAACCCAGACACAAAGCTGAATTTAAAGCGGGTTAAGTTTGATATCAGGAACTTCAAAGGGGGAAATACACAAGAACATGGTCATTGTCCCAGAGTAAATATTACAAAACCCTAAATTCACTTCTAAGGTTCAGTTTACAAGGTCCGGAAATCCATGGGTAAAGCAGCCAAACAACCTCAACTCTAGACCAGCCCCCCCCAGCAAATACTAACCAGCCATCATTTACCTTGGGGGGGGGGGTCATAATAGTGTCTTAGGAGACTGGGGTTCCTGGGTACTGCTGCTTGGGAGAAGGCATAGTCCACAAAGGGTCTCCTCAGGAGAAAAGGGGTAGAAATAAGGCTCAGTTCCTGAAGTGCGTAATTAGATTGATTCAGATTATGTATACACTGACAGCGGCACAGTTAGCACCGCTGAATCGATTCTTAGGGATCGACTGGCAGTGAAGACCTGTTCAATTGATTTGGGATTCAATGATGCTAATCCTCCCCCAACAAAAACAGTAACTGTGTGAATGGCAAGGCATCTCCTGTTGGCACAGCGCAGTAGGGACACCACGGTAAGTAGAAGCCAGGGAGTCGATGGGAGACTCTATTTCACTGGCAGTGTAGACACAGTCTGAAAGTCGTTAGTGTGTTCAGTGCTGTGCAGATGGAGAGGATGACGGGGCCACCACCCATTCTCAAGCAGACAGATGGTACAGTGCAGACTCATACAATACCCGAGTGAAGGGTCCAGTGTAACATGTTTAAGTGCACAAAGTTAGTTCACTGCCTCCTACCTTAGTACCAAGAGAAGCAATTCTCTGACTGGGGGAGACTGACCATATTTGTTTTCTCTCTCTCTTTCTAGTTCTGGCAACTGCCCAGACCCTCACTGTGACCACACGTGAAAAGCAAGTAACAGTAGCAAGAGGAAATAATGCAACTCTCCTATGCGAATTCCAGACCTCTGCTTCTACCAGCACTAGTGACTTTTCTGAGTGGACAAAAACATCTCTTCAGGTAAGTTATTAGATGCGTGAGAGTACTGGGGCTGATGGAAATGCTGCTATCAAAGGGCCTCAAGGCTCTTTTTGATCTGTGGCGGCAGATGAAGAGGACCTCTGGGCTCCCTTTTACCATAAGAGAGTAAGGGTTGAGGTCTTGGTTGTCATCCCAATTCTGCCACAGACTCCTTGTGTGACCACTGACAAGCAAAGCAGCCTGCTTGGTTCTTTGGAATGCTAAAAAATTGTGGGGAAGGAGCATGAAGGGGTCCCTGTAGCCTGCTGGGGATTTAAGAATTCCCTGCAGGATATGGAAATGAAAGGCTTCAGGCATTCTCCTTGGCATCTTGCAGACAGATACTTAGGAGACTTGGGATGGGGAAGCCTTCTTCTCTTTTCCAGTTCTTGTTTCTCTTAGAATCTGCCAGTCTGTGGTTTTAGATTGAGGGCGTATGGAGCAGAAAATAAGCCTGCTGTTTGATATCCCCTTCTCTTTATTACAGGAAGCAGTTGTCCTAAGGTATTTTGATGGCTTTGTACATCCCGGCACAGGTTACAATGGCCGTCTGCAATTCCCTGGCACGACAACCACAGATGTCAGCATCACCCTCCAAGGGGTGACCATGGCAGACAATGGAACTTACACGTGCACTGTCCAAGTGCGTCAAGATTTACCCAGGAAGTCTGCAGAGATAGATCTTTTGGTCCTTGGTAAGCCACCCTACCCCTTGACTTAGTGCTGATCCAGTGCCCCAGCTCAGTGAGAGCCAGCACTATGCAACAAGCAGAAAGTGATGCTGGTGACTCAGTAGGAAGCACCCTACTCTCTGAGTTAGCACTGATTCAATGCCCCATGGCATTGAGAGAATGCCAGATATTTCAGAGGAAAGCATAAGACATTCCCATCATACATACAACTATGCTATATTGTACTCAGGGTAGGTTATTCTTTGACGATGGACATAAAGTAGTGCATATCAGTATCTTATGATTAACTCCAGAACTTGAGTGCATATGGGAGGCAAAGGCAAAAAGTAGCAAAACACTGATAGGCAAGAATTCCTTCTAATGCTTGCAAGAAAATGGTATAAGAGACCAGTTCCCATCTGGCAGGAGAAAAACACACCTGTAGAAGATGGGTTGCAGGGATGTATGGAAAGAAAGCTCAGCAGACCTCTCTCTAACTATGCCACACTGTAGCCGCTTACGCCATGCTTCCTTCTTTGCCTCTAGTGGCTCCATCCAAGCCGGAGTGTAAAGTCATAGGGACACCAGAATATGGACAGACCATCAACCTGACCTGCAATTCTCATGAGGGATCTCCAAAACCTGTGTATACCTGGCAAAGATTCAGTGCACTGAATGAGCTTCAGCCATTAGTGTCATCAACAGGTATGTGAGATATAAAGAGGCCAAATCATGGTACTCGCTGCAGTTTGGAAACATTTTGGACTGAGGAGTAACAATGCATTTAGGCCTTCTCAGAAGATCTTTTAACAAAACAGGACTTACAGGTTGTGTTCTAGGAAGAGAAACATCTGAGAGTAGTAGGTGGCTATGCTCCTTCTAAGCTGTGCGCATGTGCACACGCACGCAGGTTGTGAAACCTGCACACACAATAAAATAACGTTTGCACAAAAAAATTCAACACTGCTAATATTTTTATGCTACTTTAAGAAGGCAGTTTCAAGTAGCATGTTTCAAATAAGGTTTTGTAATTTATAAGATCATGTCCATCACCAAATCAAAATAAAATTTAGATATTGTTTTCACTATACACACTTGCTTTGTTGCACTCACAAGTTTGCCCACACTCACTGGAGCGTGCAGAAATTTGGACACTGGTTCTGAAAATTTGCACAAAAGAAATTTTTTGTGCACACAGCCTATGAACAATTAGAGCGAACATTGGTAGGTGGTTGTCTTGGAGCAATGATGCTTCATCTCTAGGTCACTAATTCAAGCTGGACCGAAACTCAACCAAAATTAATTACTTCCCAGTGATCATTTGTAACTGGGAAATTGTTTCAAACAGCCCTTTCTCCCCCCATCGGGCATTCTCTTAGTGAATGTGTCTATACCCTGTGCCCTATACCTCTACAGTTGCCACTGAGCAGTCCTCTTATTGATGCTCATAGGAGCAAGGCCAAGGACCAAACTGGTCTTGGAGGCTGAACTTTTCTACTCCTAGAAGTCTCTCTCCAGCTCAGGTCTGAGAAAGGATGGCATGTAGGCTGTCAGCAGTGTGACATTTATTTTAAAATAGTGTCAGAACAAAATGAATGGTTTTCCTGAAGTGGTTAAGCTCCTGAGACTTTGGAGCAGGGAAAATATCTCTAAAGGAAATTAGGGTTCAGCTGTTTCCCACATGTAGCCAGTAATAGATAACATTCTTACGGTATTATCTCCACAAGCTGCCACCTATTTCTTGGCCTTTTCCACAATTGAATGGATATGTGTTTCATCCTATCATTCATGTCTTCAGATCCAGAGTTATGCTGTGGGTGCACAGATTAGCTGAATATGATCTTAGGTGGGTGGGGGACTCACCTTTTACCCTGAAAATTGTTTGAGCTAAGGCCAAGGAGGAACCTTTTTTCATTTGACTGGCCACTAGGTGGAGCTACAGCCTCAAACATGGCAGCTTTTATCTTTGGAATCACACAAACACACACACACAAGGTATTTTCTTAAAAAGAAGAGACCAGTCTGAACTATGCTGCCTTCATTAGTCTTCATTCCAGGGAACTGGGAAGGAGTTTGTTCTACTCTCCTTGCGTTTGATACTGATTTTCAGGGAAGTGTTATCCATTAAGGGTGCAGATAGAATTTCTTCCTCTGGGATTAGAGCTGACAGTGGGAGGCGATATGAAAGGAGGAAAGCTGTTGGGGCTGCAATATTGGCGAGTACTGGAAAGCGCATGTTGAGGAAATGTTGCAACAAGTGAGGAATTTCCTTGGGATCCATACATTCTGACAATGGTAGGACAGTGCCTGTTTTTTTCATCTGCCCTACATCTTTCCAACTTGGCTCACAAGGTAGACTATTTATTTACAGATGTTTACATTTGCCCCAAAATGTATTAATGTTTATTACAAAAAATTAAAAATGGATTGAAATGAGTGCAAAAAAATTTCAGTTTTTTGGGTAAATACTGCAGTAAACAACACTCTTCAGGCTTAGTTGGTTGTCTGAACATTTCAAGAAACTATTAAGTTCTAAAAATTCAGACACAGGGTCTTTTTGGTTTTCATCTATTTTATCATGAAAAGTAGTTCACTAACTCTGAATGCTGATAACTGAGTTCCCTGTAAAGCTAATGATGTAGATCTGGTGGGTGTGGATAAATCAACAGTATAAAGACCAGCCAGGATGGACTGATTTAAAATCAAAGTAATTTAAATCCTGGTTTATGTCCAGGGAGGAAGCCTCCATTTAAATAGCTGATTTTAATCAACTTTCTCATTTGTATTTCAGTTATTTTCTAAAGAAAGGTTCAGGCTCACTGGTTGATCTAACTATTAAAATATGCTGATTTATAAGTAAACAGATTTACACAAGATTTGGTGCATTTTTTTGCTACTTAGGAAGGTACAACGCTGTAATTACTATACATTTACTCAAGCAATTACATAGTTTAATATTTTCAAATTTTTATTAATTTTACACTTTAGTATGTTAGGCAATAGTGAATGATATAATTACCTTTTTGCTCCTGATTTGTGTCAAGCTGCATTAGGAGAGTAACTGGAATTTAAACATATAAACACCTATAAATTGTATTCTTAGTCAAATAAATAAGCCCTTAATATGGTGTTTAACCTACTGAGCCATATTTATAAAGTTTGATCTAAGAAGTCAGATGTTCTCCAACTCTTTCTTTATATGAAAGAGTACCCTTTAAATCAAAAAGTCTTTGATGAGACCCATAGATTCAGTATATTTTTAAAATTTAAATGTTTTAAGACATTATAAGAAGTTTAGGGCCTAATATATTTTGTACTAAATTCAGAGTTTTGAAAGGGGATTATTTTTAAAAGAAAAAGTTTGTCAACAAAAACAAAATCCAAATTTAAATAAAAATTTTTTAAAAAAGTTTAAAAAAACCCCACCAAACCACCAATTTTTATCTGCTCTGACACCAAGCGCTTAGTCATGGGTACTTCTGACCATCCGTGGAAGGAGAGATGGCAAGTAACCAAGCTACCTTCTCACTCAGCAGAGCAGGAAGCTGAGTCAAAGGAGTTCTGGCACTTCCAAAATCATGTGGAAAAATAATCCTAGTAAAACACAAATAATGGCTTGTGTAAAACCCATAACATTCTAGGTTAAAAAAAAAGATCTGTAAAAACTAAAAACAAAGGTCCTCACTCATTTGACATTTAGGCTATGTCTACCCCAGCAAAGCTTGCTTAGTTTGAACTAATTTGAACCCTGTCTACACTTGGCTTTGCCTAGTTCGAACTAAAAATTATTTTCCTGAAATAGAAAGCAAGGGAAATGGAACTAACTGCTTCGTTTGAACAAATTTTCATTTGTAGTTTGAACTAGTCCAAGAGACATGCTAGTTCAAATTAAATAAGTTCAAACTAGCAGTTAGTTTGAACTAATTTTTAGTCTGAACTAGCCAGGTTTTTTTTTTTAGTTTGAACTAAAAGTTAGTTCAAACTAAAAAAAATGTGCTTAATTTGAACTAAGCATGGCATGAACATAGCATGGCACTGTAATGTTGAAAGTTGCAAAAAACTGCGACATTAAAAAAAGGGGGGGGGGGACAGCTTCTAAAAAGGGACTCCATCCTGGGAAAGTGACTCAAAAAACTTCAGGGTTCATGGTGGATAATCAGCAAAATATGAGTTCCCAGTGTGATAGTAAGGCAAAAAGTCCTTGAATGAATAAACAGCAAATCTCACATAAGAGAAGAGGGCTTATTTTGCCTCTGTATTTCCCACTGATGCAACTTCTGGTGAAATATTGTGTCCAGTTCCAGTGCTCACAGTTCAAGAAAGATGCTGATAAATTGGAAAGGGTTCCAAGACAAGTCATGAGAATGATTAAAGGATTAGAAAACATGCCTCTTTGAGTCTGTCTGTCTAGCTTAACAAAGAGAAAGCTAAGGGGTAACTTGATCATAGTCCGTCAGTACCTACACGGAGAACAAATATATAATAACCGGCTTTCAAATCTAGTGGAAAAAAGGCATAACAATCTAAAGGCTGGCAGTTGCAGCTAAACAAAAATTGATGCCTTATTTTCAGCCTGAGCTTATTATATAGATTAATTAACCACTGTAATAATTTACTAAGGATCATGGTAGATTCTCCATCATTAACAATTTTCAAATCAAGACTGGATGGTTTTTTAAAAAGATCTGCTTTAGGAATTATTTTGGGCAAGTTCTTTGGCCTGTGTTATGGAGGAGTTCATAGTAAATCAGGGATTGGCAACCTTTGCTGGCCCCCTTGCCAACCCTACACCCCCAACCCTCAGCAAGTGATGGGGGCAGAGCCAGGAAGGGACCATGGCGGGTCTTGTTGCCTGCTGGTCCTGCTCCTCAGCTTGGAGGAGGGCCAGCAGGGGCAAGTAGCTGCATGGTGCCCATGGCTCTTGAAGGGCCAGTAGGGGGAGCGGCCACAGGGCTGGGAGCCCTGCATGCCACTGACAATAGGCACATGTGTTAACGTTGGCATGTGCATCAGGGATTGCCTACCCCCTCAGTAAATGGTCCCTTCTGGCCCTGGGATCTATGAAAAGTATATGCAGATGAGAGAGGCTCTAGTGCCAACTGATGAACTTAAAAAGACCTATCAAGCCCATTTTAAAAACAGTGACAGGGACCTTTTCCAACAGACAGTTGACATGGGGTGTCAAAAAACCTTAAATTGCCATTTAGGGGTAAAAAGGGAAACAACTTGAATAAAACTGATTTTATACATAGAAAATGACAAGGTCTGATTTATAATATTGCTCTTCATGAACTAGTGATAGGGAACGTACAGCCTCATAGCACTTCCCTGCTACATACTTGATTTCCCTCTGGATTATTTTTACAGTCTAAGCTGCCTTTGACTCACTGTACCTGACTGTAGCTTCTCACTAACTCCCTCTCCTGGCAGATAATCCTGAATGCCAGGGGGGTGGGGGGTGGGGTGGGGGTTGAAAAATGCTTTTCACCCTGTTACAAGACTACTTAGTGTGTTAGCTCTTCAAACAGCTGTTTCTTGGAGCCAGCTTCTCAGCTACCATACTCCTGACAGTCACACCTTTTGTGACACAGCATACAGGGCGGTTGGCCACGTATGAAAGAGCAGCAAACCTTTGCTGAATGTTCACTCTTCCACAGCCTCACCCGCACCTGTAGCTCTGAAAACAGCTGGGAAAAAAAATGCATTGCTAGTAGCTAAAGGGCACCTTTTTATTTAGCCTTCCAAATGTCTTCGACTAAGAGTGTAGAGAGGCTGAATTAATCTCACACAAGTCAAAACCAGCCAAAACCTGTAACAACTTTTGGTCATCCCAGCTTGGGCTGGATGTGGAATGGTAATTTAGATGTGAAGGGCTCCTTTCCCCAGTCCCTTTCTTGATCTAATCATTTACAATTCTTTTATTTTCTGGGTTTCTGTTTTGCAACAGGACAACAGATAACTCTGAAGAATGTCTCTGCAGACACCTCTGGCTTTTACATTTGCACTTCCACCAACAGTATTGGACAGGAGAGCTGCAACATGACGGTCTCTATTGTACCTCGTAAGATGCTATTGGCTGCTTGGATGAGTGGGGAGAAGGCATGTGTATTCAGAGAGTAATGTGGGCAGGGGACTGAATGGGAGAGCCACTGGAGGACAGATGAGCATACACCACACCCCCAAAACAGCTGTGTTTCACATCTCCAACATAAATTCCACTGACTTGTTTGAGGTGCTTATGTTTTAGTGCTGTCTGCAGCAGTGAATAATACTAAGGATGAACCTAATAAGTTCTGTTCCTGAGCCACAAAGGTAAAATCTGAGAACCTGATCTGAGTGTGGGAGTGTTCAGGTCCATGGGTTTGGCTTCATCTCTGTCTAATCAATTGCTTCTGTGGACTTGTCCCTACTATCCTTTGGTTCAGCATGGAGCCAAGAACAGTTGCTACACCTCAAAGAGTGCCCAGATCCATCCTTACGGTCTTGCAACCCCAGAGGAGTTTGGTCTCCAATGAGTGTGATGCCCTCATCTGAAATCATTCTCAGTGCATGCTGGTTTGTTTTGTCAACCATTCTGTGACTGGGTTTGGTCTTTTCTTTCATAGCATCCATGAACATTGCCCTCTACGCTGGAGTCATTGGTGGGGTAGTTGCTGCAATCATCATCATTGGTATTTTGGCCTACTGCTGCTGCTGCCGGAACAGTCAGGACAAGGATTATGAGATGACGTGAGTGCTTTTCCCTGGAAGAGTGGGTGGGATACATGAGGAACTGTCGGCAAGGTGGAATGCACTCCTGTCTTCTCTCTGCAACATGGATGTGTGATGGTTGGTGGAGAGGGACAGTGATGTGGAAAATTAGCTGATGATGTACAGGTTTTATCTATTAAAAAGGTAAAAGACTTACCCTAGGAGAGGAGAAGGCATTGTGCAGTCTCATGTTTGCCACGGCAGGGTGCTTCTCAGATTCATTTACCATACTGGTTCTGCTCTTATGGACTCCTTTATGATCTTTGGTACATGATGCCCTTTAAGCACCATGCAGGCTGAAGGACTGTGCAAACAAGGCCAAGAAACTATCTGCAGTCCAGATTAGTTCCTTCATTTTCCCCCTGCCTCTGAAATTTATGTTCTTGCTGGTCTGAGTCACCACAGCCACTTATACTTGCTGGGTCAGCTCTTCAATCCAAAAGATGGCAAAGGCTCCCAAGAGGGAGTGCTGTGGAGTGCTTACAGAAACTCTAATCTTTGCCCTTCCACACAAGTGCTGTAAGAAATGGGAGAAGGGAGTTGATAGCTACTCCTGTCCTTGCAAGAAGTGGTCTGGGGCAGTGGTTCTCAAACTGGAGTCCATAGTGCATATCCAGGTGGCCTGTGGAGCTGCCTCTGCCACAGTGGTGAAAAACATTCAGAATGAGAATTAATTTAAGCCAGCTAACATCTCTATTGCTGAATGATGTTATAGTGAGCAAGGAGATGGATACGAGCCTGGCCAGAGGAAACCTGTCAGGATTCGGGGACCAGATGAAGAAGAGGAGGAAGAGGAAGAGGAAGAGGAAGATCAGAGGACAGGCAGGGCATAGATGCCACCCACCAACAAACCACAGACAGAGATTTCATATGCTGAGGCATAATCACCACCGTGCTAGAAAAGGCAAGAAAGAGAGCACTGAGTTAAGTAATACTGTTTATTTCAGACTGATCTGATCTCACCTGTGGCTTAGACAACAATCTTCTTAGGACTGGGACCATTCCTTTTAATCCTCCTAGGAGTTGCCTCACACACATCAGCACCACCATAAATAAAGAAATAAACAAGACAATGGAGAAACAAAACTTGTGACAAGCACTGGAACCCCCACTTCATCCATAATAACCCACTTTTCACTGAAGAGGCCATCTCAGATTTATTTGGGAAGCAAAGGATAAATTCCTCAATGTAAATTACACTGTATCTTTAAATCCATGGAAAGTTTCAGATTCAGTAACTGGGTGTCATTGGGAAAAGGCAACTGGTTAACTTGGGTACTCTGGTAAATGCCACAAGTTTCAGCTACCAGTGTACACTGGATTAGCTTGCTGGACACAAGCACAGTGGCATTACTCAGTATGGAGCTGTTTTAATTTTATTCTGAGAAGCAGCTAGTTTAGAAGATGTCAGGTTTCTTCTTAAGCTTTCACTAAACAGGGTTTTTGTATAGAATCAAAATGATTGCAGCTGATTGCCAGGAGCCTCTGGCTGAGAACAGTTACTGCATTGGTACTGACGAGATGTCTACCACTGGCAGAACTGACCATCTGATCTTCCTTTTTGTACCTTTAAGGCTTTTCTGTACCTTCTGAACTGGGCTCTAATCCATATTTGGCAGCTGGGAGGTTTAACAGTCCTTCACCACCTCATTCCATTTGCCTGTGTACAGAATAGATCTGTTCCCTCCCAAAGGGATTCTAAATGCACATTTTCACGCGCCATCCCAAGCTCCTCTAGCCTCTATTTACTCCCCAACCCCAGAACACAAAAGACAGATATTGAACCATCTTCCCCTTCACAGATGTACTCATCAGGAGAAGCGAGAAAACATGGCAGTTGGATCTTTTTACACAGAAGGCTAGGAAAAATATGCTCACTGTTCTTTTAGTGCTGCCTGAGGGAAGCAAAGTACAGATCAATGAATTCAGCACAGAGTATCAGTGTCCCACACCATATTCAAAACTCATACTTTTCTTTTCCCATCAGCGGGTTAGGGATATCGCTCAAACTGGCATTTGCGGGTCCCCAAAAGATTGTTCTGCATTCCCTCATCACCATTCTCTTACCTCCTTCTTAAGTCTGATATTTTTCAAGAGGCTTTTATAAAGTTAATTTTTATAGAGCTTAATTATTTTTAAAAATTCTGATAATAAATGTTTTATATTGATAAAATGTTATCCTTTTAATATTATGTTGTGCCTCTGCCTTCAGTGACTTTGTGGAACTCTGAACGGCACCTCAGGGAAACTAAGCCACTGTTAAAATAACAAAATTCTAAAATATAATGAAGTACATTGGAACAATGCTGAAAAAAATCTCCCCTTTTTTTTTTTCCTAATGTTTGAAAAATGTACAGCATTTCCTGGGTCCTAAATTACAAAACCAGACTACCACAATAGCACTATTGGCATTTTTTTTTTTTTTTTACATCTGAAATGCAGAAGAAATTTACAGTTTATTCTTTGCAATTCTTGTATCATAAGTTTCCCTATCACAGCTGTTTTCAAAATATATACAAAATCATCTTGTGCAGAAGACCAAGAAGTCTAACTCAGAAATACACAGTTCAGATGCATGACAGTCAAAGACATCATCAGCCATGGGCATAACATAGGAAGGGTTCATTTAAAAGTGGGTTTTAAAGAAGAGAATTAAACAGAGGGTGTCACACAAGGAACTGGGAAACCATTCCAAGCATAAGGTATATAAAAAATTATGAAGTTGAGAATCCTAAAAGATGCCAAAGTCTTTTGAGCACAAGGGTGTGTAAAAAGAAGAGGGGGCTTAGGAAGAAACAGGAGCAGAACTCTAAGTGCCCCACCTACAAGAAACCTAAAAGGTGAGGAGTAAGCAGCTGAATGGGATGCATTGAGACAGAAAGCCAACAGAGAACTTAAAGGAGGAAAAATACAGCAGCAGCATTTTGCATAAATTAAAAGAAAAAAGTTACAGTAGTCAAACAATGAGGAAAGATCACAGCAATGATTCAGCAGAAGGCAAAATGTTAAGGACAGATTTTAGGAATATTTGGAGAGGGAAAACAGCAATAGGATATAGTGAGTCTGGATACAGCAAGGAACAAGCTAAGGGAAAAAAAGAGTTTAAGGCCTAGTCTACACTGAGCGCATAGGTCAATGTAACACTGCTGATGCCTGCCCTTTACAGCCTGTGTGTACACTCACACAGCTATGAAGTTGAATTAGCTGACACCATACGCTGGCGTCATAACACCACTCCTACAGGAGGTGTAGCATTTTGGTTGATTTTAATGATGCAATTTAACATCAGTGTAGCCAGAGAGCAGTTTAATGCAAGGTTACTGGTCCAGGGATTTCCCTAACAATTTCCCAACACCCTCCAGTTGTCAGCTGGTAACAGTATTATACCAATTTAATGAGCACCCCAACATGCCCCCTACACCTCTTCCTACCCCTCTCCATTTCAAGTCCTAGGGAAAGCTGTAGCCCAGGGGTCTCAAACATGCGGTCCCTAGAGCCATTTCCTGTAGCCCACAATGACATGATCATTACCGATATTTGCAATATCATTGTGTGGAAAGGTTTCAGTGGTGCGGCCCTCAACTACTGTACTAATCCCCATGTGGCCCTCATGGTGATTTGAGTTTGAGACCCCTGGTCTAGCCACTATCCTGGAATTCCCTGTTCCTGTAACTCTCCCTTCCCTGGCCTAGTAGGGCAGCCTCAGTAGCATTGCAGGTTTCTGCACTGCAGATCCTGCTGCACTGTTGGAAATACTGTAGAAAAAGCCGGGATGTGTTTCAAACACTGTCAATAACACTGCAGAGGTGAGCGGGCTCCATGCATGCAGTAGCTTAAAAATAGTGCATAAAGCTTTTCCTCTTTGTTTGTGAGAAGAGAGTGGGAGGGGGCAAATCGCATCACAGGAGGATGACTGACTTCCCACAAGCCACAGCACTGCATTGCACTGTGGGATGGCTACCCACAGTGTAATACTTTTACATTCAACCTAACAGCATGCAATAGGGATGCAAGAACCCACAGAAGGAGTGTAGTGTGACCACATTCCTTCACTTTTTTTAATTCAGCACCTCACCATCTACTTTAAATGTCGCCTCAGTGTAGACATGCCCTGAGAGTGTTTCTCAAATGGTTTTCATGGAAAACCGGTGCTCCATGGCCATAGTGAAGGTGTTCCATGCCTGACACCAACTCTTCCCTGTTGGTGGTGGTGGGGTGGGTCTGAGTGGGGTGAATGGGAGGAGCAATGTGGTAAGCCAGTGAGCACCTGGGAGATTTAAAATGCCACAGTGGCCAGCAGCAAAGCCTCTGGGGTGAGTTGGCATCTGCTGCTGCCTTGCTCCTTTCTTGAGGCAGGAGTATTTTAAATTTCCTGCTGCTGTTACCGCCAGTGTTGAAATCATTTGGCCATGTCTTCCACACTAAGATTTCCTTTGACAAGCATTACTTCAAGAATAAATGAACTTTGTCTGAACACGCAGGCCTGAAATTCTCATTAAGTAATAGTTTCAGTTTTAAGTTCTGTTCATAATCAGCGTGCATCCATTTTTTAGAAATAAACACATTCTATTCATAAAATTGTATTTAATTGGGTTGCCTGAATCATTTTTGCAGGAACACGTACAATGCAGATATTACATACATTAGTCGGTATTTACTAGCTTTGTTGAGAACATTTTCATCAGGTGTTCCACATAAAGTAATCAATATTTTTAGATGCTTCCTGCTCCACTAACAGCTGAGAAACACTGTCCTAAGGCAACACTGGGAGTCTGACAGACTGCCTGTAGTGGTTTGAACTGAATATTACATCAGTTTTCCTTTAAGTGAATTTGCCACTGTAATGCAATTTCTGTTCATTGGCAATAACCTTTTACAATAGCTTTCTCAACAACACAGAATGCTACAAATGATAGAACAAGCTACCTGCATATTTTGCAAATTGCCGACTGGAGAAGAAAAGCTATCTATTCTGTTGCTGCCACAGAGCTAAGTCATCCCTCCCTTTTCCCTCATACAGGTTGTAGCAGAGTGCTATGTACACCTTCATTATTTGGCATGGCATCTCAAGTGCACCTTGTCAAGCATCCCTCACAACAGCTGTTCATCCTTATTGCTGGTCCAGTTATTCTTGTAACTTGGCCCTGTGGCAAGGTCACTTACAGCTCCCTCAGCTTACATGGTATCAGCATCCCAAAGGGACAGTGTCCCACATGACATGAGACAGCCATGATGTCTTCTGCCCTTTAGGGCTCCTCTCCTACCCCACTCTCCTGTCAGGGCAGTGGCCCTACAGCTTCTCCCTGCAAGTTGCTTAGATTATTTCTGCACAGCAAAGCAAAACCTGTGGCTGGTCTACACCAGCCAACTTGGGCTCGTGGGACTCAGGTTGCACAAAGACTTCCATGGTCAGGCTGGAGCTCAAGCACTGGGTCCCAGAGCCCAGGTCCAGCTTGTAGTGAAACAGCCATGCAGCCTGTCCCTCTAGCCCAAGTTGAGAGGTATGGGCCAATCGTGGGTGCCTAGTGGCTGTGTAGATGCATTAACCAACTCAAAAGTGAAGCAAATCACAACATAAAGACAATTTCCCCTCTCCCCCCCAGCTTGAAGATTTAATCCATCCTATATCCTCCTCACCTTTGAAGAGCACTGACTGTCACTGGAGTCTTGCCCCTGGTTTGGATCCTCAACTCCAAAGCCATCTGTCTGGGGACTGGCTATTTCCCATACCCACCTTTAGGAGTCTCATTCAGCCCTACTGCCCTCTACCATCAGGTGCCATCCCAGGGTGTAAATTCCTCCCCAAAACTTTTCACCAACTGACCTCTCAGTCTTTGGTGCAAACCCTCTCACACTCAGTTAGGTCCAGTGACTATGAATGGCCACCAGTTGATTAGGATCAGCTGGTAAGACAGCTGATCACTACACTGAAGGTTGAGCTCAACTTCTCAAGCTACCACATAGGACCATTACTCTCCCCGGACTGATGAGGCCCTTCATCTCAGGGAAGCTAGAATAGGGGAGGGCATGGACCCAGAGCCCCATCACTTATAAAAATGGGAGGGCCAGGCCCACCCACATTTTAACATGGGCATAGTTTGGTGAGCAGGTAGGCCACATTACCACCCCAAATGGCAAGCCTCAGGCAGGCCCTGAATGTCTCTGCTGCCACAAGGCACAGCCACTGCCTGGGGAGCCAGCCCCTCTTGGTGACCCCATTACTAATCCTGCTCATCTCCCCAAGGCCCTGTATCCAAGCAGGCTGAAACTGGGCTGCTGTGCAAGGAGCCTGGGCTGCTGTAGGGAGCCCTGAACCCTCCACTTTCCCTGGCAGGGCATCCTGGGGGACAGGAACAAGGCCAGGGCATCTCATGATGCCTGGGCTATCAAAGCTGTTATTACCATAGCCCAGCTGTGGCTTCCAGTTCCAGCCTGGTCAAGGGGCAGGGCCATAGAAGGAAAAGGAGGACCAGAGAACAGAGGTGATGGGGCCTCAAGAGGAAGAGGCGAGGGCAGGGCCACAGAGCCAACCATGTCTACCAAGGCTCCAGCATGTCTGTAAATCAACTCCTAGTGTGCACTCACTCATGCAGGTTCTGAACTGGGGGGATCAGTAAAAGAGCAAGGCAGTTGCCAGCAGCATATTTTTATCTGCTTTTACCCAAGCTTATTCTGGCCTTTAAAACATTTTACTTTATTGTGTTTCTTCTGCCATGTTCTTTCTCTTAGCTTCTGCTCCACACTAACAATGATTTGCCTGAAGTGAGCAGGAACCAGCCATATAAGAAACTTAGGTCACAGTTCTGAGATCCTATTCTTAAGGAAAATTTCAAAAGGTGCATCAATGTATGTTCAAGATGTTGAAAATAAGTTTCATATAGTTACCAGATGACTAAGCAAAAAATGAATCATGAGTAAAGTTAGAAGTCTCAGAGTCTGAGATTTTATGAGATTCCTGTAACTTGTTCTTGGTCAAGGACTGCACAATCCTTCAGCTTTAGCCCCAGGCTTTTGTGATGTATTGTTTATTGCCTGCATCCTGTCTGTGACTTTTAATACTTGGGCCAAAACTGTACCCTTAATTTATGAGCAATTGTACCATTACTAAATCTAGGACTATGTTTATATACAGCAATAGTGTAATCTTGGTTCTACACAAGGAAATAAACTAAGTGACAGCAAACTGCAGGCTCAGATAATCTAGGTTTATTGTTTTTCCCAATAAGCTTATGTATAGAACTAAGATTTTGGACTTACATACTTGGTTTTAGAGACATGTGATATGTATTTTCTCACCTGATTCATTAAAGGAAGCTGAACCTTAAACAGCCAGAAATACTTCCATTCAAATCCTTAGCTCCCTCTGCTGCTGCTCTGTGACTGAGTGTCCTACACTTGATATAAGTATTAAGCTCCTAACTACCTATCCTCACCGAGGCTTCCTGGCTGTGGACCATGCACTTCAAGCAAGGGCATCTCTGAAAACTGCAAGATGCCCTCAACAAATAGCACCATCACAGTATTAAAAAAAAGTTGCAGCATTTTGAGCAGCAAAGGAGAAAAAGACATTCACTTCTTAAGGGTAGCATAGCCACATCTGCAAACCCAATATCTTACTTAGTACTTGCTGGCTACGTACACATTTGATGTTCAAGGTGTTAGCCTCAGCTTGCAGAAACATACTCTTGTGAGCTGGTGCACTGATAGTAGTACTTCAGTGGAGCCGCATGAGCAACAGCGAGTGGTGGCATGGGCTGGCTGCCCCAAGTACGTACAAATAGGGTGGCTAGCTGAAGCCTGCCCACTGGGGCTATGCTACTATTTTTAGCATGATATCTGAAAGAGTTAGCAGAAGCATGTCAATGCAAGGAATCACAACCTTAGCTCCATACACAGACAGAGCCGTTGTCTCCCTTGTGGAGCTGCTCAATGAGGGGGGGCTAAGGAATGAATGGGTTAGACTCTAAACAACCCTCTTACCACTAGAGGGTAAGTGATACATCCTGTTCAAGACCCTCTGCTATACCTGACTCACACATGCCCAAAGAGAGAGAGACACGATTTTTCCATGCTAGATATAGGAAGAGCCAGATTACAAATAGTCAAGCCCCCGCCAACCTGTTTCCCCATCTGCAGTATTGCTACAATCTGCTGCTCAAACGGGAAGAAGTGGAACAGATACAGCAATACTGTGTGTGAATTCCTGCAGCAAGCACATTAAAAATAACTTCAAATGTAACACTAACACTCTTCTCATCACTGTACTCTCTCCTGCAGTTGTGAGGCCATTTCTTGTGTAACCTTTGTAAATTATATCCACAGGTGGAAGAATTTGGGCCTTCCTCCACCACTCTCACTCAGTTGCTGGGGGCTGGATGATGTGGTGGGAAGAGAAGTTCTCATAAGGGACTTAAAGACTAGTTTTAAAAAGGACTCAGACAAGACAAGGATTTTACTGCATGTTTCACTGTGACATTTAAAATGAAAAAGCCTCCCTCATTCAAGCTGGTGCACTTTGAGAGACCTGCTTCCTCCATTCCCCTCCCGGTTGCTTCACGGAAATACAGTGGAATCCTTACTTCTTTATTAGTCTGTGAAGAGAGCATGAAAATGCGTATAGCGGGGTGGCTCCTGAACAGACATTAGCAGTCAGAGCTGGATAGACAAGTAGAAATAACCATTACAGCTGGGTTTTTTTGGTACATGTTTTCCAAAGAGCCAGGGAGGGGCCTGGATTTGGCTGGGGGAGGTGGGGTTAGTGCATCCTGTAGGGTCTCAACATGCCACCAAGTGTGTTGCACCTGCTAAAGGTTGAGAACCACTGCGCTACAGTGTTTAAGTTTTGGACAGCTCCCTTAGGCTGTGTGTACGTGGCAATTAAAAACCCACTGCTGGCCCAGGCCAACTAACTCAAGCTCCCAGGACTTGAACTGCAGGGCTGTTTCACTGCAACCTAGACTTCTGAGCTTAGGCTGCAGCCTGAGCTGTGGGGACGCCCCCCACAGTGTCCTACAGCCAAAGCTCCAGCCCAAGCATGGAAGCTGTCATTGCAATTAAACAGCCTCTTTACCTAAACCCTGCAAACGTGGGCCAGATGCATGTGTCTAGCTGCTGCGTAAGCATATCTTTAATCACTTTGCCCCCTACCTCCATAAGCACCTTTCACCTAAGGAAAATGCTACACAGCAGAGGAGTACTGTAACCATTTTACAGATGGTAAAGCTAAACAACAGAGATTTGGTGACATGACTAAGGCCACAGGCGATTCAGAAGCATACTTCTCCATCCTTGTCTTGTACCCACCAAAAAAAAAAAAAAAAAAAAAAATATCAGTCTTCCCCCCAGCTACCACAGCTGTTACTGTAGTCTCCACACCTTCGGCACAATAGCCTTCTCCCCTCTTTCCTGTCCAGCCCTCATCCTCCTCCTTAGCTCTGTATTTCCCTTCCCAGACCCAGTAGATGCAGTATGTGTGCACTACGTACTTAGGCTCACAACTCAGACTGAGAACAGTCAACAGGACATTGAATCATATGAGTATGTAACAGGCCAGGAATCAGCAAGGGTTTTCCAGCCATAGGAACAAGATTTGCTACTCAGAGTTCTGTCCTGCTGCTAAAGACCTGTGTTGATATCAAACACAAATCAGTGTAGTCTGTGTGAATCCAGAACCTGTATTCCAAAACCTGAATGCATCTAAGTTACTGAAGGGAAAGTAACAGTTCTTTAAACAGGACCAGCAGCTATATCCCTCCTGGATTGAGAGAACAAAGTGTTTCAGCTTTATCCATAGAGCAAAGATATGATTGTAGTACTGCTCTTCCAAACTCGGTATCTGCCTTGGTGATTAAGTCCAATGCATAATATTTGACAAAGTTCAGTAGGCTACTAATTCTACATTGCTGCTTTTTCATATTACAGAAACCAGCATGAGGATGTTACTTAAGCCTCAACGTTCACTAAAAGCAGCATACTAAAACATGTGGTTTGTCCTCATCTTCCTCTGCGTGCTGTTTCCCAGCAACTACTGACTGAGCAGGTCTGAAGTTGAAGGGAAGAAAGAAGGGACCAACGGGACCATGTTATGTTTCTTTCAAAGCTTATTGGAAAGAGTGGATGGACAAGTTAAAAGGGCATCTGAAGAACATTCCAGAGATGCCACAACAGAGCATTAATAATTTCCCCCATACCAGGACAATTATTCACATTTACCAGACAAGAACATGTTTTCATTTGAAACAGCAACCACTTTTATTTCTCCTTTCCAAGTGTCCTTGTCTGCTAATATAAGAGGAGGTTACTTACTTGTAGCCAGGCTTCTTCAAGATGTGTTGCTCCTGGCCATTCCATACATAGGTCTATGCGTGCCCCGTGCACAGATATCCAGAGAACTTTCCCCCCCCAGAGTACCTAGAGAATTGGCTGTGGAGCCTCCTGGAGTGGCGCTGGCGCAGCTCACTATGTAAGGCACAGCTGACCCACCCCTCCTCAGTTCCTTCTTGCCACCATTCTGAGAGGTGAAGTGGAATGGCCAGGAGCAACACATCTTGAAGAACCCCAGTTACAGGTAACCTTTCCTCTTCTTCAAGTGATTGCTCCTGCCCATTCCATACATAGGTGAATTACTAGTCTTACCTTAGGTGGAGGGTCGGAAGCTACAGCTTCACGGATCACAGTACCAGTCTTCCAACCCCTACGTCATCCTGCACCTGCTGGGTGATTGTGTAACGGTCTAAGAACATATGAGCCGAGGACCACGTGACCGCTCTATGGATGTCGGTGATTGGCACCCCAGCCAGGAAGGCCGCTGACGATGCCTGGGCGCTGGTAGAGTGTGCCTTAAGTGTTGGAGGGTCAAACTTTACCAGTGTGTAACTCCCAAATACATGAAACTATTCGGGATGACAGTCGTCGGGTCAAGACCAGCTGGCCCTTCATCCTATCCACCAACCCCCAAAACAACTGAGTCGATTTTCAAAAGGGCTCCGTTCTCTCAATGTAGAAGGCTAGAGCACACCTAATGTCTCAGGTATGCAACTTGAGCTCCTTCTCTGAAGTACATGGCTTTGGGTAAAATACCAGGAGGATGATTTGCTATTTGCAGGGAAACCGGGAAACCACCTTTGGCTGGAAGGCTAGATGGGGGCGCAACTGAACTTTGTCATTGAAGAAGACAGCATAAGGAAGGCCTGACATTAAAGCTCGAATCTCTGACACCCACCTAGCCGTGTAATGGATGTAATGGCCACCAGGAAGGTTATCTGTAGAATAGGAAGCGAGGGGCTCAAAGGGCAGGCCCATAAGGCTCAAAAGGACTAGGTTCAAATCTCATTGGGTCACTGGGGGTCTCACTGATGCAAACAAGACCCTATCCAGACTCTTCAGGAACTGCTTAACTGTTGGGTTTGAAAACAGCAGACCCAAGTCCATCCCTGCATGAAAGGCTGAAACTGCTGCCAGATGCACCTTTATTGAAGAAGTTGCAAGGCCTTTAGATTTTGATAGCCAGAGAGAGAGAGTCCAGAACTGCTGGAACTGGAGCCCACATTGGATCAAGATGTTTATCAGAAGCCCACGCCACAAACCTCGACCATTTGACCTTATAAGTGGCTCTAGTGGCAGGCTTCCTGCTGCTATGTAGAACTTTTTGAACCTCCACAGAGAACTGCAGCTCACCCTGCATCAACCATGGAGGTTCCATGGTTGGAGATGCAAGGAACTCAGGTTTGGATGGACCAAACTGGCCTTGGTCCTAGGTGAGGAGCTCTGTCAGTAGCGGCAGTTCTATTGGGTCCTGGACCAAGAGATTCAACAGCATTGTGTACCAATGCTGCCTTGGCCATGCCGGGGCTATAAGGATGATCTCTGCTGTATCCTACTTGATTTTCAACAGGACCTTCGGTATTAATGGAGATGGCAGGAAAGTATAACATTTCTTGCCTGCCCAGGCAGCTTGAAAAGCATCCACTATCGAGCTCACACTCAGCTCTCTGAAGGAGCAGAAGGTCCCGCATTTCCTGTTCTGGCCTGATGCACAAAGGTCTATTTGGGGATAACCCCATTTCTGGAAAACTGGCTTGAGGACATCCAACTTCAACCACCATTCGTGGGCCATGAATTTCCTGTTTAGAGAGTCCGCCAGTTGATTCTGTTGGCTCAGAAGGTAGGATGCCACAAGATGAATCAAGTGGCAAATGCAAAATTCCCACAAGGAGATGGCTTCGCGGCACAGGGGAGTGGATCGGGGCTCCCCCTTGCTACTATTGATATAAAACATTGCAGACGTGTCCATCTGGACTGAGACTATCTTCCCTTTTAGATGCTTCAGGAATGCTTGACAGGCAAGGCACACCGCCCGAAGCTCCTTGATGTTTATGAGGAGCTGCACCTCGCTGCTCTCCCACAACCCCTGAGTCCTGAGATGATCCAAGTGAGCGCCCCACCCCAGGTCCAAAGCATCAGTGAGTGACCAGAAATACAGAGGGCTGGGGCGTCTAGAACAGGAGACTGCTGCATGCATTACGCTCCTGGCACCATGGGTATGTCCACACGTTTCTTATTTTGAAATAACACTGGTTATTTTGAAATAAAAAAGATTAGGTCCACATGACATTTTATTTCAAAATGACAAGCTCTGTCATTTCGAAATAAGAACCGTCATTTCGAAACAGCTTAAACCCATTCATTTAAAAACAGCTGTTATTTCAAAATAGTTATTTCAAAATAAGGCCATTCGGACATGTTGTTTCGAAACAACACGTCCAAAACGGCCTTATTTCAAAATAACCATTTTGAAATAACAGCTGTTTCAAAAGCAGACTTTCCCTTAATTTGCATTAACATTTTCTGAATTCGAATTAACTTATTTTGAAATAATGATGCATGTGTGGACATAGCCCATCAGTTTAACACACTTAACACTTCCCCGGGAATCCAGATCAGAGCCTCAAGACTATCTCTGGACAGGCAACATACTGAAGCCAGCTATATCTGCAGCGGGCTCAGTCTTAAGTGAGCATGGGCCACTACTGTGGTACACACTGCCATGTACCCCACTAGTCTTAGGAAGGTACGAATTGTAATAAGAAAGTATTTCTGTAGGTCTGCGATGAGGCCTCTAATGGCTTTGAACTGAGGCCAGGGAAGAGAGGCTCTTGCTAGCCTCAAGTCCAGCAAGGCCCCCATGAACTCTGTGCTTTAAGTGGGCACAAACGATGACTTCTGGATGTTGATCACCAATCCCAAGGAATCAAACAAATTTCAAATTACTTGCAAGTGACTGGTCACCTCTTCCTGAGACCGCCCACGCACCAGCCAGTCATCCAGATAGGGAAAAATGGAGGTTACTCACCTTCGTGCAGTAGCCGAAGTTCTTCGAGATGTGCGCTCCCGACATGCTCCACTTCAGGTGTTCACGTTCTGTGGCACCCCAGCTTGGAGATTTTTCCTAGCAGTGGCTCACGCAGTGGGCAGTTGACAGCGACGTTCCTTTTCCCGCCGTTAGTGACGTCAGCTGCTTGCACTGCCCGTTGCTGGTTCTCCTCAGTCCCTTTCTACCCCGAGAGTATCCTGTAACGAGAAAGAAAACCCCCAAAGTAGAGGGAAGGAGGGTGGGTAGTGGAGCATGTTGGGAGCACGCATCTCGAAGAAGTTCGGCTACTGCACGAAGGTGAGTAACCTCCATTTCTTCTTCAAGCAGTGCTCCCGACTGCTCCACTTCAGGTGATTTCAAAGCAGTCGTCATCCTATGGTGGCGGGCACTTCGGGGCTGCCCTCTGAACTGTGTGGAGTACTGCCTGCCCCAGGGCAGTATCCAAGGCTGTAATATTTTCCAATGCATAATGTTTTGCAAATGTGTCATCAGAGGCCCACGTAGCTGCCTGACAAATTACATGGAGTGGAACCATGTTAATGAATGCTATGGAGGATGCCATAGCCCTAGTGGAATGTGAGCGGATTGTATCAGGTGGAGTCGCTTGTTGTATTGAGTACGCTGTACGAATGCATGAAGCTATCCACTTGGATAGTCTCTGTTTCGAAATTGGCTGTCCTTGTGATCGTTCAGTAGTGGAGACAAACAGCCATGCTGATTTTCTAAACCCCTTTGCTCTTTCCAAATAGTAGGCTAAGGCTCGTCTGACATCCAGGGTATGAAGGACGCTCTCCCGTGGTGTGGAATGAGGCTTTGGATAGAAGACAGGTAAGTTTATTATTTGATTAATGTGGAAGGATGTTGATGTTTTAGGCAGAAATTTAGGGTGCAATCGTAAGGATACTTTATCTTTGTAGAAGATTGTGTAAGGTGGATAGGCCATTAAAGCCGCTAGTTCACTGACTCTCCTCACTGATGTGATTGCAACTAAAAATGCTACTTTCATAGAGAGGTGCAGCATCGAGACAGAGGCCAAAGGCTCAAATGGTGGCCTAGTCAGTACCTTCAGAACTAAGGTAAGATCCCAAGGTGTTGCGGGAGGCTGAACCTGTAGGAATAGGTTGTATAGTCCCTGCAGGAACCTCTTAACTACCCGATGAGCGAATATTGATACACCCTCTACCTGGTCATGAAAAGTAGAGATAGCTGCTAAGTGCACTCTGATCGTGTTAACCGTGAGGTTTTTTTCTTGCAGGTACAGCAGATACTCCAGGATCGCTGGGATGGGGGCCCTCACAGGTTGAAGCCCTCGAGCAACGAACCAGGCCAAGAATCGAGTCCATTTCTGCAGGTAAGAAATTCTTGTAGAGGGTTTTCTACTATTTAGGAGGATGTTGCGCACCTGCTCCGAACACTGTAGCTCCGTATGCTTGAACCATCGAGGTTCCACGCCGTTAGGTGAAGTCGGTCTAGACTGGTGTGGAAACGTTTGCCGTGGTCCTGAAACAGGAGATCTTTTACTATGGGTAATGTGATGGGCGACATTTTGGACATTTTCACGAGCAGTGAGTACCATGGTTGACGAGGCCAAGATGGAGCTAGCACAATAACAGTTGCCCTGTCCTGTCGTATTTTGTGGAGCGTGCGGGAGATCATCGGAATCAGTGGGAAGGCATAAAGAAGTGATCCCCCTCAATGGATGAGGAATGCATCCCCGCTGGAGTTCGGGCCTATTCCCGCCCGAGAACAGTAGCAACTGCATTTCTTGTTGGTTACTGTGGCGAACAGATCCATGGATGGTCGACCCCACTTGGCAAAAATAGCCTGGATGATGTCTTCCCAAATCTCCCATTCGTGCTGTTCCAGGAACAGCTGGCTTAAAGAGTCTGCTACTACATTGTCTTTCCCCGGGAGATAACTCGCACAGATAGATATTCCGTGAGTGATGCACCACTCCCAAAGAGACATTGCCTCCAGACATAGTGAATGGGACTTGGTGCCACCCTGGCAATTGACATAAAACATGCAGGACGTGTTGTCTGTGCGGATTGTCACCCTCTTGCCTGCTATCAGTGGGAGAAATTGCTGACACGCCTTCCGAACTGCCCTCAACTCTAGAAGATTGATGTGCAGGGACCATTCTGACATGGACCATTTCCCTTGAGCAGTTTGCCCTTGACAGTGTGCTCCCCAACCTAGGAGGGAAGCATCTGTTGTGACAGTCACTTGAGGTTGGGGTGGGCTGAAGGAAACCCCCTGCGTCAGGTTCACTTGGTCCATCCACCAAGACAGCGAGTCTCGGACAAGGCGAGGAACAACTAGTAGAGTTGTAATAGGCTGCCTCACCCACTTGAAGTGATTGAGGAACCAGAGTTGTAGTGGGCACATGTGCAACCAAGCGTTGTTCACTAGATAGGTGGTCGCTGCCATATGCCCTAACAGTCTCATTACTGTCTGGGCTGATACCACGGTTGAATTTTGAATACAGAGCGCTAATTGTTGCAGATTCTGCATTCTGTCGGTCGGTAGAAATGCTGCCTATGCTACCGAATCGATTCGTGCTCCAATGAAATGTATTCTCTGTGTTGGAGAGAGTTGACTTTTCATAATTTATGTTCAGACCTAGTGACAGAAGTAGTTTGACAGTGGTCTCTAGGTCCTGAGCCGTCTGCTGTTGTGAGGAGGCCTTTATTAAGAAGTCGTCTAGATACGGGAATATCTCTATGTGCCTCCGGCGTAAAAATGCTATTATAGGAGCCATGATCTTGGAAAACACTCTGGGGGCTGTACAAAGTCCAAAAGGAAGGACTGCATACTGGAAATGGTGTTGTAGGAATTGAAACCGCAGAAATCTTCTGTGTGGCAGACGGATAGACATATGAAAATACGCATCCGTCAGGTCGAGGGATGCAAACCAGTCGAACTGTTGAAGAGCAGGAAGAATGTTGCTCAAAGTCACCATCTTGAACTTCCTTACTTGAACATATTTGTTAAGACGCCTGAGGTCGAGTATCGGTCTCCATCCCCCTGTTTTTTTCTCTGTCAGAAAGTATGGGGAGTAAAATCCCCTTCCCTTCTGTTCGGCAGGAACGTGCTTGATGGTGCCTATATGTAACAGGTGTTGGATCTCTGCCCAGAGATGTTGTACATGAATGGAGTCCCTGAAGAGGGACGGGGAAGGGGGTTGGCGTCTGGGTCTGGAGACGAATGGGATGGAATACCCATGTTGCACTCTCTCTAAGACCCATCGGTCTGATGTTATCTGTCACCAGAATTGGAGGAATGGTTGTAGTCTGTTGCGGAATATTAGGTTGTAAGATGGTGGCTGAATGCGATGTAGATCCTGCAGACTGGTCGTTCCCTCGACCTGACCCTCAAATTTGATGTTTCATGTTGCCAGGTTGTGACGTTTGGTAGGATTGGTTTCCCTGTCTGCCCCGATGCGATTGCCTCAGCTTGTTCCTGTAGGAGTCACCTCTCCTATTAGATTGTCTGTGCATGTATCTATAGTTAGCAGGCTGACTCCTATAAAAAGGGCGGTTGTGTTGTGAGGGATAGATCCCCAGTGTTCTTAGAGTCGCTCTCGAATCTTTCATGCCGTGCATGACTTGATCTGTTGATTTCTCAAACAGGTGGTCTCTATCAAATGGTAAATCTTCAATCGTCGCCTGCATTTGCTTGGGCAGATCTGCTGCATGAAGCCAGGAGGAGCGTCTCATCACTACTGCCATCCCCAGCGTCCCGGCCGCAACATCTGCAGCATCAAGGGAAGCCTGTAGAGCAATCCTAGCTGCTAACAGTCCCTCTGTGACAAGGATGTTGAATTGTTCTTGTTTGTCTTGCGTGACGGATGTAGCACACTTTTGAAGCTTAGTGTATATCTCATGATTATAATTAGCTAACAAAGCTGTATAGTTAGCTATTCTTAATTGTCATGCTGCTGAGGTATACACCTTCTTTCCCAGCACATCTAGCTTCTTATCCTCTCTGTTAGTAAGCAAGAATTTACGATTTGACTGTCTGTTTCTATGATTCGCCGCCTCCACTACCAATGAGTTCGGTTGAGGATGGGTAAAAAGGAACTCATTCCCTTTGGGTGTGATGAAATATTTCTTATCTACATTTTTATTTGCTGGAGGAGCTGACGCTGGTGCTTGCCAGATTTTATGTGCAGGGTCCATAATTCTGTCGTCCATCGGGAGAGCTAGTTTATTAGACCCAGTGGTCTGTAAAATCTTATACAGCTTATGTTGTGACGGCTGAGTTTCCTGTAGGGAAATCTCCATGGCCTCAGCTGCCCTTTTAAATAGTTCTTTAAATTGTCTGTCATCATCCTTTTTGTCCTGAGAACTTGTTTCTTGTGGAGGATTGTCTGAAGTCGCCATTGGAATGGTTGGCACCATAGGATAATTCTGAGTTTGCAGGGGCGCTGGAAAGGCAGCGCTCGATGGAATTGGTAAATTATATTGCTGCCATAAGTAATTTGCACCCTGCTGCGGGAGCATCACCCATGGGGGGTATGGCCAGGGAACAGCAAAACTGGAAGTGTTTGCCATAGTTGGGGGTGCCTGTTGCACCGGCGAAGGGCTCGGAGAAGGACTAACCGAGCCTGACGATCCAGAAGGTGAGGATGATGAATTTGTAAGTGATGAATCAGTTTGAAATAAAGGCGACATGGGCGAGGAATGGATGGACAAATCCTCTGTGAGCTCTATGTGCTTTGCTTTTCTCTTGCTCTTAGTGTGAGCTTGGTGTGGGACAGAGTCAGCTGCCACAGCTGGGACGACTGACGGTGATACTTGCATAGCCAGTGATTGCACCGGCATCTGGCCGTCAATAGAAGGCACTGTTTGAATACAGTCCCTATCCGGTGCCGTGGCTGGCAAAGACGGTGGTGCCGTGAACAGTGCCGCAGACACAGCCGGCACTGAAGAAGTGACAGGCACCGCAAGCTGCGGTGCAGAGCTCGGGGCCGTGACAGCCGTCAGCGGCGCCGGGAGCTGAAGCGGTGCCGCCATCGGTGAGGAGCCGCTCTTGTAAATTTCAAGCTCCGCAGGGTTACAGAACACCTGCTTGGAGCTGTGCTGTCTTTTCTGGTGGGAATCCCCTGTCCTTCATTTTTTTTCTTGGGAACAGGGGAGGAGGCAGCAGAAACCCGCTTATGCGCTCCCTCCACAGCGTGAGGAGAGGCAGCGGGGTCAGACGCTGGCCGTAAGGAGCCTTCTAACAGGAGGAGTTTAAGTTTCCACTCTCTCTCCTTGCTGGCTCTTGTTGTCAAGCTTTTACAGTGAGGGCATTTGTGTGAAACACGTGCCTCACCCAAGCACTTCACACAGGCATCATGCCCGGCTGAGGCACATTTCTGGCAGCGCTTGAAGCCGGCGACGTTCGGCATAGCGCGAACCGGAGTCGTCAATTTCAGCTCTTTCTTGTTTTGGTTTTCTGTTTTTCTTTTATTTTTCCTCAATATTTCAGTCTTCCTGTTGTTTTTCAGTCTTCCTAGGTCCTCTCCTGAAGAGCCACCGCTGACTCCGTCTGGAGTCCAGGGCGGTAGAAAGGGACTGAGGAGAACCAGCAACGGGCAGTGCAAGCAGCTGACGTCACTAACGGCGGGAAAAGCAACGTCACTGTCAACTGCCCGCTGCGTGAGCCACTGCTAGGAAAAATCTCCGAGCTGGGGTGCCACGGAAGGTGAACACCTGAAGTGGAGCATGTCGGGAGCACTGCTCGAAGAACACCACCTGGATTCCTTGATGCCTGAGGGAGGCCACTGCCACCACCACCGGTACTTTGTGGAAACATGGGGACCTGCCTCCAGGCCAAATGGAGGGACTGTGAACCGCTAGTGCTTGTCCTTTAGCATGAACCCCAGAAATCTCTTGTGTCTGGGGATGAGAGAGATATGAAAGTATGCATCCTGGCGATCGAGGGCAGTGTACCAGTCTCCTGGATCCAAGGAGGGAAGTAGAGTAATCAGGAACAGTCAGCATGGATTCACCAAGGGTAAATCATGCCTGACCAACCTCATCGCCTTCTATGATGAGATGACTGGATTTGTGGATGCGGGAAGAGCCGTTGATGTGATATACCTTGACTTTAGCAAGGCTTTTGATACGGTTTCCCACAGCATTCTCATTGGCAAATTAAGGAAGTATGGGTTAGATGCATGGACTGTAAGGTGGATAGAAAACTGGCTAGAACAACGGTTTCAGCGCGTAGGAATCAATGGCTCCATGTCAAGTTGGCGGGCAGTAACAAGTGGTGTGCCCCAGGGGTCGGTCCTGGGGCCAGTTCTGTTCAATGTTTTCATTAATGATCTGGATGATGGGATAGATTGCACACTTAGTAAGTTTGCAGATGATACCAAACTGGGGGGAACGGCAGACACCCTAGAGGGCAGAGACAGGATTCAGGGAGACCTAGACAAACTGGAGCAGTAGGCCAAGAGGAATCTCATGAGGTTCAACAAGGATAAGTGTAAAATCCTGCACTTGGGACGAAAAAACCCCATGTACTGCTACAGGCTGGGGAGTGATCAGCTAAATAGCAGCACTGGAGAAAAGGACCTGGGAGTCATGGTGGATGGGAAGCTGGATATGAGTCAGCAGTGTGCGCTTGCTGCCAAAAAGGCCAATGGCATACTGGGCTGCATCAGAAGAAGTGTTGCCAGCAGATCAAGGGATGTGATCATTCCCCTCTATTCTGCACTAGTGAGGCCACATCTGGAATACTGTGTCCAGTTTTGGGCTCCCCACTACAAAAAGGACATGGACAAATTAGAGAGAGTCCAGAGGAGGGCAACCAAAATGATCAAAGGGCTGGAGCACAAGCCCTATGAAGAAAGACTGAAGGAACTAGGCTTATTTAGCCTGCAGAAGAGAAGACTGAGGGGGGATTTGATAGCAACCTTCAACTACTTGAAGGGTTGCTCCAAGGAGGAGGGAGCTCGACTGTTCTCGGTAGTAACAGAGGGCAGAGCGAGAAGCAATGGCTTCAAGTTACAGCTGGGGCGGTCCAGGCTGGATATTAGGAAAAACTTCCTTACTAGGCGAGTGGCGAAGCATTGGAATAAGTTGCCTAGGGAGGTGGTGGAATCTCCATCTCTGGAGGTGTTCAAGTCCCAGCTGGACAAAACCCTGAGTGGGATGATCTAATGGGAGTGGTCCTGCTTTTTTTGGCAGGGGGTTGGACTAGATGACCTCGTGGGGTCCCTTCCAACCCTATGATTCTATGATTCTAAGTAAGGACAGGGGGACCATCCTGAAACATTATCTGCAAGAAACGGTTTAGTCTTGAAGGTCTAGAATGGGGCAGAGACCCCCCTTTACTTTGGGGATTAGAAAATGGCGGGAATAAAACACTTTGCCCCTCTGCTCACGGAACCTCCTCTACCATGCCCTTGTACAAGAGCGACTGCACCTCCTGAGTCAACAGGTGTTCATGAGAGGGGTCCCTGAAAAGGGACAGGGTGGTAGGGGGATGTGATGGGGGCCAGAAGGAAAACTGGATAGAGTATCCCTGCTGAACCGTGCAATGAACCCAAGAGTCCATCGTTATATTGGACCACGCACAGTAGAAACAGGTCAGTTTGCTGGCAAAGGGAGGGAATGGATCCTGGTTTACCGGTGCACCATCCTCAGGCGCATCCTCAAAATGTCTTCTTAGAACCTGCTAGTTGTTGTGAGGAGCTCTGGGATTGGCCAGACTGGCACTGGTTGCCCCGATGACTGCTTCTGCTACTCCTCCTATCAGTCCTAGTGGCACTGGTAAGGGCAAGTAGTTGGCTGTGACTTGAAGGGCTTTTTTTGGGCTGCAGGGGTGTGTAACCCCAGGGATTTTAGCAGGGCTCTGGAGTCTTCTAGTGTCTATAGCTTCAAGCCAGTCTGTTGGGAGAACAGCTCTGGTCCCTCAAAAGGAAAGTCCTAGATGGTATTTTGGACCTCCTGAAGCAGCCTCGAAGCCTGTAGCCAAGAGTTCCTACGCATATAGTTACACCTGATGCCACCGCCCTCGTAGCTATGTCTGCCGCATCAAGAGCTGACTGTAGTAATGCTTTAGAGACCACCTTACTCTCCTTAATGGAGGCTGTAAGATCAGGTCTCGAGTCCTGGTCCAGCTTGTCTGCAAACTTCTCCAGGGATGACCAGGCATTGAAGGTGCATTTGATAAGGATTGCCTGCTGGTTGGCAGTCCTCAGCTGGAGCCCCCCCCCCCCCATTGAATAAATCTTATGGCCAAAGAGGTCTAGCTTTTTTGCCTTTCTGGATTTAGGGGTGGGGCCTTCATGCCTTTGCCTCTCCTTCTCATTAGCCCTGGCTACCACCAATGAACCTGGCATGGGGTGAGAGTAGAAATGCTCGTGGCCCTTCAATGGTACAAAAGTATTTCTTCTCCATCCTCTTCACAGTGGGAGAAATGGAGACTGGGGTGTGCCATAAAGCCTTGGTGGTGTTTTGAATAGTCCTGATCAGGGGAAGGGCTACTCTTGCCAGACCCTCCTGGGCTAAAATGTCCACCATTGGGTCCTCCTCCATGATCTCCTCTGCCAGGAGGCCCAAGCCCTCGGGCTACGCTCTGCAGGAGCTCTTGGTGAGCCCTGCCATCCTTCTCGGTGGGTGCTGGCTTTACTTCTGTCACTGCTTCATCTTGGGGGGAAGATGATGATTCCCCCTATGGCTCTGGGGGTCTGACCTCTACAACTGTTGTCACCATAGGAGTCCCAGTCCTTTGGTCCAACTGTCTGTGGAACCTTCTGCCAGACTCAGCCTCAGCTAGGTCACCCGCATCCAGCAGTGCGCTCAACAAAGAGGAGGGCTGAGGTTGAGAACTTGTCACCAACTGGGTTCTACTCATCCTGGGCCCTTGTTTCTGGTGGTAGGCCCAAGAGGTCCAGAATGGCCATTGGAACGGCACTGGCCATTATGGGGGCCACTGAGGAACAGGAGGAGGAAACTGTGATACCAGTCTGCAGAGCCCGGCCCTGCTGTCCCTTGATACTGAAGAGGCCTCATCTGAGTCTGAGGAGAATCTGCTCCTAGGGGACCAAGGCAGAGCAGTGCTGGAAGTGGTTGGTGGGCAGCGCCAAGTACTCCAATCCCTTGGTTCTCAGCATGGTACTGAGAACTGGTGCCATTCTGTCAACCTCACAGGGGAATGGTAACTGAGCACCCCTGCCACCACTATCACTGCTGGTGGTATGGGGGAATAGTGCTGGTCCAGGCCACTGAAGTGGCTGGGGACCTCCTAGTCAGCTCACTCATTGAGGACCGAGGCCCACTCAGCACTGGAGGATGAGATGAGGCCAGCCATACCAGCAGAGGCTTGCCTCTCAACGACCCCTGTCTGTTGGGTGCTGGAGAAGGCAAAGGGCCTGGGGCAGATAGTGCCTTGTGTTCGATAAGGTCCCGTGCCTCCTTAAAGGCCTTGCGGGTAGAGGGGAGATGGATCTCCTCCTCTAATATGTCCTGGGTTAGGGAGGATATGGACGCTGGACTTGATGGTGCCACAGATTGAGCTGCAGGTTTTCTGATGGCTGGGCTACCCGATCTCTCTGATCTCTTTGGAGAATGTGCTCCATCAGTTTTCTTCCTCTTCTTCTGCAGCACTGGGTATAGAGAACAATGCTGGCAATGTTGCTGCTGTGCCAATACCAGAACGTGTGCCACTGTGCGGTGCCATGGGCCCTTAGATGAGTCTCTGGACCTGAAGACATCCCCAGTAGCAGCAGGAGTGCTGCTTAGCAACGGTGCTGCGATAGAACTTGCTTTAGAAGAAGAGACTGGGCACAGGACTTCTTACATGATGTGGATTCTCAGTCTTTGTTCTCTCTTCTTCTGTGTGAGGGTGGAAATTCTGCAAATCTTGCACTTCTCCTCCAAGTGAGCACCTCAGGCAGGAGCAGTGCTGGTCGTCCAGGGGCATAGGCTTTCAGCAGGAGTCTCAGATTTTAAACCCAGGCATGCCCTAGCTGGGAGCAGGCAACATCATTTAATCTAACTATCCAACCACAAACAGGTACTTAACTCTAAACACTTAAAAAGGTACTTAAACTAAACAACACTTAACAGCTACTTAAGCTAACTACGGAGAGTCTGCTAACAAGCAGCAAAGCACTCCAGCTACCATCAGGGTGGTAAGAAGGGACTGAAGAGGCAGGGGTTGGCTGTGCCTTACTTAGGGAGCTGTGCCGGCGCCACTACTGAGGGCTCCACAGCCAACCTAGGGGTACTCTAGGCAAAAGAAAGTTCTCTAGTTAGCCATACATGCGGAGTGCGTACACCTACGTATGGAATGGACAGGAGCAATCACTTGATACAATGTTCATTTTTTCAATCATTGTAATAAAGGTGACCAGACACGAACTGGGAAAAAATAGGATAGAGCGTGGAGGGAGAAGAGATCTGGTCACCCTCTCTCTCCCCCCAGCACCACAGGCCCTGCAGCTCCCGTGGCAGTGGCTCCCCAGTCTGGCTCTCTTCCCCTGGCACCTGCAGCTCCTTGGTCTGGCTCCCTTCCTCCCAGTACCCATGGCAGCACCCCTGGCTCCCTGGCCTGGCTTCTTCCCCCTCCAGTGCCCATGGTGCCCACAGCAACAGCTCCCCTGTCCAGCTCCTTCCTTTCAGCTCTCCCTCACACCCCCCCCCCAGCCCATCATCTTCCTCTCTCTCATTTCTTCCCCACAATGCCTCGCCCACACTCACCAAAGCAGAGGCAGAGACAGCCTGCAGTGACATTCCATTTGCAGGGACTGCCTGGACTGTGCATGGCAAGAAATTTAAAATGGCTCTACCAGCACTAGCTTCCAGCTGTGTGAGGAGCTGGAATACCAAATTATGGGACAGTTTGCCCACTTTTAACTAAAAATATAGAACACGGGGCTAAAATAAGGGACTGTCCCTTTAAAAACAGGGTACATGGTCACCCTACACTGTAATCAGTTCTTAACTTCAGCACAGTCATGTCCACATTCCTACTCCTCAAACAGCAGTAGTTTCTCTAGCCAACACCACTGCATGGGCAAACAGATGGCAGTGTCATATATAACCTTCTGTTGGACTGAATTCTTCGATACAATCTTAGCTTTATGATATTCCTGTAAAAAGAGGGTTATTTTCACCCAACAGTGTCAATGGACTGAGTCAAGTGACAATCCACAGTAGCAGGAGGGCCATGAATCAGGTCTGACTAAAGGAGTTAATTAAAGGTGGCTTTTAGAAAGGAGACACTTAGACAGCTTAATTTTGTAGAGGCTGAACATCCACCTGCCCACTCAGTATTAAGCATATATTTTACACATGGTGAAATTTAACATTTAAAGTATTCAGTGTGTATCACAAACTCTTCCCACATTCTGTATTCCTTGTCCCTTGTTCTTTATTTCCCCAGTACACTTCCCTGATGAGATGACAAAGTTCACATGGACCTGCTGCTGCTTACAACAGACTGCGCACTAGCAGCGCTACTGCTCACTGTAAACAACAATCTTCAGCCTTCACTTAAAAAAAATAAATAAATAAAGCTGACATGATGATTTAGTTGAGACAACTGCCCTCCTTGCCCCATACATGCCAGAATTGAAGGTGAAAGACTGAAATTGCAAGCTATAGGGAAGCAAGGAAATCAAAGCTCCTAATGCAATAGGACCAAATACTATGTTCCCCTCCGACCTAACCAAAGGATCTTTGCATTGCTACTGTACATGCGTGGTATAATAAAAGTGCACTATAGTCATCTTCACTGTAAAACACTGTTTAAGATACACATTTTAATATACATATACAACAGTACTTCATTTTGCTGGACACTACAATAAGAGTGACGATCAGATTGTAAACTCCTCTCTACACCTAGCATGTAAGTATATACTGTATAATTTGCATATTATTGTAATACAACCATGCAGGGAAGCAAATGTGGGGGAATCTTAAGTTTGAATTTTTTAGTTTTTGTGCATCTAAATTCTTAGCTGTCAAGGAATCCAGATGCCATGCTAATAAACATGTTAGTGTTATTAGTTGCTTTCACTTGTGGGCTTGCTGTAACTGACACTACACTGTGAACCAAGAGAGTTTATTGTTTTTAATAAAGAGAAACACTGCTTACTGCATGAGCAATATAATCAAAACATTTTATACAACTTCAGATTTTCAAAATTTGAGTGAACTGGGGTTTAAGGGGAAGGGTGTCTGAGGGCAAGGCCTTGTCTTCATTAAAAAGACATCCAAACCAGTCTTATTACAATGATGCAGTCACCATTTCAAGTTTTCAGAATAGAGACGCTCCCTTAGCATCACTCAAAGATGGCTGGTGTTTTGTTTCTTCTTCACAACAATCACATGAAACCTTTCAACGTTTCACTGCTGGAAGCTTAGCTTCAAAAGTTTTCTGGTTTCCAACTTGGTGAAGGTTTACTGCTTACGCTGAAAACCAGGAGACTTACTGTGGAGGAATGCTATCTGTGGAAAGGGTCATAGGACTCTAATAACTCAAGAAAGCTTCATGGGCACACAGGCTGGTCTCTTGGACAGGAGGTATCAAGGCAGTTCAGGCATCTTTGTACTAGACAAATAGGCTCCATAACAGTGAAGCTAAATTTCTAAACGAAACAAAATCTATATAGGCACTCAAACCACATATCACTGTGGGATCCGAGCTCTTTATAAGGATAAGCACATTAAAGATTTCTTACATGCCTGATTGAATCAGCTGACTCATCTATATTTTGCCTCCTACCAGAGAGAGGCAATCCATTGTGTAACATCACAATTAATTGCTGTGGAACTAGCACATAATAGCAACTTCAGTCAGAGTAAAATGTGGAACAGCTCAGATGAACTTAAAGGGCAGAAAATCTTGTCTATTTCTACAGGGAACTATTTGAAAAAATAAAATTAAAATATACAAGAGATGACTTTTCAGTCAGGAAACTCATCTTTCCCCAGAGATATGATACCCAATTTTCTAACAAAAATGTGATCAAGTGTCTTAGCTTGCACGTTCACTCTCATTCTTACAGGTACTTCAAAATACTAATAAGCAGGCACCCACTCGAGCCCTCCAGTGTCTGAAACTGTGCCTGAGACATGCAGAACAGACCAATGGTTTTGGCATTACTTTTTAGAAGAGATGTCCTACTATATTGTTAAGAACCTCTAGATTTAAGGAAGACGGGATGGTACAATTTATAATACCATTATTCACACAAACAGCTACACAAAATAAATCCAATACCCCTGTCACATATGGCTGACAATGTTCCCTCTAAGCTGTGCTGGCGCACTGCAGCGCACCCCGCCGCAGCCGCCAGTGCAGGGAAGGCAGCCGGCAGCGCACGGCCGGCAGCCAGACTGCTTCGAGGGAGCTCCTGTGGAGCAGGGAGTTTTGAAAACTCCCGCCCAGAAAAGCTCTAACGGAGCATGCCCAGAAATTCTGGGCATGCTCTGTAGAGCTTCTCTGGCCCAGGAGTTAGGGCTGGGCCTGCCTCGAGTCCAGCCCCGAGGTAAGTTTGAGGGGGCTGGGGTGGGGGGGGGGAAAAAATTAGCGGGGGGGGGGGGCGTGCTGCCGGGAGCAAGGGGGGGGCGAGCGGGAATGGGGGGAGGGGCTGCGCAGCGGGCAACACGAGTTGCTCAGCTGCTCTCTCCCCTTAGAGGGAACATTGGCTGGCATATCTGAAAAATGCAACAAAATATGACTCCCACCATATTTTCCTAGTAAATTTAAGACAGGAAGTTTGTTTTCCTACAAAAAAGTATTTTAGTCTACTTACTTCCCCAACTCAACTATTCAGCCCATACCTCTATCCATGAAGAATTTACAGAAATACTCATTTGAGACTCTGCACGTGCAGAGAGGACTGAATCCAACATCTAATGGATGGAGATGGGGGAAGAGGCCATGGTGACAGGGAGACCAGCATAACAGAACAACTAAGCCATCAAACAACTTGTTTAATGTTGTATTAACCACCAGAAAAGTGTTTAACATGCAGTTATCGATCATCACCCTCTTTCTTGCACTTCACCTCCCATTATGCAACAAGGAAAGCCCAAGTGATGCATTTAGTCAAGAGAGTAAGAAGTAGTTTTATAGACAAAACCAAGATTTCCTTGAAAAAAAAAAATTCCCCTCTAGTCAATGGTTTTGTCATCATTCCAAAGGAAACGTTAAACTGCGTCAAGGGAAGAAAAACGTATTTTAGGGTTTTGCATACATAGACAAGGCAACTGTAACGTGGTAAAGGCTAAGCCCATGATGGGATCAGGTAAGGGCAGGATAAGCAGCTGTCCTGGTAAGATTAAGAGGCAGGGTGGTCTTTCAGCTGCTGGAAGTCTTGGACAGTCTGGAGACACTCTCCAGCAAGCGAGTGATTCCCCTTCCTCGCATGATGCTTGTTCTATATGGTGCCATCACTCCAGAAGGATGTTCACCTATGAAATTAACCAGTACATTTTGCAAGTCACAATCTGTATTTAAAACATTTGCAACTCAATACAGCTGCTGTCCTACCTCCCCTTGCTCCAGCTGAAAGCTAGTGGGGCTGGACTTTTTGATTATCCTAAACAATAGACAGAGTCTTGGACTTTGAAATGCTGTCCCCAATATATGCCAAGACCATCAGTAACGTCCATCATTCTGGAAAAGGCTCATGACTTGTAGTTTGTGGTTTAAGTGCAAGGGCTGGATTGAGCCAGGTCAGAAAACTGGTATTTTCCATTGTTTGTTCTTGTGCCCCAGAATTTCTACTTCTGTTTAAAATCCCTTCCTGCCCCAGCCTGATCTACATTAAGGTTTGCATCAATTCTAGTTACTGGTTTTGCTGCTCTGACACAAACCTCTATGGGTACTGTTGACACAAACATCAATCAGTGGTAAATGACAAAGCTGCAAAGTCATAGCTTCCCCATTTATATTAGAGATTTGTGTCAATGCAGCTTCATCACTGTCTGGAAACAGGGCAAATGAGGTTCTCAAAGCCTAATTCTCTAGCCCTTATGAATATAAAGGAAAACAATCTTGAAAGTGTGAACAGAGTGTTGATACAGTGATGTCTGCTTGAGTATGCAGGGAGGAGGAAGGAACTGTCACTTTCATCACAGTGCAGACCCAACCTGAAACACTACAGACAACTATTCTGCTGCTAATAGGATTTGTTATGCTGATAAGAAAATGTGATGAAGCCTTTTTGCCCTTCCACATCTTCTATTAGGTATTCAGATATTTGTGCACTTAAAAACGTTACAAGTTAAGCGCATCTTCCTTAAGGTAGTGTTAACATTGAGAATTTGAACACAAGAGTCTGGAAAGGCAAGAATTAGGTTCTCCTAGCAACGTCAGTCCACCCACACTGCACGTAACTAGTGAACCTGCACAGCAGAAATTGACTTAATGTCTGGTGAGCCAAGCAAACCACTGCCTTCAGTAGGGTTACACAGAGCCAGAGCAGAATTTGGTGCAGTATGTGCCATAAAAGCAGATTAATACTGCCAAGAGTATTTATAACACAGGAAAGTTTCCTTTTACTGATTTAATAAAAGGAACCAAAAAAGTTTAAAGAAAAGACTACTTCATGAGCTAAATGAATAATATTTGGGCCAACCCCACAAACTGAAGTATAGCAAGACTATGTGTAGTAAAACAAATTTTTAAAGAGACTGCTTGAATGGCTTTTCTTGCCATCTCTCAACTACTATCCCTCATTTCAGTTACCCTTGTATAAAGGACACACCTTGTGGCTTAAGAGCTGTCTCCCTTGCTCACTTAGCTCAAAAAACTTGGGTAAATGCAGTTCACATTTTCCATAAAATAAACATTATCTTTGGGCTCTGCGCAACTAAGCTATGTTTTAGTCCCAAAAGGAATATTTTAAAGGAGCCAAATGTTATAGTGGAAGTGACACTGCAGCACTTCTTAATGAGTTTCTATGCACTGTACTTTTTATACAAGAATGCTATCCCAAACACCCACCAAGAACTCTTCTCTCATTCCTGGTATATGCTGAGAGAAATGAGATCTGCAGGAAGCTGGAGATAGCAGCACATAAGGAGCACTGAATACCCTGAATTGTAGTAGTCCTGTAATTTGGGAATTCCTTTACATAATACTGGCAACTGCCTGTAAAGTTATGGTGTGACATTAGAAGTTCAACCAAATCCTCAACTACATACATGAATGAGCTGGAGCTCTGCTACCCAAAGGAGACAGTGTGATGGTCATCTGGCCATTTACCATATCCAGAGATTTGGGGGGGGGGGGGGGGGCGCAGCAGAGAAGAGAGACTGTGCTGTCTGAAAGTTATAACTCTCATTCTTTCCTCTCCCAAATCTGAAAGTCAAACTCACCTGCAGGAGAGGCAGCTTCTTGCTTCTGAACTGGAGAATTGAAGTATCGATTATAATCAGGATTCTTAGCTCTCAGCTTCTGCAGCAAAAAGAATTCAAACTGAGAATGGAGAAGTGTTCTTTCACAGAACATCCACCATGCCTACTCACAATACCCATGTGCATTGGGTAAAGATTCAGGTAAGTCATTAATACAGACCATCTGGCTGCCGATGTTTACAGGGTTTCAACAGATTAACTTTCCCCACCTATTATTCGAGAAGCAGCATTGAGGCAGGTATATTTTGGAAGACCTCATGGTCAGGCCAGAACTTTTGTAGCAAAAAATCGTGACAAACAGGAGAGTCACTGCCACTGGACCCACAAGCTGCAACCTCCCCCATCTCCGACTGTGTCCCAGCAGTGGCTGGCACCAGATGTAGGCTGAGGGTGCCTGCCACTGGCTGGTAATGGCTGGGGCTGGTTCTGGTTCTGGGCTGAGCTGCTGGCAGGAAAAGCCCAATCCAGCTCCCAGATCGGGCCCAGGGGAAGGGCCATGCAGCAGGAGACGGGGCTCAAACCCACCCTTTTTTAACGCCAGTGACAGTCCGGTGACAAATTTCAGAAAGATGTCTAGCCCAGTGTTTCTCAACTGGTTTTCCATGAAACACTTGTGCTCCATGGATATGAAAAAGGTGTTCTGTAACTGATTCCTTTCCCTAAGGGACAATCACAGGGACTGAGTAGGGGAGGGTTGGAGGAGCCATGCAGAGAGCCAATGTGTGCCTGAGAAATTTAAAAAGCCTTAGGCACAGCAAAGCTTCCAGGTATACATCAGCATTTGCCACCACCTTGCTCCTTTGCTGCAGCTAGGGCATTTTAAATTTCCCATCACTGTTATCACTGGCATCAAAGTCACTTTGACTTAGGTACCACAGCAAAATTTTCCTTGATGACCCTTACTTCAAGGATACATGAACTTTGTGTTCAAATGCACAGGCTCAAAATTCCCATGAAAACATGAGTGATATGTTCAGCTTTAAGTGATGTGCTTAATAATGCATCTACTTTTTAGAATGCATATTATTGTCTAAAACTGTATTTAATTCAGTTTCCTGAATTGTTTTCACTCACAGGAATGAATAGTACAGACATGAGGAACACTACAGCCAGTATATGCTGGCTTTGTCTAGAAAGCTTTCATCACGTATTCTGAGTAATGCAATTAACACTTTTAAGTGTTCCCCAAGCCACTAAAGGTCATGAAACACTGGTCTAGCCAGTTACTGGAGAACATTCTTGATGGGCTTTCCCAATACTCTCTGGGCATTACAACACGACATGCTTGTTAATAAAATAAATATGGCCAATTGGTCTGGCAGGTCAACTTCACTGCCCCAAGTATTTCCTCAACCTCTTAAGTAACAAGTACCCCCTAACATGAAAACTTTAATAAGTAACCCAACACAACTGCCTCCCACGTGGGAGCTAGAACCAAGGGAAGCAGGTGGCTGCCACACATCACCAGCCTGTGTCTGGTGCACCCTGGTATACATATACCACGGGATGAAAAACAGACTAGGCCATCTTCAGGACAAAAGCAGTCACAGTAGTCAGAAATAATTCAGCACAACATATTCAAAGATGATGACCTGGAAACGCCCAGCATCCAGTACCACTGTCTTGGGATTTATGGTGTTGGAATCATAGTCTTGCAGAGGTAGGTGAGCTGCTGTGAGTGAAACGCCATACACACTTGCCAGAGAGTTACTGATGCAATAACTGTGTTGAACAAAAGGAAAAAAGTAATTCTGATTAGAATTCTCTACTGTGTTTCTTACATTCAAAGATAAATATGCCCCTTCCCCTTTACAGGCCCCCCCCCAATATCTGATAAATACTTTGACATGTGTGTGTCGAGGTGGGAGGAGAAAAGGCTAGATATGAGGACTACATCCAGATAATACCCTTTCATCTAGAAAAGGAGAAACTTCTTTAAAAATTATGTGATGTAACAAGAACTATTTGCCCCCATCACTGAAATGCAGTGATCTCAAGGGTGAAACATAGCTATTGTTTCATGCCACACACCACCATTAAATCAGTTTGAACAGGAGTACTGCTAATTAGGCAAGTATCTATTTAAATAATTGCATTAAATACTCCTACTTTTAACAGACACCCCTCCCCAAATATCTGAATTTTCATAATAGAAACTGATGAAAAGTCCCCACACCAAATTCACACCCAACACAGAAATTCTGAGATACTATCAAGAAAGCAAACTAAACTAACACAAAAGAAGGCCAAGTCAATCTTCAAGTTACCAGACACCCCTCAAAACACAGGCATTGATACCACAAGGTGACATTACAATCGTAGTGTTAATATTTAAAACTACAGAAAAATGAACAAGGGACATTAAAGCAGCAATACGTACAGAGATAATAAAGTCATTAGGAAAACAAGACTTGGGACCAAAATTCCTCAGGGGAGTTAGAGAAGCCAAGACAGGACTAGAGCACCCATGTGTAAGAATGATCTGCAACAGAACAGGGAGCCAACATATCAGGCACATTCCTTTCATGGTACTCACGCGGCTTTCTTGCATGTTGCTAAAGCACAGAACAGTATATCATTCTCTTCGTGCCACTTGCACCTAAGTGCAGATGGAAATTCTTTTGAGTTCATATGAAAACAAAACTACGTCCTTAAATACATGTAATTATCCTAGTTGGATTAGAAGACTGTTGGCTGATGCTAACTCCCTTTCTCTTAGTTGCTTTCAGTTTAATCACAAATTGGCAGTCTTGATGCCCAAAAGTAACATACATTAAATTTTAAAGAAAAGATCATGTCACATAGCAAGGTCATCTAAGCTGACATTTAGTTTAAGAGGTTACAGTTTTACAAAACCTCACGGAAATTCTCTTTTTTCCTTAAAACCAAGAAGAAGGAGAAATTAAGGGAAGCCATCCACTAGAAGTCTTAGCAATGTCAAAAGATTTAAAGTTAGTTTCTAGTAAGACGTGCCCCAAATTCTGCCAGTTTGTGATTTTACAGTCACATGACTCCATGTTTTTCCTAAAAGGTCCATTTCTTTTCCCTGTTGGTGCGTAAACAACCGCAGAAACAGGAGGAAATGACTAAACAAAGGAAACAGCAACACTGAGTATACAGAGAGTCAAATACTCTCAGTAACCAGACATATGTCTCTCTTTCAGTCATCAAATATACAGCCTTCGTTTTTTATTATAACAGCAGGTAAAATGTTAGAATTAAATTGACAATGTCATTTTAAATATTCCCCGTGCAGCTTTTGCAGACCCGATATTTCAGCACTGTGCTAATGCATGAAACTCTGAAAGTGAAAGCATGGAGCTCAACTTTATCATCCATTATACCCATTCAAAAAAGTGAACATAAAGCTAGAAATATATTAAAACTATCAAATATACAGTTTTTGCTTTCAGATATATTCATGACAATTCAGTTAAATCAAATGGATTTTCATGACTGTAAAGGACCAGGCTCTGATCCAAGTTTAAGTATGCCTATTAAACCCCTTCACCCCAAACTGTATTTTGGCATACGGAAATGGATACATAGTCCAGCAATAAAATGCAGACATACTTGCATTTAAATTTAGTGGATAATTCAGTGGACTATTAGTGAAGCAGACACTCTTCCAAACTTTTTCTTAATGTAATTTTAGTGACTTTGTGAAACTCACAGAATCATAAAATAGTATACCTCCAAAATACAAGCTCGTGGAGGTATCACCTTAACCCATCCCTTTCCTTTCTCAAAATTCAGACCCACAAACCTCTACACCTATGTTTAACATTTGGGAAAAAAAAAGAGTCATCATCCAGGACCACAATTCTTCCAGATAGAGTTATGATAGAAGAATAGCCACTCTTAATGATGAGACTGGAGTTTTCATCTAACACTGAGGTATGCAAGGAGCATGTGTGCAGGGTATTGCAGGACAGTTTAGAGCACTTGGCTAACTTACAGTTCCTACTACAAAAATCTTCCCATTCCAGAACTGAATGAGAGCCAAAGCCAGCATACCTAGTATTGCTAGAGTAATCCCACAAAAAGACATCCAGCAGGTTGTGCACCCAAGTCTTGGAAGGCTCCTTTTGAAGTTTCTGCTGATACAGTTCTACCACCAGGTCTTCTACAGTGAAAAGCTTCAGCTGAGTCTCAGTGCCTATTATTCAGAGAAGACACGAAGGAGAAAGTGATGGTACTTTGCCAAGCACAGGTGGGACAAAGGAGATGCAACTGACATACCAAGACTCCTAGCAACCCTAAAAAAAAAAAAAATTAACTTCTCACCTGCTTCCTTAGCCATCCATTTCAGACACCAGTTGACTCTGTACCAGTCATCAGACTAGAAAGAGAAAAGTTTCATTGTTACATACTCCAGAATAAGGCTGCAGCTACAGCATGGACATGTGTCCCTGTCTCTCCACCATTCCTAAATCACCTTCTGCAACTACTTTAATTCTTGCACAAAGTCATTCTTCCTGAAAATTCTCCCCATCTCCCAGAGAGGTCATTGGTATGGCTGTCTTTCAGTCACAACCCTATTACCCTGGAGTCCACTGACAGCATGACTAATCTTTAAAATTAAACTGGTGCTTCAGGTACTTGCCGAGTACTGTAAGCTACATATTTGTTCACAAGCCTTTACCCACATATACCGCAACTTTAAAAAACAAACCCACCACACATCAAAAACAGTGTGTTCAGTCCTTGTGCTTGCTGCCAGATTATGTGGGAAACAGTTAAGATACAGAGATCCACTCAACAAAGTAAGAAACCCAGCACAGACAAACAAAAAAACTTTTACTCTGAAACACTTATAAACCGTATTACTGTTTTGCCTGGCACCTCAGTGAAGATTCAACAATGAAAACAACAGAAGCACAGAGGAAAGAATGCTCAGAGAAAACAAAAATATCAGATGTTTCCCTAAGGGTTACAATCCTTTAAGAAAAGCAGAACTGTTTAAATAACTTGGAGCACGTACTAGGGGATGCTGAGATCCCCATGACAGTAATAAAGAAGTGGTAGAAGAGGAACAAAGCTAAAAAAGGTTGATGGATCTGAGACAGTTGCATGGCATGGGTACAGGAAAGCAGGAAACTATTTTGCGGAGCTGGTACATTCCACAGTTTCCTGCATTCCCTTCTTCTTTCCTTTAGTGTGTTTTGGTTGTTGAAAAATAAGTCAAACTGGAACAAGGCTCGGCCCCTCCCTTTTATTTACTTATTTATTTTTAAATAAAGAGCATCAGGGAACCCGAATTCCCTTTGCTCTGGGACTGGGGAAGTGAAAACATGACAAAAGCAGCAGAGCAAGGAGTAGATAATCTCACTCCCCTGAAGTCAGACTATGTTTCACAAGGACAAGTCTCTCCTTAGGCAGACAGAAATTTAGTCAGTCTTTGCTTTAAAGCAGGGGTCTCAAACATATTGCCCCTAAAGCTATTTCCTGTGGCCTGCAACAACACTTTCACCATCGCTATTTGCGATATTGTGTGAAAAGGTTTCAGCAGTGCAGCCCTCGGGCTAACGTATTAGTCCTTGTGTGACCCTGTACTAGTCCTCATGCAGCCCGCATGGTGATTTGAGTTTGAGACCCCTGCGTTAAAGGCTTCTATTGGCACTACAGCAGGACTTTAAAAAAAAAAAAAAAAAGTTCTGCTCTAACTAAGAAGCAGCTGGATCATACCTTGCAGTACACAGGAGGCCATTTACTGCTGTTCGCTCGAACAAACGAGTGAAGTTCATGTAACACAACAGGATAACTAGCATTTGAGAGCTCAAAGCCAGAAATGGGGATCTTGTGAGTAGCATCACCTAATGGAGGTAAATGATGAGAGAAGAATGGGACACCAAGCAGTCCATTTTATTTATTTTAAGGAAGCACACACTGCTTTCTCTATTTCTACTTACATTTACAGGTAAAAATCCAAAACATTCACGCACCCATTAGAACCCTACCTTCAACATACCCCTATTTTCCAAAATATCTGGAACATTCCAAGGTGTGAACCCAGTACTACTTTTAAGAGAGTTATCCAAGCATTTTAACAGAAGGGAAGCAACAAGCTGTATCAGTTAGACGGGTGGGCGGACAGGAAGTCTACTGACTGGAATCTGTAAACACTGCTCAAATTGCAATACAAAGGGAAGATAAAAGATAAAGCAATCCAAGCCAAAATGTACAAAGGGCCAAACAAAAAGACTGTATGAGCACTAACTTGCTGAATATCAATATCACAGGGAGAAATATTAGCTTTGGATTTCTCAAAGTTCCTCTTAAATAATGTTACTTTATAATAGCACTCTTTCATATTATCACTCTCCCATTTGGGAAAACCAAGATTCCAGTCCAATTATTTTAAACAAGCTATGTAATATAAAGGAGACACTTTAACCACCACAAGAAGGCACCACCTCAGAGATGGAAGAGACAGCTGTGAAACACACTAATGCGTAACATCAGTGTGTGATAAGACAAAAATACTGGAGCTAACTGGAATTTCATGCAGGAGGACAGATCACAGTCAGTCAACAGAACATGATTACTCACAATGGATATTTGGGCATGCCACCATCGTAAGTGAAAAGTGTCAGGAGCTCTTTAATGACCAATTACTGAGAAAGAAGAGTTTTGGGGTCTATGAAAGACACAGCAGTATGAAATCCCACAGCAAGTTTGCTCTAGTGGCCATCTCTCTCTTGGATGTGAAATGCAGTTCCTAATGAAGCACTGTTTCTCAAAAGCAGGGCACATGTTTAAAGGTCTGGTGTACACCAGGCCAGCAAAACTGTCAAACCATGTGTCCCACCCCCTCCCTCTCCTCCACCAACACTCACTTGCTGCTTGACAATGAAATCGAAAGCCACGTGGCACCTCTCCTGCAAGAGGGCAGAGAAATAGCATGCATTATAATGCAAGGAAAATGCATGATCTCTAAATAATGAGCTACATTTCACTGTGCTATAGTTAACAGCTTTATCTGCCACTATGTATCCTTCTAAACCTGGCATGAATATCCACTTATTTTTAAAACTTGTTTTCTTAGCTATACTAATTTACACAAACCCTGCATAACACTTTTATAACCTGTTGTACCTGTTTAGACCCCCATGTAAGCACACAAACATTATTAAATCCAGCACACACAACTTTACAGCATCCCACCTATAGTGTAGTAGCTTTTCTTCCTGCTGATGACTAGATCAGTGTTTCCCAACCAGTGTGCTGTGGCACACAGATGTGCCCTCAGGCCTGAACAGGTGTGCCATGGAATTTTTTGAAAAACTACTCAGAGTTCTGGATTGGCTCATGAATGTTCATGAGTTCATTCAGAGACTACATCAGGGGTCTCAAACATGCAGCCCATGGGCCGCATGTGGACCCTAAAGCTATTTCGTGAGGCCTGCAACAACACTATCGTTACCAAAATTTGCAATATAGTTGTATGAAAAGGTTTCAGTGGTGCGGCCCTCCAGCTAACATACTAGTCCTCATGTGGTGATCCGAGTTTGAGACCCCTGGACTACATGGTGGTGTGCCTCAAAATAAGCAGCAGGATCAAGTTGTGCCATGGCCGCAACTCCGTTGGGAACCACTGCGCTAGATAACTTTTTAAAAAGGATTTTATTTCAGCTACCTTCTCACGACATTTGTTTTATCCTCCAAAATTTCACCCTCTTGATGCCAAAGGCCATTTTTCTGCAAATGTTAGTAGCAGGCAGCATCAATGTGCACTTACACTGTTGCTATGTACCAAAAATACTCAGCCCCTGAAAACAAGACACAGTCTTGTGCAAGAAGCCTTAATTGAGCTGGGAGACATGGGATTAGAAAGTTTTTATTCTCCCACACCAACTAAAATGATGTGTTCTCTCCCCCCACCCCCTTCCTTAAGGCTCACCAGGATCTACAAAGCAATGGAAGTCTGATATTATGCCATCTTGCAATGAGTATCTGACACAGCCAATCTCACAAGGTAGGAAGCGCTGCTCACAGTGAGAGGGTAGCTCTCCATGACTGAAAATGTTCAGGAAGTAGATGATGTTCCCAACCACAGCTGGAAGGAGAAGTTTGCAGAGTTCACTATAGGAGACAACAATCCTTATTGCGCCTAATGAGCATTATTATTTATACTGAGGCAGAACCCGAAGGCTCCAGTCAAAGATCAAGGAAAGCCTCATGTTAGCTGACACAAATGAATTGGGCAGCAATTGGATGAAACATACAAATAGGGAAAGAGGTGTGGGAAGACAAGGTAATTATAAAATGGATACTTTTGCCTAAGGCAGGTCCCAGTTCACCTACAAGCTTAATTCCAAAAGGCTTTTTAAAAAGTACGATAGCACAGTTAATAAGAATGCCAGGAACTTTCAATTCATCATCTGCTATGACTTACACCTCCATCCAATAAACTTTACCATTTTGTCTCTAAATGGGATGGGAACTGTTACAGATAGCAGGAACTCTAAATAGCACATTAAGCTTCAACCAAATTCCGCAGGTGGCAAACTAAAACAAGGATATAGTGCTTTTACACTGTGGATGGGTTGAAAAGAATCTAACAGCCCCAGAGAGAGCTCTGTAAAATAACAGAGCAAGAACACACAATAGGTTAGGTAAAATACAAACAAGAAGCAATATTTGTGGACTTGCATAACCACAGGTCTAAACTACTAAAATACTGATCTAAGGTGGATTCTAGCTTCTGTCCATGAAAACTATACAGATCATTGTGAAGGAAACAGAGGTGAAGGATATTTCTTCATCCCCAGCCTATCCCATTCCCTCTTTAAACAAGATTCACTCATGGTTACAATAGTTTTATATATTTATAGGCTGGTAGTGTGATTGTGTATAACATTTTGTAAGCACTACTGTACATTACATTACAGGTCGTCAAACACATGATAAAGCACATTGTGTCAGTGCTCCAGACTAAGAGCCTCCTCTGCTGCTAAGTCAGTACTGATCAAAGCATCAGTTTCACAGGGAAATGCAGATACGAAGTGATTCAGTTTTCAGATTTCTATTTAATAAGACAGTATCCAGCCAATAGGCAAATACAACAGAGTGGAACAATAGCTGTCTTCTCTACCAGACTCTTCTTATTTATTCTCTACTGTTCTGAGTTTACATTTTTGACATCTAAAAGCCTCCCAAGCCTGTTATACTTAATTAAGCACATATGTAGCCAACGTTCTTCAAGATGTATGTCCCCATGCTGCTCCACTCAAGGTGTCGATGCACCCCACATCCTTGATCAAAGTAGACTTTCCAGCAGAGCATGGTGGGGGTTGTGCACAAGCCACAGGCAACTTGCAACAGCCTTGGCACCGTTTACAGTGCGTGTGCAACCCCCACCCTCCAGTTCCTTCTCTATTGTGGAGCAAACGGAAGATCACACTAATACTCATATTCCAAAGTAGAGGGGAGGAGGGTGGATAGCGGACCAGCACAGGGACACACATCTTGAAGAACCTTGGCTTCTGCATAAGGGTGAGTAACCCTCACTTCTTCTTCAGGTAGTATCCCCATGGTACTCTATGCAAGGTGATTGCCAAGCAGTTCCCCGATTTGGAGGGGGGAGCTCCTATTATTTACAGATCTTAGTACTGCCAGATTGACAGCTGTGTCTGAATTAGCTGCTTGTTCAATGGCATAATGCTTTATAAAAGTATTTGTGGAAGACCATGAGGCACCCTTGCAGATATCTAGGATCGGTAAGCTGTCCAGAAAAGCCCCTGATATAGCAATAGATCTGGCAGAATGCATCTGGATGTTTTTAGGTAGGTCCACTTCAGATTGCACGTATGAGATCTGGATACAGGTACAGATCCGTTTGGATAATCATTGGTTGAAGATTGGGTGGTCTTTAGAATGTTCAGTGATTGAAAAGAAAAGCTTATGGGCTTTCCTGAAGGTTTTGGTTCTATCAAGAAAGAATGCAAGTGCTCATCTTACATCTAAAGCAGGGGTCAGCAAATCTTTGCCAGCCCCCATGCCAGCCCTGCCCACTGTACCCTCAGCAGATGCCAAGAGCAGGGCCAAAAGGGGGCAGGGCCAGGCCTCCAGTTCAGGGCTGACTCCCACCCCCACCGCTGGTCAGCCTCCGGGTCCCTGTCGCAGCCAGCACTCACTCCTACCGGTGGGTGGCTTCCAGCTCCGAGGGGGCCAACCCACCCTGCTCCCCTCCAGTCTTGCCCAGCAGGGGGCAGGAGTCATGAGATCCCCTTGCTGCGGCTTCTCTGTCCCTGCTGGTCACACTCCCCAGTGGGGAAATGCAGCCAGCAAGGGCCTGAAGCCACAGCAGGCGGCTCTTGCTGTCTGGCCACAAAGTGGGGCAGAGTGCTGGGCCAGCAGAGAAGCCTCAGAAGTGCTGTATGCCACTCAGGCTCGGATGCCATGCCATTTTTGATACTAGTGCCGGGGGGGGGGTGCTGACCCTGATCTAAAGTACATAACATGGCATGCTAGGCATTGATGTGAGGTTTTGGATAGAAAATAGATAAATACATTGTCTGGTTTATATGGAAAGCCAAGGTAATCTTCGAGAGGAATTTTGGATGTGGCCGCAGAGAAACTTTGTCCTTGTGAAAAACTGCATATGGTGGATGTGCCACAAGTTCACTGACATCTTTACTAATATTATCGCAACAAGTAAAGTAACTTTCATTGACATGTGTAGGAGAGAGCTTGTCACCAATGGTTTGACAGGTGTTTTCATAATAGCTCTAAGTACTAGAGTGAGATCTCATTATATTGTCGGGGTCTCACATCTGGGCATATGTTCTGTATAACCATCATAAATCATTTGGACAACTGGATAGGCAAACAAGGAATCCTGGATAGACTCATGAAAAGTAGATATAGCTGCTAGATGTACTTTGAGTGTATTTATTAACAGGTTCATTTCCATTAGTCTCCATAGGTAGTTCAGTACCATTGGGATAGAGGCTACACGAGGATCTGTGTCTCTCGGTGTACACCAAATAGTGAACCTATGCCATTTCTGCAGATATGTTGTCCTTGAAGCAGGTTTCCTGCTGTTGAAAAGGATGTGTTTAACCAAGTCTGAACCATGGAGGAACCATGCGGTAAAATATAATCTGTCTAGGTAAGTATGTAATGTCTGTCCTTTGTTTTGTGACAGGAGGTCTGGAATCATTGGAAGTGTGATTAGCGGTTTCTGGGACAGTCTCAGGAGATAAGTGAACCAAGTTTGTCTTGGCCAAGCCACAGCTATAATCAACCTGGCTTTGTCCTGTCTTAATTTGCAACTAGTCTTGGGAATCATGGGAATCAGCAGGAAGGCATAAAGAAGGGTTTGGTTCCACTTGAGAAGTGACGTATCCCTCATGGAGTCTTTCCCAATTCCTGCTCTGGAGCAAAATTTTTTGCATTTTTTGTTTGTAGGTGTCACAAAGAGCTCTATCATAGGGTAACCCCAACACTGGAAGATTTGATAAAGTATCCCATTGTTGATTTCCCATTCATGATTTTCTCCAAACTTTTTGCTTAGAGCGTTGGCAGTGGTCTTTTCATTGCTGGGTGAGTACATTGCTGATGTACTGAGTGATGCATTTTCACTGCTGGGTGAGTACTGTAGCTGGATGTTGCGAGAGAGACACCAATTCCAAAGCTTCATCGCTTCTGTGCAAAGATAATGAGAATGCGCACCCTTTTGCTGGTTGATATAGTACATGCATGCCATATTGTCTGTTCGTATTTTCACTGTTTTTCCTGCTATGTACAGTAGGTAGTGACGACATGTTTTAGACTGCTTATAGCTCTAAGATGTTTGTGTGAAGAGACCTGTCTTATGGTGAGCACTTCCCTTGGATTGTGAAGTGTTGGAGATACACTTCCCAAACCACCAGTGAACTGTCTGTGATAAGCAGGATAGATGCGGCTGGGTGTGGGTGTGTGTGTGTGTGTGTGTGTGTGTGTGTGTGTGTGTGAGAGAGAAAGGCATGCCTTGCAGAAGACTGCCTTGATGTGTCCACCATTTTACTGTATCCTTTATAAAAGTTTTGGGATAAAGAGAACTAGGTGGATTGAATGCTTTCACGGTTTGTATTTTGTCATCAACCACATTTGTAGAGGGCGCATAAGCAACCTTACATGTTGAACCACTTAAGCTGTTACCGCCATGTGTCCCAAAAGCTGTAGGCATGGGCCTACTGGTATGGTCAGCCAGACTTGTGCTCTATGCGCCAAGGTTTTTATGGACTCAAATCTCTCCTGTGATAGGTATGCTTTGCCTGTGGGTGTATGTACATAGGCACCTATGAATTGGATTTCTTGGGAAGGGGATAAAATGGATTTTTTGTAATTTATTGCGAGTCCAAATGAGTGGAACAATTTTTCCACAATGTTGACAGCTTGATGAGCTGCCCTATAGGAATGTTCTTTTATTAGACAATCATCTAGATACAGGAAGAGAGTAATTCCCAATTTGCAAAGGCGCAAGTAACCAGGGCCATCAGTTTTGAAAATACCCATGGGGCAGTACAAAGGCCAAAGGGTAACACTGTGTACTAGTAATGCTTGTTCTGGAATGTAAAATGTAGGAATCTCCTGGGGGTAGGGTGAATTGTAATATGAAAATAAGCATCTTTGAGGTCATGGGAAGCTAACCAGTCTTCTTGCTCTAATGGAGGAAGTATTGTGTAGAGAGTTATTTTGAATCTTTGCATTTTGACGAATTTATTTAGCTTTGAGGTTGAGAATGGGTCTCCATCCAGCTGTTTTCTTCTGCATAAGAAAATAATGGGAATACAACCCTTTCCTGATATATGCTTTTGGGACCTTCTCTATAGGTCCAATTTGTAGGAAGCTCTTTACTTCTTCCTGGAGGATGTGTACATGAGAGGGGTACTTGAAAAGGGACAGGGAAAGAGTGGAATGTTGGTTTCGATTGCTGATGATCTCTATGACCCATTTGTCCAAGGTGATTTCCCCCTCACACACACACACACTTTGGTGAAGGAAAGGGTGCACTCTGCTGTGGAAAAGTTTGGAGTTCATATTGGTAACATACTGCACTGTGTTGAGGTGGTCCAACAAACTCTCAACCAATTATTCAAAACTGTTGCTTTGGGGGAGCTGTTTGAATGCCTGAGGATGGTTGGTTGGTTTGTCTGCAGCATTGTTGTTTCTGTCTTGGTCTGAAACAGGAGTTATCTATTATAACTCTAGATACCCAGCGCATAGAGGGCTGCTCAAGAGTCCTTCATTGTGTGCATCACGTCGTCATTTTTTCTGTTAAGAGCTTATGTTTATCAAAGGGTAAACCTTCAATAGTGGCCTGCAGTTGTTCAATCAGTCCAGTTGAGCACAACCATGAAGATCTGCAGATGACTAATGCAGTAGCGATAGTTCTTGCAGCAGTATCAGGGGCATCCAATGAAGCTTGCAGGGTAGTTCTTGCTGCTAAAGGACCCTCTCTGATCAATGAAATGAATTGTTTTCTGTCTTCTGGAATACAGTCAACAAATTCAGAAAGCTTCATATAATTGTCATGGTCATAATTTGACAACATTGCCACAGTTTGCCATTTGTAATTGTAATGTGACAGTGTGTGTAATTAAATGCAATATACCTCCCTCCCCAGTAGGTCTACTTTCTTATCCTCTTTATGTGGTGTCAATCTATTATGGGTCTGCATTGCCCTCTGATTGGCTGCCTCTACAATGAGAGAGTTGGGCTGTCGATAGGTGGAATGAAATTCATTGTTTCTGGGAGCAATAAAGCATTTCTCATTAGCTCTCTTGCATATTCGTGTTATAGTGGCTAGAGTTTGCCATACACGGTTAGCTAGATCCATGATTCCTTTGTTCATTGGTAGGGCAATTTTCTGTAGAAGTAGCCAACTGTAGTATTCTATACAGCTTGTGCTGGGAGGTTGAAACCTATTAGAGCGAGGTATCTATACGTTTAGTGACTCTTGAGAAGCTCCTGGAATTGTTTTATATTGTCTGCATTTGTGGGAGGTGCAGCTGCTACAACTTCATTTGGGGAGGACGATGAATTGAGTGTGGTCCGTATGACTTCTTGCTCTGTCATTTGTATTTGAGTAGTAGTAAGGAGTGATGTTTGCTGCCCCACTGTCAGAGTTGTCGGTGGTGGTAGGGCTGTTGGCGCCTGTGATGTTAAGGATCTGTTCTGCAACACTCCATATGGTTACCAACTTTTCCATCCCATCCAAGGCATGAGGAAGGGTGGCAGCACATAGCAAGGTGGGGGGGGGGGGAAGAGGCCATGCATATTCTGGGTGAGAAAGCTGATGCATTGTCAGACTAGTGCCCTGTAGGTGGAGGCCTAGAAGGCAACAGTGACAACTTTGCCATTGAGGTCTTCCTCCAATGAAAATGATGCTGGGCCAAATTGCCAGGTGAGATATGAATACCATTCCCTGCAAACAGTGTAGTGGCTAGCACCTCTGCTTAACATGCAGAAGGTCCTGGGTTCAATTCCCAGGGGGTTGGACTTGATGATCTCATGAGGTCCCTTCCAGCCCTATGATTTGATTTGATTTGATATAGTGGTGAAATCAGGGAAGAAGTGGGTTGTTTCTCTTCCTTGTGGCAGCATCACCTTTACATATTTTTTTTGGTGTTGACTGTGGTGGTGTCTGAACCCTTTATGGTGCCAGTGCCTGGGGTTGTGATGCCAGCAGCACCAAAATTGGTGTCAGTGCCATTTGTGGTGGCATGGTAAAGATCGGCATGGCTGGCACTGCATACATCAAAGCAGTACTTGGAGCCAAGAGCAATAGTGGCACAGTGGTTAGTGCCAAGGACATGACCAGTACTGATGTTGGGCACAGCGCTACTGTAGTGGCCGATATGGCTGTTGATTACGCCTTAACTATGCTTGTTGTCAGTGATGGCAGGAGCTGTTTGGCCTTCTCTCTTTGCTCAATATCTAAGCCTTTGGGACAGCTTTCAAGTTTTGAAAGTTCTACACCTGAGGGTCCACCAGCCTCTTTGATACAAAGTCCTTTTTCAGTAATTTTCTCTCGACTACAGTGGATGAAGATGAAGAGGAGCGTCTCTTCTGAAGTTTTTCCGTCACATGAGAGGGCTGCCCAGGGTCCGAGGCAAGTCTTAACAATTGTTCCATTAGGATCAGGTTGAGTCTCATGTTCCTATTGTGTCTGGCTCTCAACTTCAAATTTTTGCAGTGAGGGCATTTGTGAGGAAAGTGTCCCTTGCCCAGACGCCAAACACATTTCTCATGCCTGTCTCAAGCAGGCATACTGTCTCTTCAGGAGACTAAACACAAAGCCTGGTGAAGCGGGCATTCTTGTTTAATAACCAGGGTAAGGGTCTTAAGTAAGGGGAAAAAAACCTTTTTATTTTGGTAGGTAATGAGGGAAAGCTAAAACTAAGAAAATAGTGACTAACAACTAAGGGAAAGATAACAAACCATCACTATAGGTAAATTTAAATAAGGCTGTGAGAGCCACTAAGGCTCCATCTCAGACTACAGGCAGTTGAAAAGGAACTGAAGGGTTGGGGTGGGGGGGAGGTTGCACGTGTGCCATAAACAGCGTCAAGACTGTTGTGAGCTGCCTACAGCATGAACGCAACCCCGTGGGCTGTGCTGAAAACTCTCTGATCAAGGACCCAGGGCATGCCAACACACCTTGAGTGGTGGACCATGGGAACACTGCTCAAAGTTAAAATAGAAATGTTTTCCTGTAACAGTTCACTTTAGTTTATTTACAGATATTAAGGGCCATATTCTGTCCTCAAATATGTGCATGCAACACCTAATAAGTTTAAAAAGATCACCACCACATGTCTGTGGGCAAAAACTGCCCCCAAACATTATGAACTGCCTTTCTATTATAAAATCCTTAATAACGACAGAAAAAAACAAATCAAACAAGGAGTCTGGTGGTACATTCAAAGACTAACCAATTTATCACATAAGCTTCCATGGAAGAGAATCCCACTGTCAGATGCTTGAAGATGGTGAATTGACAGAATGGGAGTTTCCATCTTCAAGCATCTGACGACATGGAATTCTCTCCCATGAAAGCTCATGTGATAAATAAATATTTCAGTTTTAAAAAGCGCCACCAGACTAAACTAACACAGCTACCCACTTGGAACTTAGTTACCATAGGAAAACACAGTATTAGTTTTTACTGAGTCTTTTTGTCAGACACATTAAATATATTCAGATATGAATTAAACATGAATTTCCCACTATCACCAGCTAAGGCCTATAAGCCAGAGGTAGCAATCTTGCTTCTTATGGAAGTCATCCACCACTACAAGATCCTGAAGATTAACCTGTTTTTGAGTACTCTACCCTGATCACTCTTCCAGGAAAGACTGCTGGCGTCCAAAAGAGAAGTGCTTCTCTGCAGCTGCATGGGCACTGCTACAGGAACTGAAGAGGACATCTGACTGAGAGGCTGGAGAAGACAAAATAGTATTAAATCTATCTGCTCCTCTGAAGTGAGAAGACCATAATACAGCTTCTTCCCTTGCCTCTGCAAATGGACTGCAACACTCTTCTAAACACAGATTGCAGCATGCAGCCATAACCCATACATTATGAGCAGGTATACTTTTTCCTCACACAAAGAAATGCCCCTCAGATATTAGTGGCACTCACACCAATTTACCAACAAATGGAAAGAACTACAGCTAAGCTTCTAATTAATGAAGACCATCAACAAAAGGGCATTTCACTCATGCTTATATTTGTTGCAAAGAAAGAAAACATCTCTCAAGTCTACAGACTTCGCGCTCTCTCTTTTTTTTTTTTTTTTACTGGATGTCACTAACAGTTTCATATATTTTCTGTAACTGAGAAGCCAGTGAAGAGCAGACTGAAGACAACTTTTTTTTCCCCACACCAAATTTATTAGTGATTCTTGCACAAGATTTCAGAAGTTGAATTACAAGCTAAATATGGAGATAGTTTTCACATATCGTGTAAGATTTAAATCATGCAGAATTCACAGTCTTAGGCGTTGTCTCTCCCACACGAGTCACGAAAAAAAACTAAGGTCCACTGTTCCTAAGGCTTTTTACCCCCCAATAACATCTCTAGGCTGGCCTAAGAGCTGGGTTCCCCAGAGTATGCTCCAACTTGAAGAAATTCAGAGGCCCCAGAATATTTAGACTATATCCTTTTAAAGCCTTGAATCAAGAGCTTCCCAAACTTGAATTAAGAAGCCTATGCACATCTCCCTCAACAGTCTTTTCTTTAAAAAATGCAAAAACAAAACAAGTATAGAAGAAGCCAACCTTCTCAGAACACGTATCAGACAACACAGAAGTAAGCGCTCTCTGTGCAAATGAAGGACACACTACATTACCACTTGAACCACTCAGACACCAAAGTGTACAAGCACGACGATGTTGCTGGAGAAGCAGAATTGCGGGATAAGCAATCTTCCCTTCTTTAAAAGATACTATTTAACACAGATTCCCAAGCCTGGAGAGGCAGTAAATTCAACAGATGTCCTGAAATAGTAAGTATAACAATGAACATGACTAGAATGTCTATCTGTGACAAACTCCTCTGAACATCAGTCAGCTTTAGAAAGACTTCTCAAAAGGGAAGTTACAGGGAATGGAATTGTTTGGATCTACCTTAACTTAGGAATAGGTTCAGTCGGACTGCAGAGAGATTCCCCTACCCTCCACTTCTACAATGAGCAGAACAAGAAGTTAAGCACACCTAACTAAAGTGGTTATTTTGTCCCAAGTAAAGCTGACTAACATCTTCAAAGTCAAGGATGCTGAGAAGGGCCTCACTTGCATACGGCTGCATGCATCGGAAAGATATAGGCAGGATGAAGGCAGAACCTATCTCTCAGGCAAAAATCTTGACAGAATATTCTGCATAAGAACTATACCTTTGTAAAATACAACAAAGATGGATTAGTTATGGAAACCTGACACCACCACAGAAACAGAGGTAATCACCACCAGGAAGTGTAATTCCATAAAACATTTGTCCTTAAATACTCAAAGGAACTTTTCTTTAGCTTTCCCAGGATCACATTTGTTACACAACACCAAAAGCTTTTTAACAAGGGTGTGAGGCTGGCAGGCCAGATGCTAGCTCTTGTCCAAGCAGCAGCATTGACTAAGATCTGACAATCTTGCAGCTGGGGACCAGATCTGATCACTTGTACATTTGTTTTTTGGTGGTAGCGGTGGTAGTTTTGGTATGTTTGCTTGCCCCCCCCCTTTTTTGTGGTGCTCAAAATAGGTTTTAGTCTGCAAGAATGTATTTAGTGTTTAGAATCTATAAAATACTTGTAAGTTGCTGTATGCATTAATATCACTCACAATCACTATATTCCACAGCATAAGAAACTACAGAAGTTTTGCAATGTTACTTTGCAAATGTTTGCTCTGAATTTGTGAACTCTGCCACAGGAATAATCTCTTTTGCTTACCCAAGACTATCAAAATCAGTTGGACCACGAAGGACCTACACATTACAAAAGGATTGGTTAGTGACCCAATCACACCTGGGAAATGCTACATGGAAGGAAATTCATCCTGTGAACCTGAAAGCTGAATGATGGAAATAAAGCCACATGAATATTTTCCCTCTTTTTGGTTGTTTGACCCCTGGAGGGCACGAGATCCTCAGGGGTTGCTTTCTAGGTCCACTCTGAATGACACTGAATTGGCAAAGCACTGCAACTCTAACACTCTTCAGATTTAGATGGTGAGTCATTAATGTACTTGTTTGCTTTAGCTTGCAAGTAACTTACTGCTTTTCCTAGATAACATATCTTCAGATAGTTTATTATGACTGGTGACAGGAGTTGTCTTTCATGTTAGATCTAAAGTACCAGCTGATCTGATGCAGGGGAGGGTCTAAGTGACTGGTCTTTTGGCACTGGAAGCAATCTGAACATTGAGTGATTCTTGGTATACATGACCATTTATCACAAACTGCAAGTTGTGTGGGTGGCAAGAGAGACTGGAAAAGTCTGAAGACACTGTCTGACACCTTAGACTGTTCCAAGATCCAGGTAACATTTGTCATGGGCTTGGTGAAATTTAATTATAGAACACACCAGTCATTTGTGGTAGGCAGTCAGTCATGAGCCACTCCAGACAGTTTGATAGGGGGTTTGCAAACATTAAGCCTCACAAGAAAATGACAAAAAAGGCTGTAGAGACATTGTTGTGTCTTTGATAATGACACCTGCTCATGAAAAACAGTTGAACAATGTCTTAATGAAGTAATCGGATCGGAGAGCTCTTGGGCAAAGCAAGTAAAGGGAGCTCACAGGTCTGCCTGCAACATACACCAAATCTCTGCTATTTGCAGTGGCCATCCAAGATGGAGGGATTAGGCCACTTGATTAGAGACTTGACTGCCTATTCCTTGACCGGAGCCAAGCTGTATGAGAAAATGCCGTTAGGTATGGATGACCACATGGAGCAAGTTACCATGATACCGGGTGATGACCCTTTGCTCAACTCAGCCTACTGATATTAGTTTGGGCCACTTGTAGCAAAGCTGAGAACCAATACCATGTAAGTTGGTAAGAAGCTAACATGATCTGCAAAAACTTGTCTCCTGAACGATGCCAGGATCTCTGACTAAACTAACACAACTGAACATCCATGCAGCATCACACTCATAGAACTAATCTGCTATGAAACTACCCCTTTAGCTAAACTAGTATTGTTGTATTTAGACCTTACAGTTACAAGCTCAAATACCTGCAGTACCATCACAGCAAAAGTAGTAACATTTCTTGTTAACACGATAGTCCTATTAGAGTTTATGCTTCCACCACAAACCCAGAGTAAAAGTCCAAAGTGTGGCAGAACACTGAACTGGAGGGTCTCTCCTTTGTTTTTAAGAGTAGTTGTAGGGTAAAAGCAAAGCTGATCAACTACAGGTTCAAGACATTTTAGACAACCAAGGAAGACAATTACAAAATTAGTATCATAGCCATGCATATTTCCAAAAAAATAAAATTAATAAAAGGAAAAGAGGCAGAAGGTTCTCAGGATGGCCCTTAACATCCCAATTTTTGACCAGCCACTGCTGTCAGTTGTACTACTCTGCAACTGTTGCGCTACTCTTTTCAGCCCACTACAAATTCCAGGATTCTTCTGTTACTTCCTATTTACCTGTTTTCCTGATGCCTGGGCAGATTTTCCTGTTTTCCATTTACGAGCCATCTCTGAATATTTCTCCTTTTCATCCTCAGTCAGCAGCTGGAAGTAAAATTAAGAGTTACATAAGTTATTTTCCTTCTAATAAGACAAACTTGTTCTGGAACCTGGTAAGCTCTTATGCGAATAATTAGTTTTATGCTTAAAGTTGATGAGCTAAGGAGCTCAACAGAGTCAGCTCAGACTGATACACAATATTAGAACAACAAGGAGTTGTGTGGCACTTTGAGACTAACAGATTTATGTGGCACTTTGAGACTAACAGATTTACACATTATAACAGAAATATACAATGTTAAATAAAAATAAAAATAAAAAATTAAATATTAAATAACAGAAATACACAACATTAAAAGCCATAAGAACCAGTTGGCAAGTGAATTTCTTCATAGAAAGATTGTTGGGGTTTTCTTTACTACTAAAAAATAGCTAAACACAACTATGACATAGTTGGCATCACAGAGACTTGGTGGGCTAGAATATTAAAGAATACTGCTTGTTTAGGAAGGATAGGCAGGGGAAAAGGAAGGTGGTATTGCCTTGTATATTAAAAATGCGTATACTTGGATTGAGGGGAAGATGAAAATAGGAAACAGACATGTTGAAAGTCTCTGGGTAAAAATAAAAGGTGTGGAAAAAAAGGGTGATGTCATGATAGGGGTCTACTACAGGCCACCCAACCAAGAAGAGGAAGTGGATGAGGTTTTTGTTTTTTTTTTTTTTAAACAGTTAAAATCATCCAAAGCACAGGACTTGGTGGTGATGGGGGAGTTCAACTACCCAGACATCTGTTGGGAAAACACCACTGGAAGGCACAAGTTATCCAACCAGTTCTTGGAATATATTGGAGAAAATTGTTTATTTCAAAAGATGGAGAAAGCTACTAGGAAAGAGGCTGTTCTCAACGATTTTGAGAGAGAGGAACTGGTTAAGAATTTGAAAGTGGAAAGTAACTTAAGTGTAAGTGATCATGAAATGGTAGGGTTCATGATTCTAAGGAATGGTAGGAGAGAGACCATCAAAATAAAGATGATGGATTTCAAGGAAGCAGACTTCAGCGCACTCAGGGTGTTGGTAGGTAGGATCCCATGGGAAGCATGTCTAAGAGGAAAAACAACTAAAGGCAGTTGGCAGTTCTTCCAAAGAGACAAGAACAAACTATTCCATGTGCAGGAAGGATAGGAAGTATGGCAAGAGACCACCCTGGCTTAACCAGGAGATTTTCAAGAATCTAAAAATGAAAAAGGTCCTACAAACAGTGGAAACTCAGACAAATCACAAAGGACGACAAACGAACAAATAACGGTTATGTAGGGGAAAAAATCAGAAAGGCTAAGGCACAAACTGAGATCAAACTGAATGAAGGCATAAAGGGTAACACAAAAGTGTTTAAATACATTAGAAATAAGGCAATGTAGGTCCATTACTCAAGAAAGAGAAAAACCATAACAGAAAATGTGGAAATGACAGAGGAACTAAATAATCTCTTCATTTTGGTCTTTACCAAGAAGGTTGCTGGTGACTGGACACCTGATGTAGAGGATCAGAACCTAAAACTGGGAAAGAACACATTAAAAATTACCTAGACAAGTTAGATATCTTCAAGTCACCAGGGCCTGATGATATGCACCCTAGAATACTTAAGTAGCTGACTAAGCAGATATCTGAGCCATTGGCTACCATCTCTGAAAAATCTGGACTGCAAAAGAGCAAATTTAGTGCCCATCTATAAAAAGGGAAATAAGGACAGCCCAGGGAATTATAGAACAGTCATCTTAATCTCTGTACCAGGAAAAATAATGGAGCAAATAATTAAGGAATTCATTAGCAAACACTTAGAAGAGAATCAGGTGCTAAGTGATAGTCAGCATGGATTTGTCAAGAACAAGTCATGTCGAACCAACTCGACAGCTTTCTATGACGAGGTAACAAACCTTGTGGATAGAGAGGAAGCAGATGTGGTGTATCTAGATTTTAGCAAGGCTTTTGATACAGTCTCACATCACCTCCTCGTTAACAAAACTTGGGAAGAACAGCCTGAATTACTATAAGATGGGCAAAAAACTGGTTGGATAACTGCTCTCAGAGCATAGTTATCAATGGTTCACAGTCATGCTGGAAGGGCACAGTGATTGGATCACTGCAGGGATCGGTTCTGGGTCCAGTTCTATTCAATATTTTCATCAATAGTTTAGATGATGGAGTGCACTTATAAAGTCTGCCAATGCTACCAAGCTGGGAGGGGTTGCAAGTGTTCTGGAGAATAAGCTCACAATTCAAAATGATTTGAACAAACTACTACTGAAATGATCTGAAGTAAAGAGAATGAAATTCAATAAAGACAAGTGTAAAGTACTCTGCTTAGGAAAGACCAATCCATTGCACATATACCAAACGGGCAACGACTGCCTAGGAAAGAGTACTGCGGAAAGGGATCTGGGATTCCTAGGGATCACAAGCTAAATATGAGTTGACAGTGTAACATTGTTGCAAAACCAGCAAACTCCATTCCGGGATGTATTAAAAGGAGTAAGACACAAGAAGTAATTCTCCACTCTACTCCACCCTGATTAGGCCTTAATTGGTGTACTGTATCTAGTTCTCAGTGCTGCATTTCAGGAAAGATGTGGACAAACTGGAGAAAGTCCAGAGAAGAGCAACATAAATGAATAGAGGTTGGAAACACTTGATATAGGAGGGAAAATTGAAAGTGGATGTGTTTCATCCGGAAAAAAGGAGACAGAGGGGACATGATAACAGTTTTCAAGTATCTAAGAGGATGTCATAAGGAAGGAGGAGAAAAACTGTTCTCCTTAACTGCCAGTGATAGGACAAGAAACAATGGACTTAAGTTACAACAGGGGAAGTTTAGGTTGGACATTAGGAAAAAATTGCTAATGCCCAGGGTGATAACCACTGGAATAAGTTGCCTAGGTGGATTCTGGAATCTCCATCATTGGACGTGTTTAAGACCAGTTAGACAAGTAACTGTCAGGGAGAGTTTAAGAGGGTACTTGGTCATGCCATGAGTGCAGGGGACTGAACCTCTCATGGTCTCTCCCACTTTCTATGAAAGTGGGCACTGGTGGGGGAAGGGGGAGATTATATACCTGTTAACAAAGCTGCAAAACTAAGGGCCTAAAAGAGGTTAACACACCAATCTTGTGCTATTAGCTACATCCTAGCACAAAGACTCTCAAACTGGAGGTGGGGACTGCTCTGCCTTCAGAGGTATCTGGCCAGACGGCTGCTGGACAGGCACCCAACTCTGAAGGCAGCACTGCCACCAGCAGATGCAGCAAAGCAAGGGTGGCATCTGCTCTGCCTTCAGAGCTGGTCAGCTGTGTATGCACTTATGGGGCAGGAACAGGGTGGTAGAGAACTACAGATATAAGGGAAGGGGCTGTGAATGATCAATGATTATTACCAACCTCATTGATTCTTTCATTAATTTTATCTGTCAACATTCTGCCATTCATTCAACTCAGAATATGAAACCAGATGGGGCTGTTTCACTAATTAGTTTTCAGGTAAGTCAGAAAATATTTTGCTCCCATAGAGCCAAGCTAGCAAATACTTAGATATAGGCTTAAAATTAAGGATCAAGATTTTAATCTGTTTAAAAAACACAAGATTATATTTCTACATTAAAACATGTAGTTGTTGCCCTTTAAAGAATGGCATACTTTTTCCCAAATTTTAGATCTGACTATAAATGCTTTTCAACTTTAAATGTGTGTCCCTTTCTAAAATTCTAACTGAAGTCAACTTTAACTATCCTATCAACCAGGGGCGATCCTGGAGGGGGGCCAGGATGCGGGGGGCACCCCCCCACACACAAGTGGCCCCAATCCGGCCACGCATGGGGCCCGATCCTGTTTCGAGCCTCCTAAAAGGGGCTTGAAGCTGGGGATGCTCTGTGCCACTTGTGGGAAGCGGCAGGGACAGTCCCCGAGTGGTGGTGAACATCTCTGCCACTTGTGGGAAGCAGCAAGGACCATCCCCGGCTTTGAGCCTCTTGGAAGCAGAAGGCAGTCCCTGCCACGTCTTAGGAAGTGACAGGAGCCATCCATGCTTCCTGGAAGTGGCCCAGCTCCTATCAACTCTCTTAATTTGCTACATGTGAGTATGATGTGAAGTGTACCATCTGACAGGTCAAAGAGCAATTGGCTGAGTCACCTCTGACATCACAATGGCCTAGGCGTCTTGGCATGGCACACATCTATACTTTATTTTAGCTGCATACCTCATCGCAAGTCATAAATGTGAAATGGCTGAGGATTTAAAAATTAGACAGTAACAGCCAGTGAAATCCAGGGATGGTTCACTTTGGTGATACCCCTGCTCCCTTGGAACTTGCCAAAATTATAAAGCTCTCAGCTATGCTTTCAGCTGTTTCCAGTATTTCATGTTGACTCTTTGAACAACTGTATGTGGCACTCACTAAGGGAAGAAACCATGAAAATCTGAAAGTTTACATGAAGAATACAAAACTACCAAGGAAAAGTTTTAGCTTACCATATGACTTTTGCAGAAAGTGTTATAATTGAAGAACTAGTAATCAACTAAAATAAGTATTTCATAAATTCCCTTTTGATTTTCCCCCATCATTTTTGACAGGTTACAAGTAGCACTATTTATAAATTTAGAAACTTTATTACTGAAAACCTTACAGACAAACCTCACTGATTCACCAGTAACATGGGGGAAAAATTAATAATGAAGACATTTGGATTTTAAACACCTTACTAGTTAAAGCCGAAGGTGGCCAAACTTATGGGACTCAAGAGCCACACAAGTTGATTACGAAACCTTCAAGAGCTGCACTGAGATGTATAGCCATATATTTTTACCTACTCCAAAATTACTAAGTTTAAAATTGATTGTACGGTTTAATTTTATTGTAAAAAGGCAGCAGACATTGATCCTACTAATCAACCAATATCCAAAAAAAAGTGCTGGTATGCAGGAAGGAGTGTGGATAAGGGTTTTCAGGTCCCTCAATCCCCTCCCCCCCACTGGCTACTTTCCCACCCACTCCCCAACACCCCCCCCCGTGCCTTCCCTGCCTGCTCCCTTTTCAACCATTTCCTGGGCCATGTGGGCCCTTCCCCAGTCCCCTCAGCTCCCCGCCTCCCCCCAACCCTCCTCTGCAGCTTCCCCACCCACCTGCTGGCTCCCTGACCCCCAGCGCTTTCCTCCCCTTACCTGACTGGAGCTGCCTGCAGGTGCAGCTGAACCAGAGTCACTCCTTGAGCAGGCTGTTTCCATCCTGAGCCAGACATCTGTGCATGCTCAGGGTGGAAGATTGTAAAAAGCTGCAGCATGGCCACAGCTCCCCAGCCACCACAGGCTGCATTTCAGGCCTGGGCCATGGCTGCTCATTGCTCCTGGCCCCTGCTGGCCCCACTGCCCAGCTGGGGGCTGGAATCAGCAGGGGAAAGAGATCCGCTCCTTTCCCTGCCATGCTGAACCCAGCCCCCCCCCGGGGTAGGGGGAAGTGGCCAGGAAAAAATAGGTGCTGTGGCCCCTTCCCCCATATGGCTAGCTACTGCCCCGGTACCAAGACTGCTGTTGGCTGGGGATGGATCTTCCCACTGCCCATGGACCCCGGCCCGGACCAGACCAGATCCTACTGCCACCGCTGGCCTCTGGACCCTGCACCCCAGCCAGACGTTGCTGCTGCCACCCAACCCTGGTCAGGGTTGGACCATGCCACCACCAGCAGCCCCCTCCCTCTAACACCCCTCCCCTTGCTTCCCTGCTCCAGCCTGGTGCGGATCCCTTCTCCTCCTCTTCCCCTGCACGTCCCCAGCCTCCAGACCCTATCAGGGTCAGATACTGCCACCGCCCCTGGACCTCCCTACCAACCACGGCTGTCCCTAGGGTAGGGCAGGAGGGTCAGCCACCCGGCACCCCATGCTTTGGGGGCCCTGCATCGCTGCCCCCCCCCATGCTGGGGACCAGGCAAGCTGGCCAAAAGGACAGGCTGGTTCAACCCTGCCAGGCTACCTCCCCCCCCGACCACATGCACTGCTGGAGCAGCAGAGAGGAGACATGAAGCAGCACGGTGCCCTCATTGCTACCTCCGGCCCCGCCACACTGAGCCGGGACCCCTTTTGGCTGCCTCACCCAATCTCTGGCAGGGGACGGCAGAAGCATGGGCCTGCTGGCCCTGGCCCCCAGTGCTGGGGTGTGCATGCGGCAGCCCCGTAGAGGGCCATTCGCCTGGTGCCCCGCTCCCCCTTAGGGACGGCCCTGCCTCTAACAGCCTCCGCTGCCTGTTTTGCTGTCATGATTCCCTTAACCCCTTCTACCTTACCTGGCCAGCCAGCTAACACTGGACCACCTGCTGCTCCACCCTGAGCAGTCATCTGAAGAACACTCAAGGGGCTGGAGATTTAAACCGTCGCCCCAGCCTGGCACCCGGAAGAATGTGTCCAGGCAGGCCAGGTTGCTGGGGCTGTTTTCCTAAATTCTTTGGCGAGCTGCACTTCACCTTTGAAGAGCCACATGTGGCTGGCGAACTGCAGTTTGGCCACGCCTTGTTAAAGCTATTCCTAGTTAACAGGCTAAAGAACTGTATGCTATTTACATCTTCAAGTCACATCTACAGTGGGCCGTACAAACCCAGTTACCAGTTCCCCCAAGCAGAGTCGTAATGCCAGTTTTTACTGCCCAGGGAACCCCTTGCCATTAGTGATGCCTGGAACTGGCACCACAAAAGCAATCCTTTAACTGAGCCACTCTGTGTTGCCTGGGGGTTGGCCCCATTGTAGTTATGGCTCTGCCCTTGAGAAAGCTACTTTAAAATAGAGATTAATACAAGAAATGTGCAGCTGGGAGAAGACATAACAAGGCCCAGATAGAAAAAAAAAAGCATTTCCACTGGCCTTTCTCTAGCTCAGGCGGCTCAAACATGCAGCCTGTGGGTAGGGCTACCAGACACCAGCGCCTGGAAAGGGGGCCAGGGAAGTATGAAAACGAGAACATTGGAGAACACATGGACAAAACATACTATTACTGTAATAGTCTTGTTTTCAGGGGGCCCTGGAACACTTTCCCCTAAAAAAAAAAAAATAGACTGTTCTGGGGCATTTGGCCTACTTTCACCCCCGTAAGTAAAAACCCAGACAAAATCACGTCTTTTTAAAAATGCCTGCAGACAGAAGATGTGAAGGTAAAAAGGACATGTCCTCCTTTTGCCTGCCATCTGATAACTCTACTTGTGGGCCAAACGCAGCCCCTAAAGCTATTTCCTGCCGCCTGCAACAACACGATTCTTACTGATACTTGCAATATCCTTGTATGACAAGGTTTCAGTGGAGCAGCCCTCAGGCTAACCATGCTAGCCCTCACGGTGATCTGAGTCAGAGACCCCTGCTCAAGCCGAAGAGGAAGACGGCTCATTTCAGACAGCCTGCCAGTGCAGCCTGGAAATGGGGGGGCAGCTGGGCAATGGGGCAGGCTGGGCACAGCCAGCGCGCTCTAAGAGGGGGGCCAGCCTGAGGCGAGGGTGGCAGGAGCAGGGTGCACGGGGGCAGTGCTGCTAGAGGAGGCAGGCTGCAGGCGCGGCTGGGTCAGCTCTGCTGGAGGCCGGGCCGGTCGCGCCTCAGCCCAGGCGCCGGGCCGCGCTCGCTCACCGCCCACTCCTGCGAGCAGAGCGGGATGGCGTCGGGCACGCGGGTGACGGGCAGGCCGCGCCGCCGGAGCTCAGGCAGCTTCTCGAGGACGAAGAAGTAGTAGGCGTTGCGCGTGCCCTTGCGGTTCGGCATAGCGGTGGGGGAGGGTAAACCACACCGAGCCGAGGCGCTGCCGCTTTCCCGCCGCACGAGCAGAGACTAAGCGACGCAGGCGCACACCGCTTCGATTTCAGGCGTCTCCCTCCCAGCCCCGCCCCCGCTGTAACGAGGGAACCAATCGTATCGCTGCTCGGAGCGGCCCGCGCGCACTCGAATCCCAGGAAGGCACGTGCGCCTCCCTCCTATTGGCCGGCCAGCCCGGCGACCCTAACGGTGGAGCGGGCTTTTAGCCTAAGAGGGCGGCCTCGTCTCGCCGCGGGGCGTGCTGGGAGCTGTAGTCTTCAGCTGCCGCTCAGCACCCTGTGCCCCAGGGCATGGTGGGAGCGATAGTTCTGGGCATCTTGTCCATTTCCAAAGGGATCGCCCTGTTAGTCTAGTCCGGCAAGCACTAAGGAGTTGTGTAGCGCTTTAAGGCTAACAGATGCAAAAAATAAATCTGTTAGTCTTAAAGTGCTACACAACTCCTTGTTGTTTTTTTTACTGGACTAGACTAACATGGCTATCCTTTTGAAAAACAACAAGGAGTCGTGTGGCACTTTAAGACTAACGGATTTATTTTTTGCATGAGCTTTCGTGGGAGAAGATCCCACTTCCTCAGATGCTTCGAAGATGGGCGAACTTACAGAAAGGAATGAAACTAAATGCAAGGGGGCCAGCAAGCACTTCCATCTTTCTAATCACTCGATAAATGATTTGTTAACGACCGTCCTCAGAGATGTGGCTGGGACATCAAGATTTCAAAGAGAAACAGCTGAACTCGAATTAATATACAAATTAAATTCTGTGAAAGCAGGACTTAATCAAGACTATGGGTTCTTTTCCTGTTACAAAAGGTAACTTCAGGCTTTCCAGGGTCCAGGGTTTCAGACTTCAGACTTCAGGCTTTCCAGGGTTTGAACCTAACAACTGCTCTGATTTGCTGTTACTGTATAACCTGATCCTATGTTTTACACCCCCTCGCATTTATTTTCCTTCCTTTCTGTAAGTTCACCCATCTTCAAAGCATCTGATGAAGTGGGATTTTCTCCCACGAAAGCTCATGCGAAAAATAAATCCTTTAGTCTTAAAGTGCCACACAACTCCTTGCTGTTGTTGTGGTGGTTTGTTTTTTTTGTTTTGTTTAGCAATAGTTCTGCCTGGATAGGGTTGCCAGATATCACAGTGTGGAAAGGGAGACAGGGAAGTATGAAAGGGAGGACGTTGGAGGACACATGGAGAAAACGTAGTATTAATGTAATATTCTGCTATTTTTAGCGGGCCCTGGAACGCTTTCCCCTAAAAATAAGGTATTCCGTAGCATTCCAGCATACTTTAGCCCCTATAAGTAAAAAGACAGACGAAATCATGCCTTTTAAAATGCCTTCCAGAGGGAGGATGTGAAGGTAAAAAGGAGATGTCCTCCTGTTGGCTGACATCTGGCAACCCTATGCCTGGACGTGTCCTCCTTTTTACCTTCACATCCACCGTCTGGCAGGCATTTTAAAAATACATGAGTTTGTCTGGCTTTTTACTGAGAGGGGTTAAAGTATGCTGGAATGCCCCAGAACACCCTGTTTTTTAGGGGAAAGCATTCCAGGGTCTCCTAAAACAGAAGACTATTACATTAATACTACATCTTCTCCATGGGTATGTTCACGCATCTCTTTTATTTTGAAATAACACTGGTTATTTCAAAATAAAAGGGATTAGGTCTACACTACATATTCTTATTTCAAAATGACGGGCTCTGTCATTTCAAAATAAGAGCTGTCATTTTGAAATAGTTTAAACCTTTAAATCAAAACAGCTGTTATTGAAAAATGGTTATTTCAAAATAACACTGTTCAGAGGTGTTATTTTGAATTAACCAGTATTTCAAAATAACACTTTTGCCCTTCTCCTTCCTAGGGTGCCTTCCTTTTAGCCTATATTGGGTGGGGGCATGGCCCAGGGAGGGGGCCATGTTGCCACACCTCCTGTGGTGCCCCTCTCCTAAAGCAAAATAGCAAGTCCTGGTTTGGACATGCTATTTCGCTTTGAGCTTTTCCCTTAAATTTGAATTAACCTTTTCTTAATTCGAATTAACTTATTTCGAAATAAGGACTTTATTTCAAAATAACCCATTTTGAAGTAACTTATTTTGAAATAACGAAGTTCCCTGTGGACATAGCCCATGTGTCCTCAATGTCCTCCTTTTCATACTTCCTGTACTCCTTTCCAGGCTTTGGTATCTAGTAGCCCTCTGCCTGGCTCACCTGCACCCTGCAGGGGCATGGGTCAGCAGGGGCTGCATGTCTCCAAGGGCACATGTGCACTGTGTGGGGATCGGCAGCTAGGTCTACTAAGGCAATGGTTTTCAAACATAGGGCCAGGAGTCTGGACCCAGCACTGGGTCACTGACCTACAGGTACTGGATCATAGTGACTCCTACTGCTACCACCAAAAGACTGGAATGCATTGCTGAAAGATGTAATTGTTGGGATGTGGGCATAAATGATTTGTTTCTCTTTTTAACCGGGTCCCAAGAAAAAATGGTTGAAAACCACAGGGGCAACGGGGCATTTGCCTGGCAACCCACATCCACACAGAGCAGGTAAAGACCTGCTCACATCCTAGGTGAGGGCATGACATTGACTGTACTCTGGAAGCTTTGCCTTTTGAGCCTGAGCTGTCCTCCTTAAGCAGGCTGTGCCTCTGTCCAGCCGTGTAATCTGAACGGTGGGTTACTTACCAGTAACCATCCTTCTTCGAGATGGGCTGCTCGGATTCATTCAGAAATAGGTGTCTCCGTGCCGGAGCACCTGACTGGTCGGAACTTTTTGCCCTAGCCTGTCAGAAGAGGGCAGGTGGCCACCCCCCCCCCCCACGCCACTCTGTGGCTATATATGTGGCCGCTGCCCGATCCCTCCCTAGTTCCTAGTAGTCGCCAACTCCAGATGGGGGGACAGGGGGAGGGATCTGAATGAATCCAAGCAGCTCATCTTGAAGGACGATTACTGGTAAATAACCCACTATTCTTCTTCGAGCGCTGCTCAGATACATTCAGAAATAGGTGACTGCTAGCCATGCTGATGGATGGCGGGTAGAGTTGGCTCTTCTGCCTTCAGCACAGCATATCTCCGACTTGGGTAGTTGCCCAACGAGCACGGTCCTCAAGGTCTAAGGGATCGACCGAAGGACCGTCATTCAGGCAAGGGTAACCTGGGGTTGCAGGACCTAACCCATTGGAGAGAAGTAGGCCCAATTTGTCCTAGCACCAATTGTCACGATTGTGCAGGAGGGCCTGAGGTCACCTTACGCATAAACATGATATCAACACATTGTGGCTATAGCCGAGGAATGTGCCTCTAACTGCTCTGCCCAAGAGCGTATTGGCAGAGGCATGAAAGTGCCAGAAGGGTTAGTGTTCTGGCAGCAACATGAGTAAACATACCTCCTATAGGGAAAATAGGGGATCATAGGGTTATCGGACTGGGAGTGGTAGGTACCGACACTGCAATAAGGTAGACTGTGTTTCCCTCGGACAGATAGTGTAGAGTACTTGTGGCCCATGAGCCCAATGGGAACGTGAATCTGGTGCGACTGGTGTCCAAAGAAGGGATGGACTACCAGAAGCAGTTAGGGCAGGGGTCTCAAACACATGGTCTGTGGGCCGCATGCGGCCCCTAAAGCTATTTCCTGCGGCCCACAGTGACACTAACATTACTGATATTTTCAATATCATTGTATGGAAAGGTTTCAGTGGTGTGGTCCTCGGGCTACTCTACTAATCCTCATGTGGCTTTCATGGTGATTTGAGTTTGAGACCCCTGAGTTAGGGACTAGGAGAGTTACTTCGCCCTAGACAGAAATGGGGAAGTGTGAGTAGCCGGAGGCGGCAGCTGACGACCTGATACAGTGCATTTGGGATGAAGCACCCAGGGCGGTATGGGGAAGGGAAGGTGTCTAACCCATCCAACAGCCTTATACGAGCAGACACGGAAGCAACTTTCGTGAACCTGATGAATATATCCCAAGCCTGCATGAGCGTACTGATGATGAATATATCCCAAGCCTGCTGAACTGACTGGGCAGCTTTGACTGCGAGATTGGGGAGGAGGGCAGAGGGACGAAGGTGTTCAGCTCTGGCTGAGTGACAAGGGGTGGGAGAGGAACATCGGAATTATTACCTTATCTCCTCTGATGGCCGTGGCCCGAGAGTCTTCAATTAAAGCAAGAGGGAATGGGCACATTCAGTTGGGGAGAACAAGGACGGAAAAGTAATACTGGTCCCCTCATCAAAAAGAACCCCATGTACGGACGTTCGGTCTTCACAGCACATTCCAGGTAGCTGTGCATGACAGCCCCAGAGGGGAAAGAGGAGCCACTGTTCATAGGGTAGATAGAAATGAGATGGCGGGCCCAGTTGGTGTGACCTCTCAGCAAGTTGTTCACCACACTGTGAACCAAGTGGTAGTAGCGAGTGTAGTGGCTTCCTTGCTGGCAAGGTGCCAGCAAGTGAGTTATCAAAGGCCTGCATCCCTAGACAGGCTCCAGCCTTCATGTCTGGTACTTGACAGGGGGAAGCGAGATGCCTGCTCTATGGGTTCAGGCAGGGGTTGCCGTATCCTGAGCTGGAGGCACATACCTTAGGACCTTTGTTGGGGTCAATCAGATGCGAGCTATATTTAATCCAAATCCAGTGACAATCGGAAGGGGTTGGTTAGGGCGGCACATAGGAAGGATGGGGGAGGGTTCTCCCCCGCCCCCCACTTTCACAGGAGTGGGGTGGACAGGAAAGAAACAAGGGTCAACAAGGGAGTCTCCGACCACCCGGTTGGGGTGGTGGGGCGATAGGACTTTGTCCATGGGGAAGCGTGCAGGAGTGATGCTTCTGATATGGAAATAATTGCAGTCAATGGGAGGGCCCTGTTTGGTTATTAGTTGGGATTGATGGGTGACATACTCTTCAGTGTTTGGAGTGTGCTCCATGAACTCTTATATCTCCCGAAAGGTGAAGGAGCTGCCACCCAAGGGGTGTGTTGTGTAGGGGGTGCAATAGCGCTCTGGGAGCAAAACCAACCTCTAAGGGATGTCCACTGGATTTTGGCTGCAGGTTCCCATGTGATCGCTATAAAGTCCCCTCAGGTATTGGGGGTAAACCGTGGGAGTATGAATATATGTCCAACCTCAATCCTACTCGAAAGAAAAGAGGCTACTTAACCTCTGAACTGTCTGCCTTCACCCGGAGGGAGAGGGAGACGTCTGTCTGTCAGCTCGGGAAAATGGTACTGAAGCAGATGGCAGTCCACGATGGAGTTTGGATGGTTGATGGCATGGCTGTGAACATAAACAGTAGTGTTGATTGACCGGTCGAGGTCCCTCCCCACAAATGCATGGAGGGGGGCCTTGCCAGGAAAGTCCCCCAGGTGGGTTTCAGACCGAAGTTGTGGTGGCGAGGGTTAAGTCCTCAGCAGTAACTAGTGGGGGTGGGTCAGTCAACTATGGGGACTTATGGGGCCAGAAAACGTGGAAGAGGCCTCGTTGAGAGAAGGTCGAGATATTTTAACTCCCCCCAGGGGTCACGAGTGGTCCCCAAGATGGCTGAGGTCTCCTGCGGGAAGAGGGAGTCGCCCCGAAAGGAGAGATTGAGGGCCACCTGCTGAGAGGCCGGGGGCACTCTGGCTTCCTGAAACCAAGCTGCGCAGTGCAGGGTAACCACTGAGGCCATAGTGCGGGCCACCGTATCCACCACATCCCATGCTGACAAAAGGAGGTCCTGAGAGGCTATTTTACCTTCTTCCAAGAAGTCATCATACTCTTCCCTGGCCTCTGGTGGGAGTAGATGTCTGAATCTGTTTATTGACTCCCACACATCCAGCATGTATCTGCTTGTTAGGGCCTGATTGTTTGCGACCCACAACTGGAAGGCCGAGGAAGGGTATACTTTCCATCCCAGGAGCTCTAACTCCCTCGTGTCCCTCAGTGTCAGGAGGGGATCATGGGGAGTCTGTCCTGGCCCTAAGGCCACCTCCACCACAGTATGAGGTAGTACTGGGTGGTGGGTGAGTGAGGGGAACTCTGACCCTGGGACTCTGTACTTGAGAGCCGCCGTATCTGAGACCGGGGAGACAGAACCCAGGTTTTGCCAGCGGGAGGAGGCCAGGTCCCAGACGCTTGGGTGAAGGGGAACCGTGACCGGTTCTGCCGAGGAGAACACCAGGCCAAATAAAGCATAGGAGGGTGCCTCAGAGGATTGGACCTCCATGCCCATGTGGGCTGAGACACGGCGCAGGAGATCAAAATGCACCAACAAATTGCTCATGTAAGAAGATGGTAGCGGGTTTAAGGCTCTCTCCAGTGCCAGGGGTGGTACCGGCGTGGTCACAGAGGCCTCTTGTGTTGACCATTCGTGGGGGCGGTACTGGAAGGGCGATGGTGCTAAGACCCGGCACCAAGGTCGTTTAGAGCCCTTTGAAGCCCCTTCCTCCGGGCTAGAACGGGGGAAGCACCCCGGGACCCATAGGGTAGTACTGGAGACGGCAGGCTGATATGTTGCCGTGGGGATGGCTCCATGGTACCGGGACCTCCGGGCTTGTTGGGATCGGCACTAACCCTGACCAGTCCCAGGGAGAGCTCCGTGTAGAAGGCGCAGGGCTATGTTGGCGCCGTGGTACCAAGGTCCAGCCTGACCGGTCCTGGAGAAAGCCCTTTGCCAAGGATGCAGGGCTATGATAGTGCCATGGTACCGTGGTCGAGCATGACCGGTTCTGGGAAGAGCACTGTGTCAGAGACATGGGACTGTGTCGGCGTCGTGGTACCAAGGTCGGTACCGAGCTTGTCCTGCGGCCCCTGTCAGCATGGTGCCAGGCGGGTTCTGGTGCTGAACTGACACAGGGTGCTGTAGGAGGTCCCGAAGCCTCAGGGGAGGAGTGCTGAGCCTGCTCGGAGGCCAGGGCACAGCGCCTTTGTCACTGTCCTTGATTGTCCTCCGTTTGAAGGACAGACAGATGGAGCATGCGGTGACCATGTGGCTTTCGTCTAGACACCGGAGCACTTCTCATGGGGACTGTCCCATGGGAAGGCCTTGCCGCATTCAGCGCAGGGTTTGAACCCCGGCATGGCAGATGACAGAGTAGCACGATGTTCCGGCCCAAGAGGGGAGACCTTCGGTGGAACTAAGTCCACAAATAGGTGCTCCCAGTCAGGCGAAAAGCTCATAAAGCGACGAAAGGACAGGCTGCTTGCAAAGCACATGGAGCGGACAGTTCCACAACCGACACAAAGGCGGAAGAAATGAAACTGGGGAGGGTTTGGGTGGCGGCCACATATATAGGCATGGTGTGGTGTGGGGGGTGGTGGCCACCTGCCCTCTTCTGACAGGCTAGGGCAAAAAGTTCTGACCAATCAGGTGCTCCAGCACGAACACACCGATTTCTGAATGTATCTGAGCAGTGCTCGAAGAAGAAAACCAGTGTTGTGCAGGTCTGCAAGTAGGGCCAGGCCTGGCTCTACCCATGAGCCCATGAGGCACTGGCTTGGAGCCCCAGGAGGTGGTGTTGGCCAGCCCAGAAGCCAGCCCCCCTCACTCTTGCCCTGCCCCTGAGCCAGGGAGTAGGCCAGTCCATGGAGCAGACTCCACTCTCTTGCCCCACCTCTGGGCTGGCCCTCCTTGCCCTGAGGGTGGAACAGCTGGCCCATGGGAGGGGTGAGACAGCACAGCCTGAACTCTGGGCGGGCCCACTCCACCCCTGGGCCAGCTGTTCCCTGTCCTGGGGATGGGGTGAGCTGCCCTAGACTGGAGGCCAGGTTCTGCGCTCTGTCCATCCCTCAAAGGACACCAAACCAAATGCTGGCTGGAGGCACCACAGCCCCTTGAGCCAGCCCTGACTAGGGCCTGGCAAACAGGGTAAAGCCCCAGGTGTTGAATTTTAAAGAGTGCTGCAGTGCCAGCAGCTGTAGCCCCTTCTCTCCGCTTCTTCGTGCCCATCCTCTAAAATTCAGTGCCTGCGGTGGCAGGGAGCAGGATCTGTCTCTCTACCACTGCTGGGGATGGATCTGACTGGCTGCTTGCCGATAGCAGCTGGGGCCGGATCAGGGTCAGGGGAAGTTTGCCTTTGGGGCTGCTTGCCCTGAGTGCCAGAACAGCTAGTTCCAGGCCTGAGGTTGTGGATGCAGCTCTGGCTGCCTGAGATTGTAGCTCAGAGGGGCATCAACTGCTCCATTTGCTCAGTGCTGCATGAACTGCAAGTGGCCCCATGGCATTAGGCGGAGTACCAGCAGTGCACTAGCGCTTTTTGACTCAGCCTACAGACCCACACTCAGTATTGGAAATGAGGATGACTACAGGTTGCATTTTAGAACCTAAGGAGGCTTAGTCTGGACTAATTTAGTCCTTGGCTACACTAGGCTTTGCCTAGTCTGAACTAAGACATTTTTTAGTCTAGTCTGAACTAGTTTGTACCAAGGATTAGTTTGGACTTGCTGCCTTAGTTCAAACTTTAGTTTGAACTAAGCATGGGCAAGACCCAAACTAAGGCTTAATTCAAACGTTAAAAGTTTGAAGTAAGCCATTAGTTCAAACTAGCTGTGCGTTCTAGTTAGAATTAAAACTTTAGTTTGAACTAGAATGTGTGGTTAGTTCAAACTAAAAAGCCGCAGTTAGTTTGAACTAGCCTGAGGTTAGTTTGGACTAGCAAGTTTGAACTAAAATTTCTGATGTAGACATGGGCCTTGTGCTTACTGCTGCTTTAACTGAACACTGCTTAGTTGGCTGTCAGGGAGTGAGAACTCAGGAGGCTCTAGGCCAGTGTTTCCCAACCAGCATGCCACAGCACACAGGTGCGCCATCAGGTCTGAGCAGGTGTGCCATGAAATTTTTTGAAAAACTACTCAAAGAGCTCTGGATTGGGTTGTTAGCTCATGAATATTCATGAATTCCTTTGGAAACTATATGGTGATGTGCCTCAAATTAATTAAAGGTAGAAAGGTGTGCCACAGCAGAGAAAATATTAGGAAGCACTGCTCTAGGCTGCCGGGGCTGGATGGAAACAGCTCTGCTACAGACTTCCAGTGAAACTGAAGGCAGGTCACACAGTCTCTCTGGATGAGATTGTGAAATGTGCCTAATGCCTCAGTTACCTACTTGCAAATACATGTAAGTACTGTGTCCTAGTTGTGCTTGGCTGCAAAAGGACACTACTTGATGGTAAGAACATTTTTGAAGACTCTCAGTAAGAGCTGAACATGGCCCCCTTTCACATGTGAACTTCCAATTGACTCAGATAATCAGGCTCTGGGCTTTCTACCAAAAGATGACAGCTCTTTCATAATTTTGTTTGCCTCTTCTCTTTCAGCACAACACACACAATCCTCCCTTGAAAGTCTCTATACTTCCCCATTCACATTTTAACTCAAATTCAAATACAGAAACAAATAATGCAATCAGTCTTGTTTTGAACAGTTTTCTCTCACTTTGGAGGGTAGCATGACCTGCTTCAGCACTGTGCTACTAATTTCTTCCTCTGTCAAAAGCTTGTGCATACTATTTGCCAAATTAAAATGACGTCTCAGAGTCCTATTGGTCTTATTGCTAATTCTACACATGTAGGTAACTACGATAAAAGACATTACCTCAACCACCTTGTCTCTCTAACAACAATATATGCTTCCTTCTACTTTTAACTCATTGGGATGTTCTGCTTCTTCCTCTCAGTGGAGGATCTATCTAATCACAATGAAACAATATTCATCCCCTTCAGAATGAATTATTGGAGCTTGCTGTATTTTGGGGCTGAAAGTAAAGGCTACAGGTAGGGCCAGATCTTTAGCCTTAATAAATATGCTTCACCGTACTGCAGCCATTGGCACAGGGAGTGTGATCAGAGTGCCCTTGCATTTTAATGATATGGGACTGATTTCCTTTGAGGGTCACTGTTGGCTCAACTTAGAGCTTCTTAGAGGCTTCTCCTTGAGGCCTAGGTCTGCACCTAGTAGCTAGAGCATTAGGGACTGTTCTGTGTTGCTGTGGGCTTGCTTTTATCATATTGCAGGGACTCTGATATCCTTGTGTTAAATACATCAAAATCATTAAGTAATTTACATTAAAACAGTCTTAATTTTGCATCATTTGTAACTCCTTTCACTGCTGTGGAAAACTAACTGAATTCTGGTTTGTATCCTGGTACATCCACACTAATTAACTAGAGATGCAATAAAAAAGAGAGACCTGTGCATAGAGCACATTTTTCATCCAGCAAGTCTATGTCTTTAACAGGATTTTACTGTACTATTGTAAATGTTGCTACTAGTGCATCTTTGCATGTTCCTTTCACTTCCTCTCTGAGTACATACTGTTCTTGTGTGTGCAACTTGAAGTGTAACTTAACAACCTTGTTTCTAAGAGAAGATGCGTGTCAGAAATCTCACTGCCAGGGAGTGCCAGCTACAAACCTTCCTAGAGACAAATTAAAAATAATATGATATTGATAATTTTAAAAGACTGGGCTCCAGATATGACACTTCAAAGGACAGAGGTGTGTCTGGAAAATAAAATTCACAAGCAGATCATGGAAAATAGTGCTCCTGAGAAAAACCTGAAAATAGCAGGTCATCCTCAAGGTGCTGTCTGTGGAAGGTCACACCATTTAACAATTAACTTTTTTCCTGTTAATTTCAACTGGTTATGAACCTGCATGGACTGCCTGCAGTTTTTCACTATACACACATACCTTCATTAAACACTTTCTGAACTGTTGCAATTACACATACACCGGGGTTTCTGTGTCCTGTAACAATGGCTTGAAAACAATGAAAAATTAATTTAAAAAATATTTTGGGAGCCATTTTATGTCTGGGTTTATATGGAGAAAATAACTCACAGCTTTATTGCTGAACTGCAGCTGGTGTGCTATTTTAGGTAAAATCTTAACCTCCCACCTGAAAAGCAGCAAAGAATCAGTATGGCTGTGGCATCTAAGAAAGAACTATAGAAAGGATGGGAAGTTTACACAGGAAGGTAATTGAATGATTTTGAAGTACCCACCAAACAGTAAATTTTTAAAAAATCACATTACAAATTCCATTATCTGTTGTGCTGAATATTTTGAATGCTTTGTTACTGCAAATGGCATGCTTAGGAAACAGACTCAGTGTATCCACAGTATCTTCTCTCCTATGTTTGATGAGATGTAAACATTTCATGCGATTATGCCATCAAATGCATCCAGACAGCCCAGGAACTAACACATACACAAAGACTGTGCATGTGCTTCAATGGTTTGTTGTGAAGCAGAGCTGAATTAATTTTTTGGGGGCTTCTGGGTACAAAAAACATTTGGGCCTCCCACCCCTTAGGAGCCCAGGGGTGCTAGAACCAAGAGAATTGGGGAACCATGCCTCTCTACTTTTTAACATAGGCCCAGTAGCCTTGAGCAGGTGCAGAGTGGCAGTGGCAGGGGCTGTGCTTTGTGGTCGAGGAACTGATAAAGCGATCAGCTCCTCCTGCCACGAAGTGCAACCTTGGTGTCAGTGGCCTGTCTCTTTCTTGTGGAGGGCCTGAGGTGGGACTTTAGGCCCCCCTCGCCATGGGGTCTCACACCTTGCTTTTCCTCTTCCTCTTGAAGTCCCATCCTGAATTTGCTGGGAGCTGGAGGTGGCTGTGGTAAGAAGTGTCCAGAGAATCCAGGCCGCTGTGGGGACAGGGAGCCCCACATCCTTCACTTACCCTGGGCAGTGTGCCCTGGGAGACTGGGAAGTGAACCTGGGCTGGACTTTGGCAGTTCAAACCCTGCCCATCTCAGGTGCTCAGGTAGAGGGTCTGAAGCTTCCAGCTCCCTGGGTGGCTCTTACCACGGCCCAGATCTGGCTGGACCAGGAGCTATGGTCTCAGGGGTAAGAGGAGGAGTGGGACCACATTTCTGACACCAGTACTCCTCCACTTCTACACAGGATCACAAAATGGATTTGGCTGCGGCCCATACATTAATTCACCACTGCTTTGAAGCTACCAGTAATCAAGGAGAGGTTCCAATTTAAATGAGGAAACCAAGAAAAGTGAAAGCTTCACAGTTTATGGCTGTCTAAACAGTGTGAATCTGATCATATATTAAAGGACACCTTTTGGAACATGCCAGTTTCCAATCTATGTATTAGAAAGCAAAGCAGTATAGCATTGTCTAGTGGTGTAATCTGGCCTCGTGTCCCACGGCTACTGAAATCACAGTTTCTACGGAAATTGGTGCAAGGAGACTCTGAAGGGCTGAATAAATGTGCAAAACTGCATAAGAACCTGGAATTTCCAAGCAAAATGTCCAGTTTTTCAAGAATGGTACCACAGTGGATCATTCAGAAGTGAAGTGCTAGTGTAAAGATGTTGTATGCCAGCAATATGTTAAAAAGTTAGGTAGAATGTGTCTGTAACCAGAAGAAATGACTACTAGAAAGACTGATACTGGAAAATGAGTAAGTGGGGAAGTAGCTAATTAGGGAAGAAAAGCAGCTAGTATTCCATGGGCCTCAGGCGAGAAATTAGGTTGTATTTGATCACTGATGTTCACATGACTTTTGTTGACTACAAAGGACAGCCACTTCAGATACAGTTGCAGTATCATTTGTAGCAGATGTGATGTATCATAGCTTAAATTTATCAGAATTGTGCTGGGCACAGGCATGGGGAAATTAATTAGGGTTCAGTCTGGAGACTAGGCATCATGGTGGAATTCCAAGGCTTGAATTGCTATAAACATTAACAGTGAGAAACTATACATGTTGTGCTGGGCTTGAAAGGTCCCAGGATACATAACTGGTCAGAAACTCCATGATGGTGAGAAGTGAAAAAAGTCTAACTGCAGTGTGGCAGAAACATGCTTCTGTTCTCAATAACTGGACAGAATGAAAGTCATCACTGTAAACTATTAACTCAGCCAGCCAGCCAGCCAGCCCAAAAGTTGAAAGGGGACGATAATACCACAGACTGCCAGACCAAAGGTCTAAGCAGATCTGGAATATCAGTTAAAGCCTGAGTTCTGAGATCAGTCATGCATAATAAATTAGCATTTCTTGACTAGTGAAAAAGAATGGCACCATCCAAATATTTGGAAATTTCAAAGTGACTATAAATCCCATGCTGCATCCAGAACAATAACACTTCCTTGTATTGAAATCTCTTTCCTGCCTTGGTCGAGAGACAAATGTTTATCAAAACTAAATTATTCCAATACCGGTGAAGGAAAAACAATTCAAGCATGGCTAACAGTAATGACGCATAAAGGGTTGTACTGGGCGCAATGTTTATCGTCTGAGAGAACATCAACAACAGTCTTGTTCCAAGAGCCTAAGGATCAGAGGTGAAATCGTGGTCTCATTAAGTTAATGGGAACTTTGCCATTTAATTCAATGGGGCCAGAATTTCACTACAGATTTTGAATGGATTGTCAGGAGTACAGTGCATGCAAAGTGACTGGACAAAAAGCAAATGTCAGTCATCATAGCTCCATTGACTTAAGTGGAACAATACCAATTTACACCAGGTGGAGATCTGGCTCTGATTGAAAAAATTCTACTCCACTTCCTTCTGTGTGCATGCAGACAGGAAACAGAGCTCTGAGACTGTATACTTAATGAGAAATTCTATTCACAGTACACAGAATAGTAAACATTTTGGAGCAGAGGCTTTTTGTTATATGTCTATGTACAATGCTTAGCACTATGGGACCAGAATCCTTAATGAGGGAGTCTAAGAACTACCACTATAATTAATTAAACAGTAATGAGCATATGTAATTAAGCATATATATGAGAAGCACATTTTAAAACCCCTGTAATTCAATCAACTCTCAATGGATTTCTAGTGGACCAGCAAGAGACGCACCTGCCACTGTAGATGATCTCCCTGCCTAATTTCACATTCCTACTACCTTAACTGAGGTAATACTGCTGTTCAAATAAATGTTGCAAAACATTTTTCACCATGGCCAAAGTGTAAATTTTTTCAAACTGAGATCTGAATCAATTATCCTTGTCCAACTATTTTCTATTAAAAAGTGTTTTCTTGCCAAGAACAAAGATAGAACATTTCAGTCTGAAAGGGAAACATAGGTGGAGTTTATAGGCATTTGAAAAATGCCCATTAGAATGCAAGTTTTAATGCAGTCTAAACTATTGACATTACAAGAGCTCAGTCCTGAAAGAAAAACTTCCAAATAAACTGTGCTGATTCTTTTTCAGACAGTAGGGTGTATACTGCAAGATGTTGAGCATTGATCCAGGAAAGCACTGGCTTAACTTTAAACACACAAATGGACCCCCTGACTATATCACTGTCTTCTGATGCCCCAGAAAGTTCAAAAGACTTAGGGTACTTAAGTACTACATATGTGAATAAGCCACTGTTTTTTCCCCAGAATGTTTCTTTTTCAGAGCCACCATCATCTTCAATGTTAATAAGTGATCTTCTGTCATCAGCTTACACCAGTGGCAGTCCTAGTGAATATGGGCTCTGGGGCAAAAGTTGAGGATGGGGCCCTCTCTTGACTTTTGCTTCCCCCAGCCTTGTGGGGTCCCTGCCTCCTCCCCTCAGGCTGTGCTGTCAGTACCCCCTGCCCCTCCTCCTGGCCTCAACTTCAGCTTCCACAGCTTTCCCATTATGGCCCCTGCCACTCTGCAAGGCTGGCAGCCAGCATGGCCACATCATTGCCTTCCTCACACAGCCCCCTCACCCTCAGTCCTCACTGGGGTCCTGCCCCCTTCCTGTGCACTTTGCCAATGCCCTTTCTACTACCCCCCCCCACCTTGGATATCATGCAATGAGAGCTAAAAGACCTTTTGATTACAGTTATTATAGCTGTAGCTGACTAATTGAAATGATATTTGTTAGTCACAACACCAAGTTTTGGGTCAGAATTCACAGGACTTGAGTACAGTAGTCTACACTTATTTTCTAGTTTATACATTTTGTTAATTGGGGGAGAAATATGACTAGGGCTGGTATTTTGGTGGCTTGGTATGGTATAAGGTGTGCACTTTTAATGGCCAGATTTTGAAAGCTGAGTACATAGCAGATGCAAGCACACTTAATTTTGTGTGCAGTTACCACAATGGTAAATGCAACATGAATAATTAAGTACACAAACAGCCAGTTGGGTGCATGACAGACCATTTGCAACTGCTGCTGAATTGCAGTAATTGTTCATTCAAATTAAATATGTTCAATTGTTTCATCAGATCTTTTCTGAAAATCAAACCATATTTTACCTTAAAATCTACCTTAAATTTGTGGCAGCCAACTTTAACTATGTAAAGAAATAATTGCATAAAACCAGAGGTCTCTTGCTCATATGCATCTGGCATGTTACTTTTATTTATTTCAGTTTCTACATAAGTTTGGGAGCTCACACATTTTAACTACACACACATATGTACCATAGAACATTGTGTGTGCACCCCTCAGTGCTAGTCACACAAGCAGTGCGGTTTGCATGCCCCTTGGCTCTGACCCTGTTCATCCATATGCAATGCTGTGCCCTCAGTGGTACTTAACGCTACTTGATTCTTGTTATATACACATGCATTCTCTGCTCCTCAGTTCCATTTTCCATGCATGCATTCTCTGCCCCTTACATCTACTGTGTCACAGCCAGCCAGCCAGCCAGCCTCTCTCCTCAGCTGCCTCTTCCCTGTCTCTCTCCCTGCCACAAGACACTAGATTGCTCAGTGATGAACTCTTTTCTGCTCTTGGACAGCTTCAATGGACAGCCATGTGATTTAAAAACTCCAGTTACCACAGGAGCCTGCAGTAAGTGGTAGTGGTGGGGGGTAACAGAAGGAAGAGTGGAGCAAAAAGATGGGGAAAAAAGAGCTTTCCTTCTGTTTTGGCATGGTCTGTAGGAATATAGCTAGTTAAACAGAGGCTTCCAATCTCATTTGAGATTGATTTGGAGGCCACTGGGGGACTGGCAAGCTGGAACCTAAAAGTACCTTTCCTTTCTTTCCCAGCACAGTGGTAGCTTCCATTCAGAAGTCTCTCGGATTCACACACTGGGTGGCTGCTGAGCCCGGCAGATAACGGTGAAGGGAATACTTAGGTGCTCTCTGATTCATAGCAGGGCTCTTTATTTTAATTTGGTTCCAGTGTTTTCCTCTCTGCTTTTCTCTCTTTTTCCTGCATGGAAGGACAAGGACGATGGATGGATTCTTGGTAGGATGGATCATTCTCCTGTGGATAACAGGTAAGGGTTTGCCTACCATGAAGATGAATAACTTTTTCAATTCCATGCCTGCCTCTTGTGACTTTTTCTGCAACCAGTGTCCAAAAGTCTTTGGTGATGTGGTGCAGTGGTGAGGGGAGGATTATGTCTTGTGATGTGAGTGAAAGGCATGCAGAGAAATGCAAGGGTGAATGTCTGTGTGTCTCAGTTAGCAAAGTCTGGTGTGTTGTTTATCAGGGTCATAGAAGTTAGAGGCAGGAATGCACTGTTGCCAGGGCAGGAGCATTCCCTGTATACATTACCCCCCCCCCCCCCCGCGCCCTCCAGCCTTCTCCCTCTAACTTCAACATGGAGTTTGAATGCAGCTCGGTTTTGGCTGTTGGAGGGAGGAGAACAAACCTGGAGAACTGGGGCACTCACCTCCTCCTGGGAGGAAGTAGAATCATGATGGAGACCCCACTGGCATTTGGCGGGTAGTTTGCATGTTTTGGTGAAAATCCAAGGTTTGGGAGGTACCTGGGAGGCCTGCAGGAGGACAAATAAAGGTGAGACTGATCTGGCAATATCTGTGGGGAGAAGGCCTGTGATATCCCAAATGCCTCACTATATGCACCCAAAAGATGGTGTTCATAGCGATTTGGAGATTAAAGGTTAGATTGTGGTCCTAACACTGAAATGGTGCATAAGTAATGAGTCAGGACAGCAGCTCTCTACCTTCCATGTGGTGGGCCAGGGGGATGTTGCATTCTTCCTGCTTTCTGCCCCGGGGGCATCAATTGCTCCTCACTTCCTCCTGTTCAGGTACCATCATGCCTTCCCTTTCTGCTTCTCCTGGTGTGGCATCACCTTCTCCCCCCCAAGGCTGAGGGATGGCATTATTCTCTTTCTGATTCTGTTGCATTCCTCTCCCTATCTCACTTTGGCTGGAAGGGTCAGGGAGGTTGCTCCCTACCAGACAGTGTCAGACTGAGAAATTGGTAAGTCTGGATGGGACTAGAGCAATGCTCAGGTGGCTTTAGTCCTGGGGTGCTGAGGAGAGTGCCTGTCTGAATCATTGGTAACTGGGATGGCCAAGAATTGGAGTTTTTGTGTGTGTGGGGATCAAAAAAGGGGACACTGGACTTTGGAGGAAACAGTGTGAATCCTGAGAAGCATGTTGTCCTTGGCTGCCGTGCCAGAGGGATAGTACAAGGAGCTTTTGCTGCCCAACTCACACGCTTATGCTAGGACCGGGAACAATTATAGGAATTGCTCCCTTCCGGTGCTGCTAGAAGCACACACGTCCAAAGGAGAGTTAAGGAGAAAGGCGATGTCTACCCTCTGCACTGGCTCACAGAGACGCCCAGGCATGGTGTGGGGACCACCCACAGATGGGGCAGCCCACAGGCTTCCCCTTTAGGAAGGGACCACAGCAGCCCAAGTGCTCTCCCAAATTCATGTGGGATGTGTGGCTCCTGCCTGCCCTCCTCTGGGCAGTGCTTAATTGCCACAATGTAGCCTACATTCAACAAGTGGGAAAAAGGAATCTGAGAAGAAAGGAGGAGAGCAGGCTTGGGAATTGGCAAGGAGTGAAGCAGACCAAAAAAAAGACTGAAAATAGGCCTAGGACTGAAGGCAAGTTAGAGAATGAAAGGAGAAGATAGGAACACTCATGAGACTAACACAGGGCTTGACAACCTGAAGGATAACAAGAGGCATTTATAAAAATTCCTTCAATAACCAAGGGTTTTGAGAACTGCAATAGGTGTAGCCTCCTCATGGGGGGAGCTGGGTCAGAGCATCTGCTGGCAGGGTCCTCTGGCGAGTGGTGGGGAGCTTGGCACCTTGAGCAGACCCTAGGATCCCCTGATGGCAGGGTAGGGCCTGGAGCCAGGAGCCGGCAGTCTGCAGGGTCCTCCAGTGATGGTGGAGCCCTGAGCCGCAAGGGGGCAGCCAAAGAGCCAGAGGTTGCAGATTCCTGGACTAACAGAACAGTCACACAAAGCATGGACGAATAGTAGCTCCTTGTTCATCACAGGTAGGAGGTGCTGCCTCCAGAGCAGTAGAGGAAGGGTACCACAGGCATCTGACCTAATAAGGGAAACTGCAGTGGAAAGAAAGAAAAAGGGTTGAGAGAAAGAAAGAGAGGAGTTACAATTTTTAATTTAAAATGCTTCAAGGTGGTGTCTTTTTTCAAAGGATTTCCCATTAAAGGGCCTTCAGACTTCCCACTCTTTCTGCCCAGATTCAGGATTCAAAACAACAAAACCAGCCTATCCTTATAGCACCTCTCTCCCCTCCACTCATCCTCCTCCCTGCTCTTTCATTCTGAGTCACTTCAGTGCCAGTGCTTCCTACAGCTCCCTACCACGTCTCTGTTACCTCAGCTGGGGCTTAGGCAGTTCCAACCCTCCACCTCCTCTCTGGCTGCTGCTGTAGTTTAACATTTCAATACGTGGGTTTAGAGCTCCTGCACTTCCAGAATTACCTACTGAATACTACACTAGTGCCTGCTTACAACAGACTACTGCCTGCATCAGGCCCTGTTTAAAGGAGGGTTCCAATCTGATGGTTAACAACATGGTATTAAATCCTCCCAGCCCCCTCCATCTAAAAGAGCCCCCTATGTGGACATGAATTGCTGGCTAACACCATGGAATTGGTACACTTCCCCTTTCCATAGCACCTGCAGCTCAAGGTATCTCAGCTGCTATCCTTGATATTTCTTCCTTCTTCCTCCTCCTGTTCCAGACATTTCCAATCATCTAACACTGGGCAATTGACAAATCCCTTTTTTAAAGGAGTCTTTCAAGAGCACTGACAGTCATTTGGAGCATGTGCGACTGGTGTGGTGGAAGAGTTACTACTACCGCAGTAAGCATCTGACAAAGTGGGATTTCTCCCACAAAAGCTCATGTGATAAATAACTTTGTTAGTCTTTAAGTGCCAGCTTGTTTTACTGCAATAAGATGGCCTTTCCAGCTTATCTGATGCTTGATTTTCAAGGAGATGACTATGTGTTACCGAATGGGGCTGACTGCCAGCAGACAAAGGGCTTAAAACAAGCAACAGGTTAGCAGTTGCTGAGTGTGCTGATAGGTGCAAGGACATCCTTTGTTACAGAGCTGGATTCTGTGAATGAGTTCAGTATCAGCTTTATTCCCTCCTTCCCTTCCATCCACCATCTCCTAGTGCTTGTGCAGGTCCTGTGCGTCTCTTCACAGCAGGGTTGTGTGGGAGAGTGGATGTGGGAGAGAGACTGACGGATAAACATGGATTCAGGCTTTAATTCTCTCCAGTGGCCAAGCAGAGGAATTAAAGGTTCTTATCAAGGTAAGGAATTCTAATCCAGCCAAATCAGCAAATTCACTCTCTGGAAAAATGGAGTGGGAGTGAGAGACAGAGAGAGAAGAGCAAAAGAAAGAGAGGGTGAGACAGAGAGGAAGCAGAGAGACAAACATAAGAGAGAAACAGATTCTCGCCCCCTCCACTTCCCGCCTCCTTCCTTTAGGTGGGCTGAGAAATTTCAAACCAGTACTCACAGTTCCTTTCCTCTCAGCAGCTAATTCCTCTCTATCCTTTGTTTGTCTTTCATTTTTGGTCTCTGCATTTATCTTTTGTTTGGTTCTGTGCATTGTGATTTCTTACTGCAATTTCAAAAAATCCTACGTCAATTCCAGTGGGTTTGGTTGGCTTTTTCTTTCTCCCACCTGCCTGACAGCTGGTGTTTTAATGATAGCACTGAAAGGATAAAGATCACTTTCTCCTTTATCCTTTTTCTGCAAGCAGCAGTGAGGTTATTCTCACCATCTGGAAGGACAGGTGCAATTTTTTTGAACACTTTGAGCTCATTAGCAAAATTTGGCCCAGGTACTGTAAACCTTCTTGATGTCACTGGGTTATGGAGTTAGAAGCTTGCAGTCATATCTGTTTCTTTTATTTTAAGTGAACTTAGTAGTATGGAAAGGTGCAACCTTATAGACTGACATCCTCCATTTGTCTATAGAACAGGCATAATATGGTCAGTAGCAGAGCAAACTTCCCACACACTGACTCCCAGCCCAGCCCTGGAGGGGCTACATCTGGGAGGATGTCCTAGCTAAGCACCTGATCTTCAGCTCCCTGCAAGATCATTTTGCACTGCTGTCTTTACTCCTTCTGCTTCTCCAACCCCAGCTGACTGGGTGTGCCAGGGCCCCTTCTGGGTGAGCAAGGACCAAAAGGTGGCAGAGGTGGAGATCAGTGTGTTCTACTAGTCCCTGGTCAGTGGACTGGCCCTATGGGAACTGCTCCGGCTGCTGTAATTAGAGCAGCCCTATAGCCAGTTTTGCCTTCCCCCATTCAGCCATGCCAAGCATGAGCTAGGTGCAGCTGGGTACTGGACTGTATGCAATATTTTCTTATCTGTTATTCCCAATGGGTTGCACTTGAGTGGTGCTAGAATTGGTGGAAGTACTAGTGCACTGAAGAGCTCAGTCATAACAACAGTTGCAGATGACCTATTCAGTTCTAGAGCTCTTGGTTGGGACTGACATTTAGTAATGATTCTGAGAGTGGTTTCTGGTTGCCAATACTGTATTTAAAAATAAGGGACTTTTCTTAGCAACTCCACCTCAACCCTCCTCTTGATATTATTAACGTTATAATGATTATTAGTATTAACAATAATAATAATTGGTACTCACCAATGTTCACCAGAGGTATTTCTTGCTCAGTGCCCAGCAACTTCCAATCTTGTTGTACAAAGGTGAAAAAAATAAGGGAACAGTGTGATGGTGGACTGAGACCACATACCAGATGCCAGCAAACAACTTTGAGAGGGTAAAGACATCTGGTCAGTAATTGGATGAGTGGTATTTGATCTGATGACCAAAATTGTGTTTAATATTTTACTTGAATATATACTGATGGGTTTGGAGACTATAACAATGGGGCAGCAGTGTGAAGCTCCCAGTAGTGAAGGGTAGATTATTGATGAGAAGGTGACCCTGGTGGACCCTGACTCTTGTAAAAGCTCTGGGATAATCCCCATCATTGCAGGGATTTTTCAAGCTGATGTTGGCTTGTAACTCTTAAGTCATGGCACATCCAGGGAGTCACGTCCGAGTGAATGAGGAAGATCCAGAAAAAGACCAGTGGCTACTGCCATTTGTCAGGCTGGAGAATCCAGATTAGATTCTAGGACAAGTGTTTTTGTACTGGAGTTCCATGTCCTGAGGCTCATGATTTACATAGTTTGTAAATAGTTGTGTTTTCTTTCTTTTTCCTGTGACCTTAGTGGTGATTTGGCTGTGGCTCTTGCTTTGACCATGGAATAGATACAGCAGCAATGCATGCTTCCCCACACTGCTGCACCCCTGTATCTCAAATCTGCTCTGAAGGTTACCTCTAGAGCTGTATTTTTCAGTCTGTATGACCTATTCAAATGTTGGTCTCTTGGTAACTAACGAGGTTGACACATTGCCTGTAATAAGAACATGAGTCCATTGGGAAGAGGACTAAGGCAGTAATTCACTTCTCTATAAGTCACTTACCAGTCATCAGATAGTAATTACTTTTGGTGGGTACTTAACTAGACTAGATTTAAACCAGCAACCAAGTGATGACCTCTATTGCCATGAATGCCAGGGTTGCATAAGTTTCGGTGGTGCACTAGCCAGGGCTCTGGGCCCATGTCATGTGGGAGAGAAGTGGGGAGTGCCACCATGCTGTGCCGTTTGGGACCAGGTCTCCTCTCCTGAGTTTGTTGGTGGGGAGGGAAGCAGAACAGGCAGCTGTGTTCTGCATCTCCACAGACCCCCAACATCACAGAAATATTGGTGGAGCCAGGCCCACCATCCTTAGTGTTGGGGGATGCTGGGCACCACAGGCCTATACAACTCCACAGCCTACATCCATATCACATTTCAGATCCCATTAGCTATGTGCTCATGGTCTCTCACCTTTACTCATAAATTTTTAAGTCCAGACAGGACCATTATGCTCATCAAGTCTGACCTTCTTCACCTTGCAGGTCACAAACTTAACACCCACTCTGGTTATTAGGGTGATCAGATAGAAAGTGTGAAAAAAGTATGTGTGAGGGGCAATAGGTGCCTATATAAGACAAAGGCCTGAATCTTCAGACTGTCCCTATAAAATCAAGATATGTGGTTACCCTACTGGAAGTAGACCCATAACTTCTAAGTGAGCTACTTAAGTCCTCAAATCATGATTTAAAGACTTCAAGTCACAGAGAATCTACCGTTTACTCTAGTTCACAACAGTAAATGACCCATGCCCCAGACTGAAGAGAAAGGTGATCCCCTAGCCCCCCTGAGTCCGAGGAAAATTCTCCCTGACCCCAAATACAGCAGTCAGTTAGACCCTGGACACATTGGTGAGTTACCTGAGAGAATTTTCTGTGGTAATTTAGAGCCTTTACCCTCTATTGTCCCATCTCAAGTCATTGAATATATTTACTAATAGCAGTCATGAGCCATTGCAGGTAATCTTATTATACCATTTCCTCCATTAATTCATCAAACAGTCTTGAAACAGGTTAGGCTTTTGCCCTCTAGTACTCCATTTGCAAGGCTGTTGTAGATCTTCACTCCCCTGAAGATTAGAAACCATCATCTAAATTCAAGCCTGAACTTATTGATGGCCAGTTTATTATATTCATTTGTTCTTGTACCAACATTGACCTTTCACTTAAATAACTCCCCTTCTTCCATGGTGTTTGTTCCTCTGATGTATTTGTAGAGAGCCATCATATCTCCTCTCAACCTTCATTCCATTGGACTAAACAAGTCAAGCTCCGTAAGTCTCTTCTTATCAGGTAGAGTCTCCAATCCTCTGATCATCCTAGTAGCCCTTCTGTGCACCTGTTCCAGTTTGAGTTCATCTTTCTTAAATATGGGAGACCAAAGCTGCACACTATTTCAGATGAGGTCTCATTAGTGGCTTGTATAATGGTATTAATGCTTTCCTGTATCTACTGCAAATACCTCCTAATGTATCCTAAGACCCCATTAGCCTTTTCTACAGTTCATAATCATTCTGTGATTTGCCAATACATGAAGGTCTTTCTCCCCCTCTTTTGGTTTGAAGTGTTAAGTCCTTGGCTTACAGAAAAAAATTGTTGGTTCTTAAGTGTATGATCTTGTACTTGTTAAATTTCATCCATTTCTACTACTGCCGTTTTAATGGTCATTCCAATCTTCTCGTACAATAGAATCATGGGATCATTCTGATTCTCCTCTGTGTTGACAATACCTCCCAACTTTATGCAATAAGCAAATTTTATTAGCATGCTCCCACTTTTAGTGCCAAGTTCAGTAATGACAATGTTAAATAAGATTGGTCCCAAGATGGGTCTTCGAGGAACTCTACTAGTAACCTTCCCAGCCTGACAGTTCACCTTTCAGTATGACCCATTGTAGCCTTCCCTTCAACCAGTTCTTTAACCACTTTTGATTCTTCTATTCATCTCCAATTTAGCTAATATTTCCCATGTGGAATGACTTCAAATGCTTTATTAAAATCCAGCTATTTCAAAAAAGGAATTCAGGTTGTCTGGATCTATCTACATTTTGAGATACCATGTCGTACGTAGTCAGAATTAGTGTTTAACTCTATGTCCTTAATCACACTTGAATTCAAAATTTGTTCTAAGACCATGCATACAGATGAGATCAAACTAACAGGTCTGTGGGTTCCCTGTTCACTTATCCCCCCTTTCTTAAAGACGGGTACTATATTAAGATATGACAGGTTCCTTAATAATCCTTGCTATTTAGCTTACCATTTCATGCGCCAATTCTTTTAATATTTTTAGATGGAGATTATCCTGGTCCCCTGATTTGAGCTCATTAAGCTATTTTGGTTTGGCTTCCACCTTAGATGTGGTAATGTACTTCAATATCCTTGTTATCCTTAGCCATCATCCAACTGCCTCCAAACCCCTCAACTTCAGATGCTACGTTGTTCTTGCTGAACATCATTCTTAGATACTGAATCTGAGAATATATCAAAAAGCAAGTTAATAAGAAAAGAGTTGATAGAAGGGAAGATGCCATATTGCTCATCCCTATGCTTCCCAAACATTGTGTGATAGAAACAATGTAATGTCACACACATTCCCTCTGTTTTCCCTTACGTGGGCATTCACATGTGAGTGTGGATGGCAGTTGTCAGAGGTGAGTCTGCTAAAGCTCTGCTAAATCCTTTAGTAAAGCAGTCCATGACTTACCCAAGTCCTTAATCTCATTAACAGGAAAGTGGGCTGTGCAGGGAAGTGAGGTTACCATGTACAGTTCACTGAAAGTAACTGTTTTCTAAGCAAAGATCTATTTCACAAGGGGAAGATTAAAATACCCACCATAGTGCAGAGTCACCGTTTTATCAGCTGAGCTATAGCAACATGATGGGTCATCTGGTCAGCTAAATTTCATAGACATGTTGGGTGCAGATAGTGTGGAGTCATGCATATTACTTCCTGTGCAGTCGAGTTACACAGCATGAGGATGAAGAAGAGCTTTGAGATTGGGAAATGGAGCCTTTAATCAGCAGTCGTCAGGTCAAATCAGCAAGTGTCAAATTCAACCTGACACAGAAGTTTTTGCTATTTGTTATCTCATGTTTTGGTGTCCAATGTGAATTATGCTGTGGGTATCTGTCCCAGTATCTAGTGGGGCAAAATCTATATTCTGCAAAAATAATAGGTTTCTTTGTTGCAATCTCTGCAGGGTTCATTGACTGAAGTGGTTCTCTACCCTGGGCCAGGCTAACTTCTTCAAAAAGAAAAAGACAGCATTAGGCCAAGACTTTCCATTCCTCATTCTCCTTTGCTTCTGCTCAAATTCTGAGATGTATGCTTATTTCCTGCTTCTAAACCTTCAAGTTGCTGCCGTGGCTGTATCCCTTCACACCTACTGTGTTTCTGGCCAACTCTCCCTTATATTTTAACTCATCTTTCTTTGCTTCATTGTCTTGTCTTCTACCTTCAAGCATACTCGTTTCCCCTCTCTTAAAGAAGCCTCCATTCAAATTTCCTTCTATAGCTACAACCCTAGCTCCCATCTTCCAGACCCCGGAGTACCCTTGGTGACTTCATTCTTCTCCATATATCTCCTTAATCTCTTACACCCTAGCTCCTACCCTCTTCATTTGATTAAATATACCTTTACTGGGGTCAGTGAAGACTACCTTCCAGTTAAATTTAACCCTACTATCTCTCAGATCTTATTTCCTCCTATTCCTGTTATACTTCATGTGCTTATCACAATGCTTCTCCATCCTTTTCCCCCAAGTCTTGGCATTAGCTTTTCTCCCAAGCTGCCTCTTGTGCCTGGAACACTCTCCCTGTTCCTCAGCCATTCACTTTCTCTTTCAAATCCTTTTTACAACCTGCCTTTTCATTCAGTCCTCCCCCCCCCCCCTTTTTTTTTTTTTTTTCTTATAAGTAACAACACCCTTATCCTCCTGCTCCTGAAGTATTGTCTTGTCTCTTTGGGCTGGTCAACACTAGAAAGTTTTGCCACTTTATATTAGTAAAGTTAAAATAGCAACCTTCCCCAACCCTGTTAGTCAGGATATATTTATACCAGTATAAAGTACATAAAGTGGTATAGTTCATTGCAGCTGAAGAAATAAGACATCTGAAAATCAGTATAGCTGCCTCTACACTGGGGTTTTTACCAGAATAACTGTCTACACTAGAGCTGGAGGCATAAATTACAGCTCAAGAAAATACGTCTCACAGGCTCTGATTGAGCTAGCGTACTGAAAACAAAGTATTGCTGATGCAGCAGCGCGGTGGTGGCCAGTAATGGCCCGAAGTACATACTTGTGGTCGGACATAATCACAGTCAGAGTGGTTAGCTCCTCTAGCTGCTTGTGCAGCAGTGGCTACACTCAGGGCTGGATTAACAGGCTCAGGGGCCCTGAGCTTCTTCCACCACAGGGTCCCACCTGGGGCCCCACCATGAGAGTCAGACCTCTTCCTCTGGTCACTGGGGAGGCCCTGGGGGGTGGGATCAGAGGGTACTCCCACCCTGGCCAGTCTGCCCTGAAGAGGGGGAGCATGGTGTGGTGAGCCAGTGTTCCCTCTAATTTTTCATAGGCTGTGTGCACAAAAAAATTCTTCGTGTGCACTAATATAAGCACTATTGAATTTTTTTTGTGCACACTATTTTGTTGCGTGCAGGGTTTCATAACCTGTGTGTGCGCACACATGTGCGCAGCTTAGAGGGAACAGTGGTGGCCCCTGATGCAGTCCCCCAGGGTCGTGGGCCCTGGAGATCTACACCGGGCAGGAGCGGAGACTGGGCCTGGCCTGCCCTAACCTGCCCCACCCCTGGAGGCAGACTAGCTGGCCTAGGGTGTAGTGGGAGCACAGTCTGGCTTCTGGCTCCAGGGCCCGTCTCCGCCCCCTCCCCACGGCACCTGCAGGGCAGAAGCACTCTCAGCACACCTGCCCTGCCAGTATTGAGCAGGTAGAGTGTGCTGGATTATCCTAGAGGTTCTAGGGGCTGGAGTCTGGGGACTCCCTTTCAGTCAGGGCCCAGGGCTTCAGCCCCTATAAACCCCTGCGGTAATCCCACCCTGGCTACACTTCTGCTTGTTGTGGGCTAGCTCAGTGCAAGTATGCCTTCTTGAGCTGGAATTTACACCTTCCAACTCCAGGGTAGATATATTCTAGGTCAGCAGAAATAAAAGCATGCCCTTAACTGATCTAGATAAAATGGTTTAACTGTAGACCAGCCCTTCTCCTGTTCATTTTAATTAGAGTGCATTAGTAGGGGATATATAACCCTTACCCATGCTTGTAAAGAGCCATGTATATTAATAGGACTGTGTTGATGCTTTTATAAACAAAAACTCCTAGAAGTGGTCCTTGCAGTGCAGAAGAGGCTTATGTGTGGAAAGCTTGCACAGTGTGCGCTGCTCCTTTTGTGAGGGATAAATAGAGCACCTCACTCTGGGGCTGTCAACTGACACCTTTCACCAGTACTCAAGCTCATCTTAAAACTACAGAAAAAGAAGGATGCATCAGCACCACACGTATAATTCACTCCCATGCTTCTACTCTGAGGTCCAGTATGTCAGGATGGATATGCAGCTCTCCTGTCTGCTGGAAGATAAGTCAAATGTTAAATGGTGAAGTGTATCTATTTCCATGGAACGTAAAAGCTAAAGAAGTCTGGCAACTATCTTGTGCTCCTCCTACATGGAGAGAATTTCCTTAATGCTCAAACTGCATGCCAGTTCCAGCAAAAGTTGTGTGATCTGGACTCACACCTGTTGTGTTTCTTGACTCAGTACTGATGTGGAACTATGGTAATGCATATTACCAGTAGCCAGATTCTGTTGAGAGTTATGTTGGGAGTTTATTGGGTAACTCCATTGAAATTACTCTAGGTGTGCGCTGATGTGAGTGAAATCAGAATCTGGCCCACTGACTGAATGTCTTTAGAGTTTGGAGATTTTTGTTTATGAAGTGCTTAGTCCTTTACAAATGTCTAATATATCCTCTCCTCATACAGTTTTTAAATATCAAAACTAAACTTACCCAATCCTGTTGTTCACTCATACTTGGATCTTCCTCACCTGATGGACAGAAACTGCTTGTAAATTCACCTACAATAATAAAAGAAGCTTTCCAGCTCTATCCACATCCTAGTGCTGTTATTATTTGCATAATTTGTAGTGCCTAGGAACCCCAGCTGTGGATGAGGACCCCCTATTGCACTAGGCATCGTAGAAACACAGAACAAGAATACTATCCCTGCCCCAAAGATGTCACATTTGACCATTGAGCCACATTCTAGTGATCTTAGTTTGCAAGAAGGATAACCACTCCTACTTGCTGTACATTCTTGTTACCATACTTTCATGGAAATTCCACTGAGCACCTAAAATCTGATGGTCATTGTAAGTCTATGTGAATATAAGAATGACACTACTGTGAAGCATCTAACCTCATCCATACCCAAAGCATGTTGTCTATACCATGCTGGGGGATGACACCAATGTTTTTGTTTTGTAGCTGTGGCCGAGGGATTGCAGGTTACAGTGCCTGACAAGAAGAAAATTGCTATGCTGTTTCAGCCTGCCCTACTTCGCTGCCACTTTTCTACTTCCTCCAGCCAGCCAGCTGTGGTGCAATGGAGGTTTAAATCCTACTGCCAGGACCGCACGGGAGAAGCTTTAGGTCTGGCCACCTCAGGGATACAAGCAGTGAGCAAAAGGAACTTGGAATGGGATCCCTACCTGGACTGTGTGGACAGCAGAAGGACGGTCCGCGTCATAGCTTCCAAACAGGGATCCGCGGTCACAATAGGGGACTTCTATAAGGAAAGAGATGTCACCATTGTCCATGGTAATGCCCCCTTCCTGTTTTACAATCATTTAGACTCATTCCTTGGCAACTGTGTATACAGAAGACTGGTGAGAATTGTTTTGTGAACTCCTTCTGGGGCAGGGGTATTTATTATTAGATGCATAATTCTAGCACCTAGGACCCCCAGTCAGGGAGCATGGCCTGCTGGTACAAGTGAGCTCTTATACAATGGACCCTACCACTAAATGTGACCCAAAGAGGGGAGTTCAAACTCATTCCTCCTGGGCTTTCAACCTGGTTCACCAAGGGCTCCAACCCAGACCTCAAGAGGTCACTCTCCCCTGGGTCAATGGTGTGTTCTATTCCCATGTTCATTTAGTTCTGGGCTTCTCCACATGAGCCCCTCAGTTGGCCCAAACCCTGGCTTGAAGGCACCAGCTTTTCCTGTGGCAGAGATGGGGAGTTGAGTCTTCATGGCTGGGCCTCTCCCCCTTGTATTGGGACTCCACTCACCACACTGTACCTCTTGGGAATTAACTTTGCAGATCAGCATGCCCTCTTCCAGCAGTGCCTTACATGCTGTCATTTCTAATCCTGGATGTATGTCACTCAAAGGACCATGGCAACCTTCTCATGAAACAGATGTCATAATCTGTCCCCGCCTTTCTCAGGGCCTGCAGTCTACCCCCCAGCCAGTTCCTTAGTGGGAACTGTAGTCATTGGTCCTGCCACTTCCCCAGTGAGAAGAATCAACCTCTTTCCCCAATTCCAGATCATTGCCCAGGGACCCTGTACATTTTCCTGGCTGCTTCCTTGCAGCCCCAGCACCTTCTTCCCCCTTACTTCAAGGTTGTAGCATGCTCATACTTACAACCAGTCAGGAGCACCTCTCACTCCCCTGTGCCTACCCAGCATGCTAGCATCCTTCTGCCTGCTAAGCACCTAGTCCTCCCTTTTTGAGCTCCAAGAAGTAACTGACACTGCTCTGTTTTTCCACTCTTCTTATATGGGCCTGCCAGGTCTTGACTGGCAGCCTGTGTGTGATTGAATGCCACCTGCACACCTCCCTAGTCTGCTTTTAACCCTTTATATCCCAGCATGGGGCAGATGCCTCATCTTTCTAGCTTTTTGAACAGACTACCTTTCCTCCTGCCCTTCCAACATAAAGGAGTAATTCTACAATTCATGTTCCTTCACTCTGGATTTTACCACCTACTCCAATATAGACCTGAACCTACTCCTGCCTTGGGTGGGATAAAAAGAAGAGGTTTAATTTGTGTGAAGTCAGCTGGGGGAAGGCTGAGATTTCACTCAGTCTTTGTGTGGAGGATGTGAGACCAGGCCTCCTCAATATATGTCATCCCCTCTAATTCAACAACTGAGCTAGCTGGCAGGGATTACTAGCCCCTTGCTCCCTTGTGTGGAGGAAACACACTCACCTGTGGAGGGGAAGGAATATTTTACTTTGCTTCATTGTGATGCTCTTGATAGAGTTGATCTGTTCCAGAGGAAGTAGCATGTAAGGCCTCTCAGCCAGCAGGAGGACTGTCAAGACACAGAGCCACAGCCAGCAGGGAGGGCAAAAGGAAGGGGATTTGGTAGTTTTTCCAAAGGTTCTGTCCTCTGCCTTACACTATCTTTGTGGACCTTGCCTGTGGAGTTACTCCAACTCCCCATTCAATACTAGAACTTACTGAACAACCTCAGTTTTCAGAGAACTGGGCTTGTACTCTGTTAGGATCCAATCCCATTTTTATCTGGAATTAATGGGGTGTTGAACTGGTCACTTAATGTACAGCTGAAGGGCTGACCTTTCACATGATACCAGCTAGGGATTTAATTCCAGAGCAAAACCACCAAGAGAACAAAAATCTATTCCCATTGGTGACAGCTCCAAGGGGTTTGAACTTGGAGCTGGAGTCAATGTTCTTAACCCTTTGCTTCTTGAGTGGATTGGGGGGATGTCCACACCCTCTGCATTTTTTTTTTTTTCAGATGCAGACCTCCAGATTGGGAAGCTGATGTGGGGAGACAGTGGGCTCTATTACTGTCTCATCATCACCCCCGACGACTTGGAGGGCGAGAATGAGGGATCAATGGAGCTGCTGGTTCTGGGTGAGGCACTTTCTCAGTTTGCTTGTTCCCTAGCAGAAGGAGGCTGTGCACCATCTCCCTCTGTGTATATCTGTGTAATATATTGTAAGTGCAGCATATACATATTACATTTCCTGGGTCTGACTCTCCCTTGCCATTGGGCAGTCATTTGCATCTGGGGAAACTGAGTGTCAAACACTGACAACCAGAATAGGAATGTTTCACACCTGCATTGCTCTCACTTGACACATGTGAAGTAACATGTAAGATGCAGGACACTGGAGAATCAGGCCCCTTGCTTAAGGTTTAAACTGATAAAATTCCAGAAAATCATAAAATCTGAGACTGGATCTTTTAAAAATACACACTAAATAGATCCCAGATGAACTGTTTTTGCTGCACTGATATCTGCGATGTGGGCAGGTAGCGCAGAACATTCTCCCAGATTCACTGAAGGCTCATCCCTGAAAAGGTATTGAGAGGGCACTAGTTTTTGCAATAAGGGTTTGTCTACCTGGGAGATTTTTTCCAGTTGTACCACTATAATTATGCCAATATAGTCTAATGACTGTAGTTATATTGGCATGCTTCCTCAAGTGGCTACACTTATTCTGGAATAAAAATGGCCTTTTCTGGTTTAATATATACTAAACTCAAAAAAGGCCCCTGTAGCTTATTGGTCTGATAGCCTCTGGTTGGGGAGTGGCTCTAAGGTTCTTTCTGGGCCAATGGTTCTACAGCAGGCTCCAGCTACGGATATCAATCATCTGAATTTCACTCTGGACAGTCTCCATTGGCTGGTTTGTCCCCTAGACTCTAGAGGGGCATAACAGAGTCCAGGCCACTCTTTGGTCTGTGCCAAGATATACTCCCCACTGGGCCACTTCTGCAAGTGGAACAACGGGCCTGTTCTCTTGTTAGTTTCCAAATCCCAAAGATGGGGGGAGAGACCTGGATCACTGCTTCCAGAGTGGTGTTAACAGTGCTGTAGCCACTCTTGTCTCAGCTCCAGGCACCAGTCTCACTTGCTGATGCAGCCTGTAGCTCCTTCTTCTGGCCCACAGTGTCCTTTTTAAATTGTCCTTTCACCTGAAGTGTGGCCTACAGCTGCTGAGGGATGGGGGTCTCTCCACCCCATTTACTTCCCTAACCCTTGCCCTAGTTCAGTAAACTCCATGATAGCCACTCTTGTACTTTAATAAGAATGTCCACATGAGGGTTTATACCAAAAAACTCTCATGCCCTACCTTACGCTGGTATAACTTCCTGTGCAGACAAATCCTTAGTCAACTAAAACAATATTTTAAACATCAGCCAAAACCAACTTTTTCCTCTTAAAGCATGAGCCATAATTTGCCTTAAATTAACCACCTGGAAATCAGAAGTTAAAACCTGACATCATAAGAGTGGCAGGTGACAAGGGCATGGTCCCTTTGGAGAAACATATGGACAGATAACTTGTGCAGAGGCTATACATATTATGTGTTCTAGGTCAGATGAGCATTTAGACCACATCTAAACAGAGGAGAACAGTGCAGCAAGCAGTGGTGCTGGTGGAAGAACACTCAGCCAAAGTGGAAGATAAACATAGTAATGTATTTTTATGCACTGTCAGAACACATCCACAGCCATGCTGTGGGCCAAGGGAAGTCAGTATTAACCACTTGTATATCTCTATCCAGTTTCATGGCACTATCATGCACCATGTGCTATAAACAAGCCTGAACCTTGGCTCTGACCCCTCTGAGCTTTAGTTTGTTCTGAATCCACGTTCTGATCTACTTGTCAGTGTAGCTCCATTTCTGGCAGGTACTAGTCACAGGCCTTGTCACGTTATGCCAGTATAGCTATTGCTATGTGGTGACAGGCTACTTAATTGCACCTCATCTCATCCAGGGCTCCTAAATGGCCACTACATCTCAGTATCATAATAAATAATAATCCATATAATTAAAAATATCCAGCTCTTCTGTAGCACTTTTCATCAGTAAATTTCAAGGCCCTTTGACAAAGAGGTCGAGTATCATTATTCCCATTTTCCCATGAGGAAATTGAGGCACAGAGTGGGGTAGTGACTCGCCCAAGGTCACACAGCAGTACAGTGGCAAAGCCTAGAATAAAATTCAGTCCCCTAAATCCAAATCCAGTAGTCTATCCAGTAGATTACACAGATTCTTAGATACCATGGTGAGGCAATGTGCTCATAATAACAGGAGCCTAGATAAATGGATGCTGTTCTAAATCTTTAGATCTTTATATAAGAAAGTATATGGGGGAAATAAGCTTTGGCCTGCTTTATGTTCTGCCTGCCTGTTGGGAGTGCCTCTATGCCCTAGGCTGGTGGTATTGTTCCACAGCAAAAGTCAAGCACCGCTTTGCCTTGTGGCTATAGTTCCCAAGTGGGTAGGGGAATCTAGGTCCAGCTTACTCCTTTGGGTTCTGAATCAGTGTCCTTCAAAGCAGTAGGCCATATGCATGGCCTATGGGCTGGTACTCTTATGTGCCACTGGATCACTTCGTATCCATTTCCTGTGCCTCTCTTGTTGTCACAGTTCTGTCTTGGGATTCCTCCTCCTGGCTTTCTCCAGGTTTGTCTCTGGGAATCCTTCTCCCGGTGACAGCAAGTAGCTGCCACAGTAGCTGAGCTTCCAAAAGCATACTTAGGAGGCCCAGTCCTGGCAATTTTTCAGCAGAAGGCTGTTGCACCCAAATTCTCTCCTCCTTGGTCTGCACAGACTGAGCTGAGAAGCCAACTCCCTTTTGAATGCTCCAGCCACTGGGAGCATGCCCAAAAGAGGCAAGGGGGGGACTTATTGGATCCAGAGCAGCTCCTTAACTCCTGCTTTAGCAATGCAGAGCTGATACATCCTGTCACACTGCCCTAGTCCTATGTGCTTTTACTGGGTGAGAACTTGCAACTCAGGCTACATTACCTTGACCACATCTGTTTTTCTATTTGTACAGCCTGTTTTGTTAGTTGCAGTTTGTCTATGCTTAGGATTTGCACATCAGGAGAGTCCACTTCTATGAGTTCACCAAGAACATAAGAACTATCTTGTCAGGGGTATACTTTGCTCTACTTCACAGGCTGGTTGGAGCAACTTGCATCCATTTCCTCTCCTAGTTGTTGCTGGTTGCTCGTCAGATGGAATGATCAAGTTTGTTATGTACATGCACCAGGGACATCCCAGTTCCCCTTCCTTCTCCCTGTCTCCTTATCCTTCCGGCTCTCCTTATTCTTTTCTCTCCTTATTCTCTCTCTCTCTCTCTCTCTCTCAACAGTGATGACTGAACACAAGACAATACCCTTTGATGCAGGAGATAGGTAGCCAGTGATAAAGAAATATCATTATTTAATATTTTGGGACTTCCTACAGTATTCTGATTCTATCCCATTTCTCTTCTGGATATTAGTGAATTGCAAGGACAGAATAAATATAAAAGATTTAAGAACTTCTGCAGTCCTAGGGGATGCACAATGAGACGTTTTTGTTTTCTTTTGCTGTTCAGATGAAAAGCTAGTTTCCTACTGGGAGCAGCTGAAACAATAAAGGGATAATGTTTGAAAGAGTTTGAATTTCCCATCATGTGCAATATCCACTCCCTATTGACGGTTCCTTTTAAAATGCACTGGACTTTGCTTCTTTTGGGGATCACTGTGTCTTCTAAATATTGGCTGGAAGTTGTGAGAGAAGGTAGAGTTCTACCCCTTTATCATAGAAATCAATGTAATAAAATTATTATTATGTATAAAACTTTTCATCTGAGGACTCTCAAAGCTCTTTATCCAGGTTATTAAATATGATCCTATTTTACGGGTGGGGAAACTTGGGCACAGATAAGTTATGTTGATGGACTCTCAGTGATACAGTGAGTTTCTGGAAGAGACAGGAGCAGAGTCCAGGAATCCTAATTACCAGTCTGGTGCTGTAACTAACTGATGACTTCTTTTATTCTCTGTTCAATTTGTCAGGTCAATTAGCACAACGTGAACTATACAATTGTCAGATATTATTTTATTAATGAATCTCAAAGTCTTGACTTTTCCCATCGTTACTCTTTAAATTAATTAGCATAATTGGTATTGGTTTTCTTAATCCCATGTTAGTTAGTGAGCATTTAAAGGTGATAAACTAAAATGGTTGCCCCCCAATTTCTTCAGTCATGCCCCTTCTTACCCAATCTGCACCCTTCTTCTCCCTCCCCTGGAAGCCACAGTTAGGAGCCAGAGCCAGGAGCAGGGGCATAGCCATGGCTGGGGGCCGGGGTCAGGGTTGGAGGCCAGGAATGGATCCTAAGTCATGGCTGGGGGCCTTGGCTGGAGCCAGTGGCAGGAGTCAGGGGCTGGAGCTCACATCTGAGACCCACAGTCAGAGCTGGGGACCATGGCTGGAACTGCAGCCTGGAGACAAGGGCTCAGGGGCTGGGAGCCAAGGCCACAGCAAGAGCCACAAGAAGGAGTGGCAGTGGGGCCATAGCAGAGATGGGGACAAAGTGTGGCTGGATGGGCTTCCTCCCTGCCCCCTGTGTGGACTGGCCTGGGTCCCACTGCACCCCCCTGAACATTTCTCCTTGCCCCTCCAGGCAGCATGTGATAGTTTGGGGACCTCTGAACTAAAAACATGGTAACATTCACTCCTGCAATCTGTACTGGTATGTAGCTGTTTTACCTCAATCCCTTACTCTTGGGCCCTGACTTACCCTGCTTTGCTGTGTGAACCGCCCATTCCTGTGTTGGTGCACGTCCAGCCTTCTGCAAGTAATTGGTCCAACCTAGTGAATGAGTGCTTGTGGTTAGTTGCTCATGGGACTGACACAGGTAAACATCCCCCAGTCCCAGATGCAACCCTGGGAACTGCCATCTTACGGGGTTCAGTTCTGTACGTTGAACCTGCAAGCTCATTACCTTAGCCTGTCAATTTATCAAGTAAATTGATATGCACCAGCTCTATCATTCCACGTGAAGTCTCTACGCACACTCAATCCACATGGAAAACTGAGAGTCCTGTGGTACCTTAAGCTACACCTACACTAGCAAATTAGTGCATACTAAGCAAGTTTAGTCCAGACTAATTTGAACCAGCTGAGTTCAGCTGGTTAGTCTGAACTAACTGCTTAGTTCAAACTAGCCAGCACAATGTAGACATGGTAGTTTGGACTAGCGGTTAGTTAGAACTAAACTGCATTTTTTAGTTTGAACTAGCCATGGCTTTTTAGTTAGAACTAAAAAAAAAAAAAAAAAAAAAAGCGATTTAGTTTGAACTAAGATTTTAGGCGTAGACATAGCCTTCAAGACTATCAAATTTCTTTGGGTATAAGTTTTTGTGGGTTGCAATCCACTTCATCAGATGCATCTGATGAAGTGGGTTGCAGCCCACAAAAACTTATACCAAAAATTTTGTTAGTTTTTAAGGTGCCACAGGACTCTCATTTTGCTGTATATAGGCTCACATGGGTACCCCTTTGGAATTCAATCCACATGCACTACTTTAGATAAAACAGGCAACCAAACAAGTAAGTCTATTGTTTACAGTAAGATTTTAACTGATTATTATAAGCCCCCCCCAAAAGAATTGAAGTTTGATCACAATTAATTAAAAGATAAATCTTATCCTAAACCTAACAACACTTCAGTGACCTTTCAGTCTGTGATGTTAGCTTATCCCCCAAAGGCTGGCTGAGGTGACTCCTTTTTAACCAGGCTTCCCCATGTGGTTACAGTGACCTTGATGTTGCTTGGTAGATGGATTATAAGGGAGAACTGTAAAGACAAAGATGCCTCTGCATTTAACAAGTTTCCTTGTCACCACCTGAGGTCAGGTGATCAGCCATGTTCTGCAATGAGCATGAGTTCCATCCCTTAAGCCAAATGAGCATTATGCTCAGGCCATACCATTGTTCCTATATTCATGCCTTTGCAAGGCGTGAACCCTTGCTCAGCTTTCTGTTTGCCTGGATTTATTCAAGCCATGAAACAGACATATGGGAACATCACATAACAGGATTCCATAGCTACATGTGTAGGACACTGGAGGAAACATACTATCATAACAATAATGTTCAGTAGGTTGTAAGCATTCCAAAAACACTTAAAATGATATACTTTGCATTAGACATACATAGTTACACTATCAGGGTGAACATGAATGATACACAAATCACACTATAAGGATATACATGGAGCACAGTGTGTCACACCTGTCAAAATTAATAAAATATCAAATCAATGACAGGGAGATGTAGCTGTAGATCTACACACCTACTTGTATGCATACACACACTGCAATAATAATACCTACCTACTAATGTTCCCTCTAAGCTGATGATGCAACTGAGCAAGTTCCCTGTCGGTTCTCCGGCCCCCACGGGACCCCTTCCCCCCTGCCCGCTGGCTTCCCAAGTGCATCCATAACTTGCTAGGGGAACGTGTCTATTTCAGTACAACCACTGTTAGGCATTATGGTGGGACTCAAACTGGAGGGGCTGTATATTTCCAAGTCATAAGTGTGCAATTATATTTCAGTAAAGAAATCCTAGGTTGCAATCACAGTATTGTTCATTTTTTAACAATGCATACCAGTTGCATCCATTTTGTTTAAGGAAACAACTTAGTCCTGTAAATAAGCATTGATGCTATAACTAAGCTATTCCTCAGTATAACAGCTCTTCTCCAGGAGTGTTCTAGTACATATCCCTTTAAAAAATAGTTTGACATTTTCACTTCTGTACTGGACACTTCGCAAAATAAAACTTAAGCCTTGACCTACCTGGCTTAAGGAAGCAGAGTAAGAAATTTTCAGTATTGCACATTTTCACTCAGACAACCTGTATGGCTGTGCATTTTTATTTATTTATTTTAGACTGGTAGACATTTTTCAAACAAAAATAACGTTTGGCTGTTTTCAAATGCAATTTTTCAAATGAAAGCTTGCCAACATTTTTCATAAATTATTGCGTCTTTCTTCAGAAAGCAAATGTTATGTTTGTTTTTTAATATAATGAAAACCATGAATATTTACTGAAAATTCATATAGCTCAGCTGAGGGGTGAGAGAATCCCATTGAGATGCAAGGATGAACATTGGCCTTCCCCGGCCACCAGAGCAGCCACACCACAAGCTGCTGCTTTTGCCCAGAGTATACTTAGGGCAGGAGATTTAAAAACTCCCAGCATAGTGCAGCTCCCTGCTGGCTGGAAGACTGTGTCTTCTGGCTGGGTAGAGGCCACGGCAGCCAGCAGTGTTACCTGCATGGATGAGTGATGGGGGCTGTGCACCTGTGTGTCCACGCAGCCTACAGGGAACATTGCTACCTACCTGTCTAATGTATTTTGCAAGTCAATGCATGTTGTTGGAGGTGTGTGCGTGTGCTAATAAGGCAGTTCTTAGTCAATAAAGTGGTTTATTTTTACCTATATAAGCATCGCCAGGTTTAGTCTCTTCTGCCCCAAGAGAGATTGAGCCCACATCACTTCTATAATCCAAGGATGGGAGAGTTCATGGCAGAAAATTGCCCTAACAGGATGACAGCTGTAGCATTTCACTTTATTTCATTGTAAAATTGCCAATAACATCCCAGTCTGCTTGTCACACAGCAGTTGGCAGATGTGTTAGTCTCACTGGCATGCACAGGAAACTAGGGGCTCAGCATTCACCCCAGGAAGGCCCACAAACATCTTTATAACTATAACTTCTTACCCAGGACGAGGACAAGACAAAGATGACCAATTTGCCCTCCCATCTCTTGAGGGTCATGGTGCCAGGAGAGGGCACCAAGGGTTAGGATCCTGCTAAACTCCTCCATAGATCCTTCTGCTGTGCACCCATGCAGCACTGTTGCCTCTCACTTGAAAAACTCTGTCCAACTCCTCCTTGTTACTTATTTCATGCCATTTAGAAATGCTACTTGTTGCCAAGGATTTTTCCCCCTTTCCTTCTTATTTGCCAGCCCCAGCCACACGCTACTAACAAAGGAGAATGGCATGGCCTCAGCTACTCAGGTTTCCTTGGCAACAGCCTCCTTGGAGGTCTTTGTTGCCTGCTAAAGCTTTGATCTCCAAGTACCGCTGCCACTGTTTCTCCTTTGGATTGACAAACAGAAAAGAGGGATGGGGAAAAAAAGAAAAGTTTACTGCTAGCCAAGGGAGCAAGGGGGAGCTCATTACAAGGCCACACTCTCCCAATAAATCTCCCAGCAGTTGCCTTGGAAGAACCTCCAATTTATGAGAGCCACGCTTTCTCTGATGTGCCTAGTAGGTCAGTTGCCAAGTGCCAGGGCCCTTGGACTGTAACACAAGTTGACAAGAATAGCATGTTTGTCCACTACTAGAGAGAGCATAGATTTCTGTGCCTCTACTGCCCCCACATTGAGGTACTGCTGCTGGGCGGACCACAGCTTCTTCAACTCCCTAAAAGGAAATGTATTTCTGCTTATTTCCATCCCTGATTCCACCTGCTCTTCAGTGTACTTATCCTTGAGTCTCCTCACTATTTTCTCCAGCTCACTTCTATTTTTTTTTACCCTCTTTTGTGTAGTCCCCATTTCATTCTCCTATTTGTCTCCTCTGGCTTCAGGTCATACCTCACCTGACTTCATACTTTTCTCCTTCCGGTTGTATTGTCTGCCCTCTGCCTGCATGTTAAGTGGTTATGGCCTTTTGTTTTCTCTCTCTCTCTACTCCTCCCAGTTTTAAGACTTCTCCCTCCTTCCCTTTTACTTCAGCATCTCCTAGATCTGCTCTGCTTTCTCTTGGCTTATCCCTCTTTCCAATTTTCCTTTCCCTCCCCAGTCCCTCTCCACCAGAGCCTTGCCACATGGGTAAACAGCTTTCTCCCACTTGGTGATGGCCCTGGCTGTGCTTGTGCCACCACTCTAGTCTTTGCGGCATTTCAGCTGCGCTGAGTGGCCATCACTTCTGCTTGCGACTGAGAGGCAGCAGGTGCATGTTGTGGGAACAATGGAGTAGCAGCTGCTGGAGTTGCTTGTGTGGAAAGCTTAATCAGTGGTGCGGCAGGAATGGAGACAGTGACAACTCGTCCCAGATTTTTATTGAAAGAGGGACAAACTCCTACTTTGAATGAAACCATCTGGGGCAATCCTGGAAAACTGGGCCATCTAGTCTCCCTCACATAGCAGCGTCTGCTGGGATTCACTGATGAGTGCTAGCATAAGAAATTACAATCTTTGTGACTATAGCGGCATTTACAGAATAGACATTGAAACTAGACAGCCATTTCAATCCATTTATCAAAGAGCCTGCCCACAGGCTGTTTCCCAGGACAGGCCAAGCAATAATAAATAGTCAGCAAAGATGAATGACCTCTTATCAGGGTATTTTAATACATTGTTTTCTCTTTGACGGTTCCTTTCTTGCCTCTCCTCTCCCTCTTACAAGCTTACTTTTTAAAAAATGAGTTTGGTGCCAATAAAAGGAGTCAGAATGACTTGGAGTACTGGCGTCTATTCACAGGCTGTGAGCATCCTCTTTGCTGACTTCTGCAAGACTGACCACCCCGTGTGGGGGTCAGAGGGGAGTTCAGCTTTGGGGCTTATTCTGTCCTTGGCTTTTCTACTGAGACTTTAAGGCCTCAGAGTAAACAGGCAGCTAGTCCCAAATTTGGTGGCTAGCCTGGATCTGAATCAAGCTAAATTTAGAAGTGAAAGAATCTTATACCTCATTCCCTACACCCTTGAGCCATCTAATCCTTCCCTTTCACTGTATATTTTTGCTTCACTTGTTGCTCATCACTGTGGGAGGAAAGTTGGCCTTCAATTAACAAGCATTCATGACAAGCCTGTGCACTACCTCCCCCAGCCGTTGCTGTGGTAACTGCTGGTATGAGCAAGAGCGGCTGGGTCAGCCGTAGTGTTTCTCTACAGCCTAGCCTACTTAACAGCCTTTATTAAAAGTGAAAAACAGAGGGGAGGGTCTGTGAAGAGGGGAAAGTTACATGGCACCGAAGGGATGGTTTATCAGTGAATTAACTCATCTGGGGGAAAGAATCAAAGTGCTGAAAGCTGGTCGAGGCATAGTCATTCAGTGAATTTTTTGTATTGTTTTCTGGGAGCCAGCTGGGCTATTCAAGTCAAGGATTTAGGTTAGATGTGGCGTCTACTCTGGGTTTCACTGGATTGGCCTCTCCTGAGCGGGCTTTGTGAATTCCTTCCTTCACAGACTGAATCCCTCACACAGAGAGGGAGGAGTGGTGAGAAAGCCATGAGTGCAGAGACAATGCAGAACCTGCTGATGCAAAGGCGGGAATTTTGCTGAGTTCTCGAGTCCAGCTTTACTTGCCCTTCTGGCTTGGTGGAGAGATCCACTTTCTCCTCCTGAATCCAGACACATCACATGGTGCTTATTGAAGGGGTCTGACTGAGTAAACTGTTACACACAGCAGCATTGGTTCTAATATTTACCTCCCCCCACACGTCACATCTTACAGCTGAGATTTTCTTAGAACATTTTTGTAACCAGAAAGTACCTGTCCATAAAACTCAGCACTACTACAGGGAGCACAAGCTTTAGGACAGGGGTCTCAAACTCGCGGCCTGAGCACCGCATGCAGCCCCTAAAGTTATTTCTTGCGGCTCGCAATGACACTATCGCTATTAATATTTGCAATATTGTTGTATGAAAAGGTTTTAGTGGTGCAGCCCTCAGGCTAATGTACTAGTCCTCATGCAGCCCTCATGGTGATTTGAGTTTGAAGCCCCTCCCAGCGCCGTAACTAGTCATTTCAGCGTCCAGGGCGTCTTCTGCTTGGAATGTGCCCTTACAATGATTGGTGTCTGGTGCGAGCAGCGCAGAATGTGCCCTTTGATACAGCGGCCCAATGCAGCTGCTCTGGGGCGCCCGGGGAAAAGCCCCATTCACCCCACCCTGGTTATGGCCCTGCCCCCTGCTTTAGGATAAGCTACAAATGAGAGGAACTACACTGTGAGATGGAGTTATCTAGACCAATCCCTAGCTCCCAACTGGGGTATCATCTTCTTAGTTCTCATATCATAGTCTCACCCCTAACCTGGGCTATTTTGCCATCTGCTTTCCTCTGATGTCACTGCAAGGAACATGTATAATCTGCCTGCATGCAGAATAAACAGGAAGCACACATGCTTTCTGCAGCCATGCATTGTCAATGTGTGATTGTGTCTACAAATACTTCCTGCATACATCTTGGTCTTGTGCATAAATAAGGCATGGATCTGACATGAATGTGGAGCATGTGTGAGAACAGCATACTTGTGCTGGAAAGTGTACATTTGGTATGTATTTGTAGAGCAGGGGTCTCAAACTCAAATCACTGTGAGGGCCGCATGAGGACTAGTAGAGCGCCACAGGAGGACTAGTACGTTAGCCCAAGGGCCGCATTACTGTAACCTTTTCACACAAAAATATTGGTAACAGTAATAGTGTCATTGCAGGCCACAGGAAATAGGTTTAAGGGCTGCATGCGGCCCGTGGGTCATGTGTTTGAGACCCCGAGTGTAGAGCATGCTTGCGATGTGCAAGAGTTACGTGGCACGTATCTGGTACATATGATGCATGGTCACATCTTGTGTGCATGACACAGACATATGTGCATGATGACTGAGAATAATCGGGATATCTGGTACTTCCAGGGAATGGACTACCTGGATTCCATGAAACTTTGTGGACACAAAGATGAAAAGGTTGCCATTGAATGATGGATAGGAGCCTGTTGTAAAGTAATAAACAAGGAGCACTTTATCTGAAGGATCAGCTTTACATCTGCTAAGGCTCTGAGAGCTCTTTGTGACTGATGGCTTTACAGTGACTACCAGAACAGCTTTAATGAGTTGCAATGGGTTGCAAAGCACTGCCTGAATTTAAAGTATCCCTCATGGCTCCAGCAGCCATTTGTGTTGATTTTTGGTCTCCATAGATGCTTTGCTGAAACAGTGAAAAAGTGGAGAGTGAGATTCCTTTTGATTTTAATATGCTTCAGGGACAGACTAAAAGCCAAGGAGTTTTGGTGCAATTAATCACTGGGTTTGAGCTCTGTTCAGTGCAGAACATGGGGGTATGTGTTAAAGGTGACTTCATACCATCTTAGCACTGACTTATGCTTGCCTCCTTTACTTTCCATCCCTCATATGTGTCTGTTCAGACTGCAAACTCTTCTCCTTCCTGCAAGTCTGTAAATAACCTAGCAAACTGCTGGTGCTATATAAAAATACACACAACACAGATGCACAGAGGGCATGCTGCACAGATGCCTAAAGTATACTTTATCTACATTCAGGACAGGTTCTGTGCATTAGCAACATTTCAGGCATGCAGTTCCAAAACAGATAGGTACTAGGCTAGCCTTGGGTCTTGGGTTTTGTTTGTCCCATTCACTGTAAATTGAAATGGAAAAAGTAAGGAGTCCAGTGAGTTTTACTGAAATCCTTTCCTGATCAGTTTGCTTCACTCGGATATTGGTGCCACACCTCACAGCATCTGCAGCTTTCATAGACATACCTTCACCTCCATAGTCATGCTTTAGGAGGGGGTGATTGGGGACAGGGCAGAGGTAAAAGGGGGCAGAAGATTGGAGGGAAGACAGGGTCGGGCTGGCTGGGGGGGGGGCATGGCGGGGCAGGATCAAGCCAAGGAGGGGGTGACTGTGAGAGCGGGGGGCAGGATCGGACCACTGGAGGACAGGATTGGGCCTGCACGGGGGGGGCGCACAGTGTGCAACATTTGTTGCTCAGCTGCCTTTGGGCCTTAGAGGGAACACTGGCCACAGGACTCCTTGCTTCTTTTGATCAACTTATCTAGATATTTGCCTGCTTTTACAACAGGCTACATAAAAAGCACTAGCAAAGTCAGTGCAAACTAGAATTTCATACAGTGAGTTGTTTATAATGCTGTGCATACTAACACTGAAATATAAGTACAATATTTATATTACAATGATTTATTTTATAATTACATGCTAAAAATGAGAAAGTAGACAATGTTTCAGTAATAGTGTGCTGTGACACTTTTGTCTTCTTATGTCTGATTTTGTAAGCAAATAGTTTTTAAGTGAGGCAGAGCCGTAAGTAGGCCAGAGTGAATGGGGAAAACCCTGGGCGGGGAATTTTAGAGGGTGGAGGGGCTGGATCCGGCTTCCTGCAGCAGCTGGGGATGGATCTGGATCTGTTCCCAGCTGCCACAGGGAGCCAGCTCCATTCACTGGGCCCCCTAAAATTCTGCCACCAGCAGTGGCAGCAATCCAGATCGGCCCCCCCCCCCCCCCCATGGCTTGCTGGTGGTGGCAGAAGCTTTCCCGCTTGTCCGGTGGCAGCTGGGGATGGATCCAGATTCCCCCGGCCTGCCGGCAGTGGTGGAAAGCTTCTGCTGCTGCTGGCAGGCTGCAGGGATCCAGATCCATCCCCATCTGCTGCCAGACAAGCAGGGAAGCTTCTGCCACACTGGCAAGCCGTGTAGGGGGTGGAGGGAGTTGATCCAGATTGCCCCTGGCAGCGGAAGCTTCCCAGCTGATCTGGAAACAGCTGGGGATGGATCCGGATCCCTGCAGCCTGCCAGCGGTGTCAGAAGCTTTCCATCACTGGAGGCCTAGGGAAGCTGGATCCATTCCCAGCTGCCACCAGATGAGCTGGGAAGCTTCCACTGCCACCGACAAGCCATGGGGGGGGGTTGATCCGGATTGCTGCTGGTGGAATTTTAGGGGCCTCAGGGGACAGATCTGGCTCCCCGTGGCAGCTGGGAATGGATCCAGATTCATCCCCAGCTGCTGTGAGAAGCCAGATCCATCCCCTTGCCCTCTAAAATCCGGCACCAGGATTGGGCTGTGGGCTGGATCAGGGCCGGGGGGGGGGGTAATGTCTAGGGTCCTTGCCCCAGGCACCAAAATTAATAGTTATGGCTCTGAAGTGAGGTGAAACTTGGGGGTTACTCAAGAAAAATCAGACTCTTGAAAAGGGTACTGTGTGTTAAAAGATTGGGAGCCACTGCTTTAGGGCATCTCTTGTGAACCTATCTCTGTAGCTTCACTGTCTCATATGGAAAAGCATCACAGGCACATGTCCTGTATGCATTTGGCTTATCTGGATAGGGCACTTGAGTGATGACTTTTCTAATCCAGCCAGCTATAGTTTTTTGCAGTCTCTCTCTCTTTTTAATCCCAGTAATATGATTATAAATTAAATCACTCAGGCTCCCAAATGAGTCTATTTGAGTGTGAGTGAGCATGTCTCTGTGTGGTATGCATGAGTGTAAAACAGTGCTATGGAGGGATCACCTCCTAATGTTGCTGAACTGACCTCCTTGCAATCCTCCACTTAGATCAGAGAGGCTCCATTCCTGATTCTTACCCCAGCTCAGTTGGTCAAATCAAGGCCAGAGAAATTCAGAGACAGCCACCAGGCATTGAGCAAGCCAGGCCAATTACTGTGGTGGTAATGAAATCCCTGAACCACGCAGCTGACTTCACAGAATGTATGTGAGTTGACCCTGTAATGAGGACGGGGACTGAAAGCTAAGGTAGGGGCTGGGAGTGTGTTTTTCCTGCAGTAACCTCTCTCCCTGTTCTCCTCCTTCTGTCTTTTCTAGGCAGGACAGGGCTGCTTGCTGATCTCTTGCCCAGTTTTGCTGTGGAGATTATGCCAGGTATTCAGTCATTTAACTCTTTATTGACCTACACCTCCTCTTGCCTTGTTTGTCCATCTCTCTGCTGCACTGCACCTTCATTTCCTTCTTACCGTATGCGTCTTCTGTATTCTGTGATGACCTGTTGCTTGTTGGAAGTGCATATTGCATGGAGAAATTTCAACCCTCATGCTGGGGATAGGGATGGGTTGTAATACTGGGATCCAAAAGACAGAATTAGCTGAGACAAATAAAGGTCCTATGAGTATTTATAGGTTTTATATTCAGCTAGATGCCTGCGAGCTCACATATACCACAACTGCAGAACTCCACTGTATCCTTATTGTAGTGTCTTGGCACTCTTTTATGCCTACACAGTATTTGTAGATGCACCCTTGTATGTCGTCAGGAAGTACCCCCCTTCAGTGGCCTAACTTTATACTATGGGATACTATTATGAAAATCAGCCACAGAATGCCACACCTATGTAGCACCCCTCCTAAAGAAGGGGTACTATGTCAAACTATACAGACTATGGGAGCTGTTTTTCTGCGTAGCAAAGCTATATTAGTTGGAGATCATTAGTTAGATAGTTGCACTGGAGACTGAGGACTTCCTGCAAAATTCCTTACTATCCAAACTAATTAGATCTCACTTTTAGGTATTTCCCAGCCCCACGAAGAATCTAGTCGAAGACTGTACATTGGGTAGACTTTCAGAGGGAAGTTCATGAGAAGGCATTCAGTCTGGGTACTTCTGAGATGACTGTACTTTGAGGGCACTGAATCACAGTGTGTCTCTCTCCTGAAGACAGGCTCCTCATGTCCACTTGCATACAAATAAGCAGATCTAAGTACACACAAGGGCAGAATAATCTGTCTCAGGCACTCAAATGGAAAGGAAGGTAAAGACCCCTAAACTCAGCCATGAGACCCAGCAAAGCAATTTAGGAGCTCTTTCAAGAAATATACCCACAAAGCTTGATTCTCCACTTCGTTGGGCCATTTGTCAGCATTTACACCTATGCAAAGTGGATGTTAAACACTACCATATTTGTTAGATAACTTTTTACATGTGCTTTGTAAAAGTTCACATGACTATAACAAGAAGAAGGCAGTGAAGAAACAAGCCCTTACCTTTCAGCCTTCAGGGCTACGAACCCATTACCTCTAGCAGCTGAATAAGCAATTTAACACAGTCAGATGCACGCACAGGTACTAGTGTGTATCGATAGGTTTATTGATTGTGGGGAGTACTAATCAACATAGACATGGTAGTCACAGTAGCCTCAGTGTTTATATGAATGTGATCACACTCAGAACTGCTGTGTGGGGAAATAATGACTGTATCAGGAAAAGGATTATGGAATCACACTTATCTGTATACAGTCCTTGATCTGTATCTGTAATGGATTCAGAAGGGTCTTTTGCTGTTTCCTTATTACTTAAGCAAGACCCTAACTTTGTGTACAGTGAAGACCTCTGTAACTCCAAGGCTCCTGTAACAGTGGCCCTGATTCCAAACATCCACTTGCTAGGGCTGAGTGGATGTCTTGTAACATATAATGTATTTAATGAATCTAGCCTCTTTTCCTATTCCTGAAATGTCTGCAGGTAGATCCTTGTATCCTCACATTGATTTGGTGAGTTTTTTCCACGGGCTTTGTGTGTGTTTGCTTGTTTTTTGTTTTGTTTTGGGTTCTTTTGGAATGGATTGATTGGGAAACACTGATCGCAACAGTTGCTAGAGCTTTTAAATTTGAGCTGTGTTTCGTAGCTGTGATTTGTGGTCTGGGTCATGTCATATTGTTTCTTTTCCTTGACTGGATGAATGTCATTCCCATAAAAGAGATGAGGATTTGGAATAAAGCCACGGGGCCTTTGAGTTTCTTAGTCAGAGGTGGATAAGAGAGATTAGGGAATGTCAGCACATATTCATTTTTTTCCTTTCTGGACCACGACATTCTCTTGAGGCATGAATGGTAGAAAAATATGGCTGCCGTCAATTTTCCTGGCTAGGTGCAGTGCTGAATGTAATGTTTTCCAAGTACATTCACAAGAATAATTGTGTACATGGGCCTAGCAATGAAGGGGCAGGCAGAACCTTGTTTGGCTCATTTAACAAGATATTTATAGTGTGCTTTCTGCCACCATTTGTATAATTAAAAATGGAATGCTGGGACAGAATGTGCACAAACAGGACACAAATACAGCCAGAGAAAGCAAATGTATTTGTAACATGTTTTATGATGTTTGTCTGGCTCTATTTCTAATCCTCCAAGTGGCAGGGCTAGGGTTACCACATACCAAAGCATGGAAAGGAGGACAGGGAAGTATGAAAAGGAGGCCATCAGAGGACACATGGAGAAAATGTAGTATTAACGTAACTGTTATTACCATATGATGTCATGGAAATGGGTAGTGATTAATGAATGCAGTGTTAAAACTGTGCAGTCATGTGTTTTTGAAATTATTTTAAAATAAAAAAAATTACCAAAATATTACTGAAAACTGGATTTTTTTCAGTAAATGAAAGATTTTCCTGACCCTTTCATTAATGTTCATGAGACTAAAAATAGTTAAGAAACTAAATTTGCAAATATAAACTTGAAGAGCACCTAAAAAAGTTTAAAAATGCAGTTAACTTGCCTCTCATTTTCCATTTTGCACAGCAGCCAGTTCAAATGTGCCCCTTTATTTGTTTTACTTAATATATCCCTGTTAATAATTTTATTCACGGTGTATGTTATTTTTCCTTCATTTTATTGGTGTTTACTTTATTTTTTTCCCCAATTTAGCCCTTTTGTAGGGAGCAACAGGCCAAAAATCAAAGTACCCAACACAGGGCTCAAACCCATGACCCTAAAATTAAGAGTCTCTAGCTCTAGCAACTGACCTATAGAAACAGTGTTCTCTACTCCCCCTTGATTTTTCTACAAGTTGTACAGTAGACTCTTAACCTGAGACTCATAGGTTTGAGTCCTGTGTTGAGTGTTCGGGTTTTTTGTTTTGTTTTTTTGTTTTTTTTTTGTTTTGGTTAACATTCTACTCAGAAGTAAAAAGCTGGACAAAATCACCTATTTTTAGAATGCCTGGAGGATGGAGGACATAAAGGTAAAAAGGAGGACATATCCTCCTTTTTGCTGGATGTCTAGTAACACTAGGCAGGGCAGAGTTGGTGCCTCCAATCAATATTCACTCTAAGGCCCTAAGGCAGCACAGCAACTTATGTTGTTCGCTGTGTGGGCCCCCACCATGCGGCCCTGATCCTGCCCCCCCCCCCCGCTCTCCTGGTCACCCCTCTAGTCTGCCCAATCCCACCACCCACACCTCCCCAGCCAGCCCGATCCCGTCTTCCCTCCTACCCTCCGCCCCCTTTCACAGCCAGCTGCCCCTGCCCTGTCTCCGATCGCCCCCACCCCCGCCTGCTTACCTGGCCGCTGGAGTGGCACGGCCTGACCACTGGCTGCTCCTCCAGCCAGAGGAAGCTCTCATTGAGCATGCACAGAGGCTCTGTACATGCTCAGTGAGAGCTTACTCTGAGTTGGAGATTAAAACCTCCCAGCTCGGAGCAGCAGAATCTTCCAGCTGGGCAGGGATTGCAGCTGCCAGCTGTGAGTGGCTGGCAGTGTTCCCTGCGATGGCAGTGGCGGGGCTGCGTGGACTTAGAGGGAACATTGGCCTCCAAACTTTTCATCTCCCAGAACCTCACACCTCTGGCCAGCTAGTGAGAGGGAGCCTGTCTCCCTGTCTTTCACACTGACTCATCCCCTCTGTCTCAGAATTGTGACTGCAGGCCATGGAAACATATCCAAGCTAGTTTTGATCTAGGTAGCTTGCATAACAACAGCAGGAGTATGTACCCTGAGTCCTGGTTGGGCCTGGACAGTTCAGGCTGCCACAGCTTCACTGCTACCTAGTGATTACCTTCTTCAAGCTATCCTAGATGACAAGCTAGTTTGGGTACATCTACACCTGTTGCAGTCACACCTCTGATTGCAATATGGAGAATAGGATGGAGCTGTTGTCTCCTTACTTCTGACCAGGAGAGAGCCTGCATGCTCTTCTCTCCTTACCTGCCCTGGCATGTGTTGTGTCCTTTGACAGTTTGTTCTCATCTGGTTTCTAGAGTGGGTGTTTGTGGGCCTGGTGATCCTGGGGGCTTTCCTGTTTTTTCTCCTGGTTGGGATCTGCTGGTGCCAGTGCTGCCCGCATAGCTGCTGCTGCTACGTCCGCTGCCCTTGCTGCCCGGATTCCTGCTGCTGTCCACGAGCATGTGAGTGATCATCTCCAACAGTGACGAAACTAGAAAGCCTCCTCCCACATCACTTTTGCTTTGTGTGAGAAGATGAAGGAAATCTGCTGCTATTCCAGAATGCTCCTTTGCCTGAAGAGCCTGTTAACTAAGAATGAAGCACCCAACCCAGGAGCGTCGTTGCCCTGGGAAAAGACCCTGGGCCTGGGCCTGGGCCCAGGCTTCACCTCCTGGGCACTGGCTCCATCCCCACCCCCTGGCCCCAATCCAGAGTTGGGGCCCCACGCTCGTACCGCTGCCAGCCCAGCCTCTGAACTCCGGCTGGGCAAGGAGCCAGGCGAGGCAGTGGCTGCCACAGGCAGCTCAGCCTGGATACTAAGCTGGGAGAAGCAGGTGCTGCCGCAGCGAGCCTGATCCCAGATAGCTGGATGGGGATGGGGACGGGAGAGACAAGGGGCATGCCAGTCATTTGAGGTGCTGGTGCTGGGACTCAAGGCACATGCCCCATGTGCCAGGCGCCAGCGATGCCACTGACCCAACCCATAGAGGCGGAATGCTTTGGTAGAAGCTGTATGGGTGGAATGCTCTGAGTTAGTTAAAAAGGTAATTCCCAGAGGTCTCCTGCCGATGAAGAGTTGGCAACTGTGCAGTGCTACTCCTAAAGCATCACATTCCCCATCCCAAAGCTGCCATCCTGTCAGTCATGTATGTCAGAAAGTGCTGTGGCTGCAGAGCAGAGAGCATTCTGGATTGTCTCTCTCACATGTTGCAAAGCAGCTGCTCACTAGAGTTATACAAAACACCTGCAGCAAGGCCAGGTTCCATTGCAAGTCCAAACCACAGGCCATGTTTGCTCAGGTTCATGGTCCTTTTGAATAAGTTGCCTCTTGCGCATTCCATACTGGTCTTCATAGCCCAACACATAAACAAGGAATTAAGTGGAGTCTGGATTTATGTGGTGAATGCCCTCCACTAACTAGGTTTCTCGGGACTTCCACCAAAAAACCCCTTTTAATCTCAGAGAGATCTGCTGGCTCTTGATTTCCGTTCATAACACACAAGGTACTTTCTGCTGAGTAATCACAAAAAACAGATGCAGAAGTGCTGTTGAGGAGCACCTTGGAGGAAATGGCTGGCACTTCACTGCTAATTATGGCTCTCTTTTCAGTGTATGAAGCAGGTAAAGCTGCAAAAGCTGGGTACCCATCTGCTGTCACCTCCATCCCAGGTCCTTACTACATCCCCACTGTTCCTGTAGCTGGCATGCCATCTCCTGCTGTGCTGATGGAGAAGCCGCATCCCCCTCCCCTAGCACCAAGTGATACCAGTGGAGGAAGCCAAAACGGTAATCTGCAGCCTGTCTCTCTTGTCAGAACATTCTGAGTCAGCAGAGACCTCGATGGGCGAGGGCCTGGACATAGAGGGTTAGCTCCCAGAGAGAATGGTGTGATCTAAGCACAGGATTGAGACCCTGAATTTTAATTATGGTTCTGACACTGAAGTCATTACCCTAACTTTCCAATCTGTCAAAAGGGGGTAATGATGATCTTCTGTGGTAAAGAATTCTATAGCTAAGGGCCCTCACCCTGGATGGTCACGAACACACACAAACACACAGAATCTGCCCTTTGACCTAATGCAGAGGACCATGGGCTCAGTTAGCCACAGCTTCCTAGAATGCCATGGTGGAGAGCTCAGGGACATGGAATCTGGCAAAGCCAAGCAGTTCCCGAACTTTCTGCCAGCATGACCTCATTTTTAATGAAGTCTTTCCTGACAGGACCCCAGTCAGCAAGGAAAACACCATTTTGAAGAGCAGTATGTGATCCCCCACATGCTATGACTTTGCACGCACCGTACATGTGAGGTCACAGTGCATGGAGGATGCCATTTTGCTCTACAAAATGGTGACCTCTGCACAGTTCATGCTGTGTAGAGGATGACAGTTCGTAGGGCAAAATGGTGTCCTTTATAAACTGTGACCTTGCATTTCATTGCAAGCAAAATGATGTGTTCCATTGCCGTGACCTCATCTACTGAGAGTGTGACTCCAGCTGGGATCACCACCCACAGTTTGGGAACTGCTGCCATAGGCCTTTGAAAGTTATAAAGAGAAGAAACTTAATTATTAAATTAGATCTTGGATTGAATTGATAGCAAGTTTACAATATTTGTATGGTGTGTCTATCTGACCTACTTCAGTGACCATGGAGAAACAAGTTCCAACAGGGCAGCTGTGTTAGTTTAGTTAAGTAAAACAAACAAGTGGGATTTTCTCCCACAAAAGCTCATGCAATAAATAAATTTGTTAGTCTTTAAGTGCCACACAGAGAAACAGTCACCTCTGGAGAGGAACATAGCAGCTACTTAACAAGACACAGCCACACTACAGAACAGTTTAGGATGAGAAGTGGGGAAAAACACTATTGCCATATGAAACTGCAGGGGAAATTTGGAAAGGAGAAATGTAATAATTAATTATCAAAGACTGCATTTTACCACAACACCACACTGATATGACACCATAGAGCAGGCAATTAGATAGCTTAAGCAGGGAATCAGGCCTTTGAAAAAATCTTCCACCTTTGTTATCAGCATATTAGCTTTTTTTGGAACTACCAAAAAAAATTCATCAGAAGCAGGAAGCCTGCCAAACAATCAGAGAGGCCACAGGGCAATCAAGGTGTTAAAGGAGCATTCAAAGGAAAACAAGCCTGTGACACGGTCCCTCACCAAAGGCTCCTAGGCAAAGTAAGCGGTTATGGGATAAGAGGGAAGATTGTCTCAAGGATCAGTAACGGGTTAAAAGACAGGAGGGGAAGGACAGGACCAAATAACTTTTTACAGTGGAGAGAGGTAGATAGCAGCGTCCCCCAAGGATCTATATTGGGACCAGTGCTGTTAAGCATATACATAAATGCTATGGAAAAAAGGGTAAATGGTCAGGTTGCATACTTTGCAGATGATACAAAATTACTTAAGCTAGTTAAGTCCAAAGTTGATTGTGAAGAATTGCAAAGAGATCTCACAAAACCGGGTGGCTCAGCAAAAAATTAGCTGATGAAATTCAATGTTGATAAATGCAAAGTAATGCACATTGGAAAACATAATTCAAACTATACAAATTAGCAGTTACCACTGAAGAAAGAGATCTTGAAGTCATTGTGGATAGTTCTCTGAAAACATCTGTTTAATGTGCAGCGGCAGCAAAAAAGGAAAAAAGCGCCTAACAGAATGTTAGAAATCATTAGATGGGGTGCATAATAAGACAAAAAATATCATAATGCTACTGCATAATTCCATGGTACTCCACATCTTGATTATAGCATGTAGTTTGGGTCACATTTCAAAAAGGATATATTAAAACGGACAAAGATGCAAAGGGTAACACATGATTAGGGCCTGGAACAGTTGCCATACAAAGAAACATTTAAAAGACTGTGACTGTTCATCTTAATTAAAAAAAAAAAATCAAGGAGGAATATGATAGAAGCCTCTAAGATCATGAATGGTGTGAAGAAAATAATACAAAAGTGTTATTGACTCCTTCACATAACACAAGACCCAGGAATCACCCACTGAATTAATTGATAGTTTAATACAAATAGGAAGTAATTCTTCACTCAGTGCACAAACGGTGTGTGAAACTTGTTGCCAGGGGAAGTTGTGAAGGTCAAAGATATAACTGGGTTAAAAAAAAGAATTAGATACATTCATGGAGGATAGATCCATCAATAGGTATTAACGTAGGTGGTCAGGAACACAAGCCCATGCTATTAGGGTCCCTGAGTCTCTGACTGACAAAAGTTGGAATTGTATGATATGGGATGGATAACTTGATAATTGCCTTATTTTGTTTATCTCCTCTGCACCTTAATATTTTTTTTTCCTGTAAAATGTCATTGCACATACAGTTCAGCATTGGATATAGGCTGTGGACTTGAGAACTCAGGAGATTGCTGAGTAGTCACAGAGCATAGCCTCCCCACAAGAAGTCTCTGCCTGCTTTCAAAAATTTCACTTCATGGCCTTGTGTTAGAACAGCTGGTTTCAGGCCTTGTTCCAGGCTCAGAATTAGGGATATACTGCTTGAAATCCCAGCTCATTAGCACAATACAAGTATAAATGACAATTTATGACTGAAGTATAATTTGGAGCTGAATGGAAAGGCTCTTTACTTGTGAAGGCCCCTGTTTATATAGACTTCACACTTAAAAATAATAAAAAGACTGCTGAATATCTTAAGAAGCTTTATTATTATTCATTTATTTATATTCCATAGCTCCAGTCATATTCCAGGGCCGTATTGTGTTAGGTGCTGTACAAACACATGACAAAAGACAGTCGCTGCCCAAAACAGCTTAGCTGTGTTTAGGAAACATTAATCATAAGATACCTGCAAGATGGTTTAATATGATGAGTCTCATTTTATAGATAAGAAAGCTGAGGCCCAGAAAGGTTAATTGATTTAGTCAGGGTCACACAGTGTGGCAGAGAGTAAGCCAAGGAATAAAACAAAGGCCAGGATGCTCAGTTTGCCATTCTGTTTCGGGGGCAGAGCCCTAAACTCAAAGCATGATGGACACATAAAGAATGAATGGACTTCCATCTGTTTTGTTTAAAATTGTATTTGTAATTTTCAAGGCTACGCGTCTATTTTAAATACAGTTGTTAGTGAGTTTCTGGCATGGTTTTCCTGATCAGTGAAGTAAGGGATTTTTTTGTTCAAGACTGTGTTACAGACCTCATAGTATGCTTATGTGTTTGGCAAAAGGGAGGGAAGATGGGGAATAATTTCATTTGCAAATGCAGTTCTCAGGAAAAGCAGTTCCTCTCTATTCTGGTGATGGAAACAATGCAAGATCTTTATGAATAAAGCCTAAACTTGTAGCTAGCATAGCTGTTCTTCCAGTGTGGACATAATCTTAGAAGGATCAAATATCAGTGTCCCAAGTGATGTGATTAACGTATAGGAACTCATTAGCAGTTCATGAAGGAGTATGGTCTAATGATTAGGAAGGGCTCTATTCCCTTTTATTTGGAATATGATCTTAGACGAGTTACCTAACTTCTCTGTACCTTAGTTGCCCTATCTTTGAAACAGGTATACAAATATTTACCCCACCTTTGCAAAGGACATGGCAATCTTCAGATCAAGAGTGTGAGTGTGAAGTACTAATGTTTTGGAATCATACAAATGCAAACTAAAAGTGTTCAGTAAGTGGTGCATTTTGCATTGTTGAAGTAAGATCTGGTAAGTCTAACCATAGAAACTAGGCTTCACCTGTAATGGAAAATACATTATGTGCACTTTACATGATCATCTTAACAGACCTAATGCCAATATTAGTTTCTAGATGCTTCCAGAATTAGCCAGAAAATTAGTTTTCCTTTTGATATACAGCAGCAGCAGCAGCAGCAGCAAGCCAAGCATGAAGTTTATTAAGCTTAACTAATTTTCTATCAGTTCTCGGAGCTATAGATGTTACCCAAATAGATATCTAACACAGCCTCAAAATAAATAATGGTTTAAGGGCTGGAATGTGAGATGGAGCCTGGAAACCATTCATTCAAATTTTGCAAAGGTCACAAAAGTCATTCCCACTTGGTGATTGTTCAAAAACCTACCGTATGTAAAAGAAGGTGGGGACCGTCTTGCTGTCCAGAGTGGCTCACTTCTTTGAGTGCCAACATCAGAGTAGACTCTTAAAAGCAAAGCAGACACCCCAAATGGGTGGTGTGTTCTATAATTGATTTCACCGAGCCAGTTACAAATGTGAACCCCTTGATCACTGTAACAGTTTTACCATGGAGTCACAGACACTCCCCTTGGACTCTCTAGTCTATCTTGACATGCAGACAAACTGGACTTAGTGATAAATGGCCACTGACACCAAAAATCACACCTCAGTCAAGTTGCTTCCAGTCCCATGAGACCAGTCACTCACACCAGATAAACTGGTACTCTAGAAGCTACATCAAAGACACCACCTGTTGCCAATCCTCTAATAAACTATTAAAAGGTTTATTAACTAGGTAGAAGGAATAAGAATTATTTACAGTTTAAAGCAAGCAAATAATATATACACAAATTTGTTACCATCTAATTTCTAAAAGTGACAGAGTGGTAGTGATGTGTCCATTCAGTGTATTTTTCAGGGCACATTCAGGGGGCAAATCCTGGGAACCCCTAGCTGCAGACTAGTCTTTCAGAATTCAAACAGCCAATGGATTTAGTTTCTATTTTCAGGGAATTTAATTCCCTTTCCTCAGAATTGAAGATGATCAGACAAATTCATGTGCACATTTCCCCTTCATGGCAGGGAGTAATCAACAAAGTCCTTTATCCACTGATGTTTCACAGTGTTTGGGCTTGTTGTCTCTGGGCTATGTTTTTTATTGAGGAGGAAGTAACATCTCCTGTGGCAAACTCACATGGTAATACAAACAAAGAGTCTGGTGGCACTTCAAGCGTCTGAGAAAGTGGGATTCTCTCCCACAAAAGCTCATGCAGTAAATAAATTTGTTAGTCTTCGTAAGTGCCACTAGACTCCTTACTTGTTTTGCTCAACTAGACTTACAAGGCCACCCCTTGGGAACTTGGTATCACTTAGTAATACTTCTCACCTGATGGGGTGGGGGTAGGGGGTTTACAGCAAATACTTTTACAGCTACAGAGCAAACATAAATATTACCTTATAATATGGGGATATAGCTATGATAAGTTAAACTGATGCATGTAGCACCATGTAAGCATTTCAGTAGAGTCTAAACACTAAAAACCTTCCTATAAAACGAATACCTATTTTGAACAAAGCTAAGCATACAGATAACATGGTCTCGTTTCCAGCTATCATGTTGTCATTTCTTAGCTAACGCCTGCAGCTTGTGCAGGAGCTGGCACCTGGGCCAGCCAGCATCAAAGGGAGTTAGCCCAATTTCTAGTGTGGACAAAAAACATCCACAATCAGCACTTTGGTTGACAGATCCAGGCACATTAGCAGAGCAGAGTGAGGAAGTTTGCACTACTGCAGCCCAGGCTATACTTGCTGTGTCAGTGCAGTAGAAGAGTTAAGCTTCCAGAGCTGTCAATCCAGCACTTTTCACTGGCACAAAATTCACTTGAAGAGAAATAATGACAGGTATGGCCAAACTGTGGCTTGGGAGCCACATATGGCTCTTCAGTGAAAAAGTGTGGCTTGCGGAAGAATGTCAGCAAATCAATTTAGTAAGTAAAAGTATATGGCTATATGCCTCAGTGTGGCTCTTGAAGGTTTAATAATAAATTCTTGTGGCTCTTGAGTTCCACGAGTTTGGCCACCCCTGAATAATGTAGTAAGCTTGGTAGGGTAGGGATACTATCTTTTTGTATGTTCTGTACATTCTCAGGGATTATATGTACTGTGCATGACTGTAATAATAAAGCAGAACAGAGCAACAAAATTCTCGACTTCCATAAGATGAGCTATTTAAGAAGGTTTTTGAAGGCAGTCAACTTGCAAAACTATTCTAAGGGCACCACTGTATATCTTATGCCTCTAATGCCTTTCTTAAGCACACATACAGAAGGCAATGGTTTAATATTTAGAGTTCTTACCTTACAGCGGTACAGTAACAAAATATGATAAAACACTTTCATCCCAAAGTACTTCACAAACTAATTATAGAAATTAATTTACCCACAGCTGAAATAAAGCCACTTTTGGAGTGAAGCACAGCAGTTTAGGACAGAAAGCAACTCAGGACTTATCTGCGTGATAGCTTACTGTGCGGCAAGCCAGGGTATAACTCTGCAGTGTGCCAACTTGCCACACAATAACTCACTATGTGTTCATGGCTCCAGTGAAGTGAAAACCTTCAGGCAGCGGTAAGCTAAGCTGCACTCCAGAACTTCCACTGTGCTGTAGCTATGTCAACCTGTCAAGTTACTTACCTGAGGAGCTTGTATATTCACAACCTGGCTTGCTGCACAGTAATGTCCTGTGTAGACAAGCCCAACCAGTGCACACCATGCAATGTAACACAAAATCTGTATGTTAGTAACAACAGTACTAGGATGTGGAATAAGATTTTGAGAGAATCTACAAGCACAAAACACCAACCAATGTTATTGAAAATTACAGTATCAGATGAAAAAGGAGTTCTGTGGCACTTAAAGACTAACCAATTTATTGCATGAGCTATCGTGGGAGAAAATCCCACTTCATCAAATGCTTAGAAGTGGGATTTTTCTCGCACGAAAGCTCATGCAATACATTTGTTAGTCTTTAAGTGTCACAGGACTCCTTTGTTATGCTAAACTAGACTAACACGGCTGCCCCTTTGGAACTTGGTATCAAATGCAGAGGCATCGCTGGCCTGGCGAAGCACCTGGGGCACCGGCCCAGGCCATGCCCCCTGGCAGCAGGCCACGCCCCTTGTCGGGAATGGGGGCAGGAGTGGCTGAGACCCAGATCCCCGGTTGGGGATAGGGCCAGGAGCAGTCTCCGCGGCCGCAGGTGGCTGAGCCCCAGATCCCTGGTCCGGGACGGGGCCGTCGCAGCCGCAGGTGGCTGGGCCCTGCCACGGGCCCTGGATCCCTGGCCAGGGCCAGGGCCAGGGCCAGGGCCAGGAGCGACCTCTGCGGCTGCAGGCGGCTGAGCCCCGGATCCCCGGCTGGGGACGGTGCTGCTGCGGCCACAGGTGGCTGGGCCCCAGATCTCTGGCCCGATTGGGCCGGAGACCGGGAGAGGTGGGCCCCGCCAGACCCGGAGCAGTGGCACTGGGATTCGAAGCATGTGCCCCATGTGCCCGGCGCCAGCGATGCCGCTGATCAAATGAGTGTGCAAGCAATATCGAATGCACAAATATGAGCAGGCATATTGAATGAAAAAAGTATGGATTGATTGGATCCAAGTTCTAGATCAGTGGTTCCCAACCTTTCTTAGTCTGGGGACCCCTTTTTAACAAAAAAAGTCTTTGTGGCCCTCTGGCTGCTTATGTAATCTGGCCTGTGCAGGCAGACTCTGGACCGCACCACTCTGGTGGCGCCCCTGGCGCAGCCAGTGAGCAGTGCTACCACCACAATGGCCCGCACCGCTGGGGAGCCGATCTGCGGCAGCTATGGCCCCCTGCCCCTTGCCTCTGCCGAGGAGCCGCCGCAGCCCCATCCTCCTGCCAGGATCTTGTCACAGGCAGGGAGAGGCATCTCTGGCAGGGAACATCAGGGCTGCAGCTGAATTCCGGCTCCAGTAGGGAGAGGCTCCGCGGACCACCTGAAACATGTCTGTGGACTCCCGGGGGTCTCCGGATCCCAGGTTGGGAACCACTGCTCTAGATGATCAAAGGTTCACAGCCTGATATTTTTTCCTGTTTCCCTGAGCCACTTTATTTTAGTAGCTAGGTGTCAGATTGTTGTTTACATTCTGCAGATAGACTGGTTCTGGAACAGCACAAGACTTTAGCTTAACCATCTCTGATAAATGATTTAACTTCTTCAAAGATCTGAGTGCTGTAATTCTTTGCTTGCAGAGTATGGGCCACATTAGGACAGAACCTTTTCTGTAGATGTACAGTAAGGGAAGGAAATGCACAAAGAGGCTTCCATCCAACATGCCCTATGCAAGAGCCGCTCATAATTACAGTTCACACATGCAAAGCAGGGAAGAAGTAAAAACATGGCGTTGTCCAGGAACAAAGTTTCAGAAGTCTGCTGTATGCCATGAAAGGGTATAGCACTTCTCTTGCTGGGGAGGTACCATACTAGATATGACTGAGCCTTACAGTTTGTATGAGACACAGTATGTACAGCATGTTGTAGCCTCCAGTTTTATAGGTACTCAAAAGAAGAGGTGGGATCTGTTTTAATCAGAGCCGTAATGCCGGTTTTTGCTGCCCAGGGCATGTTCCGATCAGAACGCACTCCCTGCCATTAATGCGCTTGGAGCTGGCACCACGAGAGCCGCCCTTTAATAGAGCAGCTCTATGGAGCCGCTCCGCACTGCCCGGGGCTTTGCCCTCTTGGCCCTGGTGTAGTTAAGGCTCTGGTTTTAATATTCCACTGTTGACTCACCAGTATATTCAAAATAAATGTCAGAATTTTATTGTTTGCTTTTAAGGCTCTTAGGCTATGTCTACACCTAAAACCTTAGTTCGGACTTGCTTAGTCTGAACAAAGTAGTTGGAAGTTAGTTTGAACTAACCACGATTTCTTAGTTCAAATTAACTTCTTAGTTCGAACTAGCCATACTTTTCTTCAGTTCAAACTAACTTTTTAATAGCCCTTGTCTACATTGGGCTAGTTTGAACTAACTATGCAAATTAGATCAAACTAAGCAGTTAGTTTGAACTAACCAGCTGAACTAACTAGTTCGAACTAAGCTTTGCTTAAAAAATTAAAAAAATTTTTAGTTCAAAGTACGCAAAGACTACTGTAGACGGAGTTCAAATTAGTTTGAATTAAGGATACTTAATTCAAACTACTTTGCTAGTGCAGGCATAGCTTTGGAGATCCTAAAGCTGAGGACACTTAATAGGCTTCCTGTTGTATTCACTGGACCTTCTGATACCATGGAATATATTCCTCACCATGTCCAAACATAGCTCAGATGGAGCACGGATATGGGGGAGTGCAGTGGGTTGGTTGCATCTTCTTGATTCTCAGCTACCTAACTTCAGTGCAAGTTAGTGCTGCTCAGGAGCTTAGGCCACACGGCCTAATGCTAGTAGTGTCAGGCATAGTAGGAATACACTCCACCATGCCCTCTCTTCTACCAGTGCTACCCTGACAAATCCTTCCTGAGGCTTTGAAACTGGGTGTTTGGAGGTTGACAGGGATGCCACTGTTCCCTCTGGTAGGCCCTGGGTGGGGTAGATGCACCCTGTCACAGTGTGCAGCAAGGCAACAGTGCATTTTGTTGTTGTACCTATGGGTCTCTTCCAAAGTCATTTTTCTGCTGCTGCAAACTTTATAAACAATGTAGCTATTCAACCTCACACCTTGTCACAGTTGAATTTCACCTGAAGCAATGAAAAATGACTGATCACACAGGCTTTGGGAGTTGTTGGTCACTGGCCTGACAATGTGGGCTAAGCTAGCTATGGATATTGCGTAGACCAAAAGCCACATCTTGTCTTGAAAGTACTGTTTTCTTCTTTTAGCAGTGCGCAAGGGGTACAGGATCCAGGCCGACAAGGAGAGGGATTCCATGAAGGTGTTGTATTACGTCGAGAAAGAATTGGCTCAGTTTGACCCAGCCAGAAGGATGCGAGAGCGATGTGAGAAGCAGGCATTGTTTGATTGTTCGTGGACATTCCATTAATAATCTGGAAATTCATAGTAAAGGATCTATAAAAATATTGAAGTTAGGTCCCATGACTGAGTATTTCAAGAATGTATGGCTATGTCCACATGTACATCGTTATTTCAAAATAAGTTATTTCAAATTAAGAAAAATGTTAATTCGAATTAAGGGAAAAGCTCAAAGTGAAATAGCATGTCCAAACACAGGACTTGCTATTTCGCTTTAGGAGAGGGGCACCATCGGAGGTGTGGCAACATGGCCGCCTCCCTGGGCCATGCCCCCACCCAATATAGGCTAAAAGGAAGGCACCTTGGGAAGCAGAAGGGCAAAAGTGTTATTTTCAAATAATGGTTATTTTGAAATAACACATCCAAACAGCGTTATTTCAAAATAACCATTTCAAAATAACAGCCGTTTCGATTTAAAGAAGGTTTAAGCTATTTTGAAATGACAGCTCTTATTCCGAAATGATGAAGCCCGTCATTTTGAAATAAGAATACGTCGTGTGGACCTAATCTCTTTTATTTCAAAATAACCAATGTTATTTCGAAATAAAAGAGACATGTGACATACCCTATGGTTCCTAATTAGGCATAGAACATAAATAAGCACAAAAATATGTGGCATAATTTTCAAAAGTGCTGCTAATCAACCGTCTTTCACTTGGTCCATTGGGAGCTGTTGCATGTTCAACACTTTTGAAAGACATCCCTCTTTATGTGAGAACCTAAATAAGGAGTTAGGACCCTAACTTTTGACACTCATCTTTCAAAATTTAGGCCCATAGTTCTGCCTTTTGTGTCATTTAGATATGGTATAACTGGAAACGTGGGTGTATGAGCACTATTTTACAACATGGTGTGGGCAGACTTTCAGAAGGAAATGTGGATCTGTTATAAATCTCCCATGACAACTCTAATATACACTGAGGCGTGAAGAGGTAGTTTGCACTGGTTACCTCAGCGAAAGGGTGGGGCTGCAACAATATGGGTTGTTTCTTGCTTGTATAATGAGAAAAGGTTTCAGGGATTGTGGCTGTCAGTATCTGGCCAATTATATGGGAGGAAGGTTTGTGATGGGATGGGTCAGAGGCAGTTTGTATATTGATTTCCACAGTTTAGATAAGTGGGGCAGAGTTCACATGGGCTGTGTGGAGGAGGTTTCATGGGATGGTGGTATAATAAAGAACAGACAGGCTGATAAATTAAGATTATGTGTAGAACTTTAACTCTGTATTTCCAAACTTTATCTTTTAAAACATATGGCCTGTGATTAACGATGGCAGAGCCAGGTCCCAGGGATGATTTCTCCAGGTCGGGCCTGAGACACATTGGTGGGACAGTGGGTACATGGGTGAAACTTGCATTGCTGCTCTGTGTACTGAACCTGTTCCATGTATAGAGGGTGTAAGTCTGTGGAGCTGGCAAACATTGAGACAGAGCTCCTCTGAGTGGCCTCCACTGACTTCTATAACACCTTCCTGAAGTAGTGAGTCCCATGCAGGCTTCTCCTCTTTGTGGCCCCTGAGGGTTCCTTGTTTTGACTCTAATAACTATACCCCGTCCCTGTTTCTTCATTCCTCATACCGCATAATCTGTGGGTTCTGTGGCCCCTGCTTCATCTGAAGAGAGAGGGGACAGCAGGGTGGGGCGAGTGGGGCAAAGCTGCACGTGCTGAATTTTAGAGGGCGCTCTGCCACACGGCCAGCAGCTGCAGCTCCGGGCCTGGGGAGTGTGCTGGTGCTGTGGACAGGTAAAGGAGCCCCCAACTGCTGCCGGCAGCCCGTGGGGATCCGGATCCCCGCAGCCTGTTGGCGGCAGTGGCGGCTGAGGATGGATCCAGATCTCTGAGGCCTGCTGGTGGTGGTGTTTGGCAGTGGCTGGGGATGAATCTGGATCCCTGTGGCCTACTGGCAGCAGTGAGAGCCTTCCTGCTGCCTCTGGCAGTGGCTGGGGACAGATCTGGATCCCCACAACCTGCCGGAGGGGCAAAAGCTCCCCCCTGCCTCTGGCAGTGGCTGGAGATGGATCAGGCCCCGAGCTGGGTCGGGGCCGGGGGGTGCTTCTGGGGCTGCTTGCCCCAGGAGCCAAAACTTCTAGTTAGAGCCCTGGGAGACAGGGTCTTTCACCGTTTTGCTGGGCTCTACCCACCACCCCAGGGCTCACATAGGCTGATGCCTTCTATCAGCACGCTTGAAAATAAATGGACCCGAAAATGTTGCTGGTGAAGAAGACAGGAGAGATCAAATGCCTGAGGCAGCCCAGTCACTGACTCATTCAAACCAATATGAGTAATCTTGACATTTAGCTGTGGTGGAGAACCATAATTTTTTAAAAACCTTGTGCCCATTATCATTAGTCTGTGCATCCAATAGATCCAATGAGTAGGTGTCTGTATAGAGATGCCTTTAGATCCTGGCAGTCACAGATGCATGAGCTCTCTCCTCCCTCAGTCAGTGACAATAAAGGCTTAGGGAATGGCATTAATCACAGTTCTGTACTGATTAGTAGAAACTAACAAATTACATATAGTTCTAAAACAGTCATCACTGAGCACATTACCATTTACACCCACCAGATCTACTATAAAAAGACTCCCCAGATTGGAATGTCTGGAATCCAGATGTCATTGTATTTGCAAGAGTAGTGATTGACAGTGATTCACCAGACAAAGGATGACAGGGAGACTTCAGATCATTTTTTCGAGCAGGTGGATTTTTCTTTAGGTTGCCTAGTGAGGCTAAATCCATAGCCAGCCAGGCTGATACCAGAGAAGCTACCCAGTCATTATGGCCACTTACACAAAACAGAACACCCATGTAAGGCTGAAGTTGGAAAGGTCTGCACAATGGGGGCATTCTCCAAATGTGTTGTGAGTTCAGATCTAGAATTCACTAGGCAACCCCAAGGGCAAGGAGCCCACACCAGCATTCTGCAGATGAGTCTGGATTTTGTTTCTGATTATTTTTAATAGTGCAGGCTTGGCTTCTTTCTGAATGTATCAGAACACATCTCACTGTCTCCACTCACACACACATCTGCTCTGCAGCATCTGTTTCCTCTTCTCTGTGTCCTTGCAGACAACAACACCATTTCTGAGCTCAGCTCCCTGCATGAGGACTTGAACTTCCGTCAGCCTTACAGGCAGGTGCGAAGGAAACCGCTCCCTCCTGCAGAGGACCTGGATGGTGATTCCGAGTACTGGGCAGGGGTGATGAGTGGAGGTAGTACCTCAAGGACACAGGCAGTTTCTGATTACAGAGAGGACAGGGAAAGCTTCAGGCATAGGTGAGTGCTGTGCTCAGGAGACAGCTGCACCTGGCAAGGGAATGGGGAAGAAAGAAGGGTCTTATGCATCGCATCTGTCCTCACTTTCCTGCTGATCTGTTCCCAGCAGGCAGAGCAAAGGGAATATATGATGGGGGAAAATGGGCCTTGAGCCTTCCTTGGAAAAAGTTAGAGTTGATTAAATTCTCACAGCTTACCACACCTTTCCCTCATGTGCAGTGGGACTCTTGGGAATTGCAAGTCAGTCCCTCTGATGGATTAAGAGAGGGCCATCCTGGGGGGGAAGGGGGGCAGGTAAGGGAGGGCTGGCAAGCTGGGGTGATAGCCCTGGACCCTGCACTTTGGTGGGTTCCACAGGGCTGACTGGTGCACAGTGTGGCTTCCAGTGTGGCCCTCCAGGCCCTAGAAGGCCATGTGGGAGGCCATACAGATTGACTTGATGTGGGCCCTGCCTACCCCTAGGGACAGCCCTGGATTAAGAGACACGGCACTCTGGGAGGAACCACACACCAGTCTTTCTGTGCCATTAAGTCTGCAGTGCTGGCCCCAGAGAACAGCATTCGAGTCGTTACAGCACACATTTCCACACCATCTTTCCCAGGGAATCTCACCTCAGTGTCTTTGGTGGAGCAGCCTCTAGGAAGTGTAGCTCATTCTTTTAAAAGCATTAGCAAGGATTTCCCTCCACCCCCCCAGATGATCTGTTGGTATAACACACCTTGTTCACTCAAAGCTTGCTGGTGGTTATAGTCAAATGTACTGTAGCAGGCTGTTTCTTGGTTTCTGCATCATGTCACATGTGCCAACACACTTCAGTGTTAGGGAACAGCCCTTACTCCTCCTAGCTCCAGTGTGGGGTCCACACTGCATTTTATGCTTCTGTCCTCCTCTCTCCTGCAGCCAGCAGAGATCGAAATCGGAAATGCTGTCAAGGAAGAACTTCTCTGTGGGCGTACCAGCTGTCTCCATGGATGAGCTGGCGGCCTTTGCAGAGTCTTACAGCCAGCGTGCCCATCGAACAGACAGCAATCAGGAACCCCGGCGTTTTGAGAGATCGGAGTCACGAGGAGGATGCGGCGGGGTGGTGCAGCACCAGGACAGCTCCTCGGAGGAGTACTATGGCAAGCGCCGGGGAAACCGGGAGCCATTGACAGACTCGGATCGGGGCTGGTCGTACAGCCCACCCAGGAGACGAACCCATGATGAGAAACACCTGCCCAGGCTAGTGAGCCGAACGCCTGGAGGGAGTCAGAAGTATGACCACTCCTACCACAGCAGCATGCTAGAGAGGAAGTCCCGGAGCCACGAAGAGAGTGGTGAACGCACTGAGACGCCCTCAAAGCTGAGTTCACAGACCAGCCAGCGAGGGGGAAAGTATTATGCCTGGTCGCCACCATCCACCTACAAAGCAGGGCAGCAGCAGCAGCAGCCATCACCACAACAGGAGGAAGGAGAGGACACGCTGCCTCCATACAGCGAGAGGGAGTTGAGCCGGGGCCCTTCATACAGGACCAGAGACCAGGCTTACCTCAGCGCCTCGGACAAGAAGAGGAAAAAGGAGCCCAAGAAAACAGTGAGGCCATGTCTGGCACTCCTGATCCAAGTGGGATGAGCAGGCAACAGCAGGCAGGGGATGCTATCTAGGGTCTAGGGGAATCAACAGGCAAGAGATGGAGTCTAGGGTCTTGATGGAGGAACCCCAGGCAAAGGACGGAGCGTGAGAGACATTGCCAGCGGTGGTACATGTGGCTTTAGGAGATTCTGAGGATGAGGCAGCTATGTGGAATTTTAGGGGCTCATAATGGGGAGAGGCAGGGTTTGTGATCTCTGCATTTAGCCAATAATTCTGGGATAGAGAGATCAGGCTGGAGTCGGTGTGGAGGGAAGTTTAGAGATACATGAGGATCAGGAAGGAGTGAGGGGGAGGGAAGTTCATCAGGATTCAAGAAGAACATCATGGGCATGAGACCTCACCTGGGGCTTAGAAAAATCGCAGGCCATATGAGGGGTGGGGTATCCATTTTGTGGTCTGGGATACATTTAGTGGCAAATGCTTGTGTGACAGCCGTAAGATGAGTGGTTTGGGGATGGTGTGTCTATGTGGTGACAAACTCCTCTGTATCTGTGTGTGCATGCGTGTGCTCCTCATACTAGTTAATCTGGAGAAGCAGATTCCTGCTCCAGTCTGGTTTGTGGGGGTTGCTTAACCTTTTCAAAGGCTTTAGTAGGTCAAGGTGCTGAATGTCTCCCCACATTTGCTTAACAGGACACATCACTCCACTTGGGTAGTGTGACCAATAACTCTGAGCTCAGTTAGTGTGTTTTGGAGAATGGAGGGTCTGCAGCTTAGAGTGGGGTGCAGGGTGTTCTCTTTCCTTGGCATCAGGTACATTCAGCACACTCTGGTGGAGCTAACCCTCCCCCCCCAACACACAAAATTGCCTCTTTCTCCTTGTTCCTCATGTGATTTTATGTTTACATTTCTTCTTTCTCCCTCAGAATGATTTCCCAACCAGGATGTCCCTTGTGGTTTGATGATGTCACAGAAGAGTATTTTGATGGGCTGGATGACATGAGGTGGCCGTGAGGCTGAAATACAGAGCCATGAGCAAACAGGCCCCAGTGAACCTTTGCAGCCACCAGCCACGGACATTCTCTTTCAACTGTTTGTTTCATCATGGGAGTGGAGGCCATCTGTAGAGGCAGACTCCAACCAATAGCTCTCATTCCACTTGCTGTGGAACAGTCCTCCAGGAAAATCAATGATAGGGCTGTCTTTGGAATGCTGTCCCACAATGCAAGGTAGTTGTCCCAGACTCCTTCTCCCAAGGGTCTCAAACTGGAAGAGGGGCTGGCTTTTCGTCTCTCACTCCAGAATGCTTCATCCTGTGTTAGGAGAGGCCTATCTCCATACTGCTTGCTCTCACCGTTTCCTATGTCCTTGAAAGGAAGCAGTCTTCATGCGTCTCACAGTGAGAGCCTTGAGAGGCGAGGATTACCTTTCATGCTCTTCACACCAGGATGTCCCCACGTCCCATCTTTCCTCCATGCTGGGAGGAGGTATCATTCTAGGAATTGCAGGTTTCCTCAGGAAGACATGGTCCTCATTCCCTGAAAGTTCTCGTGGGGGGTGGGGAGGGGAGCTTCTAACAAAATACCAATGAGCATGGTATTATGCTAAGGGCTGAGCAGGGAGAGAAATGCGTGTGGGTTGGTTTGTTTGATATTTTTAGTCCTGTTCATTAAGTGATGAGAACTGCAAGTGAGATTTTATGTACTGTTTTAAAAGTGGATCTAAGTAGATTTTATTGTGATGAGAACATAACTTGATTCTTCTTCTTGTTTATTTCAATATGTGTGCATATTTTTGAGGGTGAGATATAACTACATAAAGCTTCAAGTGGGGTCATCTGTTTGATCATATCACAAACACAGCTGTAGTTCATCACTGTTTTGCCTGTGGTGTCATCACACTGCTCTGGACTTTTTGTTTTAAAAACAAGTAGAAGATCATGATGAGAGAGAGAAGCCATGGTCCCTCCTTTTGCAAGGATCAGCATTATTCCTTTCTGGTTACCAATCCAGGACACCCAATAGAGTAACAACAAAAGAAACTGAAAAAATAATTCCTTGGCTAAAACACTTGCTTTTAAAAGTCATCTCATTCCAGTTACTTCCAGGTCGCCCACTTCAATCTTGACATGATTTTAGTGGCTGATGTCTCAGGAACAGCTGAATTTAGAAATATGTGCTTCGCACCATCTGGAAGCATATCATTTCTGCTTTTAAAGAGTATAAGACTGTCATTTCTCACTCTAATTTAACTCTAGTTGCTAAAATTATGTTGGAATTCATGCGGAGGGGGAAACATACTTTTAAGTTCAATCTGCAATGGCTAGAAATTAATGGGAACCTTATCATCAGTGAAATGGTCAGCTGTCCCATGTGACAAACTGCCTTTCTTTATACTCCAGAAGTTAGTAAAGTACCTTGTCTTAAATCTGTTGCTAAGTGCTCACTCTACCAATGCGCTTCTGGGCAGTGGTACATGACTAGACTTGGGACGAGTGTGATTTCCTGTCCCTGTTTATTAACATAGCAGTGCTCCACGACCCATAGAAACTTCTCTCTGAATTGGCATAGAACCTGGCACTTTTCTTGCCATATAATTACTCAGATCCCTGTTTCTGCTCCAGACTTTACCCGGAATGATGGGAAACAGATCTTCAAGGATCTGAAGTTGTCGCCACTTTGAGTCATAGTAGGAGTGTGGGTATATGTACCATATATAACTGGAAGGATCCATTCCCATTTTTCCTCACCACCCTAGTGAGTGTATTACTGTAAATCTGGCCTTGAGTTTATCCTGGCAAGAGAAGGCAATCACCCTATGAGTGAAGACTATCCTTCCAGGCTTGTTCTGTGTTATTGTTAGAATAAATTTGAAGTAATTTATACTCTGCTCCTCATTAATGTGCAATCCTGGACAGACCTAACACCATCCTTTCAAACGGTTGCATATTAAGTAAGACCTAAACCATTGCAGGAACTCATTCCATTGTGTCCTTTCTACCTGGCACCCACCAATACCAGAGATCATTATGTGTGGAAATCTGAAAGAGCTCTATCAGACACTATCCATGGCAGGAGGGAGGGAAGAGAGGGCATGAAAGACGTCTTGGAAATCCATATTTCCAAAAGCATTCTGGAAACTGTAATAGAGTTGTGCTTCCCCCTTAAATCAGTTACTGATTCATTTGATCAAACCCCCAGGAACCTCACCTATATATATTAAAAATAATACAGCTCTCACCATTTATTTGGATCACTTTTACTCGTTTGAGGCTGATTCTATAGGACACTTGAATACAAACTGTAGAAGATTGCCATTTAACTGGTGAGGATGAAGCTGGAGTTTTAAACAGGAAATATGCAGATTTCTCTAGTCTATTTCTCTTAGGTTTAAGATACCCTGTAAACACACTTATATCCTCTCAGTGTGACTCTCCACATCCTATGTTACAGTCAAATGTTAATGACTGGGAAAGAGTAGAAAGTTAAAAAAAAGGTGTTGAAATCAGTGCTGGAACTACACAGTTAAGTGCTTGGGGCAAGCAGGCCCAAAAGTGCCCTCCCCTGACCCAGGGTCCAATCTGGCCCCAGATGCTGCCGGCTGGCGGTGCAGAGCCAACTCTGGATCCAGCCCCAGCCACTGCCAGCTGGCAGCATGTAGCTGGATCAGGCCCTTGCCACCAGTGGCAGAGCAGGGGCCGCAGGGACCCTGGGCCTCCCCGCCAGTGCCCCCTCCAGTGGAGGGCCTCCCCCCACTAATGGGCCAGTGCTGGGGTTGGGGGCTGGGGCCAGAAGCTAGCTGCAGCCTAGCTGGTCGGCCCCAGGGGGAGGCAGGACTGACTGCCATGTGTGGTGTGGCTTTGGGCTGCGCTGGAGCCCATACAGCTCCTGTGGCATGCAGTCAGCCCTGCTGCCAAACCCCAACCCAGCAGGCCAACCCCATCCCTGTGGGCAGAGTGGCTGTCCCAGGGGTGAGGTGAGCCTGGGAGAGCTGGCCTGTAGGCTGGCTCACCCTGCCCCTGGGGGTGGATTGGAGTGGGAGCCCAGAGCCTAGCCTCAGGCTGGCTGGCACCACTCACATTCTCAGTGCCGGGGATAGGGCAGAGGGACCCTGGCTCCAGCACGGCAGCACCCCCTGGTTGCCGCACCCTGGTTACAGCCCTGGTTGATGTTCCTGAAAAGGAAAATTTTACTTGGGAATGCGACAGGACTAGTACCAATGCCCACTGAAAAGGACGAGGCTCTCTGCAGCCACGTCAGGACACTCCACAGTCCATTCTGTTCCACTCTTAATCTAGAATCTTTTAGTTCCTGAATACTTCAGCCCTTCCCCTGGCAGTTTAATATTCTTTATGCAAATCAAGTCCTATACACTTGGTAATAGAGACAAGTTGTAGATTGGCTTATTTCTCAAATGCAGAGTGGGATTTCTGCACCAGTTTCAAATAGGGCAGTTTATAAGATGGACGAGGAGGGGAGAGGAAGTTATGGTTTCTATAGCTACAAGAATCCAGTGTTTCAGAAACCCCGCATAAACCGTAAAGAGTAGCATCAGTTGTGCTATTCTAAACCATGGGCTGACATAGTGCTGTGAAGATTCACTTGTTATGGTTTCAGATGAGGAAAACTGGCAAATCTTTATCCACTTCATTTGTGAGAACATCCATTGAGTGACTGACACTGTAAAATAAACCAATCTAATTATTTCACTTAATCTGAGAGTGAAGGATCTAAAATTCTGAATTCCCTATTGATCAGTTTTATAGCTGGCATAAAATTAAAATCCTTTCCCTGGGTAGGATGTGGATGTCTGACTTAGTCACTTCAAGGACATGGATATTTTATAGTCACAAAACAAAATAACCCCAGCAGGGAGGCAGTTCCAACCAAAAGCAAGAGGAGCCACTGGCCCACCTGAGTAGGCAAAGTTAAACCAACCTCACCCCTCTCACCTAGGGGTACCAGGTGTCAGGCAAAAGGAGGACATGTCCTCCTTTTTACCTTCACATCCTCCATCTGGCAGGCATTTTAAAATACATGATTTTATCTGCTGAAGAGGCCATGCATGCACGGGAACTCCTGGGACTACCCTGGGCCACCTAACCCAGTGTTACCAGGGATGCTCTGTGACCCTGACTGCTGCTGTTGCTGACACACCCAGAGATGCCCTGCCCACTGAGAAGTCCATGCTTGCCTGGAAACTTCCAGGACTCCTTATGGCCACATACCCCAGGAACACTGGAGACACCCCATGGACCCAGGTACGCACCAAAGAAGGGGTAAGAAGTAGCCCACAGGCAGCCCACTGCCATTCTGCTATGGTGGGGGCAAACACTCCGATCAGTGCATTATGGTGTGATTCCCCACTGACCGAGTGGTGGGAGTCTCCTGCACTGTTAGGGCCCTGGGCTGGGACGCAGTGGTGCTGGGCAGGCCTATGTTTCCTGTCCTTCCTGCCACTGCCTCTGGGGGTGACAGCAACCCCCCATCTGAGACTTCGACTGCAGAGGTGCTCAAACCCCTGCCACAGGCCATAGACAGACTGCTTCACTTTTTTGCTCTGCCCTGCCTGAGGGCCAGACCTACCAACTATTTGTCTGCCCCGGCCTGCCTGGGGGCCAGGGGTGCAGATAGGGTGCCTACCTGACCCTGCCCAGTCAGGAGACCAAGAACAATTAACAGTTCAGTGACTAATTCCCCCTGCCAATAGATGACATCTGAGTACAGCGATATGGCCTCCTTCTGACCCAGAGGAGGAAAAATGACTGGCATGCCTCTATGCCCCCCTTTCTGGATTACTTGGAAGCCAGGAACATTCACCAGTGTGCCTGGGCAACTGAAGTTGGCAGTAAAGTAGATCCCGAGTGTCCCAGTGATGACATTGGATAGGTGGGAATCCTCTATGCACCACCCTTTTACAGTCCTTTTACTTCTAAAGGAAATTAATTTGGCGATGCCTCACCCTGGCTGGGCCCTGTACACGCTCACCAGTATGATGTGGAAGCCTCCAGAAATAAACCTAAGATAATCTGTGCAATGAATCTAACTCAAGCACGTCAATTAAAAACAGTGGACACCTAATATACTCTTAGAGCTAACAATGTAGAAACATGTCAACAAACTGAGAATGAAAATATCACAACCACTTTAAATCAGCAGGTAGCACTTCAATAAATCAGTTAATAAGTTCAGTTGACAGCAGTAAACAAAACTTCAGCAACTTATATTTACACTCTCACCTTCTACCCTTAGTGTGCATTACTCTGAATTTCAGAGTACTAGATGACCACTAACCTGGATTCTGGTCAAACAAGAAAACCAATTCATGTCTTTTCAGATGCAAGGAAACCCCTTAAAGTCTCTTGTTTATTCTCCTTCACCTGCCAACATTTTTCCAAACAACAAAGGTGGAGGTTACTTATACTGCCTCCTCTGCATGACAACCTGTCATTCTTCTTTGAGTGCTGCTCAGATACGTTCAGTATTAGGTGTGCACGTGCCGCAGTGCACAATTGGTCGGAAGGATTTTACCCTCGCCTGTCACAGCAGGTTCAGCAGCCGATGGACCCTTCGGCCACTCGCATGGCTATATATACAGCCCCAACCCTGACTCTCCCCAGTTTCTTTTAATACCCTCAGCGATGGTTTTGGAACAGCCCTGTCTTTGCGATCGCAAGTGCCTGTCATTACTTAATTGTATGAACCACCTGTTTAAGCTAGAGGACCTCTTCGTGCATATCATTCCACTGAGAACCAGATCTTGTATGCTACGCATGAGTCCAGAGCCAGAACACTGCTCCCAACAGCCACCACAGATGCCTGGCTTTAAAAACCTGTGCGTCTTGTGGCAGGCCTCCCTGCAGGATGATCCCCATGAGGAGCACCTGTGGTGCCTGGGGGGGGGGGGGGTCCCACCAGGCTGACTGCTCGATCTCAGTCCTTTAAGCCAAGGACACTCAAAGACAGAGAGCAAAGGCGCTGTGCACTGGCCTTAGAGAAAGCGCGACAGCCTGTCCCCGAAGAACCAAGGCTGCCTTCGGCATCAATGCCAGCACCGCTTGCCAGGTTGGCACCAGAGCCATCTCAGTGCCACTCCCTTGTGGAGCAGAAGATGTGATCAGCACCAACTTCAGTGCTGAAATGCTCTCACCGATTCACCTCGCCCCAGCTGAGTTACTCTTGGCACCAAGAAAAGGAAGTGGTGCAGGTCTCTACCAACCTGGAGGCCTTCGAGGTGGCAAAAGCCCTACTGCTTTTACCTACACACATGCCGCATAAGCTTCTTAAACAGAGAGGAAAGCCTGCCTTCCTGTCAGGGAAGTGGTCCCCTCGCAAGTGGCACTGCTCCCCATTGCCCAGCTCAGCACCAAGCTCCTCAGCATCGAGGGAAGAGGCCACACCAAAAGCCTCGAGTGGCACCACTCTAGGCCAGAAGTGCAGTAGGCAGCACTCCATCTCTCCTCGCACCATAGCACTTCTGTTTCTCCGGTACTGTCTTTATGGCCCAGTGTCGAACCTCCCATGCTGCAAAAAAGCTCTTCCTCACCAAGCGTGGAGGAGATTACCCCATCCAGGAAAGCCCCTTACTGGTACCATCCTCATGAATGGTCAGTGCCAAGACAGGTATTTCCCCGGCAATCCCATTGTGGTACCAAGGTGCCTGTCATCATAAATCTGGATAGGGAGCTAAACCCTTGGCCAGGATCCTATAGAGGGGACATCATGGCCCATTTTGATCTACTATGCAGGATTGTTGCACACACAGACCTAGAGGCAGAACCAGTTGGGGAGGCCCAGGAGCTCCATTCGATCTGGGTGTTTCTTCTCCTCTAGATGCAGTAGCAGCACCCTTGCACCCTAGTGTGCGGGACTTGCCAGATCCTGAAGGCAATACCCTGCCTCAATTTCCCGGGTTTCGGATGTGGCAGCCCATAGGTACTAGGTCCTACTGGAGGAATTTTCCTTCCTCTCTTGCCACCCCAGCCCGAGCTCAAGAGTAGTCAAGGCTGTCCTGGGGAGAAGGGTAGAACCTTCTACAGACTCCATGCCAGAGTCTAAAGAGGCCAGGCAGTTGGAGATCTTGGGTAGGAAGGCGTATGCAACCTCAGCTTTCCAACTGTGCATGGCAAACCACCAAGCACTGGTGGCTAAATATACTGCTGATATCTGAGATTCTCCTAAGATATTCTCGGGCCTCCTCCCCCAAGATCAGAGGGAAGGTTTTGAGTCCTTTCTTGAGGAAGGCTCCTTGCCATCCCGTGATGCACTCCTAGTGGCTTGGGATGCCATGGACACAGCAAGCCGAGCCATTACCATGGCTGTTGTTATGAGGCGCATGGTGTGACTTAACAAAATCAGCCTATTTCAGTCCACTTAGCAGGCCATGCAGGACTTCCCATTCAAGGAAAGGTCCTTGTTTGCAGAGAGCTCGGATGCCCTCCTAAGTGGTGCTAGGGACACTAGGTCGGATCTCCGGTCCCTGGGAATGCTCCCCTCTCACACACTGAGACGCTCTGTTAGTCCTCCACATTTTAAGGAGTGTGAGCTACCCTGAGTGACTGAGCATAGATAGGACCCAGTAGTGTCTCCAAGCTAGTGTGATTACAATGCTCCGCATCTTAGTCCAGTGGACCACCTCTCTGAATCTACTACACCTTCCTCTTAGAGAGCCTACTGAGAATCATCGGACAGCCTCACTCCATCCTTTGGACACAATTTCCCCCGTGTTATCAAGGGGTCCTGCAACTTGGTAAGAATGGCTGAACAATCTCCCTGTCCCTCCGCTCACCCACTTTATAACAGACCACTGGACCAGGGACCACTGTATTCCCAGGGGCAAGGGGAGCCTCATCACTGCACTATATGTCTAACCCGAATCCTCTTTTCCCAGTAAACTCTGCCATTTCTGGTGGAGTCCTACGGAAGCCCAGTGTGGCTGGATAGCCCTCACCCCTCATTCATGGTTGTCTGCTGTACACTGGGCTGTAGATGAGTGCACTGTTGTTCCTTGGGGGGTGGTACAGGTTCATTCCCCCATTTGGTTTTTTCTCTCCTCCTCCTGCGTTCTTTTCACTCTGGGCTAGAGACGACCAGGGCCCATGCCCTCCTCAGGTCACTGGGCGACAAGACCATACCTTGCCGTACACGGACAGCCGATATGCCCTCTGTTCCCTGTGGGTCTACACTGAGCATCGGGACCCCTTTCTCAACTTCGGCCTGCATTCCTCCTTTCCTCTATGGGTCGAGAAAGGTCTTCGCCTAGGTCTGTCCAGCTTTATAAGACCCCATTTAATAATCTACTATCGTCCAAGTGCCCCAAGAGTTTCATACATGGGGCTCCTAAGCTTGAGGGAAGCACCAGTGGCTCCTTAACTTCCAACCCTGTGGAGCCTCCCTCATAGGGTGCTAGTGAGGGAAATTGCCCCTCAAACAGTAGCAGTCACATGTCTCTCTACCTCTTGTCATTTCCTAGGGTGGGATGTCCCCAGTTTCCCGCTTGTCCCTTCCAAGCCTACCAATGTGTGTCTCCTCAGACAAGGGAAGCTAGTCTCCTCCCCCCTCCACCCCCACCCCAATCCTTTTGGTTGAGGGCTAGCTCAGGGGGTTTTGCTGCTTCTACCCCCCTCTCCCATTTTTTCCTTCATCTCCTTGGGGTGCTGGGTGGGCTCAGCAAGTAGAGAGTGTGGGCTCTGTGTTTAAGCCTAGAAGTTTGAACCCCATGCAGGTTGCTATCATCCATAGGTCTTTTATGGCCCTCGGGCTTTATACTACCTAAAGGCACGTTGTAGTCCCATAGATGAAAGTGAGGGACCTTGTTCTCTTCCCCTTTTCCTGACCTTACCCTAGGGGCCTCCTTCTCCTCTGGGAGGGTGGACCTTTGGAAATTACTACTTAGTGTAAAAAGGGCCTCCAGGACACCTGTATATCCCAGTGCCCGGAATAGGGTACTGTGGTGTTTTGGACTACCTAGGGCCATTGGGGTTGTCATAGTGATAAATGGGAACACGTAGCCCCAAAGGCACCCTCCTCTCGCCCAGGGCCCAGTCTGGCCCCAGCTGCTGCTGGTTGGTGGTGCAGAGCCAGATCCAGCCCCAGCACTGGCAGGCGCCCTCGAACTGAATCTGAACACTGCCGCCAGTGGCAGATCAGAGGCTACAGGGCTGCTGGGCCTCTCCACTGGTGGCCTCCTCCCCTACTGGGGGTCCTCCTTTGGGCCATGCTGGAGCCTATACTGCTTGCATGGCAGCCAGCCCTGCCCCTCCCATCCCCTGCCCAACAGGCCTGCACTGCCCCCAGGGGTGGAGTGGCTGGCCCAGGGGCAGATGACACTGGGAGAGCTCGTTGTGTGAGCTGGCTCACCCCGTCTCTGGGAGGGTGGATTGGGGTGGGAGTTCAAAGCCCAGCATCAGGTTGGCTGCCCCACTCCCCTTCCCAGTGGGTTGCCCAGGGCTTTGCCCCAGTTGCCCCACCCTAGTTATGACCCTGCTGTTATGAGTTGTGTAGTACTTCCTATTGCTTCTTAGACCTTTTCCTGCAGATTTTCAGTACTTCTATTTCTATTCCTGCCTAACTCAAGAGGGACAAAGCCAGCAGCAAAATGAAAATGATGATGATGATGATACTGAACTTCTTAACACTAAACAAGTTTTTAAAGTGATTCATGATTTAGGCAACAGATCTCATTGATTTGACCTGCTTTGCCTGGTCTACTTTATATGCTTCATACAATGTGGCATTACATTATTTCCAGGCATGCTATAAAGATGAGATCATGCAATTTCTATTCTTTCTGTGTGACCTTGGACATCCCCTATTTCTGTAACCCAGTATTGGGATGAAGCGCCATCTGGTGGTTTTCAATAGACCTTTTCCCAGTATTATGGAGAGGCATTACTCTCATAATAGGTCAGGGGTGCCAAACTTATGGAACTCAAGAGCCATACAAGTCGATTATTAAACCTTCGAGAGCCACACTGAAGCATATAACCACATATTTTTACCTATTCCAAAATTACTAAGCTTAAAATTTATTGTGCACTTTAATTGTATCTTAAAAACAGGGCAAATATTGATCCTACTAATGTCAGAGTCTAATAATTACTTAAGGTTACTATGAAAACTAGTAAAAAAACAACAAGGAGTTGTGTGGCACTTTAAGACTAACAGATTTATTTTTTGCATGAGCTTTCGTGGGAGAAGATCCCACTTCCTCAGATGCTTCGAAGGTGGGTGAACTTACAGAAAGGAATGAAACTAAATGCAAGGGAGTGTAAAACATAGGATCAGGTCATAAAGTAACAGCAAATCAGAGCAGTTTACAGGCTCAAACCATGGGAAGCCTGAAGTCAAATTACCCTTTGTAATGGGAAAAGAACCCATAGTCTCGATTAAGTCCTGCTTTCACAGAATTTAGCTTGCATATTAATTCGAGTTCAGCTGTTTCTCTTTGAAGTCTTGATGTCCCAGGTACATCTCTAATGACAGTCATTAACAAATCTGTCATTGAGTGATTAGGAAGATGGAAGTGCTCAGCAACTGGTTTCTTTGTTCTTTGATTTCTGATATCAGATCTGTACTCATTCAGTCTCTTACGGAGCAATCATCCTGTTTGTCCAATATATAAGGTGTTGGGGTATTTCTTGCACATGATGGCATAGACCATATTAGTAGATGAGCAGGTAAATGAGCCTTTGCAACAGTCCCCCTAAGCTGATGATGCAGCTTAGCAACTTTTGGATGAAGCTGAGCAAATTGTCTCCCAGTTCCCCGACCTGGTGCCGAGGCCCTGCTCATTGGCTCCCCAAGTGCATCCATAACTTGCTTAGCTGCATCATCTCCTTAGAAGGAACACTCCTACTATCTCCCATGACAACTCAGCTGTCCTGGGAAACCCTTTCCTACTCCATACATGGCCCAACACTTGTCTTTCAAAACAGGCTTGGTTTTGTGGAATAGGATTCTGCATAAAGTAATTCTGAAGGGGGAGGATGCTATGGAAAACAGCTTATCCCTAGTCCTAATTCTTCAGGGTCTCTGAAAAGCCTCAACTGTCCAGAGCTCCAAAGAGGTAGCCGTGTTAGTGTAGTTCAGCAAAACAAACAAGGATTCTTGCGGCACTTTTAAAGACTAACCCATTTATTTAATGCATGAGCTTTCATGGGAGACATGTGATAAATAAATGGGTTAGTCTTTAAAAGTTCCACAAAACTCCTTGTTTAACTGTCCAGTGCTTGATCTACAGGTTTCTATAGAGTTGGCAAGGAGTAGGACTCTTCATTGGCTTATTCCTTCTTCTTCTGCTACAATGGAAGACTTTTTAACCTGTTTCCTGACTACCATACTTGTAAAAGAAGTGCATGAGGTGCCCCTAAGTTTGTGAAGTGCTGTGGACAGGACTGAGGCTGCTTTGGCATGCAGTATAAGGTAAATAGAAAACAAACAAATAAACAAACCCACCCAAACCAACCAGAGCAAAAGAAAATAAAAAAATACAAAGTACACCAAAATCAATAAAGCAGTGCAAAATAAAATCCACACTGAAATCTATGAAACAGAAACTAAGAATAATTTGTTAGTTTTTAAATCCTTTACAGCTTGTCTCCTCCCTGATCCCCTCAGTCCCTTCCCTCACTGCCTTCATTCCCTGAAGTGCCTTTCTGTTCTGAGACCCCCCCATCGCTTCCCTGAGCTGCCCGCTGTTCCTCCCCCACCCTCGTCTGAGCCGGAGCTGCTGCCCCCCCCCCTTCTCTGAGCTGTTGGCTCCCTCCTCCCTGCCCCTCATCTGAGCTGCAGGCTGCAGAGCTGCCTGACAGGCCGGAGATTTTAACTCCCCCAGCCTGAAGCAGCTACCTGCCAGCGAGCTGCATTTTTTCTTTGAAGAGTCACATGTGGCTCATGAGCCCCAGTTTGGCCATGCCTGTAATTGGTAGTTGCAACCAAGCGCCATTTTAGCCTGTTAAGCTTGAAAACTGCTGTATCTTCCATGAAGACAAAGGAAAAGTCTGCAAAGTTGGAAGACAATTAATAGGTAATTTAAGATACCATGATTTAAATTCTGACTTTTGTCTGTTTCTTCAACTTCCAGGCTCTTGAAAAGAAACAGCCTTATGTTTTCATATTAGTAACAAGACTCATTGCCCACTAGACCAGGGGTCTGCAATCTGCAGCTCCAGTGCTGCATGCAACTCTTTGGCTGCCCCCTTGCGGCTCCAACCTACGGACCCTGTGGGTGGCCCACTCCTGGCTCTGCCCCCTCCCCCTGGCTATTAGGGTACCCTGCTGGTGGCCTGCGCCAGGCTCCCCACCACCACCAAAGGACACTTGGGGGGGCTGCCCCCTGGCACCTCTCCCAACAAGACACTTTGGTGCAGTTCCCTCTATCCAGAGGCTTCACCTGCTGCGGCTCTCAAAACACTTGGCTACTGAAGGATTTTTTTTAAATGGCTTTTCTTACTTTTTGAGTAACTGACCCCTGTAGTAGACTGTTTGATGAAAAGTTTAATTAAACTGAGTGCAATACCTTTTGTTATAAACGGATTTAAATTAGCTACCTTTGGAAATATTTGCAGTGTTTAAAATAGCCTGACCCCCCCCCCCCCCGCTAAACCATTCACCAGCACAAAGTCTGATGAGAGGTTTTTCAAAGACAGGAGTGGTAAAAGGCTACACTGCTGCTCAAACAATTCATTTCAGAAGGTAAAGTTTTAAGCTATTATGAATTAAAGTAGAAATGGGTCCAAGCCACAACCTGGATTTCAGAGCCCTTAAGGTGCAGGGATGTTCAGATGATCCACAGCTTTAGGTCAACCCATTGTAAAGCTGTGGGTTATTTGTGAAATTCAGGTTCAAATCTCACCTTTGGCGTCCCAGTTCTTGTATGTTCAGATATAGGGTTTTGGTTCAAGCCCATCACTAAATTGGAGAAATAAAATCATTCTCCCCAAAAATGTTTGACCTAGAGGATGTTATATCTTGGTCATTAGCTTTTTTTTTTTTTTTTTTTTTTTCTTTTTAGGTACATGCCAGGCCCGCTTTCATTACCCCTGCTCTGTAGCAAGTGTCAGTTATTTGCATTTTTTCTAACTATAATATATTAGCTGCAAAGAGTAGATTATTCAGTGCTTGTCTCACTGAATACATACTGCAGAGTAAATGTAGCACTAATCAAACGTGTAGCTTGACTAAAAATCCAGCTAAACATTTAATTTATTTGACTCCCTAAAGTTCAATTTTTCTGGACAAGACCTAGTTGCCATGTTATCTGCATCCCATCCAGCAGAAAGGCCTGCTCCTTCCTTCACTGGAGTCAATACTTTTGTCACAGACTTAATTAGAGTAGGATTGGGGTCATCAGGCCATAAATCTGGAATCCTTTGATACACCCTACTATGCCAACTCTCTCTGTAAGGGACAAGATATGGTTCAAAGACTACCACTGGATATATCCATCAGTATGCAGAAGCAGCAGCCTTTCCAGTCAGTACTAAAGGATGTGACTTGTTTTCTGTTTGAATCCCGGCTTGGCACACCTTGCTCAGAGAGTGTTGTTCCCACTTCAAATGGAGCATCTGTTACTAATTGCTGTGCTCAGACAGATGAATACTAGATCAGGGCTTCAAAGAAAGCTGCAGAGATCAAATTTCTTTGCAAATTTGACTGCATTGCTTCAATGCGTAAGAGGGACTTTGGGATTTTTTTCTTATTACAACAGGTGATTTGGACCTCATCTTCCACAGTATGCTGTTCCCCACAACTGCTTTGATTTGCTGTTACACTGTGACCTGATCCCATGACTTACACTTCCATGCATTTATTTCCTTTCATTCTGTAAGTTCCCCCATTTTCAAAGCATCTGACAAAGTGGGATTTTCTCCCATGAAAGTTTATGTAATAAATAAATGTTAGTCTTTAAGTGCCAAAGGACTCCTTGTTTGTAAAGATTTCAGGCTTTTCTGGGGTATCACACCACAGGTCTCAACCAATTATCATTAATGCTTTGTAATTCTATTTAAGGATCACAATGTATTTGTTATTAATAAATAAAGTTAAGAGTCTGTCACAGGTGTTTTTAGTAAAAGCCAGGGACAGGTTGCAGGCAATAAATAAAAATTCACAAACGCCCACAGCCTGTTCCTGATGTTTACTAAAAAGGCCCTCTGGGAGAGTAGGCAAACAGCTGCTGGGGCTTGCAGGAGCTTCAGACCCACTGCTTCTTTTGTGGCTGGGGCTGACCTCTGCTGCTCCAACTTCAGGGGAGCTGCCCCAGCCTGGGCTGCTGCTCCACTGGACCTGGGCTGGCTGCAGATCAGCTTCTCCGTGCCTCCAGGCTGGCTGTCAATCAGCTACTAGATGGCAGCTGCAGGGCTGACAGGAGATCCCAGAAAGTCCCAAAATCCATGACCTCTGTGACAAAATCATATCCTTATTAGTAAATGCTGCCTTCTTAATAACAAATCAGAAACTGTTCTCTGTGTGCATCCTGTCATCTCCAAAAACAATATTCTTCTTAGGGCAGAGAGAGTGCTTGACTCCCCATGCTCCCCCTCTCCCAAAAGTTTTCCAAGGGGAATCAGAGGCAGTTTGAAGGGACAGTAAGAAGTTGTCATTTTTCTCTAGAATCTCCTATGTTGTTTCTTGAAGGCAATGGTCTTAGCTGTCCATATTGCTGTGATGCTCTTTGTGGTCTGCTCTTTCAAGCCTTTAACAACATTAGTCTTAGTAGATGTGTGTAAACAACTGAAAGTGTGGTGGTTCTTTTGTACTGAAGAATAAATTCATAATTAGGGATTGTATTAATAAACACTGGTTTGGAACAGAAGCTTGTTTATTTCACTTCATTAAAAGAGGACAAACAGCCATCATACATAACTCCTTATCAATGTTATAGTTAATGGCTGCTATTTTATTATTGTTTAACTCTACCTCTGTAAATAAAAAAAATATTGTCTGTGCACCAGTAGTAAGATTTAGGTGTCTGTAATTAGGTTTGAGGAATATATCCTGATGCCCAGGACCTCCTTATGCTCAAATCCTTATGCATGTGCTTAACTGGGCTCCTCCCAGTAGTCAATTAAAAATATGCATAAGTGGTTTGAGGCCCTGGACTTGATTTTTTTTTTTTTTTTTGAGGTGCCAAACATCCACAGCTGCAGCTGAAATCACAGGCAAGTATGGGTCCTTGTAACATATGAAAATTTAAGCCCGCTGACATTTAAATATATTTATTTTCACTGTTCTTGGTGTTATGTAATTTAGCCTGGTCCTTGTGAACAGCTGTAAAATAAATGCACAGCATAATCTTTGTAACCCAGAAACCCCAGAAGGCTTATTATCCTGATTAAGTACAGCAGCCTAACTAAGAGAAAGTGCCATTTGTACTTGAAATGATTGTCCTGCTTGCTACAAACTGTCAGTTTACTATGGAATTGGGAATTACACTGAGCTGTCAATGACAAGTGGCTTAAAAGGAGTTAAATTGCAACAGAGAAGCCAAGAGACATCTAAGGCCACAACACTTCTGTCAGAGACACCTGAAAAGATTTGCCTTTAAAGAATGTTTGAGAAAATCAGGGATAGCTGTTAATGCAGTTTGTTAAACCAACATTAGCAGAGGTTTTTAAAGGGGAAGCATGCTCTATTCCCTCAGTATCAGAGGCACATAGTATATGAATAGTTTAAGACAGTATTTCTCAAACTTTAGTGGACCAGGGACATTTAAAGGTATTAATTACTTTAAATGGAACACCTGCTGAAAACTCTCTTGAAAGAGCCAGTAAATACCAGCTGTAAAGTATGTAATACCTGTGCAAAATGCAAAAAAGATTCAGGAGACCAAAGTAAATATAATTTTATTAACATAACACTCATTTATTTCTAAAATATAGCTACATACATGATTATACACATAACTTAAAACTGAAAATATTACTTAAGTTTTAATGGGAATTTTGGGTCTGCATGGTCAAACAAAGTTCCTCTATTCTTGAAATAAGGTTCTTCATAGAAAGCCCTGCTGTGGAAATTATCTCCATGCAATTTTAATGCCAGTAGTGACAGCGATGGGAAATTTTAAATGCCCCAGCCATGGCAGAAAAAGAGCAAGATGGTGGCAGAAGCCAAGACATTTCTGTAAGCTTTGCTGTGGCTGGGGTATTTTTAAATCTCCCAGGCATGCATCAGTTTGCTGTGTCGATCCTACCCCTTTTTTCTACTCAGCCCCACGGAGAGCCATCCCTGGGGGGATGGGGAGAGGGGCAATGGCCCTGGGCTTCACGGTTCCATGGGCCCCGCACTGTCCTGCCGTCAGCAGGGTAGTGCAGGGCCTGCACTGCTGCTGCCCCACAGCCATGCTGTCCCCTGCCCCTCCCTGCTGTCTTCGGGGTGGAAGCGAAGGCAGCATGGAAGAGGGGGGCGGGAGTGCAGATCCATCCTCTGCTCTGGGCTGGCTCTTCCCCACCCCCAGGGTGGGGAGCAGCCAGCCCAAGGGCGGAGTGGGCCAGTCCAGAGGTCAGGCTTTGCTTTCTCACCCCTCCCCTAGGCCAGCTGTTCCACCCTGGGGGCAGTGTGGGCTCGTCCGGAGGTGGGATGGGAGAGGAGAGCCCAGCCCCTGGACTGGCCTGCTTCACCCCCAGGGGCAAAGTGGAGGGCTAATGTGAGGGGCAGGAGTGTGGGGCCAGCTTGTGGGTTGGCCCAGCGCACACCCCTCAGCCTGGGGGGGGGGAATGTGGGGCCCTGCACAGAACTATTGGCTCTGCACCCTCCTGGGAACAGCCCAGGGTCCTCCTTATCCCCCAGGAACAGGTTGGGGTTGGTTGCAGAACCTCTTCACTATGTCCATGGAGCACCGGTGGTCTGTGGAACACCAGTTCAGAAACACTGGTTTAAGACCCAAAGGGGCAGCTGTGTTAGTCTAGTTCAGCAAAAGCAGCAAGGGGTCCCATGGCAAATAAATTTGTTAGTCTTTAAATGCGATGGGACTCCTTGCTTCTTTTACTGGTTTAAGAGAATCACTTCATCAGCTACAGGGCAGTCAATTAAGCAGTAGTCACTTCTGCTCAGCTTAATTGGATTCCCTGCTAAACATCCTAATTAAGATGATTTCAAGATTAAGACTGTCCTAATTAATGGGAGCAACAAAAATAAACATGGTCAAAATATTGGGTACAGTCTGTGTCTTTTATTGAGAGAGGGCACTTGCAGTTTGGGAGCAGCTGTTAGTGAGAGTGGAGGAGAATGAAAAGAAAAATGCTGCTGTTTATTAAAAGCAAAATTCAATTCAATTGACTGGTTTTTTTTCAGGGCTACACCTGGAGAGCTCTATACAAGGATCTTGAGCTCAACACCCTCTATCAAAGAAACACAACATGAGAACTAGTAGTATCAGCTGACCAATAATCTCAAGAGAAGAATGCTGTGTTAGTAAACATCCCACACCACAGAGTTGGTAAGAGATCATATTTTATTTCCTGGCTGCAATCACTTTACCTGGGGCCAGTATTATAATATATATAATGGGTCTCTCTATATACATTTGCATCTCCTTATCACAGGTTAGTATCCACTGACGCCAAATACTTCCAGCTGTAACCATGCCTGAGAGCTCACTAATCTTTTGGTATACATCATGTATTGTACATCATCGTACTTCTTCCCCTGTTCTGAAATTGCAGCTTTGGTTACAGATAAAAATTAAAAAGCCCCATGAATAATAAAAGTTCAAATAAAATAGCACCACAGGTTTTCTTCTATAAATTTAGTTTGTTTGGAGGCTTCCTGGGATACTGAGTTCTGGTTATTAACATAGTCAGGACTAGATTTGCAAAGCATTTAGATACCTAACTGTTTTTTTAGGCACGTCAGTCTAACATTAAGGCAGCAGCAGCAGCATCCTCAAAATTGCTTTAAACTACCACTCCCTCCTTCAGGAACCTATGTACCAGTAGTATTTGCACCTAACACCTGATGCTGGTCAATAGCTGTAGCCCTAGCTCAGGATTCTCAGACTGGTATTCCCTTGTCTCTCTTACCGTTGGGGCTATCCATTAGTCTTTCTTAGAGTCAGGGCCGCTCCTAAGGGAATGTGGGGCTCAAGGCAATTGGCCTATAGCGAGACCCCTGGCTGCCCCCAGACACACTCCTGTGCCTCCCCTGAGGCAAGAGGGAGTGGGCTGGTCTGGGGGCTGGGCTCTACTTTCCTGCCCTGCCTCTGGACAGGCCCTCCCTGCCCCAGGGTGGAACAGATGGCTCAGGGGAGGGGTGAGAGAGCAGAGTCCAGCCTCCAGACTGGCCCACTCTGCCCCTGGCCTGGCTGTTCCCCACCCTGGGGGCGGGGTGGCTGGCTCATAGCAGAGGCCAGCACCACATTCTCGCCACCCACCTTCCCCAATGCCTTCGGCTCTGCACCAAAGGCAGTGGGGAGCAGGCAGGGGAAAGCATGGCCACAGGGGGCAGCAGTGCAGGCCCCATGCTGCCGTGGTCATGGCAGGACAGTGCATGGCCCACGGAACTGCAGGGCCAGGGGTGATTGCCCCTCTCATCTCCTTCCCAGGGATGGCCTGCTTAGAGTACACCAACTGGAGTGGACCTCACACAAAAGACAGCCAAGGGCAGGGGCTAAAGTAAGCAGGAACGCACTGGAACGGCATTCCGGGGCCCCACTATTTTTGAGGGCTCAGTGTTCTGGGGCCCCTAGAAATAGAAAATGAGACCAGAATGCAGCGTTCTGGTTCCATTTTCTATTTTTGGGGGCCCCAGAACACTGAGCCCCTAAAAATAATAGGCCTCAGAATGCTGTTCTGCTGTGTTCCAGTAGAGCAGGGGAAAGTGGGGAGGCGTGTCAGCTGCCCTGGCACCCCTGCACATGCACAGGCTGCGCTAGAGGCAGAAGCCTCAAAGTGCAGCCAGCAGGGAGGGGAGATGTGGCGATTCTTCACTGCCCCAGTATGTAGCTGCTGGTGAGTGTTCGGGTGGCCTGGCTGCACTCCCCTTTGGGAATGGGAAGCTTGCACGGGGGGGGGGGGGGATCCTGTCCCCATTGCAGGGTGCCCAACCTGGGGCAGGGTGTGGATTTTGGGGATGGGTATTGGGGGCAGGGTGTGGATTTTTTGGGAGGGTATTGGGGGCTAGGGGAATATTGGGCACACAGGAGTGGGTATTGGGGGCAGGGTGTGGATTAGGGGGGTATTGGGGGTTGGGGGAATATTGGGGACAGGAGAATGGATATTGGGGGTAGTAGCTGGGGTGGGGTATAGGCATTTGGGGGTGCAGTAGCTGAGGTGGGTGAAGGGATCTCAAACCCATGTGAGGGGGGTCCAGACCTGTGTGAAGGGGGCCAAGAAATTTAGAAGGGTTCCGGGGCCCCCAAATTATACTTTAACTCCTGGCCAAGCGTGAGAGATGGTGAAGGTGTGTGTGTCCAGCATACCCAATAGCCAATCATTAGGGCACTTATCTGGGATGCTGGAGATCAGTATTCAAATCTCTGTCTGATCTGGAGCAGAATCTTGAACACAGAGCTTTTAGGTCAGTGCACTCATACTATGGCAGGTACTGTTGATGGGATATAAATAGTTATGCACAAAGCGCAGTCAGAAAGTGATTCTATAGTTCAGTGACCTAGGGTACTCTACATAGGTTCATGCTCTGCTCCTTCTCAGATACAGTAACGATTTGAAAACAGGTCTGTTACATTCTAGGCAAGTACTCTAGCCACTGAACTATTGGCTATCTATCTGCCTAATTCCAGGAGAGGGTGCATTGCTGAGTCTCTCTGTCTGGCCTGCCAGTCAGGTGCTTGAGGCCCAGCTCAATGGGAGTTAGGTGTCTAAATGCTGCTGTGACTGTGAGCCCTAAACTCCATCCATTTTGTTACTGGCTAGTTTAAGCAGTTCCTTGCTTCACATGCTTGCTTCTGAGCCCTAGTCTACACTTGGGGGAAATTTGGCTGCAGTCTACCACGAGTTATGCAAGGGATGAAAAATTTCTTGTGTAACTAGCGGCAACATTTAAAGTCGCTGCTACACATTAAGGAAAAGCTGACCAGAAGACCCTTGCGGTCAGCCTCTCTCAATGCTCCCTGGCCCCCAGGACTTCCTGGCTGTCTTTCAGGAGGGCGTGGCAAGTTCATACTCACTGCAATCTGCTCTTGGAAGGGTGAACTGACAGCAGTGAAATTGCCACTGTCAGTGTAGACATACCCTGCAGATCCTTTTCTTAGGTGCCTAAGCTCTCCCCATGCATCCTATAGTGAGCCTGGACAGCTACTTCAGGGTTGAGCATTCTCCTAGATGGTAGGAAACCTAGGAGTTATCTGTCCTTTTGTGGATCTAGCCCCAGACACACTAGTATTTGTACAGATGATGCCCATTAAGATGCAGCTATTTTTTTTTTTTATGTCCATTCCAAATGCTTACCTTTTCAGGAACTGTATGGTAGAGATGTTCAGGTAACTCATCGTGAATAATATTCATTGCAAACTCTGGTATCATTGCATCCAGTGCAAATATATTAGTCACCAGCTCTACCACTTAATAAAGGGGTCATCCAGACTTGACAACAATGTGAATTATCCACAGTATTTTACTCATGTCATGAGAGCATGAAATTCAGTATGACAGGCATGTATTCTGCCAGCTCTAAAGCCTCTGAGTTTAGTGTTCTTTGCTCTTTTACTACCAGTATAGGTTTTAATTTTACTCTCTCAGCTTTGAGCTGCCGTTCTTAGCAGTTACTCTTTACTTGCATTCTTCTTCAGAGGAACTGGAGTTTGTTGCACACCTTAAAGACGGCATTGACAATTTTTTTAGCTTTCTCTCTCATTCAGGAGGATCCTGCTCATGGATTCTTTCCCCAAAATTTGTTTTCTTGAAACATTTGGCTTTATTTTGGGGATCTGTTTTTCTTTGTGCTAAATTCAAATAGTTGTGGTCACTGACATGCTTGCCTTGTAGTCTCACTCAGCTACTGGTACCCTGTCATTAATAAAACAACACTCAGAACTCATCGAGAGCTGAACATCTTCTAAGCACTTTACCTATTATCAATTAATATGTAAGAAGCAGATCATGGATAGCTCCTCTTCTAATATAATTTACCTGTCCCACTTCAGAATAAAAATGTACTCTTTCTAGTACACCTGGACTTTTCCAAATGGAGTGCCATCTACACACTCCCATCCAGTGTACAAAGGCTTTGTCATGGATATGCTTACTGATAATAAAAAAAAGAACCCCTAAAAACTTGTCAGGGTTTGAAACCTGTTTTCAGGGATTGTTTTTCAAAACATAATCAGAATTTTGAGAACTACAAATTTTCATTGAAAAGATGTTGGCTTTTGTTTTTGTCATGAAAAGCCTGAAAATTTTTGACCTAAATGAAAATATTAATGAAAAAGCTTCATTTTGGTCAAAAAGACACTTTTCACTGGAAAAAATTTGACCATTATTCTCACACCTTAACAAGAGAAGTGGAAAGGTGAACCTTTAACAAAGAAATTCTCTCTCTAAAAGGCTCATTAGCTGCAGGAGTTCAATAAGTATTAAGAAAACCAAAGAGCTCTGAACAACCTAACTAAAAACCTCTTCATCTTTTTTTGCTCAGTTTTTCACTCTGCCATTTTAACCCCATCATTGCATGAGCCTTTCACTTACTAGGGAGACTTGCAAGGTAGACAAGACCTGAATCTCTAATGTAAAAATCTTTCTTTGGGGAGGCACCTTCATCCATCACACAGACATAAAAGAAGGCACAATCCCAATTATTTTCCTTTATAGGTCACTGGTGGAGGACTTTCTCTAAATGCCTCACCTTGGAAACAAGAGGAAGAGTCCTGTGATGCCATATTTCCCTGCCTTTCTACATTGTTCCCTTGGCTCATGGAAACTTACTTCTGCGTGCACACAGTAAAGTTCTTTACTTTTATTCTTCTAATGAATGCTTACCTGCCCCAAGGGACCTCAAGAGCCAACCAGAAATGCCTTCCACACAGTATGTGAGTGTCCATAATAATAGTTTGTATGTCTACAGCACCTTTTGTCTGAGGAGTTCAAAAGTGCTTTACAAAAAATGAATTAATCCTCACAATGTGCTGAAAGGGAGGCCAACGTTAACCCTGCTTTACAAACGCGGAAACTGAGGCCTAGAGTTGAAGTGAATTTCCCAAGGCCACATAGCAAATCAGTAGCAGACCCTAGCTCACAAGCTTGTGTTTTAACCACTGCCCATGATGCATCTCTAGGGAGGTCTAGAAAGCCTACACTTACATGTCACCTTTATAAAGCAAGGACTGGCTGTGTAAACTGTCATTTGAGGAGAAGACTTCAGTGGGAGTTTGTGTTCAACATAAAGTTTCCTATGGTTTCTCCAAAGGATCTTTTGGTGAGGTGGCTTCTTCTGGAGCCATGCTCTGAAATCAGCTTGCTAACACAGCAATCACCAAGAAGGGGATGCTGGTGGGAAATAATGCACAGAGATGCTAAGTGCATGCAGGATGATTTGGACAGGTTAGGGGCTTTTGGAAGCCTGAGCTGTGTCAGCACAGTACAGAAACAAGGCTGACCAGGCTGCCTGATCAGTCACTGGCACAGCATGGGAAAGGTGGGACTATACACCAGTGCTTGCTTCTTACACTTGCCCCACGTTGGCAGAGGCTGGCACAGTGGCAGATGTCATGGTGTTAGCCTCGCTCTGACCAAGTGCAATCTAAATGTCTGTGTGATTGTCTGTGAATGGCTGTGAGCAATTCTATGGGTAAATCAATGCATGGTGGATACAGGAGCCCTCAGGGATCCAAAGAACAGCATGGATGACAAATTTCTGTGGATTAGACAAGGCCCAAGCAGGCAGAATCTACTGGTCAGACCAGAGTCTCCCTCTGAAACTTGGTGTTAAGTTCTGGATCAAAGACAAGGAACACATTCCTATGCTATTTTAACTACTACAACTTATAAGCACATTTATCAAAACCGATACTTCCAAAAGTATTCACTAAATACTGAAAGTCTCACCTACCCAACTGGGGCCTGAGCTTCAGGGGCACTGAACACCTACAGCTCCCATTGACTTGGCAGTTGGGAGGGGCCAGCACCTCTGGATGCCTCATGCTGTGTGCCCAAAATCCAAGGTCATTTTGGGGAACCTGGATTTAAATATTTCAGCTGTCCCATGTGACTCAGTTTAGTTTCATCCCTCCTGGTAGTCTCCCAATGATCATTCCCTCTCCCCCACACCCGCCTGGCTCCCTCCCATTCTGATTTCCATCAGCTCACTGAGTCTTGACTAGTTTTCCTCCTTTTCACAAATGCCCCTATCCTACAGCCCAGAACTGCCTCCCAGTCTAACAAGTCCTGCACCCAGCAGCTGTTTGCGATGTAGCATGCAATCTCTGGTGCTGTCTGACTTGTGGCTGGTATTGGAAGCTCTACCTGCGCTGGAAGGGCTTCCTTCCTTGATGAATACTCTCATGACCGCAAAGAGTGGCATTCTAGCTGTTTGCCTTCCCACACCCAGCACAGCTGTAGGGAGTTGCTCCAGGGGGCCTCCTCTAGTGTCTGTGGATGTTGGAGCACTGAAAGAACCCATACCAAAGACAGACCCTACAAATGTGTCGACATAGGAACCAGTCCAGAGCACAAAAGGAGACCTGAATTGCTTATGCTTCGATCTAACCCTCAGAAAGAGCAACCTACTGGCCAAACTCTCATCATGTGGGGACAATTTTGAAGAGTGTGACAAAACAGCATCTTGACAAACAAAGCTTTGGATGTCCTTGCATGTAGGTAAAACAGGATATTCACAACCGCAACATGGATGGAAAAATGCTGCTGACGAACTACTTCCTGTGTTCTTGGTGGGCCCGATAGCATCTGAGCTTCTACAAAACCTTATTAGTGCCTGTTCTTATTCCTTTGTGGAGTCCACTACACAATCAGCTGTGTCTGTACTCAGAATAATCTTTGCTGTACATAACTGGCTACATAGCCAGGCAATGGAAACTTTGGTAACCCATGTACTCTCAACAGAGCTCATATAATGAAAAACAAGATGATGAGAATAATGTTGACCATCAGAAGTGCAATTACATTTCAGTGATACCTGTACACATTTATTATTAGCTTTTGTTTTACCCTTTAGGTGGTTTTGTGATGCTTCAAAGTCACAGAGAAATCTATTTGTATGTCTTGAAATAATATGTAGTCATTAAACTAACAGAAACGAATGCAAATGTTTCAAAGTGATCATTTTATTGTGTTGATGGTGCCATTATTTATGTTTCTATGGTAATGGCACCATTTGGTAGCTCCCCATCTTACTTCATCTTAAAGCAGATATAATAAGCTTTAAAATGATGTATGATGTGTGTGTGTGTATAGGCAGTGTACATTAAGTCTGTGGCACTCAATCTTTCCACACACTGGACCTCTTTCAGGAGTCTGATTTGTCTTGCATACACACAAGTTTCACCTCACTAAAAACTACTTGCTTAGAAAATCAGGCATAAAAAGACAAAAGTGTTATAGCACACCATTACTGAAGCATTGCTTACTTTCTCATTTTTACTATATAAAATAAATCAGTTAGAAGATGACTATTGTACTTAGATTTCAGGGTACAGTATATACAGCGGTATAAACAAGTATGAAATTTTAGTTTGTACTGACTTTAATAGTGATTTTTTATGTAGCCTGTTGTAAAGTAGGCAAATGAGCTGATGTACCACCTGGAAGACTTCTGCATGCTCCCAGAGATAAATACCCCTGGTTGAGAATCACTGTAGTAAGTTGACCAAATCGGTTGCATCTGTGGCTCACCTACTTCTGCTCGAATAACTAGTTGGTGGCTCAGTAGAAGCACTTGAGTTATGTATTGTGGAGATTCTGGTCTATGGAACGGTATACCAGAGAGTCAGGTCTAACAAAGGCAGTGTTTCACAATGAGGTAGTCATGAAAGGCAATTAGGTGGGAGGTGAAGAATGTTGCAAGGTACTGGAAATTTTACTATAATTGAAAGAAAAATCTTGCTCTCCTATTTGCTGCAAACTTTTAACCCTGAAGCTTAAGTATTCTGTCAACCTCTCAACACACACATACACACACACTCTCTAATTTACTCTTGCTGGAGCAAATGTAATAGGCTGTGAAATGTTTGAATTCTAGTTGTTCATTGAGCAGAAGTAGGGGAGCTTGGATTGTCTTTGCTCTACCTAACCCCAGAATTCTCTGCTCTCACAAATGTAAAGTGTGTGTGTGTGTCCATGCATGCTGTTAGAATTCCTGCAGATGGTGCTATGCTTGGAAGAAGAAAGCCAGCAACAATCCCAGCGAGCTGGTCTCAGACAGCAGGAAGGTAATGGAGAATTTTGAGTACAACTTTCACTTCTACAATGCAGACTGCTGGATATCAATGTTCTTCCACTCATGCAGTGAGATCCTGTCTATGCCTTCACTCACACAGTTGTTGGTACAACATCCTTCTGCTCCATGACCATCATGCAGCCCTCCGCTGTGCCAGTTTCCCATCTCCCTCAGCATCTCTCTTTTCCTCTGCTGTTATACTAGCAATGGGTTCTATACTGGTATAAGTCTGCCCCGTGAAAAGCTACAGAATTTGATTTTAGTTGTTGTAGGAACCACAAGTTGATTCCAGTCCTCCTTAGGTACCTATAAACCAGCTAAACTGTTTTCTCTTCCAGCCCCAAGCACCCAGCCTCCTTTAATCTCCACAGGATGGTCAGTCAAGGTTTACCAGTACAAAGAGCACACTCAATTTTCTGGTAACTGAAATGGTACTGGAAGAGAACTTGGTCTTAAACAATTAACAAAAGCCCATTTAAAAGAAAACAGATATTTTAAATGGGTTCTCTCCTAAGCCAAGCAGGATAAGAGTGTTAGTACCTCTGGTTAAGCAGTCCATAACACCAGTAACTTCACAGGCATTCATGGCTCGCTCTTTCCCTCAGCATCACCATTCTTACAGCACCTCTTGCTCTTTGCTCTTGCCCACCCCCATCCCCTTGGCAGTTGGTCTGTCATAAAGCCATCATTATCACGCTCTCTGCATTCAGATTTGCAGTGTGGATACACAGACCTATATTAATACAACACACCATATCTAATCAATATCAATCTAGGTTAACGTATGGTGTAATTTTCTTCCAATTTGGCTTTGTGGATAGATTAAACATCTCAATAGGTATTTTGTTCATCAAAGAGTTTTTTTTTTTTGAGCAAGAGGCATTAACAGCTTCCATATTATTGACAATTCCACCCCCACCCACTACCACAGAGCTTTTGTCTTAACTAATATCCCTTTTAGAGGTGGTGATAGTCATTGTGTGATATTCATCCCTCTCACAAAAAAATGCTTGAGGGGGAAAAAAACATGCTTGATAGTTCTTTGCACATTCTGATGATTCTGCTTTTCTGCATCTTCCTGTTGTAGTTCTTTCAAGTAGTGACTCTATAACCAAAAATCACAGCACAAGTCTTAGAAATGTACATCTTAACTGACAGTTCCAGATTCCTGCTGGCTCAAGTTAAAAACATTTATTCGGGGGTGGGGCTGTGTGAAGAGGAAGAATTATGAAATTAAAATTCATATTCAAGTTTAAGAACACATTTAGCTTAAAATTAGACAAATAGCTTAATTTTTATTTCAATGAACGTCATTGTTCTGTTCATCAAGCATCAATTAGCAGATCGCACTTAAACACTCATCCTACGTACTGCTTACATTTTTAGGTCTTTCATAAAGTGCCACCCACAAGGGCACTTGAGCAAGCATCTTTCTGAGAGAAATGTCTATTAGGATGTTAATTTGTTCTCATGGACTGTTGTCAAACAGTGGTATCTTTGTCACAGACACATTAATTTTACTACCATTAATTCAGCAAATGCAGTCCCAAGGATACAGCCCAAATATGGACTAATGCAGTGTGGGGCTGGGAGTGGGTTGGGGTAGTAAATAAATATCAACAGGAGTTAATATCTAAAAAGGTACCAGAAAATAGGAAACAGGAGCCTAGGTTCTGAAGAGAGCCACAAGGCTGGCGTGAGGATTGGCCAGGTTAACAAACCTGATCAGTGAACTGAGAAAGTGTTATGATTTGATTCATGTTGACCCTTAGCACTACTAAAAATAAAAAGCCAAGATTCCCCTGAATACTTCATCTTCTCCAGTTCTCTCCTGTTGTTGTACATCATAATTATTCCAAAACAATGGCTTAAACCACCCACACCCTAAGGATGAGCTCCCTTCTACAAGTTTCTCTCAATGGGCAGGGCTGTGTTTCCCCTCTTCCTGGCAGCAGCAGTCTCTACTGTGCGTGATGTTTCTGGTGCCGCACAAGCTGTGGCTGGAAGCGGAAGCACTTCCCGCACTGAGCGCAGTGATAGGGATTCTCTCCTGTGTGGATCCTCTGGTGTTTGATCAGATTGGAGTTCCCACTGAAGCACTTCCCACACTCAGTGCATTTGTAGGGTTTCTCCCCAGTGTGGGTCCTGGTATGGTTAATTAGGTCAGAGCTCTGGCCAAAACTCTTCCCACATTCCATACATGTATATGGCTTGACGCCATTGTGGATCCTCTGGTGCTGGATGAGATGCGAGCGCTGGCTAAAGTTTTTGCCGCACTCAGGACATTTGTAGGGCTTCTCTCCCGTGTGCATTCTCTGGTGTTTTATACATGTGGAGCTATCACTGAAGATCTTCCCGCACTCCATGCATACGTAGGGTTTGTGCCCTGTGTGAATTCTCTGGTGTTTAATGAGGTTGGAGCTCTGGCTGAAGCTCTTCCCACACTCATGACATGTATAGGGCTTCTGGCCTGTGTGGATTCTCCGGTGCTGAATAAGGTGCGAGCTTTGGCTGAAGCCTTTCCCACACTCTGTACATTTGAATGGTCTCTCCCCTGTGTGCATTCTCTGATGCTGAATCAGGTGTATGCTTCGACTGAAGCCCTTCCCACATTCAGAACATATGGTTGGTCTCTCTGCTCGGGGAGTTCGTCTGGGGATGACATCCTCTCGTTGCTCTTGGAGCTCTTGTCCACCGTAAGTGGATTCAATTTGCTGTTCAATCTCTGAAGGAACCTCTCTCCATGGCACTGCTGAGTTATGCTGATTCACATGGGCTTTTCCCAAGTCAGGACTCTGTGATGCATTTCCTCCAGATCTCACCGAAAAGACTCCCTGCAATTCTGTACTTGTAGAATCTTCCTGTTGAGAAACCTCCTCATCTCCACTGTGATCTCCTGGCAAAGATATAACTATTCCAGACATGATTATTTCCTGTGCTTTGGAGAAAGAAACCCGTGGTAAGATGACTTGCAAAGGACTCCTGACTACTTGTTGCAGATGGGATGCCAGATCTTTCCCAAATAAGAGGGCAGGAGATCACTTCAGCTTTCACAACTCTTCTTAACACTCAGAGTACAGATGAGGGTACGGTACTAGTGGAAGTGAGGTAGGCTGGGCAGAAAGCCATCCTTGAATTTTGCCCTGGAGACAAGCGAACTGATTACAACATAAGAAAACAATCACAAAATGGAACAAGATCAGATGAGTCAGAACCGTGAGTTCACAATAGCTCTTGGAATTCCTACTTCTTTTTCCTTCACTCATTGAGTGTTTCCAATTTCCTCCCCAGCGTGGGTGTATTTCACAAGCTCTTTTCCTTGAAAACCTTCTGACCTAGGTCAGACAGTTCTTTGTCTTGTTCTATTTGGGAGGCCAGGTCACATTTAGGAATTGGAAAACCTACTCATGAGAAAGAAAACAGTTGGCATCACAACTTGTTAAATATTCAACTGATGCTTATCATAAACTGTTTTTAATCTCAGCCTCTCTAATGGGGTGGGGAGGAAATGGAAAGTGGGTGGAATCATCTGAATGGTTGGGAAAGTGTTCTGTTATTTCCCAAAAGAGTACCCCTGATTTGGTGGTAAATGTGTTTTATCGCTATAGGAGAGTCAAGGACCCTTCTTAATGGGCGAATGATACATACAAAGCCAGTAAGAGCCCCCGAATTTCTTAAGTTGATGCCAGTCCCAGGTAGAAGTTTGTTGCAAACATAGAAAGTTCCAGCAATGTTTGTCAGTTCAGAAGTTAGAGACACATAAATACTTCCATAGATAGATTCTTCCCAATAAAAACCCAAGGGGTATGTCTACACATCTCTTTTATTTCAAAATAACACTGGTTATTTCAAAATAAAAGAGATTAGCTCCACACGACGTTTTCTTATTTCGAAATGAAGGGATCCATCATTTTGAAATAAGAACTGTTGTTTTGAAACAGCTTAAACCCCATTCATTTTGAAATGGCTGTTATTTTGAAAAGGTTATTTCAAAATAAGGCCGTTTGGACATGTTTGTTGCAAAACAACACCATTGTTTGGAAACAACTGTTTCAAAAAAACATGTCCAAATGGCCTGATTTCGAAATAACCATTTCGAAATAACAGCCATTTCGATAGCAGGCGTTTCCTTAATTCAATTTAACATTTTCTTAATTCAAATTAACTTATTTTGAAATAAGGACTTTATTTCAAAATAACTCATTTTGAAATACTTATTTCGAAATGATGTGTATGTAGACATAGCTAAGGAGAGGGATGGGCTGCCAACTGCACTTCTGAAAATCCTTTTAAGTGGAAGGTGACTGGCTCACTCAGGTTCTCAGGATTAAAGGGTCTGATTTCCTAAGAAAAGAACTCTATGCTGAAGAAAATGAAGGCACTTCAGAGGTGCTAATACAAAAGATATCATGAATCCTTACCCAGTGAGATGAGATTCTGGTTGTTCTGCTGTATGACATTCCTGATGTGTTCCATCAGACCTTTGCCATAAAGCCCTGCTCAGTCTATGGACAGCACAGCCACACCAGAAAATGCCAATGGTACCTAAAACAAGCATTTTCCATTTACAATTTGCTGCTCCAAGGAGAATGCCACTGCCAAGTAGTAAGGGATAATGCAAGTAGTGCAAGGGGTACAGGACCTTGGAGTTGCTGGCGGAAAGAACAGAGGAGACACAGTGGCAAGAAAAAAAGAGGTGATGGGTCCCAAAGGCCACAAAGAGAAAAAGGAGGATGGGGAAGGAAGAACATAAAAGGGAAGGAGGGAGCCCTTTGGTTCACATAGACCAGCCCATGTGTTAAAACAAAAGCTTGCCCTTTTTACAGTGGTATTTTTAAATAACATTAGCTATCACTCAAGTATTTCCTAGGCTCTGGCTGAACTAGAAGTTTCACCTCAGGTTAATCAATTGTCTATTAACTCAAGGTCATTAACACCTTGGTAAAAGCTAGTGTGTATATTACCCTGATGCTTGATACAAATTTATTCTTTACTCCAGATCCTAGGGAAACCATAGATGTTTTAGAGTGTTCAGACAAGTGTTCACAGAGGTGTTACCTACTTCAATTCAATTTGCAATCAACTCACTGGAAATAAGAACTCTAGGAAAGAGAAGCCTTCAGTATGAACAAATCCTTTAAGGTCACTGGGTAGTGCCTCCACCTATGCCCATTCACCATCAAAAACAGAAAGGTGCATTACTGGCATGTTAGTGGAGTATAGATGCTAGTGGTGTATAAGTTTCAGATCTAAAAAGCCATGAAGATGATAGTAGTTTACAGTGCTGCAAATTATGCAGGGTTTTTTCTTAAAGCACCAGTTCATGGACTCATATTATTACATGAGACTTTCAAAACTTTCTAGCCCTAATGTTGCAAAGAAAAGCTTGAAAATTACCCTAAAAATGAGAAGGGAAATAAAAAGAGCTCTAAATTAATTAGTCTTAAAAAGATTGATTTAGGAGGATCTGACTCAATATTTTTGATGCCTTTGTTTAGCAATACTGCAGACCTATTGTTTGAGGCTGTACGCAGCACTACACATTGTGTTGCATTCTATTCAAAACCAGGTGGACAAGAATAATTTTATCAGAGGAGGGATTACATTTGACAGGAATATAAAAGGCAGGCAGCAGGTGACTGCACTGGATGTAGAGTGCTCTAAAACGCTTTTGGCAGCCCCCTTCTACTGTAAGCACTGGGAAACACTATTCTAGCTGAAGGTCCTGCAGTGGTATATGAAGGCTAAAAAGGTGAGATCACTTTCTATGGTCCTTTCGGCTCTAACAGCTGGTCTACGCTGGGGACCTCAGCCATTGGCGACTGACCCAACAGTTTAGCTGTACCACAGCAACCTCTCGATAGGCAAAATCAATCACTGTAAACTGCAGCTCTGTACTCGAAGTGACCAAGGTCCGGTCTACACTAGTGGGTTACAGTGATACAGCCTTGCAAGTGTTTGGCTCCCATACCTTTAACCGCTGGGGCTGCTAACAAATATATCAATTAGGGATGGGCAAACACCGCAACATGTAGGCAATAGTCGTATTCAGGGGCCTTATTTTTGGGTATTAACATCTATATAAGCTTACAACGTAAATAACAAGTGAAAATATAAGCAATAAGGCAGAGATAGGGAAAGATGCACCTTCCCTCCTCTCCTCTCTAACCCTGCAGGAATCTACCAGTTGTGCACCACCAGCAGCAGAGATTCACAGAAAAGTTAAGTGGGCAGCTTGGAGCAGGCAAGGAGAATGAAGAGTCTCTCTTTTTGCTGTAGAGGAGACAGTGACAGAGAATCCCCTGTTCTCCCCTTGCTTTGCTACCCTTGGTCTGGCACTGTCAAGCATATTCTAAGATGCTATTAGCTCTGCCCTGAGTCAGAGGACCAAGAGGAGGGTAAGAGCAGAGTTTATTTGAGAGGTACTGTACAGAATTAATCTCAAAGTATTTGCTATCCATCTTTCCTTTTAGTTCAACCCTTCACCAAGAACTCCTGAGATCCACCAGGTTACTCCCGAGAGCTTTCCGTCAACACTGATCTCTCATTCACACACACACAAACTGTTTGTAAACCTTCCCCTGCCTTCACAGTTGGAGTTTTTATAAGTTTATCATTTTGCTTTTAATTCCACTTAGCTACATGTACTTCATATTGCTGGGCCAAGACACTTGCGGTTTATAGGATTACTCTAGCAGGGAGTACTATATTTTTGGCACTCAGTTTTCTATTTCTTAGAACCCCAGCATGTGTTTCTGAAGGAGAATGGAGAGCACAACACTTCCATTCTCCAGCTGGTGAACCTGGGGACTCCAGGACAACACAGAGATTTTGAGGAAGCAATCAAACCAGAGTGTGTGTTTCCCCTGCCCCTGAATAATGCTAATTTTCTGCTTCTACTGGAAAAAGATTTTTCCCACAGGGAAGACTGCAGTTACTCTTCAGCAGTACAAGTCTGCCTGCCTCACCAATCTTCCCCCTCCCATCTTTGGGGGACAAGGTGGATGAGGTATATTTTATGAGACCAGTTTCAGTTGGTGAGAGAGACAAGTTTACACAGAGCTTGACACAGGAGCATTAAGTCTCTACTCTGCACCATCAGACCCCTTTTCATTCTGGTCCCCATTAACAGCAACTAGGGGATTTAGTCTCATTTACACAGCAAGCTGATGCCTCTAGATCCTCAATTCCCACTCTTCCTGCAGGAACCTCCCTCCTCCATTTTTGTCAGGCTGGGAAGCTATTATCCAGCAGGCTGTTGAGGCAAGTGGTAGGAGGCAATCTAGAATTGTGATCTGCCTAATACCAGTTCAGAGGGGACAGCAGAACATGCTAGCGGCTAGACTATGGCAGAGTGAAGTGTTGTTGGAAAAGGATGCAAATGGCCTGCTGGAAAATGTTAGCAGAATGGGATGCAAGAATAAGAGGATTATCATGGGGCTGCTAAACAGTGTTAAGCGAAAAGGGTGCAGTAGGGCAGCTGAATGGGAGCTGCTGGAATGCACATAGAGAAAGGTGCAAGAACCAGAGGGCTGCCCCCACTGAAGTGCTCGGTAGTGAGATGATAAACCTGGAGTAGGGGTTCAAAGTGGAATCTGCGAAGGAGCAGGATACTAGATCGGTGGTTCCCAACATTTTCTCTGCTGTAGCACACCTTACTACCTTTAATTAATTTGAGGCACACCACTATATAGTTTCCAAATGAACTTATGAATCTTCATGAGCCAATGAGCCAATCCAGAGCTCTTTGAGTAGTTTTCAAAAAATTTTGTGGCACACCTGCTCAGACCTGACAGCACACTGGTTGGGAAACACTGTGCTCGATGATTGCTGGGAAACTAGGTGGCTGCAGGAGTTAAGTGTGGACAAGAAGGGCTAATGGAAAATGTCTGAAAGGATGCAACAACTGAGGATCACAGAGGAGGCCTGTGCCACAAGCAAGCAGTGCAGAAATAGGGTGACATCCCTGGTGCGCACTATGAGGAAAAGGAAACGAAAAGGAACGGGCAGGAAGTTGAAAAGGAAAGGGGAGTTTGTTTGCTCTCTAAGGAAAAAACTGTGCATATGAAAAAGAGAAAGCCCCCCCCCCCTTTTTTTTTTTCCAGTTCATCCCTGGATGGATTTCCCACTCTGAAATACACACCGGGCCCAGCTTTCAGCACTCTGGATGCCACAGTCAGAAATCCCCTCCTGAAAATACAATGTCTTTGCTAGAACTCACATGGCTTTCAAGCTCCCCTGCCTCTTTTGTTTTGCTTGCAGCAGCTCCCCGTGCTTTTTGAACGCTGGCCGGTGCAGCCTGCCTCCCTCCCAGGAGCAAAGGCATGCTGCCTCGCCGGGTCCAGCCAAGGGAGCCTGCACCCAGCCCCAGTTTGCCTACCTGCAAGGAAAGACAGGTGGGATCTGCTGCATGCTCTGCACCCTGGAAATAGGATGCTCTTCTCCAGCCTAGCAGCAGAGCCTGCTAATGACTTCACAGCTTCCTACTTGGGAAGGGAGGGCAAAGGACGCTTCCTGGGAGGAGCAAGAAGAGGCTGCTGCTGGGTAAGAAAACACCCCCTCGAGGTGCCTGCTGCAAGGATTGCTAGGACCAGGTAGGAGTCACAATGCTGCCCAGGGCAAGGCACCCAAGTGCAGTTATTTCTATAAGCATGCTGCAAAAAGGAGGGAGGACCAGCCACAGACTTAGCAAATCCCACTAAAGCTCATGGCGTTTAATGCATTTGCTAGTTTTTAAAAGTGCCACACGACTTCTGGTTAGGGCTACCAGATGCCAAAGCCTGGAAAGGAGGATGGGGAAATACAAAAAGGAGGACACATGGTGAAAGTGTGGATTGTTCTCTTTTTAGGGGCCCTGGAACACTTTCCCCTAAAAATAAGGTATTCCGTAGCATTCCAGCATACTTTAACCCCTATAAGTAAAAAGCTAGACAAAATCATGTGTTTTAAAATGCCTGCCAGATGGAGGATGTGAAGGTAAAAAGGAGGTCATGTCCTCCTTTGGCCTGACATCTGGTAACCCTACTCCTGGTTAGCCTTAGCAAAGTGTGTCACTGGCAGGTGCAGCTAGGCTTCCACCCAGTGGCGGGGGACACCCCCAGAGACATTTCTGAAGGCATGACGTGCCAAGCATGGAAATGTGATGTCAGAGGGAGCTGTTCCTTGCATTGTTGCCAGTTCTCTGGGATGTGCTTTAAAGCCCCAGCTCTTGGAGTCAAGTGATTACAAATCTCAAGTTTATTTTTATTTTCAGAGTAAAAAGTTTCTCTCCCTCATGGTTGTGCAGGAGAGCCAGACAATATAAACTGATTGCAGCCCAAAGACTCAAAAAAACCCTGGGGAAATAAATAACTCTCAAACACTTTTTTTTTTAAATCATGCTTTAAAACCAATTTTGTGATTTTTAAATATTTTAGGAGCTAGCTTGTGAAACTCTTTGGGGAAGAATCTGTCTTTTTCTTCTGTCTATTTCAAAAGCTATAGCCAGTCAGCAACACCCATCTGAAATCAGTTCTTGATCTTTAAAGAATGGTGAGGGTACGGGGCTAAGTGTGGAATGGCACGCCACACAAGCTAACAGGCAATTCTGTAACCCTGTATGTGCATGCAGTGTTATATGTCAGTCCTGGGTGATTAAAGGGATCGAGTGGGTGACCTAATAGCTTTTATTGGGCCCACTTCTGTTGGTGGCAGAGACATGTTTTCAAGCTTATATTAGCACTTGTCTTCAAGTCTGGGGAATGTACATGTACACCCTGTAAGATCAAAAGCTTTTTTCATTGACATAAATTGAAGGTGAATACCTGAGTTTTCTTTGTTTTGTATAAAAGTACATAATGGGAGAATGCTTTCTCTAGCTTTTAGATTGAGTGTGGGCTGACTGATTTAATTTCCTGGGCTTGGGGTGCTGCTAGGACACAGAGGGTTTAACTTTTGGTGCCTGGAGACTGAGTGAAAGCTATTGGGAGGGGGGAAAAATACAAAAAACAAGCAAGGAGTCCTGTGGCATGTAAAGAAAAAGTCTGGACCCATTCCAGTACTTTCATGTCAGGAATGTCTCTTCCTTTCCTAATGTTGTTTGCCCCCAGTATTCTCCCCAGGACTGGAAATTAGGGGGAAGTGTAGGGGGAGTATTGAGGGTGCTCACTAAATTGGTATAACAGTTACTAGCTGACAGCTGGGGGGGTGTTGGGAAATTCGGGGGGGTGAAGGGAGGGTGTAGAGGAGGTATTAGGGAAATCTTTGCCCCCCTCCATGTTACAGGGCCTCATTCCCTCCACTCTGCCAAGCAGGAGCAAGCAACAGAGATAAGAAGAGAACAGGTACTGTTGAGTTTCTGGTTTAGTGGAGATGCGAGCCCCATACCACTGTACTGGAAAGGTAAGGGCAAAGGCACCAAGGCAGATTTGAACCTGCAGCTCCCACAGAGGCTAACAAAAAGGGGAAAGTAGTATGAATGTCTGTAGGGATAACTATCAAAAATAGTTTAAAAATATTTTCATTGTCCACATTTATACACAAGCCAAGAGGTCTCTGATACTAATAAAGACTAATGAAATAGATACAGATCTTTTCACAGCAGTAGTAAAACCATCTGTATTCCATCAGCCCTATTTTCAAAGTATGAGAGAGGCTGGGCTAAGTGCGATGGGTTGTACCAGATGTTTGCTGCCTCCTGCTGGAGACCCTGCTCCTTTGGCACATACTGCCCTAAGAATGTCCTTGAGAAAAGGAGCAGCCAGTTTGAATCTACAGGGGTTGCCTACGAAGGCCTTCTAGCATCATTACTGGTGGAACAAATGAGACCTGATCCTCTAACAGCAAGCAGGGCCAGGAGCAGGCAGAGGCCACTCAGAGACCAGCTGCTTCTGTCAGGGCCCAGTTCTGGGTGAAGCTAGGACAGGGAAGCGAAGGAGCTTTCTCCTGTTTGATCCCAGGAATCCAGGCATGAACAGAGGCTAACTGGGACTTCACCTTTAGGTTAAGTCACTGAAAGCCTTTTTGTTTATGATGTGCAGAACGAAAACATGGTGGGCAATCCTGAGCCAGTAATCTGACTGCTGTAATATTAGGTAAACTTAGTTTGTAAGATGCTCCCCTGAGTCAGGTGAACCCATGACAGGAAGCAAAAAGACCAAATTCTGTTATATTAGTGCAAGCCCATTACTGTCATTGGATTACCTGGATGCAACCAAGAGAATCTGTCATGAGGACCACAATCCAGGCACTGTTGGGATACCATGGAAGACAAATGTGTCAAGGTCTTGTGCCTGTTCGTGTTGCCTACTAAATGTAAACATCTAATGTATCCAGAACATCAAGGGATAAGTTTGAAAGAAACAAATTTTTTTTATTGAAAAAAAGTGTTTAACTACATGACTCAAATTGTCAAAAAGTGGTATTATACAACATGTATTCCTGTGATCCCGCATACAGGGAAAAAAACTTAAAATGACATAAATGTTTTCTAGGGAGTAGGTTAAAGAGACTGAGTTACATAAATATATGTACTACTTTCATAACTTAAATATATGTTATACTACCTCAGTGTTTCCTTCAACAAATACTCCCTTTATTTACATCTGTTCTTAGTGGGATGACCCTTATGGTCTGCTTTTAACAGAATTAATGTCTATATCTTTTCACAGATGCCTCAATAGTTATATCCTTTCCTGTGGCTTCCAGATGCTACTGACTGAGTTTGGTGAGTATTAATGCTATTTACAATATTTAAAAACAATCTACATGGAAAACTGTAGCCCAAAGCGAGCACTATAACAGGATCTGGATTGAGCAGTGACAACGTGACCACAAGTGATAGAATAAAAGATGATTTTATTAAAAGAGGTAGAATGCTTATGTCCCTTTTAGCTACCAGGGACTGCTGGAAATGGTAGTGGGCATGCTCTGGGGCTTTTTCTCTGAGGGCACCTGCTGCAGCTTCCTGATCCGCCGGTGAAGTCCTGCATGCATTAGACTTTCCCACTGTTATATAGCGTCATGGGGAAAAACCCCTACTAACTAACTATAAAATATACACATGTCAGCATACAGGCTTAACTAACAGGCATACCTTGTAAGGATTACAGAATGGTCGTTCAAATAAACAAGTAGATATAGGTATGTCTTCTGGTTATCAATGCCTACATAAACAGCAGTAAACTGTGCGGGTGTCTGGTTCAGGGAGGTTCCTGGTTCAGGGAAAGGTCATTCCATGGTCTGAGCGAGGCCATTAATAAGGCAATAAATTGTGCATGTTTACAGATGTATGGTTCACAAAGGGTACGCCTTGGTCTGAGTAAAACCATAGGCAAGGTGATAAATCGTTCATATTCTTGGCCCATGATTTGGTCTGAGTGGGGGTGTTACTTTCTTTCGTGTACAGTTTTCTTCCGCTTATTTTCCCTACAAAATCCATGGGTAAAGGAAGAAGATGCTGCTCACAGGAAGCAGAAAAGATTTAATAAACATTCACTGTTTGATATGTTCTTTTTCCTTCCTCAGGATCTGAGCTGCTTGTTCAGCTTGCAAAAGAGGAACCACAGGTGTTTGCTATCTTTACTTAGATTTTAGCTCCTCTGACTCTTTTTCTCTACTTCCTCAGAGAGTATGAATAAAGGTTGGCTACAACATCTTAAGCAAGCACAATAAGATTAGTTCAAATACCTCAGCCTTTCAGCGCAGGCAACTTTATGTTATAAAATTACTTGGTTGCAGCATGTACTTGAATTTGTAGCCTAAACCTTGCTGCCCTCCTGCCAGAAAGTTTATTTTTATTTTGGCATTTTCCTATCCATAAATTATGATCTGGCCCAAGGTTTGAGATTAATCTCAGTTATAAGTAGCAGCGCTGTAGAAAAGGACCTGGGGGTTATGGTGGATTGGAAGCTGGATATGAGTTAACAATGTGCTTTTGTTGCCAAAAAGGCCAGTGGCATATTGGGTTGCATCAGTAGGAATGTTGCCAGTAGATTGAGGGATGTGATTATTCCCCTCTGTTTGGCACTGGTGAGGCCACATCTGGAATACTGTGTCCAGTTTTGGGCTTTGCACTACAGAAAGGCTGTGGACAACTTAAGAATCCAGCAGAGAGCAATGAAAATGATTAGGGGGCTGGAGCCCATGACCTACAAGGAGAGACTGAAGGAACTAGGCTTATTTAGTCAGCAGAAGAGAAGACTGAGGAGGGATTTGATAGCAACCTGTGACTACTTGAAGGGGTGCTCCAAAGAGGAGGGAGCTAGACTCTTCTCAGTAGTAACAGAGCACAGAACAATGGTTTCAAGTTGCAGCTGGGGCAGTCAAGATTGAATATTAGGAAAACTTTCTCACTAGGAGGGTGGTAAAGCATTGGAATGGTTTATCTAGGGAGGTGGTGGAATCTTCATCTTTGGAAACATTCAAGATCCGGTTGGACAAAACCCTGGCTGAAGTTTTTGAAAAGCAAACATGGACTGAGGGTTTTGAGAGAAAAGAAGGGAGCAGTGCTCTCCCTTAAAAGATGATTGGCAAACTGAAAGCTTGAAATAACCATTGGATTGATCAGAGGGTAGTCACTGGGCCAGAATCCACACCTGTCTTTTGGGGACAAATTTCTTCTCACTCTTCGTTTTGTTAAACCTTTAGAAGAAAAAATGTAGTGCAGCAATCCCCAATGTCCCATTTTGAGCATAGCGTGCTATCTACCACCATTTCAAAGGATAATAGGTAACTCGGTGCTAGAACATAGTGGGTATAATTTATAACTATGCAATTGTTTTTTTCCCTTCTCTTTTTAATAAGGAACCTCCAAAGAACAGTTAATGCAGGAACAAGTGTTGTCACAATGCTGGCTGTCATGGGGCAACTCAGACTGTCTTTACACAGGAAGCTGAATCCAGCCTACCCTGACTAATGCTGGTGAGCCAGTTTGAAGGTAGCTAATTGGCCAGGGACAGGAGTGTTGCTCCCCACCCCCCCAAAGCCAAAGCATTCAGGGCTTTGGCCTCCAAGCCCAGTCTGGCCCGGCTTCTGCTGATGGGCCTGCTCTGGCCCTGCTGTACCTGGGGAGCCCCAGCATCCAAACTTGGTCTGGCACTGCTGCACCCAGGGGTGGGGGTCCTCAGTGCCTTAGCCCCTGCCTGGCCGCAGGTGGCTACCTCCTGAGGGCCACCACGCAGCACCATGCCCTTTCCCCTTGGCCCGGATCCAGCTCCTGAGTGCCCACCCCCCTCTCCCCCCACTGCCCAGACTCTGAAGGACATTCCTGCCTGTCTGGGCTGGGAAGAGAGAGATTTAACTTTCCCTCTTCTAGCCCAGGCCACAGTGTGTTGCCAGGCAAGAGCTCAGAGTAGGGAGGTTTTCTGTGTCTGCTGGGATCTGCGGCTCAGGGCACTAACCTGCACATTCAGGACCTGCGTCCACTGTGCCCAGTGCTAATGATACCCCAGGTCAGGAGACTGTTTTGGGCTTAATTGTTAAATGAGCAGCTGGGAGCTTCAAGCAGAACAGGATGGAGTACTGTGTAAGACAGAAGAGAGCCAGTAAAAATTGTCTTCCAGCTCCAGGGAGAACTGGATGGGGAAAGAAGTTGTTTACTCTTTAAGGATAAAACTTGTCCCAACCACAGTCTGTTTGTATGTAGTTGTCCTTTATGTAGGTTCTCAGGTGTTTGGTGAGTGTTGAGCTGAACCTGAAGCTTTCTCCACACTCTTTGCAGCTGTAGGATCTGTCTCCGATGTGGATTCTGTGGTACTGCCTGAACGTTGACTTATCAGTGAACGTTTCCCTACATTCAGCGCACGTGAAGGGTCTCTCTCCTGTGTGGATTCTCTGATGCGCAGCGAGGTGTGAGCACCGATTGATTGAAGCTCTCCTTGCACTCTCTGAAGGCATAGGCCCTCTGTCCTGTGTGCATACACAGATGCAAAATAAATGCTGAGTTCCCATTGAAGACTATGCCACGCTGAGTGCATTGGAGGGGGCTCTCCTTGGTGTGGATTTTCTGATATGCAGCAAGGTTTGAGCTCTGACTGAAGCTTTTCTTGCACACTCTGCAAGTGAAGGATCTCCCTCCTGTGTGCATTCTGCAATGCTGCATAAGCGTTGAGTTCTGGCTGAAGCTCTTCTCACACCCCCTGCATGTGAAGGGTCTCTCCCTTGAGTGAGTTCTGCCACGTTTCAGGAGTGGATCTGTGACAGAAGGTCTTCACACAGTGAGCACACTGGTAGGGTCTCTCTCTTATGTGGATTCTCTGATGTGCAGCAAGGTGTGAGTTCTGACTGAAACTCTTTTTGCACATGCCATATGCATGTACAAAGGACTAAATGACTTGTAAAATGCATTGCAGCTCGTTCGCCTCCACACCCAGTTCACACCTAGTCTTCTGACCTGTGGTTCATGGCTGAGAAATATGAATTTTCTGAGGTTCTTTGAGACGAGAGAAGAGAGGTCTGTTGGAAGAGACAGGAGATGTAGAAACCCTGAGGAAGAGCAAGGAGGTAAAAGGAAAGAGACGATGCGATATGTCAAGATTAGAAAGACACTCAGAAATGGATAAGCTACCAATAGTGTTTACTTATGCAAGCTCATGCAGGTAATCAACTCTCCATGAAAGGAACAATAGTCAACTTCTGGTATAAAAATTCAAGGACTCATGCACAAAGCAATAACAAACAGGATTCTGCTATCAGAGTATGTGGTGGCAGGGGAGCAGTATTTTTCTTTTTTAAGAAGACCCAAATTAGTCACCTGGACCCCTATTTGTTTGTTTGTTTGTTTATTTAAAGTTGCTTTACCACTTTGAGATTTCTGTCATACTGCCATCCACCCATCCACAGAGAACTATACTGCTACCTTATTTTTAATTCTTGATAAATGAGATCATTCCTTTCTCTAATGAAGAAACTAAGCTAACTTTTTTCTCATTAGAAATAGTGTGACCATAGAACTTTATAGCATGACTATGTAATGAAACTGATTATCAAGTTTGTTTCCCATGATTCAGGGTATGAATCATGGCCAGGGTGGGAACACGGCTTGGGGGGAGGGATAGGGTTACCCATCCTTGTGGGGGCCCCCCATTGTGGAGGCTCTGCCTCTCTGGTACTGTGGGGTGTGGTCAGGGGCTCTGGCCAGCACTCCTGTGGGGGCCTGGGGAGACGGGACTTGTCGGTCTGCACTGCTGCAAGGGGCTAGGGTGGGGAGGCCTAGTGGCTGGTGCTGCTTCATGGGGTGGGGGTAGGGTCTACTAACTGGCACTGTTACAGGCGGCTCTGGAGGGGCCAGAAGCCATGGTCCATGTCATTCGTGCCTTGCCCCTAGGCTCACTGGTCTGGAGCAGAGCACCCACCCACCCTGGGAATGGGCAGGCAGCAGGCTGAAGGTGAGCTAGGCTGCCACACAAGATGGGTAGGCCAGTCCAGCTAGTGGCTAGCCTGCTGGTGCCTGTATACTCTGACTGGGTGAGGTAGGTGTGAGTGGCTATTGGACAGCTTGTGCCTGCCCTAGGGACCTCCCCACCACACACTGCAGGACACAACCTCTGTGCTCTGCTGGGTCCTGTGTGGCACCACAGCCAGTTTGCTCCTTTCAGCATGCAAGTCCATGATCTGTGTCCAGATACAATCTGCTGCTGCCTGCCATGCTGGGGGGGTTAGAGCAGCCAGCCCAGGCTGGACTGCTGCACCTACAACCCCAACCTGGAGGGGGGCCCACTGCGGCCAGCAGCACAGAGCTATGAGCAGCCACAGCTATAGGGACTCCCTCCCCTGTTGTCAGGAGCACTCAGCTGCTCTGTTAGACCGGGGGGGGGGGTGGCAGGCTGGGCATGGCCAAGGCAGGGCAAAAAGGATAAGCTGGGGATGGGGGGGGGTGAGCTAACAAATGTCACTGTGCCTTTAGGCTGGCTGTGATGGATGATTCCAGGGGCGAGGATTCCTCCCTTCTCCTGGGAGCCCTGTGGGCTGGCTGCCAGGCCCTGCATCATGACAGAGTTGGGTTGGGAGGTGGAACTGGGCAGCTTGTCACAAGGGCAGGCCAGGTGGTGTGGAGCAGACCAGCAGTCAGGATGGTCCGCGGACTGGACCAGAGTGGGATTATTGTGGGAGTTTTGGTGGCCCTGCTTTAGCCCAGTGCTGAAGGCCCTAAAGCTCTTGCAGTAATCGAGTCCTGATCAGGCATTTTGTTGCCTCATCTGTACGATCAACCAGCAGGCTCTCCCTTTCACCAGAGTGTTAGAGATCTGGACAAAAGGTTCTGTTGAACTGAGCTATTATCTTAGGCTTGGGAACTGGAAATCCTGTTCATTGAGAAAGATGTGTTAAACACATTGCTGATATTTCTGCTTGTCATGAAGAATGAGCATGATTTTTATAAACCCACATTGTTTTACTAGAGGTAAGGATGTAATCCAAGTAGAGGGAACATGGTTATGATTTCTACTGGAAGACTAAGTGGTGGGAGATGTGTTGTAATCTCTGAAGGAGAATCAGGGATCTCTACACACAGGAAGATAAAACAAATGATAGTGTAAATATTAAACCACTTGCCTGTTTCTAAGTCCACAGAGAGACGCTGGCTTTGTTTTCAAGAATGAGCCCTATGGCTTCTTCCACTGGAGCTGTCCTTGGAAAAACAAAGAGAGTCTTAGTAGGTAATACAATGACAAATGTGTAAGGTTATCAACACAAAATGATTCTGTCCCAATTGAAAGCTCTAGGAATTAGCTCTGCTTCTATATTTCAGAATGTGAGAGGGAATTGATTTGGAAAAGATGGTGTCTTCTTGCATTGGTTCTGGGGACCACAGGAAATGATCTTCTAATTCTAAGGTTGCAAGGAAGGTGCTTGACCAGAAGTAGACCATAGGCACTTCAGAGACTTTAAAGCTTCTGTCATAAACTAGAGTTTTACCCAGGAAGATTAGTCTCGTAATTTTCATGGATGACATGCATCTAGATTTTCCTCTAGTTTTTATCTAACAGGCTCCATTGTGCTTCGCAGAAATACAAAGCCACCTCATCAAAGGTCATCAGCGTCTGAAAAAAGAATACTCAGTGCTTTTTGGCCAGCAACAATCCCACCACTCAATCACAGAGCAAGGAGCAGAGACAGAACAAAATAGTCCTTCTTTGAGCACTGCTTACATCCAGTCCTATCCACGTGTCTATGTGCCGAAGCACATAGTCATCTGGAGCTTTTTGCCCTAGCCTGTTCCCATAGCGTCAGCTGCCAATACCCCCTCTGATCTGCCCACCTGTGCAGTATATAGGTGCACTGACCCTGCCCCCCTTTCAGTTCCTTCTTTCTGTCTGTTGCAACAGTCCTTGAACGAGCTGCCCTTGCAGAGTTACAAGCACCTGTCTCTGATTCACCTCTGTCACAATTTTTCCATTTTCCCTTGCTTTTTCTGTCTTCTCTCTACTTTCCTAGACTTTCTTATTCCAAGGAGCTCCTGGCTGCACTGAAGGACCCATGCTCTCTGTGCTTCCATGGCAACATGTGGACTTGGCACAAACTTGACCATGCCTGACTTCAAGCCCTGTGACTCTTGTGGTAAGGCCTTCTTGCTTAGCAATCCACATGAGAAGTGCCTAAAGTGCCTTGGCGAAGGACACAGGACTGACAAATGCCACATTTGCCAGTCCTTCAACCAATGACTCAAAAGATGTATGAAAATCACTGTGGTCTATGGCAATGGAGGAGGCCCTCCAGCCAGCCTCAGAGCTGATCATGGCACCGTCAGCACAGGCAGCTCTGGTGCAGAGGGCACATTCAGCGCTAGCTTTCCCTTGGCACAGGTCCCCATCCAGAAAACCAAAGAACTACCGTGTGGGTTCCAAGGCTGTGCTGAAGGCTTATCCCCCAAAGGAGAAGTCCCACCATTGGCAAAGTCCAGGATCCCAGAGCAGAGAAGGGGGGATTTCCAGACCGTAGCTTTAAAGCCCCAGGTGCTCCTGCCCCATCTATGCCTGAGGCCTGCAGGGTGGCTAGGGCATTGTTACAGCTGCCGACCACCACACCGCCCAGACTGATCACATCGAAGGCGAAACTGCCCTATCTTTGAGGGCTTGGCTCAAGCCCCAGGTCAAGCCCAGTCTCCCGGCACAGAAAGAACTGGCGTGGTACTGGAGTCAGCTGTGTGGGAGTTTGTCCTGGGATTGGGCATCGATGTCCCAGTCCCCATGGGAACCCTCTGGGATGGTCAGCATAGCCGCTCACCACCATCTGCACAGTGTGACTCATTGTCTCTCCTGCTGGACCGCTTTGGGGACACCCAGCACAGCCACTACTCACGACAGACCTCAGCGCCATCAGACTTAAGGTCTTGGGGGATGACGGTGCATATCTATGGTTCTTGCCTGAGCCCTTGCCCCAGGAACACTCCCTGGCACCATCCCAAGAAATCGCACTGCACCAGATCCTGGTCTTGTAAGCAAGCAACACCAAGTCAGAAAACCAAGCTACGCCAGAGGAGGGAGAGAAATCCCCAAATGATTTAGATTGCCATTTCATTTCTGGAATTCTCAGAGAAAGCTAAAAACTGATTAACCTAGAGCTGTAGCTAACATTTCAGTGTGGCATACACCCAAATCTTCCTTTGTTACATATTCCCTACAGGAAGCTTCTGTTTTTGCTGGCATCTTAGTTAAATATCCTGCCCTCTAGTGTCTTCTTAGTATGGTTCCCCTTCTCTAGACTTTGCTGCATGCAGGCCTGTTAGTTTGGGAGTCATTTGGGACAGACACAATTCAGAGCAGGGGCATGTGCAGTGAACAGGAATTTAAATTCCCGTGCTTTTGGAAGGGCACATTCTATTCCCACCCCCCATGGTGGGGTGGTGGGGTGGTGCAAGGACTTATCAGCCTGCACTGTGGCCCTAGGGACAGAAAGAACATGTACCTTCCTCCAAGTTCCCAGAAGTGGAGGAGCTCTGTACCTTCCCCACCATATTTGTGCCTCAGCTTATCTCCAATTCAGAGCCTGATTTTTTAGAAGCAGATAAAAGGGCACAGCAATAGCAATGTTACAAGTTAGTAACCACATTTCCATTCCATTTCTATTGTCCAGGAGAAGCTCCTGTCCGTCTTCCTTGCAGATTGTCCAGACAGAATTTGAATTAGCAGTTTCTCTGAATTGTATATGAGCCATAAACTCTGCTTCTGCCATACTTCCAGGCTCATTTTAAATCCATTGCACATTTTTAAAATCCTCCCCTCCACCCCTTGGTGAACCTAAAGATTAAGAGTCCAAATGATTGATAAGTAATGCTACAACCTTGAGAAAGGCCTCTGACCAATTGCTACAAGAGGGTCCTAACTGATTGGCACCCACACTGCCCCCAGACTTGCTCAGTTTCACATCTTTGGTCTCACCTTGTTGCACAGTGTTTTTATGTCCTAACTACACAGTGCTGGATTAGAGGGGGAAGGGGGCTAAGAGACCACACCCAGCTTTGTTTTCCTGGGAGACCTCCAATTCATCACATATTTGATCTATATAATCAGATTTTATCATATGCATGCTAACATGAAAAAGAAGAGAACAATAACAACATTTATGCTTCTTGCTGACTGATTTTGCTCTTAAGCTTTCAGTTTTTGTTTCTAGACTTTTACATGCTGGCAGTGAGGGGGAAGTTGGCAGTGCTAATTGCTGGGTGCTAATGACAGCATTGCACAGTACTGCTTTAGTATTATTTTAATTTCCAGGTAGAATACTGAAAAAGAAGGCTAAGTTAGAAAGAGAGGAAACTATAAGCAGATTACCAAAACTTGCTAGTAGTACTTCAGAATCATTTTCCAAAGAAGCTGGACAGTCTCTCTCAGAAAATGATAATCAAAGGGAAGCTACATATGAATTTGAAAAGAAAAGAAATGAGAGAAAAGGGAAGTGTTTCTGAAATCCAGAACAAAAGTGATAATGAAAAAGATAACCCACTTTTCCTACTACCATAGAGAATGCAGAGAGAAATAGTAGTGATTAAGAGAATACTGTTGCCTTTAGTGTTGAACAATATCCAGATCAATGGTTTCCCTTGACAGCAGAGGAGTTTTATACCTAATGTATTAAGAAAGGGCCACTCTATTTTCAGAATCAAAATGTATAGCTTCTGAGCAGCAGTACAAATGTCAGAAAACATATTTCTTGCCTCTTCGTTTTAAATAAAAACTACTAAATGAACAGCATTAGCTGAGGCATGGATTGATGTATTATAAATCCACAGGAGCAGTGTTCTGTTTCATGTGCAAACTCTTTTCCTTGCCTAATGATCTTAGCACCTTTGTAATGCCTGCCTTTTCCATCTGGAAACAGCAAGAGAAGATTTGTTCTCATAACAGTGTGAAACAGCACAATGCTATAATGGCATAGCCCATTTGTGAGGCAAGAATCACGTTGACAGAGGTATGGTATGGCTGCTTCTAATACAAGCTGCCTACTAGACAGAAGTTTTAAGGCCTGTTGTGACGGTTGGTAAGTTTCATGTTGAACATGGTTTAGCATTTAGAAGAAGGGAGCAGTTTACTGGCTCGCCTCAAAATCAAAATTATTCAGGTATTCTTCAAGTGATCATTGAATTAAATCTTTTTCTAAGCAAGCATATTAAACACAATGGAAACAAAGGGAAAGATCACCCATGAGACGCTGTTCCCAGAATCCGGTCCGGTGTGCTGCTGACTCCCTGACCAACATGTTTGAACCCTGATGTAGCCTGCTTTGCCAGATGACTACTCACTCCTGAGTCAGTCCATACCAGCTCCCTGCTGGTAATTGGTCCAAGACAGTGGATGAGCGCCCTCTGGCTCCTCAGGTGATGATCCTCAAGTGAGCACTCCCTACCCCAGATACCTCACTGAGAATCCCCATCTTACAGGGATTGGGGTTAACCCCCAATCACCATCAACTCATGTCCGTCCCTTTATCACTGAAATGGAATGGCCCAGCTGCTTTGATTCGCATCCTCAAAGGACAAAGTCCACCCACCTTTAGATAAAATAAACACTAGTTTATTGATTAGGATGTGATTTTAAGTAAGTATACAGCAAAATAATGCACAATCATTTAATAAAGCAGTCAGGAGTTGCCACTATCAAAATAAAAGATACAAAACACATGCTTATCTAATGACACTGTCTAGGATCACACTGTTCATACCCTAGAGACTGGCTGTTTGGTGGAGTTCAGCCAGCCTAGGCCCTTCTGGCTATGTGGGTTGGTTCAACATCTTCAGTTGCTTTTAGGATGTTGTTTCTCTCACCAAAACCCAGTAGCATATCCTCTGTTCAAAATGACTGTCCTTGTATTCAGTCTCCTCGCCAACCTCCCCCACAACCCCTGCTATGGGATTTCTTGCTTTCTACCTGAACCAGGGAAGGCTTGTTATGCACCTCTGCAGTCTTTGTGCTGTTTATGTGCTGCTGGAAGAGAGTTCTGTCTGTCCCCCTTCACTCTGAGCCATGTAACCTGCTTCATCTGGGTACACATACATGATGATGCAGGAAATGTGATATGACAGTAATTATGTAGAATATGTTATGAGCATTCATAAAGGAACCTGGCATGGCCTAACTGACATCAAATCATACAATTACTTTGTAAAGGTGAACAGAAAAATTACACAGATTGTGCATCATGTGATATACCAGTCCTGTGTGTTTAAAACAATCTGTGATCTGTTAATTGAGATAATGGGACATAAGGTTTTGGAATTCATCATAAGTGACAGGTAAAATACTGGTCTGATAGTTGATTCATCTCCTGTTCATGTTGATCAGTTACCTGTTGTTTTACAAGATTGTTTTTATGGTAGGGACACCCAGTTAGGAAGGGTGGATTGGCACTTGCTCCCAAGTTTTGTATCACATTATAAACAATTTTCCAAGCAAAGTTTGCCAGTGGATTTACTGATGAATCTCTACAGAGCTAAGTGCTCTCCCCATAGCCACTGAGCAAGCCCGCAACCCAGGCTCCAGCTTGCACCCATCCAGGAAGGAAATCAGGGGCATCGCTGTGCCAGTGCCAGCAGGGCATGGGCCCTGGATCTCTGGCCAGCAGCACAGCCAGAAGGGCCTGATCTGGATCCAGGGCACTCCCAGCAAGTGGCAGCAGCTTAGAGAAGTGCCTACCACTTGTGAGGAGCCGTTCCGTTCCGGTTTTAACAAGTGTCAGGAGCAATCTCTGAGCATCAGCCACTCAGAGACGGCTTCTGTCGCTTTTTAGAAGCAGCAAGGACCACCCCCAGCTCTGAGCCTCTTGCAGGATGTTTGAAGAGAGATGGTCCATGTGGCTACTCACAAGTGGAAGGAGCCATCTTGGAGCAGCTGGCATGCAGAGACTGCTCCTGCTGCTTGTAAAAAGTGTCACAGACCATCTCTGGTTCCAAACCTCTTGCAGGAGGCTTGAAGCTGGATTGGGCCACTGCTGCTGCCTGCAAGTGGAAGCAGCAGCAGCTGGATCAGGCCCCAGTGCAGGATCTGGGCCATGTGGGGAGTGGGTGCTGGTTCCTGACCCCCTTCCAGTAATGCCCCTGAAGCAAATGCTGGCCTTTGAAGACAAGTGGGCAACTTCTCCTGTGAGCCGACAATCAGCTGGTGTCTTCTTTGATGTTGGAAACTCTCAGCTAGGACTCCTCTGTCTCCCTCACACAAATTGCTCTGTGCCTGCCACTCCCTGCTGTGCCTCTCCAGGTCAAAGCTTTGGGTTTGCATCACCCCATTCTGAACTTTCCTAGAGTGGGTAGATGGGTAACTTGCCAGTGCCTGTATCCTGCAGCTTTTTCATCATCCAGGCTGTGAACTGCAAACCCTGCCTTTCCCCAGAAAAGACAGCAGACCCTTATCTGCTAAATGTGTCTGTCACCTTTGGTAAGCTCATCATATTTTTGAGCTATTTTCTAATTTTTGCAATTGAAGTATATTGCTGCCTGCCATGTGTGATGCTGGCTGGGTCCAGGGGACTGTCTATGATTATCTTTCATATTAATATTTCATATTTGCAATAATCCAGATGTGATATGCCATGTTTAGTGCCAATAGAAAGGTGGTAATCTGCTAGGAATGAGTATATGGTTTTTATATATAGGTGTCAAATCAGTATTAGAAATTAGGAATATGTTTGTTCTATTTATGATCCAAATTATTTGATTCTAAGGCAATCCCAGACTGGGTGTCTACAAAACCATTGTCCTCTTAATGGTCCATTAAGGGAGCTACTAGTTAATGTGGGCCTAGGAAGAAACCTGTTTGATGACTCACCCAGACTGACCATGTGACTCAACTACATTTTGATTTGGCAAGGACTCTGAGAGCATGGAAAAACCAAACGTGATAAAAGGCAGTGGCCCCATCTTCATTTTGTCTTCAGTCTCCAACCTGCAATTAACACCATCCTCTGGAACTATTCTGTTGCACTGAACAAACGACTGAAACCCACCCAGGTGCTGGGTGTATAGCAGAGGAATTGGACTAACCTGCGAATTACAGACTCTTCAAGGACTTCCTTCTTGTGGACTCTAAATTATTTCTATGTATGTGATTCACTTTGACTCTTTAACATCTCTCTCATTTTGTTTCTTTTCTTTTTATATTAAATCTTTAGTTGTAGTTACTAAAGTGTTGGCTGATAGTGTGGTATTTTGGGTAAGAGCCAAGCCTATATTGTTCGGGGTGATGTGGCTAGTCCTTTGGGGTCAGGAGAACCTATTTCTTTAAGAGACCCAGTGGCTAGGTGGGAATCAGAGGAGCTGATGTGCAATAAAGGGGGCTGTTTCTATTTTGTTATGTTTGGCAATAACCAGAGTAGGGAATCAGAAGCATGTTTTGTTACTGACTGGGAGACTGGTCTAAGTACCATCTGTCAGTGGTTTGGGGGTCTCCCCCCCCCCCCTTTGTAGCTTGCCCTGATTTTGGCACATTCAGAAGGTTATCCCAGGAGGCCTGGGTCAAACCATGCAGTCACTAGATGCCAGTGTTTTCAGTGACATGATGTGCGAGAGTGACGCTGCCCCAGAAAAAGACCTGAGCCCCAGGCCCGTGTCCTGCCCCCTGGGCCCAATCTAGTTGGCTTGATCGGGCTCCTGCCACTGCCAGCCAGCAGCTCAGTCCCAGATCCCCAGCTGGGGCTGGGGCTGGGTAAGGCAGCTACCACTGTGGGGCACTCAGGGAACTGGTGCTGGGACTTGGGGCACGTGCCTCCTGTGGCCAGTGCCAGCAATGGCACTGATGACATGTTGTTATTTCTAAAATGTCTAGAAAAATGCCCTAAAGAAATTAAAGGAAAAAGAAATTGCAAGTATAAAGCACCAGTAGACAGGGCTGTAACTACAGCAGGGTGAACAGGGCTTTGCCCCAGGCACACTGGAGCAGCTCCGTTGAGTCACTCCATTAAAGGGTGTGCTTCATGCCACTGGCCCAAGCGCTGCTAATTGCAAGGGGTGCTTTCTGATCACAGCATGCCCCGGCTGTTGAAACAGAGTGTCATGGCTCTGGCAGTAGGAATTGGTGCACCTCTGTAGCCTGAGGGTCCGTTATGGTGTTGCTGTGCCCCAAGGAGGAGAGGCAGGAAGGGGTGGGGGAATAAAGCCTTTCCCAACTCCTCTGAATCCCAACCCAAAGCCCTGTCCATGAGAGGGGTGGTCGCTACTCTAGTCAGTGGGAATCCCGCCACAACACACTGACCTATCTTGGATAGGAGATACCACTCATTCTGTCTCCCTGGGCTACTCCTTGTGCCTCAGGATACTTCTGAGTGTCCTCGGGGTCTTTGGGTACTCTGGTGCATGTAACTCACTGACTTGGGACAGTCACCAGATGGCAGTGGGTCCCCCCTTGGTCTCCCTATTTCTCTCAGCTGGGGAGAGTGAAGTGCCTAAAGGTGGGGAGGGGAGTAAAGTGGAAGGTGAAGCAGGGGCATTGCTGTCCCCCCAAAAAGTTCAGGGGACAGGTCGTGCCCTGCACCATCCCTGGAAATGATCCGGCCCCTGGGCCCAATCGGGCTTGCTGGCCCCTGACCCCAGCCCAGCTTACTGGCCTTGGGCCAGCCTCTGACCCCAGCCCAGCTTACTGGCCCTGGGACAGCCTGACACACCAGCTTGCAGGCCTGAGCCAGTGCCAGCCCCAAGCCAGCCTGCAACTGCTGGCCCCATGTTCCAGGTCCAAGGTCACAGGAGAGCCTCCATACTGGATGCTTTCCTAATGAAGTGGTCAGACCCCTTGTACACTTTCCTACTGGTACCCCTGATGCACAGGGTGCTCTTGAAAATCAAGAGGGATGAGACAGCTGTCATCTTGATTGCCCCAGCATGTCAGTGCGAGCACTGGTACAGTTGTGTGACCTATCAATGGCCCCATCATGGGAACTACCAAGGAGACAGCATCTTCTGACCCAGGACCATGGCTTGTTGTTGCACCCAAACCTGAGGTCCCTGAATGTGATGGCCTGGAAACTGCATAGCTAACTGCTGAGAGCAGAGCCTGTTTGGCCTAGATCCAAAAAATTCTGCTGGACAGCAGAAAGCCTTCTACAAAGTTTGTATATCATGCCAAGTAGAAACGTTTTACAATTTGGACTCAGGCTCAGGGTCTCTCATAGAATCAGGTTAGAAGGGACCTCATGAGGTCATCAACTCCAACCCCCTGCCAAAAAAGCAGAACCACTCTCAATAAATTATCCCAGCCAGGGTTTTCTCTAACCGAGCCTTAAGTATCTCCTAAGATGGAGATTTCACCACTTCCCTAGATAGCCCATTGCAATGCTTCACCACTCTCCTAGTAAGAAAGATTTTCCTAATATCCAGCCTCTACCTCCCCAGCTGCAACTTGAAACCATTCCTCCTTGTTCTGTCCTCTGTTACTACTGAGACCAGCCGAACTCCCTCCTCCTTGGAGCATCCCTTCAACTAGTTGAAGGTTGCTATCAAATCTCCCCTCAGTCTTCTCTTCTGCAGGCTAAAAAAACCTAGTTCCTTCAGTCTTTCCTCATAGGGCTTGTGCTCCAGCCCTTTAATCATTTTGGTTGCCCTCCTCTGAACTCTCTCTAGCATGTCCCTGTCCTTTTTGTAGTGGGGAGCCCAAAACTGAACACAGTATTCCAGACGGCGCCTCACCAGTGCTGAAAACAGGGGAATGATCACATCCCTCGATCTGCTGGTAATACTTCTACTGATGCAGCCCAGTATGCCATTGGCCTTTTTGGCAGCAACAGCACACTGTTGACTCATATCCAGCTTCCCATCCACCATGACCCCTAAGTCCTTTTCTACAGTGCTGCTACTTAGCTGATCGCTCCCCAGCCTGTAGTAGTGCATGGGGTTTTTCCATTCTAAGTGCAGGACTTTGCACTTGTGCTTGTTGAACCTCATGAGATTTCTATTGGCTCAGTGCTCCAATTTGTCTAGGTCTCCCTGAATCCTGTCCCTGCCCTACAGCATGTCTGCTGTTCCCCCCCAGCTTGGCGTCATTGACAAACTTACTGAGTGTGCAATCTATCCCATTGTAAGGGAAAATTTGGCACAAGTCATTTAGTTATGCATGTTATAATGGTTTGTTGTTCATTTGAGTTTTCTCCTCCCCAGAAGTGGGAGTACAGTGTGGGTGTGTGCAACACTGTTATATTGCCAGGTACTGCTGAGCAGGTCTGCCTGGCAACTGATGATGCGATCTCACTGAGAGATTGACAGGGGCGCTGGCAGGCAGCCAGCAGACTGAACTCTGCTCAGTAACAGGGGCTATGTGCAGCAGCAGCAAGGCCGGGCACAGACTTTCTGGAACTCTCTTCATAGTGTCCTGTGAAGCCCAGTTTTGGCATGAACTAAGGCACACAGTGATTGGCTTTTTGGTTTGGTATTTAAGGGGAGACCCCTGAGGAGTGAGGGGTCTCTGGATAGGGTTTGCCAGAGAGCGATCCTGTGTGTGACTGTGTGTGGATGCTTATGGAAGTGCCGGAGATCGGGAGCCTCAGGGCCCAGTGACACTGGGACAGAGTGTCTGGTCTTCTACGATCAGAGGCTCAGTAGGACTGGATACCTTGGGAAGGGCTCTGAAGAGGACCTCACCGGACTGGTTTGGACCAAGTCGCCGAAGACCCGGAGGCCTTTGATTGGGAGCAGGCTCTGTTTATGGACATTGAACAGGGGTGGAAGGACTATTGATAACAGGATCCCTGGGCTGCAAGAGGCCCAAAGCAGACAATCCGAGTCTGGAGGCAGAGACCCAGAGGATGACGAAGGACTACTTCGGTCGCTGCAGGAGTCGGGGTTCAACGCTGAGGATTTGGCGAAGAAAAACTGTGAGGGAGTCAAGGCCTTGTGGGGAGTTTCCTCAGGCGGCCAGTGGCCGCAGGGGTTTAATCCCACTGGAGGGCTAGGCCTGAGGTAGTCCACTGGACTGTGGGAGGTGGCTATCTATTAGACGTGTTGTTGATTCATTGGTTATTTACTGGTTAATTGGTGATTTTATCTATATTGCTCAAATTGTTTATGGGGAGAGGTTCCCTTCTAATATCTGTGGGTTTTCCTGAATGTTAATGTTTATGGGGTCACCAGGGTTTACAAAAGGGGATTATTGGTTTTCACCTGTTGAATAAAGCATTTGACTCAACCTAATTGGCCTGGTTTTTCACTGCTGTTGGGAACAATGTGCCAGAGGTTGACAGATGCCTCAGGTGGGAGGTCCCGATTTGTATCCAGGCACATTTTTCCCATACAGTTAGGTGACTCCACCGGGACCCTTGTTCCACAGGCACCTAGCAGCAGGGGAAAATAACCAAGGTTATCCCAAGGACTTGAGACTCCAAGTTTGCAAGAATGAGTGGCCTTCGGCTCTTTGGGGGCGGAAGGCTGGGAGAAGACTGAAAAGAAGGAGACATTGCTAGTCTCCCTGGAACAATTTGGCAAGGGTAAAAATCCCTGGAGCTAAAAGTTATTTGTGGGAAGTGCTGGTTATGACACTCTGTGTGCCTGATGGGAAGAGTTTGTTGGGGCGACGCCGTGTCCCAGGCAGAAGGAGAAAAGAGGGCATCGTGGTATGGGCTACATAATGTGGCCCAAGAGCTGTCAAAAGCAGTGCAGGAATTAGGAGCTCAGGTAACCATGTTAAGGAGTGATCTGGAAAATCGGGAGAAGGAGCTAGCAGCGGTGAAGGAGGTTAGTGAGGAATGGGAGCAGGAGTGGGTTCAAAAAGAGCGAAGGCTGGAGGTGGAGCTCACTTATAAGACAGCACAGATCAGCAAGCTGGGAGATTGGGTTGTTGAACTGCAGGAGGATCTAGAGCTCAAAGAGAAGGAACTTAAAAAGACCTCCAGGGAATTGGAGGAGGCAAGTGCTGCTGTAGTGTGTATGATCAGGGAGGTAAAAGAGTGGCCCTGAAAAGAAGCGAGTCATGTTTCCTGTTGAAAGAAAATTGACTCCCTGTTGAGAGAGCTCCAAGAATTAAAGGGTATCACTAGAAGCCAGTGGCATAGGCATGAGTCGGATAGCTCTGACTCCTCGTCTCTCCTGAGTTGCAGCTCTTTTAGCGATGGTTTGGTTAGTTCAGAAGGGTCAGATTGGGGATCTAACATGGGTAGACAAAGAAAGTGACCTCCCCTCCCAAGTGAAGAGCCTCCAATTCCTGTCCAGCCTATAATCACTACCCCAACTGAGCGTGGAGGTGATTTGCCTCTGGAGATGAGGCGAGAAACTAAGCCTTACACCCCAGAGGAGGCTCGGGCTGTAAGTAAGCTGGTTGGGCCATTGAATAGGGATAGGGTAGCGGAATAGTTAGCCCAGGTAAAGGAGTTAAAGGATGTGACCCTAGAAGATGTAGTGATGGTGGCTAGAGAGTATATGGTGCCTGAAGATTTTAGCGCTTTGCCTAGCGCCATTCAGGTGGTAAATGTGGCAGACGTATTTGAGTTGTACAAGGAATTCTTTGATTTCTTTTGGCCTGGTGAGAACCTGATAGGAAGGTTCTACACTGAGAAGAAGAGACTCGAGGAAAGACCAGAACAATTTCTGAGCAGGAAATGCCTCTTGTATCTGCTTGCAGGATTTAAACATTCAAACTCTCCTGAATTTTGTGTTGAACTCTTGAAGGGACTCACTCCCACATTGCGATTGGCCCTGGGTAGTGTGGACCCAAACACCATGAATCTGCAGGAGATTAAAAGGTGTATAAGGGGAAACCTATAACTTGCAAAGGGAGGCTTTCCCGGGAGGTAGGGAAGCTAAGCCCATTAGAACCATTGAGGAGTCCTGTGGGATCAAGGAGGGGAGACAACATAGGGAGGAAATTCCAAAGGGGCGAGCCAAAACATAGGCCCTGGAAAGGATGGATAAGAGGTTGCTCAGAAAAACTGTCTGGAAAAAGCTCATTAGATTCAAATGGCCTGAGGCCATTGATGGTCTTTCGACAGTGGACCTCATGGCATGGTTAGCCACCCACAAGAAGGGAGAGGCTCCGGTAGGAGCCCCTCCCAGTGGGGATTAGGCATGAAGATGCTGGGCTTCCCAGGTGCCGCTCAAGGAGATTGCTCCTGTAAAGTTTGATAAATGGGACAGTCCAGTTGTGGAAACTGTTATCTTTGGGAAGTTTGAAAGACTTAGGCAAATGAGTTTATTGGATACAGGAGTGGCTATTTCCCTTATCTGTTCAAGTTCGAATACTGGTTTATTTGAGAAACTACCTATCATGTCCTGGGTGCGCTTGGAGGGGTTTAATGGGGGAGGCAACATGGCCCCACTCACCTCTGAGTTGATTTGCTAGATAGGGCTGGAATCTTGTAGGGCCAGTTTTGGCATTCAGAAATTAGATGTCTTAAGGAAGATTGGGGCTGTAACTGATCTGCTCAATCGGGCCCTCTGTTGTTTGGCAAGGGAGCAGGAGGTTGAAGTGATCCCCGCTATATGTAGAATAGGGGCTGTGAAGATGCCCGAGGAAATCATAAGACCTAGGTGGGGAACAGAAATTCAGGAGGTGCTCTCTACGCACGGCGGTGCCCTTGCAAAGCACAAGCTGCAGTGCGGCTGGACTAAGGGGACAATTAGGATTAAGGGGCCCCGATCTGTGTCCCATGAGGCAGTATCGGTATCCAAGCCAGGCAGAGGCAGTGTTGCAGGAGGGGATTGAGGTGCTCAAGGAGCAAGTTGTTATCGTAGAGTGTCAAAGCCCTTGCAACTCTCCCATCTGGCCAGTGAGAAAGGCCGATGGTGTGACCTGGCATTTGACCATTGATTATCGTGAGTTGAACCTAGTCACGCCAAGGTTAGCCCCTGTAGTCGCGAATGCCCACGATGCTATGGCAGCAGTAAAATCTGGGGCTCAGTGTTTCTCTGTTCTAGATCTCTCCAATGCCATTTTCTGTATCCGAGTGGATAGTAGAGATCAGTATAAGCTGACCTTTACCTTTCAGGACCTCCAGCTAACGTTTACACAGCTTCCACATGGGCTCCACAATGCCCCTTGTATATGCCACAAAGAAGTCACCAAGTTGTGGTGGGGAATGTCGAAGGTCCAGCAGGTCCTTTCATAGGTAGACGATGTACTCCTAGCATCAGTATCTTGGGAGGAGAACATCGCTTTCTTGGATGAGATTCTGGGAAGGATAGAAAGAGCTTCTTGGTAAACCCTGGGGATTCTTGGTAAACCCAGGAAAGGCTCAGCTAGTTCAGAGGGAAGTAACCTATTTAGGGGTGAGAATCGGCGTGGAAGGGCATAGGCCAGACCAAGGCAGAGTGGAGCTTATCAGTAAGCTGCCAGCCCCACAGGACATCACCTCCCTAAGATCTTTTCTTGGTCTCACCAGCTTTAGTAGAGACTTCATAGAACAGCACACAGTAATTGCAAAGCCTCTGTACCGTTTGCTGAAAAAAGGAACAGAATGGAGATGGGGCAAGGAAGAGAAAGAGGCATTTGTGAAGTTAAAGGAGGCCCTTACGAAAGCCCCAGCTTTAGCATTCCCTGTTGATGGTCTTCCTTTTATATTGAGGTTAGCTATGGCACCAGAGGGCATTAGTGCAGTGCTCTCACAGGATCTAGGAACAGGAGAAAGGGCTGTGGCTTACGGATCCCAAGTACTCTCAAAGCTAGAGAGGCAATTCTCCCCTTGTGAACATGAGGTGCTCGCATTGGTATGGGCCATTGAGCACTGGCAGTATCTCATTGGGCTGTCTCCCATAATAGTGAAGTCAGTGCATATACCCACTAAGTATGTACTTTCTGGGAAAATCAACCAGGCATGGCTATCCAATCCCTGTAGAACCAATTGGGCTTTAACCCTGGTAAAACAGGGAGATAGTGGCAGACCCAGGGAAACAGAGTGAATTGGCACCTTATGCCCTGTTATGTTCAGGGGCAGACCATGAGTGCCCATTGCCTATGGTCCCTAGCAAGCTTAGGACATCCCTGTTTGAACTAAGGACCATAAAAGATGGGTGCAGCCTTCCAAAAGGTAAGATGTGGGCAGTTGACGGGAGTAGCTATTACCATGAAGGGATGCAAGTGGTTGGCTATGCCATAGTTAGCTACTCCAATGAAAAGATCCTGCAGGGTACAGTTTTACCCGCCTCTGCTCAAGCAGCAGAAGTGATAGCAATCCTGGCTGTCCTGTGTGAGGTCAAAGAAGAAGAGGACATCCTCATCCTGACTGACTCTGAGTGGATACTCAGAGCATTGGTGACCTGGATGCCTGTGTGGCTGCAGCGAGGGCTGTGAACAGGAAATGGAAAACCAGTAGCCCATGGTCATTACTTGTGGCATGTGTGGCAAATGGAAGAAACCCGTCCAGGCAGGAAATTGTTAGACAAGGTAAAGGCCCACGCCAAAGATAACAAACTATGGACGCGTTGGAATGCCAAAGCTGACCACTTGGATAAAGAGGCAGCTAGGCTGGGCCCAGAACACATATAGAAAGGCTCAGACTCCCATGGCCCCAGTAAAATAGGAATTCCTAGATCCTAAGAACACACTAGACATAAGAGAGCTCCAGTGTCAGGATAGAAGTATCAAGGACCTACTCCAGGGTAAAGAGTATTATGGCTGGTGTGTATCGAGGGATGAGCAAGGCCTAGTTTGGGCAAGGAAGATAGGCACAGAGGATGAAGGTCCCAGACTGGTACTCCCTGAGTGCCTCAGGGATGAGTTGGTGCAATTAGCGCACGCCCAAGACAATTTTGGAAGACAGAAGACACTGGCAAGGGTGTTGGAGGTGGCCTTTTGGCCTGAGGTACACGAACAGGTTGAGAGGTGCATTGATAAATGCCTAGAGTGTGCCCTAAATAATCCGGATATCCAGGTGAACAAAGGGCCGCTAAGACATCAACCGATTGTAGGTCCCTGGTGTAGAGCCCAGGTGGACTATATAGAACTTCCTTGTACAGGGCGAGGGAAAAAGTATGCCCTGGTGCTCATCGACTCATTCAGTAAGTGGGTGGAGGCCTTCCCCACCCCTAACAACACTGCCTTGACAACGGCACGCATCTTACTGAATGAGGTGTTCACTCAGTTTGGGTTACCCAAGCGTCTGGACTCCAACCAAGGCCCCCACTTCATAGGCGAAATAATCAAACAGGTATGCTTGGCCCTCGGCATCCGCCAGAGATGGCATATGGCTGGTCATCCACAGAATTCTGGCCTAGTCGAATGAACCAACAGGACATTGAAAATGGCCCTCAGAAAGATAATTGAAGCCTGTGGTAAAGACTGGGATATCAAACTCCCTTTGGTCCTCATGGCATTAAGATCAACTGTGGGAGCACATGGTTACACTCCCCATGAGGTGGTCACTGGGAAGAAAATGAGGATCCCAGAGTTAGGGTGGTTGGAAGGTGGAGTGCCACCGGATGGGATCCAGCCTCAAATCAAGCTCCATGACTTCATGAGGAGGTTGCTTGATCAGATCTGGGAAACCCAAGTTCGTGTGGCTACCCAGTTAAAGAGAAATAGTGAGGGCATGGATAAGAGACTATCGGAGAAATGGAAGATAGTTGAATGGGAGGTGGGCGATCAAGTTTTGTACTGCCACTTTTCGGGACATTGGTCATGTTCTGTGTCAGAGATGGGTAGGCCCAGTGAGGGTGATGAATAAGGCGGGCCCCACAGTTTATGAAGTAGAGTTGGTGGATGGAAAAGGGAAAAGGACCACCAAGTGGTTTCACAGCTCTCAGCTGAAATCTTGGAGAGCATATAAGACCTGAAATCCTGGGATCATGTATTTACTGATTGTTCTTCCCTTTTAGGCTGTTCCAACACCTCATCAATCATCACCATTTATAATGTATAACCCTGATCATGTACTTGTCTTGTACTGGAAAATGAATATATTGTTGACTGTGGTGATGTTATGTATGAATATGCTGTTAATTTTATTGATGTGGTATAATGGGCATAGTGATGCATTAATAATATATCAAGGACAGTACTACCGATGTTGGTCCCTGGACGGTTATAATAAAGAATGGGAGTTTCATAAGGGTGAGATAATCCCTGTGTCAGCAGCCATCCAGGAGGGGTGGGTCGACATACACACCTTTGTAAACAATAAAAAGTGTTCTTTGGATTGGGTGGAAATATTAGGTGGAAACAAGCTAGTTACCTACTTGATTTCAGAGGCCAGCCCTGATATACCAATACCAGATTGAAAGGGGGGAGCGGTGGCCCATGTGTATAAGCAACCTGCGGTCTGCATATGGGAAATAATCAGAAGTGAGCATGCCGAGATTTTGACTCATTGTGAAAGGATACCTGGCATCGTGGAGGGTGATTGCATGTTCCTCCTATCCAAATTCCCGAGTAAATTAAGACTGTGGGAGTTGGCTAATGTTACTATAGTTGTAGGTTGAGGTTCCCTAATTAAGGGAATAGTGATTATGTTGCTGAAACCAGCCAGAATTAAGGCCTCATACATCAAATGCGTTGGTTGCCTGATAAACCTACCACATATGGTGGCAAACTCCAATAAGTTTTGTAAAGAGGCTGACGTCTCTATAAAGAGCTGGTGCAAAGGCACATTAGATTTGACTGTCTCCATCGAGGATAGTGGGGAATGGTGGGTCTTTGGCTATTTTGGTATAAAAACCCACAAACCTTTCAGGGTAGCATCATCACCAGAAGACTACCACCTTGGACCTTTAGTAATAAATGAACTAGAAACCAGAGAAGTTTTAGTTGCCCAGTGTGGAGTTTCAAGAAAGTGAGAGTGAATCTTCACTTGGAGGCCATGGAGATTGAGCCCATATGTCATCCATATTTAAAGGCTTTATCATCTGGATGGAAGGCATGGAATAATTTGATTTTGGGGAAAAAAGATCTCCTAGATTAAGTTGGGGATTGGCCTCTGGAGTGCTAGGCACAGGCGGAGTGGGTTTAGGAGTATATAATGCCTTCAGCCAGCATGCATTGTCTCGGAAGTTGGCAAATATAAAATCGGGGATGGCAAAGATATCAGTTTCCCTCAAGGAGGCACTTATTGGCATTTTGCAGAGCCAGTTTGAAGCCATCACTATGTTATTGGACATGTGGAAGACTGCTAGGCAGGATCAGCCAGTACTTTTTGAGGCATTAGGGAGGTTTCAGGCAAATGTTTCATTAGACCTGGCCTGCCTCCAGACCCAAGCGCGGCTATCCACCATGGGACTGGCCTTAGTTAGGGAGGGTCTAGGAGGAAGAATTCCCCTTGAGATAAGTAGATTAGTAGAAACCAAGGCCGCATCAGAATTTGAAATTAATCATAGGCAGTGGTGGAGATTGGTTAACTTTTCATATGAGGAGGACCACAATAGGGCCACAGTGTATATTCTCACAGTTGAGAGCACTGAAGTGGCTCAGGTGTTGCCTATCATTCTCCTGGGTTTATTTGTTGACAAGTCTATTATGGAACCAGTTAACCTCCCAAATGGGCCCACTATTTAAACAATAATTGGAGAACAGTTTTCTTGGAGGACTGTCTAATAGAGGGACAGATGTGGTATATATGTACAGTGGGGACCCGTTAACACGCGACTGGTTATTGCGCGGATCCGGTTAATGCGCACTCCGGTCATGTCCCCCAAAGGCAGAAACTTAATGTATGGGACTCAGTAACGCACACTGCTTACAACCGGAAGTTCGCCGGGGCAGGAAACACATGGAGCGAGCCTGAGTAGCGCTGCCTTTTTCTTTTCATGGGCATTGTGGAAAAACGTGTAACGCTTGATCTCATTGTCACAGAACATGGAGCGAGCCTGAGTAGTGCTGCCTTTTTCATGAGTATTGTGGAAAAATATGCCACGCTTGATCTCATTGTCACAGATTGTTCAGTATTTTTGATTAGCGTGATTAAGTGTAAAAGACACTTTAGTTTAGGCTTACATGCGATATCGTAGATAAAGTGTCTTAGTGTAGGCTTTAATTCATTATGTGTAATAGATATTTTAGTATAGGCTATAGTTCATTAAGTGCAATAGATATTTTAGTATAGTGTAAGCTTTAGTTCATCAAGTCCAATAGATACAGTATTTTAGTATAGTACACTACAGTATAGGCTTTAGGGTTCATTAAGTGCAATAGATACAGTATTTTAACATAGGCTTTAGTTCATAATGGGAGGAGACAAGCGTCAGCATTCATACACCGTTGAAGAAAAATTAGCAGTTATAGATCGGATACATCATGGTGAAACCCAGGCCAAAATTTCTAGAGCTCTAGGGATTGCTGAATCAACATTACGAGGTTGGATAAAAAATGAAACAAAGCTGCGCAGTTTTGTACAACAAGTAGATTCTCAAGTTGGCTTGGGGAGAAAACGTGTGCGTTATTCAGCAAAGCCCGCTATAGGCAAAGCTTTGCACACATGGTTTGCCCAAGAGAGAGCTAACGGCACACCACTAAGTGGCCCAGTTTTCCAAGCCCAAGCAAGTAAATTTGGAACTGTAATGGCTGACAAAACATATCAAGCTAGCAAAGGCTTTATAAACCAGTTTAAAAGTCGCCATGGTATTTCACAAGTTAGCATGTCTGGAGAGAGCTGATCAGCTGATGAGACTGCTACTAATGAGTTTCCTGCCAAATTAAAAAGTATAATAGAAACTGAAAATTATAGCGATGAACAAATATACAACTGTGATGAAACAGCTTTATTTACAAAGCTTTTACCAGACAAAACTTTAGCTTTAAAATATGAAACCCAAAAAACAGCAGGCTTTAAAAAAATAAAAGACAGGATCACCTTTCTATTTTGTACAAACAAGACAGGCAGTCACAAGCTCAAACCGCTTCTCATTGGTCGGTTCAGCAACCCTCGATGTTTTAAGCACCTTAACAAAGCCAAGCTGCCTGCCATATACACCAGTAGTAAAAATGCTTGGATGACTAGGAGCATTTTTGAAGAATGGTTCCACAACTCTTTTATTCCACCTGTTCGTAAACATCTCCGCAAGAAAAAACTCGAACCTAAAGCACTGTTGCTACTTGACAATTGTCCAGCCCATCCTCCTTCTGAATTATTGGTATCAAATGAGGGACATATCTGTGTGCTATATCTCCAATTCAACACAACACCAAAAATCCAGTGATAAACAACAAGGAGTTGTGTGGCACTTTAAGACTAACAGATTTATTTTTTGCATGAGCTTTCGTGGGGGAAGAAGTGGGATCTTCTCCCACGAAAGCTCATGCAAAAAATAAATCTGTTAGTCTTAAAGTGCCACACAACTCCTTGTTGTTTTTCACTGGATTAGACTAACACGGCTATCCCTTTTAAAATCAAAAATCCAACCTCTCGACCAAGGCATTATTCAAAATTTTAAAAGCAATTATAGAAGTGAGTTGGTCTCAGAAATGATTTCATGTGCGTCATCAAGTGTTTCTGAATTCCTAAAAGACTTAAACATAAAAGAAATAATTTATTTGGTGAAAAAAGCTTGGGATAGTGTAAAAGAAAAATCTATTGAAAACTGCTGGATGAAGGCTCTCGGGCCAGCTTTTCCTGTCAAAGGTTCTGCCTCTGAAAACCCAAACCATAGTGATTCAGAATCGGAATTTGAAGGGTTTACAGAAGAAGACATCCTGCTAACAAAAACACAAACAAAAGAAGACAAAGCTAAATGTCTTTTTCAATTACTTAGAGACTTTAACTTAGACACATCTGAGTTCATAAATGAGTGGCTAGAACTAGATGAAAATGGCACAACTACAGGTGAGCTGACAGAAGAAGAAATAATCACAGGTTGTGAGGCTGTGTCTGACTGCGAAAGTGATGAGGAACGGTTACAGGAAGAAGGAGTAGATGACAGTGAGGAGAATTATGTTGAAAAAGCCAAAATTTCCCATTCAGAAGCGCTAAATGCTGCCGAAACGCTTGCACTATATATGGAGGAGCAAGATGCAGAGAATATCCAAATTTTATACCTATGCGGGATGATCGATTTTGTGAAGAAAAAAAAAAAGCCAAGTATGGGAAACAGCAGAAAATAACATCATACTTCATAAAAATTCCATCCCAGCAAGATGAACCTGTGGACTGAATAAACTTTATATAAGCACACTTTTGGATTATGAACTCTGTGGACTCAAAGTGGAATCATGTACTGTACGTACTGTATGTAGTACAGTATGTTGTCTATGGCAATACAGTACTGTACTATAAATATTCAAAATGGATTCACTCTATTAGTATTTTTGCACATTGATATGTACAGTATTTATTTTCATCACTGTTTTCATGGTTAAATAGATATGAATTCTTAAATTTGTTTAAATAATTTATTGTTTTCATGATATCTGAGTATTTTTGCATATTTTTTAAAATCAGATCATGAATCAAAACTTATATTTTTAATTTCACTAAACAGAATCCATTTTTAGTAGCATTGTAACCCATGTCAAGATACAGCAACTGTACTTTATGTGCATTTATTTAAAAAATACTTTACTGCACTGTATTTTAGAATATTTCACTGTGGTCCTGTTCAGTGTTCCGGATGCATCCCTAGCTGCTTCTGGATGATCTGGGAAGCTTCCACTGCGGGGGCCATCCGGATCCGCCTCCCCCCACCCGCGGCTTGTCGGTGCGGCGGAAGATGGGGACGGTTCTGGATCCCTGAAGCCTGCCAGTGGTGGCAGAAGCTTTGCATCACTGCTGGCAGGCCGGGGGGAATCTGGATCCGTCCCCAGCTACCAGGACAAGTGGAGGAGCTTCTGCTGCACCAGCAAGCAGTGGGGGGGGGGAGGCGGATCCAGATGGCCCCCGCAGTGGAAGCTTCCCAGCTCATCCAGAAGCAGCTGGGGACACATCTGGATCCCTGCTGCTCCCTCCAGCCCAAAGACTGTGTCTTCGGGCTGCCTAGGGTCCCTTGGTGCTGGCTCTGTGTTGCCAGCACTGATCTGTGCGGGGGTGAGTGGTTTCTGCTGCGCGCACATGCGCAGAACTTGAGGGAACCTTGGTTCCCTTTCCGCGTGGTCTGCTTAACACGTGGGCACTGGGGCTTGTCCCCTGATGCCCGTGTGTTAACGGGTCCCCACTGTAATACTCCTCTGAAAGAGCATATAGACCCCTGTCTTAACCTGGAAGGAGGGCTTGTACATATCAGTTAGGTGAAGGAGCTAGGGAAAACAGTTCCCTTATTGAGGTAAAGGATGGGTGTTTTTGCATCCACAGTCATTGTCCCAAGTACATCGCAGACCAAATGTTTGAGGTAATCCATAACATTTCAGAAAATATATGTCTGTGTGGAATTTCTGAGATAGAAGGGTGTGGTCAGTGTTTCTCCACTCTAAGACATAGAACAAAAACCTTGGAATTGGATTATAAACTGATGGATAGAGTTGTTCCGGTAGTTTTAGAGTTGAATATTTCTGTCCTCAAAGAACTCACCGACCACCCTGACCTTCAGAAACACATTATAGAATTAACTGAAAGGGGTGCCAGCATGCTACTTCTAGTTGAACATGAAGCTAACCAGATTGTGAGCATTTTGAAATTGATTCAGTCCCAAGAAGTGACTTGGTGGTCTATGACGATGGGGACTGCTCCACCGGTCATGTGGATAATGCAGGGAGGTATGGCTGTGTATTTGATTTGTTTTGCTATTTAGGTTCAAAATTGATTAAAAGGGTAAACTGTTGTAATTGCTGTTTGATGTAGTGATGCACCCACGGTTGTTGCACAACACATGGGGCATCAAGGAGGGGAATATTGTAAGGGAAAATTTGGCACAAGTCATTAAGTTATGCATGTTGTAATGGTTTGGTGTTTATTTGAGTCTTCTCCTCCCCAGAAGTGGGAGTACTGTGTGGGTGTTTGCAACACTGTTATATTGCCAGGGATTGCTGAGCAGGTCTGCGTGGCAACTGATGATGCGATCTCACAGAGATTGACAGGGGCGCTGGCAGGGAGCCAGCGGACTGAACTCTGCTCAGTAACAGGGGCCGTGTGCAGCAGCAGCAAGCCTGGCACAGACTTTCTGGAACTCTCTCCATAGTGTCCTATGGAGCCTGGTTCTGGCATGTACTAAGGCACACGGTGATTGGCCTTTTGGTTTGGTATTCAAGGGGAGACCCCTGAGGAGTGAGGGGTCTCCGAAGAGGGTTTGCCAGAGAGCGATCCTGTGTGTGACTCTGTGTGGACACTTGTGGAAGTGCTGGAGATCGGGAGCTTGAGGGCCCAGTGATGCTGGGACAGAGTGTAATGTTCCCTCTAAGCTGACGATGCAGCTGAGCAAGTTTTGGATGCAGCTGAGAAAGTTCCCCCCCATTCCTGACCCCGGGTCAGGCCCTTTCCCCACTACCCACTGGCTCCCACAAGTGCTTTCATAACTTGCTCAGTTGCATCATCAGCTTAGAGAGAACACTGAATTGAAAGGAAGGCATTGCTTTGCTATGAAAATGAATAGCCATCACTCCATCACTACAGAAAAAGAATGAATCATGAAAATTTCTGCCATCTATGGGGTTGTATACAAATGTAGTATGTTACTGTAACCCACTCCAGTTCTTTAAAATTATTAGTAGATTTTCTGGCTCCACTGCCCCACGTGTGAGAACTGGAAGGAAACAACAGGAACAAGCCATTGAATGATAAAATAATTCCTCCACTGATAAATAACTTGGGTTGGTTGGACTGTATTGTGAACAAATCCAATCAGCTTTCCTAGAAGCATCAATAGACGCACTTACAACAAACCATTGAAATGGTAGCTATTGCCCCCATTATGACTCTAGATATCTTTACTCATTTCTCATTTAAGATGGACATATTAAACTTGGAAAAGACACACCAGATAATTGTCATTCCTTCTACACAGGGAAGAGGATGACATCTCAGGTATTCAATGGATATTAGCTGATCTTAGCCAAAAGCCACAGAAAGAGTGCAACTGGAACAAACCCTTGGTTTTTTTTCTTTTTTTCTTTGTGACATTGCAAATGGCCTCCCCTGTCAATCAGCTTTGATTCAAATCCTTTGACAGGTGCAATTTCTGTACTCAAACAAAATCTGACATTCAACTTCAAATGCTTTTAGCAAAAGAGAATTAACCATTCATGAGAGATTCCCCGATGCCAGCTGTGAAATCTGGCTCTCACTGAACATCCCTCGTGTCAGTCTGAACGTTTTTGGGAGCTGAATATGGGAACTGAGTTTTTGTAACCCTCCTGCTGCTGGTTTCCCCATGGCGTGACCTGGTCCCCTGCTTCTGCCTTGCCCTACCCCTTCTTTCCTCCCTCTAACTGCCCCAATCTAGGGTTACCAGATACCAAAGCACAGAAAGGAGGACAGGGAGGTCTGAAAATGAGGATATTGGAGGACCTGGAGAAAATGTAGTATTTATATAACTTATTACTATATTATGTCAGGGAAAATAGGTAATGATAAATGAATGCAGCATTAAAACTACATGATATCATGTTTTTAAATTCTTTTAAAATAAAGAAAATTACCAAAATGGTTTCTTTAACTGAAAACTGGATTTCTTTTCATTAAATGAAATTTTTCATGACCCTTTCATTATGTTCATGAGACTAAAGTTCAAAAACTAAATTTTCAAATATAAACTTGAAAAATACCTTAAACAGTTAAAAAAAAATAGTTAACTCACGTTTCATTTTCCACAGCAGCCCATTTTTACAGTTAAAAAAAGTCCTAAATTGTTTCCTTCCAGCCCCTTTAGTGGTTTTATTTAATTGGTCCAATTGGTCCTTGTTAATAATTTTATTTATGGTAGACTTTATTTTCCTTCATTTTATTAGTATCATTTTTTCCCCTCCCCAATTTAGCCATTTTATACAGATAAGGGCCAAAAATAAAAGTGCCTATTAGAGGTCTAGAACCCACAACCCCAAGCTTGGGAAAAAAAAAAAAAAGCAACTTCCTACAAACTGAACTACCTGGCCAGCCTTAGAAAAAAAAAACCTGCACATTTAGGGGATACCTGAGCTCTCAGTGAGCTGGCTTGGTTTCTACAGAGCTGTGATTGGGAGGTGTGCACATGTGACCACCTGCGATCTCCAGCCCCCTCACTGGGCTGTTAGAGGGCTTCTTTAACATTCTATTCTTATGCAGTGAAAAGCCTAGGCAAAAACAGCTATTTTTAAAATCTCTGGAGGAAAGATGACTTCCTGGACCTCTGGTAACCTTACCCCAGTCCAGGACCTGGTCCCCTGCTTCTGTCTCACCTCTTCTTTCCTTCCAGTAACCCCATCCCGCTCCTGCTTTCCCTGCAGCAGAATCCCCCTCTTCTACCTGCCTGACTCAAACCCTTCTTGCCTCCCTGTAATACTGCCCCCTCCCTCCTGCCATGCTGACTTCCACTCCTGCCTCTGCATGACCCAACCCCTTCTCCCTCTCCCACCCTCCCCCTGCCGGTTTGTCCAGCACCATCCCTGCCTCTGCCTTGCCTCCATAACTTCCCTCCTCCCCCCTTAAGCCCTTCCCCCTTGCCTGGCCAGCCAGAGCAGGAGCACAGTCAGCTCTGGCAGGGTGGGAGATTTTGAACACTCCCAGCCCCAGCCCCCAGGCGCAGCTCCAGAGCAATCATGTCCGGGGCTGCCGGCCTGCGCTGGGGAGAGTGTTGCCTGCGCTGGTGACCAGCAGCTTCTGCGCCAGCGCTCACCAGCGCACCTTAGAGGGAACATTGACTGAGTGTCTGGTCTTCTACAATCAGAGGCTCAGTAGGACTGGATACCCTGGGAAGGGCTCTGAAGAGGACCTCACTGGACCAGTTCGGACCATGTTCCCGAAGACACGGAGGCCTTTGATCGGGAGCAGGCTCCGTTTATGGACACTGATCAGGGGTGAAAAGACTATTGATAACAGGACTCCTGGGCTGCAAGAGGCCCAAAGCAGACAATCCGAGTCTGGAGGCAGAGACCCAGAGGATGACGAGGGACTACTTCGGTCGCTGCAGAAGTCGGGGTTCAACGCCAAGGATTCGGTGAAGAAAAACTGTGAGGGAGTGAAGACCTTGTGGGGAGTTTCCTCGGGTGACCAGTGGCCACAGGGGTTTAATCCCGCTGGAGGGGTAGGCCTGAGGTAGTCCACTGTACTGTGGGAGGTAGCTATTTATTAGACATGTGTTGTTGATTCATTGGTTATTTACTGGTTAATTGGTGATTTTATCTATATTGTTCAAATTGTTTATGGGGAGGGGTTCCCTTCTAATATCTGTGGGTTTTCCTGAATGTTAATGTTTATGGGGTCACCGGGGCTTATAAAGGGGATTATTGGTTTTCACCTGTTGAATAAAGCATTTGACTCAACCTAATTGGCCTGGTTTTTCACTGCTGTTGGGAACAATGTGCCAGAGGTTGACAGACGCCTCAGGTTGGAGGTCCTGATTTGCATCCAGGGAAATTTTTCCAGTACACCATCATCCAGATCATCAATGAAAATGTTGAACGGAACTGGCCCCAGGACTGACCCCTGGGGCACATCACTTGTTACTGGTTGCCAACTAGATGTGGAGCCATTGATTCCTACTTGCTGAAACCATTGATCTAACCAGTTCTTTATCCACCTTACAGTCCAGGTATCCAAACCATGCTTCCTTAACTTGCTGACGAGAATGCTGTGGGAAACCGTAACAAAAGCCTTTCTAGAGTCAAGGTATATCACGTCAATGGCCCTTCCTGCATCTACAAATCCAGTCATCTCATCATAGAAGGCAATGAGGTTGGTCAGGCATGATTTACCCTTGGGAAATCCATGCTGACTGTTCCTAATTGCTCTATTTTCCTCCAGGTGTCCAGGATGGATTCTTTGAGAAGCTGCTCCATGATTTTTCCAGGGATTGAGGTGAGGCTGACAAGTCTGTAATTCTCTGGATCCTCCTTTTTCCATTTCTTGAAGATGGGCACTATATTTGCCTTTTTCCAGTCCTCTAGCACCTCCCCCATTCACCACAAGGTTTCAAAAGTAATGGCCAGCAGTACTGCTATCTGATCGGCCAACTTCCTCAGCACCCTCAGATGTAGTTCATCCAGCCCCATGGACTTTTGCACATCCAGCTTCAAGTAGTCCCCAACCTGACCTTCTGTCACTAAGGGCCTCTCTTCTCTCCAATCTGCCATACCCAGTGTAGTGGGCTGGGAGCTGGCCCTGCCTGTGAAAACTGAAGTAAAAAAAAGCATTGAGCACTTCAGCCTTTTCTGTATCCTCCATTACTAGGATACCTGCCCCATTCAGTAAGGGACCTACATCATCCTTGATCCTCTTCTTGTTATTGACATACTTGTAGAATCCCTTTCCTGTTATCCTTCACATCCCTTGCTAGCTGCAACTCCAATTGTCCTTTGGCCTTTCTGATTTTATCCCTGCAATCCTGAACAATATCTTTATATGCCTCCTTAGTCATCTGTCCAAGCTTCCACTTCCTGTGAGCTTCCTTTTTATGCTTTCGGTCAGTGCAGAATTCCCTGTTAAGCAACACTGGGCGCCTTCCACATTTGCTGTTGTTTCTGCTCATTGGAATGATATCCTCCTATGCCCTTAGCAGGGTTTCTTTAAAATACAGCCTGCTATCTTGGATGTCTTTCCCCTTCAGATCAGCCTCCCAAGGGATCCTGCCCATCAGTTCCCAGAGGGAGCCAAAATCTGCTTTTCTGAAGTCCAAGGTCTGCATTTTGCTTCTTTCTCCAGGATCCTCACCTATACTGGCTATCCTGGAATATCTTATGCACCTTAAGCAGCAATACCTATCACAAGCTTTGTTAAAGGAGCACTTGGCAGCCATCTTAGCCTTCTATCAGCTCTTTGGTAGTGTAACTGCCTTCTTCCACTCCATGATCTCCAGGTTCTTAAAAGGAGTAAGATGCGTCCACCTGCAAGTCCCCAGTCTAGCACCCCAGTGGGACTTTAACTTAGTCCTTAATGAACTGATACACCATTTGAACTCTTGGCTACTTGCCAATTGCTGGTCTTATCATGGAAAGTATCAGTCCTGCTGGCTATCACCTTGGCCAGAAGGGTCCTGGAGATTGGGGCATTGGCATCAGAACTCCCTATACCATCTTCCACAAAGATAAGGTGCAGCTGAGACCACATCCAGCCTCTTTGCTGAAGGTCGTATTCCCATTTCATGTTAACCAAGATATTTTTCTCCCCAATTTTTTTCCCCAAAACCCCACTCAATGAAGAAGGAACGGAGATGGTACACCTTGGATGGCAGGAGAGTCCTCACCTTCTACACTGAGCAGACCAGACCATTCTGGACATCAACCCAACTCTTTGTGGCTGTTGCAGACCAGACGAGGGGCCAACCAGTGTCTTTCCAGCAGCTATCATCATGGCTCACAACCTATATCAGGACCCGCTACCAACAAGCCAACATGCCACCGCCAGTACCGATAACAACACACTTGACCAGAGCACAAGCTTCATCTGTAGCCTTGCTCACCCAGGATCTACCACCTGGTCATCTGTCTACAACTTCATGTCCCACTATGTCATTGTACAGCAGGTAAGGGATGATGCCTTTGGCAGAACAGAGTTGCAGAATTGGAGCAGATTCTCAAAGAATCCATCCTCAAACACTTAGAGGAAAATAAAGTGATCAGGAACAGTCAGCATGGATTTACCAAGGGTAAATCATGCCTGACCAATCTCATCTCCTTCTATGATCAGATGACTGGTTTTCTGGATGCAGGAAGAACCGTTGATGCCATATACCTTGATTTTAGCAAGGCTTTTGATACAGTTTCCCACAGCATTCTCATTGGCAAATTAAGGAAGTATGGGCTGAATAGGTGGACTATAAGGTGGATAGAAAACTGGCTAGATCAACGGTTTCAGCGTGTAGGAATCAATGGATCCATGTCTAGCTGGCAGCCAGTCACAAGTGGTGTGCCCAGGGGTCGGTCCTGGGGCCGGTTCTGTTCAACATTTTCATCAAGGATCTGGATGATGGAATAGACTGCATTCTCAGTAAGTTTGCGGATGACACCAAGCTGGGGGGAACAGTAGACACTTTGGAGGGCAAGGACAGGATTCAGGGAGACCTAGATAAATTGGAACAGTGGGCCAATAGAAATCTTATGAGCTTCAATAAGGACAAGTGTAAAATCCTGCATGTGGGATGAAAAAAACCCAGGCACTGCTACAGGCTGGGAAACATTCAGTTAAGTAGCAGCAGTGTAGAAAAGGACCTGGGGGTCATGGTGGATGGGAAGCTAGATATGAGTCAGCAGTGTGCTCTTGCTGCCAAAAAGGCCAATGGCATACTGGGCTGCATCAAAAGAAGTATTACCAGCAGATCAAGGGATGTGATCATTCCCCTCTATTCTGCACTGGTAAGGCCACATCTAGAATACTGTGTTCAGTTTTGGGCTCCCCACTACAAAAAGGACAGGGACATGCTAGAGAGAGTCCAGAGAAGGGCAACCAAAATGATTAAAGGGCTGGTGCACAAGTCCTATGAGGAAAGACTGAAAGCATTAGGCTTATTCAGTCTGCAGAAGAGAAGATTGAGGGGGGATTTGATAGCAACTTTCAACTACTTGAAGGGATGCTCTAAGGAAGATGGAGCTTGACTGTTCTCGGTAATAACAGAGGACAGAACGAGGACCAATGTTCTCAAGTTGCGGTTAGGGAGGTCGAGGCTGGATATTAGAAAAAACTTTTTTACTAGTAGAGTGGTGAAGCCTTGGAATGAGCTGCCAAGGGAGGTGGTGGAGTCTCCATCTTTGGAGGTGTTTAAGGCCCAGCTGGACAAAACCATGACTGGGATGGTTTAGTGGGAGTGGTCCTGCCTCTGGCAGGGGGTTGGACTCGATGACCTATGAGGTCCCTTCCAACCCTATAATTCTATGATTCTATGAGAAGACAGAGCATAATTCTGCCCACCTTCCAAGGTAAGTCTTGCGAATCACCTAATTGGGAATGGCTACGAGCAATGACTCAAAGAAAAGAATTACTTACCAGTAATCTTGGTTGCTTGCATCCATTCCGTACCCACCCTCCATCCCTAATTTTTTGAAGTTAGTGGAAAGAAGGGACTGAGTGGTGTAGGTCTAGTGGTGCCTGATATAACGCAGCATGCATGCAGAACTCTAGGAGTGCTGACACCAACACCACAGGGAAAGCTAAGGGCAAAATGATTTCTGGTGACCATGTGCAAAGGTGTGTGCACACTTAATTGCGAATGGATATCAACAACACATTTTGAAGAATTATGATTACCAGTAACTCTTCTTTTTGTTTCTTCAGCAAGAATTGAGCTGTGTGATGTGCTTGACTGACAGATAGAAGGAGGAAATGAGCACAGATTTGGATTTTTGTTCAGTGTGAAGTTTCTTTTCAGCACTGGTCTGGACCTCTCTCAGTTGAAAGAATACTGCTATGATTCTGCAGATCTTTGTGGCTCTTATGTGGGGGGCAGAATCATTTTATCAGGATGTCTAGGACTGTTGCATGCTGCTAATGAATGGCTGAGTGACATCAATCACTATGCCATTAAATGCCAAGGAACTGCTAGAATCCATTTTAATGTACAGCAAATATGTTTTCACAGATCTCTAAATCACTCTAGTTTTGGTGCTTAATGTGGCCATCTCAGTGTCTTGTTGCTAGTGGACATTCATCAAATTTGAAGATCATCAGAAGCCACCCATGGTCAACAATAACATAAGAGCACCTTTCAAACCTCCCTTTATTTTCTATTGAAAAAGCTTTTTGAAAGGGTCAGTGCTGACAGTGTTATAGACAAGTTTACTGAACTCAGAACATGAAAGTTTTTTTTTTAAATTGCGAACAATACAGTCAGTTCAGTTTTTTCCAGTCTTTGTATTACCGTGATTTTTTTGGTATTGCTTTGAGAAGGATGGGGTGGGATGGAGGCAGGCTGCTAATGCAAGCATTGGCCTCTGGATGCCAGAGACCCATGTTACATCACTCCGCTTACTAAGGGACACTGATTTGATCATAGCTAACTTATGTGATTTTATCATCGCTAACTACTTCATTGAATTGGCATGAATACTTCATCCACTGGGCACAAAACACCAGCATTTAGTTTATGTGAGAAGGTGTTATTATCAACATGGGGCACAGCAAATCAAGCATAAAATTGACATGATAATATGAAACCAAGTGTGTGTGGGTGTGTGTATATATGAGCAGGAAGTTGTTGTGACCATGTATTAAATAAAGGATTCCCAAACCAAAACCCACTTATATAGTTGACTACTGTATTCCCCACACATTTTAGATCCTTCATGTACCAAGTTACTGGAAAATCCACAATGGCTTGGAAAAGAAAAAATGTGGAACACAGGAAACAAGTCAATGGTCACAACTGTGGATCATTGATCTTAAAGGTATTCAACACTAAATTTTCATTATTTGCTAATGGCGTATAAATGTGTTTGTGTTATTAGTTCGCAGAAACATATTTAGAGCATAAAGATATCAGTATTGTACAAACCACACAAGAACCTCTGTGTTCTATATTTTTGTGTCTTACCTAGTTGCCTGGGTTGTTGTAGAAACTGAGATCACTTGTTGTCATAGCAACAGAATTAGACCATTAGAGGATAGCTCAGCTCAGTGGCCGAGGGGCAGCCATGTTAGTCTAGTGTAGTAAAACAAACAAGGCGTTTTGTGGCACTTAAAGACTAACAAATTTATTTATTGCATATTAGCTCAGGGATTTCACTCAGTTGCAGACCCTCAGGCACTGGGTCATGGCACCCCCTGCTGCTGCTGCCAAAAGACTGGAATGCATTGCTCAAAGCATCTGATGAATTTGGGATTTTCTCCCATGAAAGCACATGTAATACATATATTGATTAGTCTTTAAAAGTGCCACAGGACTCCTTGTTTGTTTTGCTCAAAGATGTTATTGTTGGATTGTGGGCATAAATGACTTTTTTCACCTGGGTCCCAAGGAAAAAGTTTGGAAACCACTCGCTTAGCTGGTCTTGACTGGGGTTTAATGTTAGTTCCATAAACACATCTTTTCATAGGTTTGTACTCTCTGTTTTGTGCTGATGCCAGTTCCAATCTAGGTGTACAAGGGTGCTGTGTGCACATTTGTCACAGACTTTTTCCCCAGTGGTACCTGTTGAGTTTGTGCCGGTGTCCCCTGGAGTGGCACCCTTGTGGCTCTACATAAATAGCCCTGCTGACCCAGTGACCCTCTAGTTCCGTCTTACTGTCAGTGACAATCCTTGGAGTGCTTTAGATTGCCTTAGGCAAAATCTGTAAAGGCTTCAGGCCAAGGAGCAGAAAAAAAAGAAGTGCTTGCCTGAAGCAAATGCTGATGAAGGCAGCCCTGGAGACACCCCGCAAATTTTGACACCAGGAAGCTCCATAAGAAGCACCCCAGCTTCAACTAGGGAGCTGGTACCAAAGAGGACCACAGCACCAAGCAGTCACTGGGCTTTCCCATCAAGCAAAACAGCTCAGTACTGGTCTCTCTCCCCAGTACCAAAGAAGAAAAGCAGGGCTGACAGGGGTCACTCCCCAGTAGGTGACCCACCAGCTAAGATCTCAGTACCCGACTGCAACAAGAGACTGGGCTCAAGACTCTTTGCCCTCAGGTCAAAGTAATGCATGGGGATTGCCTCCAAGACATGGGTCCTCGGCATATCAGACCTTGTTGGAGGAGTCAGACATGCTGTCTACCCCTGATACTTTTGACAGAGTGCAGGATTTAATAGCTATGTCAACTCAACAGTTGGCCAACCGGCTTTGTGCACTGGGAGCGAAACTTGAAGCATTGAGGTCCAGGGCACCATCCAGAAGTAAACCTCTAATGATATGACCAGTGTCACCTATGCCTCATTTGGTCTTCCTGGCACCAGTTGCCCTCTTTTCACCGGGCACCAACCAGACAGGTCAGTCTAGACAAAGATCCACATCCTGGTACTGATCTAGATCTAAGCATTGGTCCCCCTGTTGATATAGACCAAGGGTCTCAAACTCAAATTACCACAAGGGCCGCACCACTAAAACCTTTTCATGCAATGATACCAACGTGTACTAAAAAATTACTAACAACATAGTATGCTAGTAAAAGTCAATTTATTAACTGTTTTGAAACTGTAACATGCAATAAATAAATTTGTTAGTCTTTAAGTGTCACAGAACTAGGGTTCCCAGATACCAAAGCATGGAAAGGAGGAAAGGGGAGTACAAAAAGGAGGACATTGGAGGACATGGAGAAAATGTAGTATTAATGTAACTGTCATTACCATATTACGTCATGGAAAATGGGTAATGATCAATGAATGCAGCATTAAAACTGCTCAATGTCATATGTTTTAAAAATTATTTTAAAAATTACCAAAATGTTTTCTTTTACTGGAAAATGGACTTCTTTCAGTCAAAAAACCTAAATTTGCACCTAAAAAGCACCTAAAAAAATTAAAAAGGCAGTTAACTCGCCTCTCATTTTTCATTTTCCACAGCAGCCCATTTTACAATTTAAAAAATATTGTCCTATATTGTTTCTATCCAGTTCAAATGTGCCCCTTTATCTAACTTAATTGAACTCTGTTAGTAATTTCATTGATGGTGTACTTTATTTTCCTTCATTTCATTACTGTCCCCATATTTTTTTTTCCCAATTTAGCCCTTTCATAGGGAGCAAAAAGTGTGTGTTTTATCATTAGAAGTTGTTTCAAAACCCTTACCTGATCTTTGTACTATTTGAAGTAATGTAATTCTTCTCAGCAAAACTCCATATTGTAAATGTAAACTCCATTTCGACCACTGTACTCCATGTTGTACATAACTCTTAGATGAATAGGTTTAACCTTATGTGAACAGGGTGTGGATGGAGGGTGTATGTATGTGTGAATCAGTCCCAAACTACCAGCTGGTCCTGGCGAAGTATGAGTCCCATCCTAATGGCTGAAGAGTGTGAATACATTCCTAAAAAGCAAAAGAAGGATCCACCCCAGAAACAAAAGAACAAACTTAATCAATACATCAAAAACAAGCTGAAAGTCATCTCTGCTATTGTCCACAAATCAATGGTTATACAGAAGCGGCATGACCCAGTAGAACTCATAGACTTACACTAAAGTCAAAACTGTATAAAAGACTGGATGTGCTCTAAAAGCTTTGGGTAGCGTTCTGCATGACACCAAGGAGTGTCGATGCATATCGGATAGAGACTCCACTCTCCTGCTCCCCCTTGTGTTTGGCTTCCTTGGTCAGGTAACCTTCATGAACTACAAATTCTAGCAACGAACTCAAGCCACGATCTCCAGCAACGATCAGGACTGGTAACCAATGTTCCCTCTAAGCTGCGCCCGTGCGCTCGGGCGCAGCAACCCCACCCCCTCAGTGCACGCCTCGCTGCCCCTGGCGCAGGGCTTGAGCTGCTGCTCCTTCCAGCCGCAGCACACATTCTTCCAGGGGGCAGGGAGCAGTTCCATCGAGTTTAAAATCTCCCCTGGATATGCGCAGGGTGGGAGATTTTAAACTTCTCAGGACAGATTCCTGTCACCCAGAAGAACGGCCGCAGTGAGAGGCAGGCTCCGCGCGGGAGGGAGGGAGGGAGCTGGGGACCCAGGGGACGGGGAGCCCAGGCGACTTCCAGGAGTTGGCTGGAGGGTGCCCCTCCCCACCGCCTGCGAGGGAGCAAGCAGCTTCCCCAGGACTCCCTCGGCTTGCCAGACATCTGGCAAAAGGAGGACATGGCCTCCTCCTATTTACCTTCCTGTCCTGAGTGGCTGCTGTTCTCAGGTATTCTAAAAAAAGGTGATTCCCTGCCCCCATGTTACCTACAAATAGAATATTAAAAAAGAAGAAGAAGAAAAGAAAAAGAAATATGCCTAACACAGGACTCAAACCTGTGAGCCTCAGGTTGTCTCCTATACACAGGAAGCACAGGAGAGCAGAATATATCAGTCCCCTGGCTCTCATGAAATTGAAGGGTCTCTGTAATACAGTGACTAAAGCACTAGCTTTTCACTAGGAGGGTTATGGGTTTGAATCTTGCTATTGATACTTTGATTTTTTTTTTTTTTTTGTGGAGGAGGGGACTGTTAGTCCCTACAGAACAGCTACCCTGAGGGGCAAGAAAGAGCAGGAAGAAAACCCTAATAAAATGAAAGAAAATAAAGTATACTGTGAATGAATACTAACAGGGACCAATTAAGTAAAACAAAAAAAAGGCACATTGTTTTTAACCAATTCAAATGTAGGACTTTTTTTTTAATTGTAAAATGGGCTGCTGTAGAAAATAAAAAAGCAGCACGCCAACTTTTTTACTTTTTAGGTGTTTCTCAAGTTTATATTTGCAAATTTAGGGTACTTTTATTTTTCTTAGTCTCATGAACATTAATGAAAAGGTAATGAAAAATGTTCACTTATGGGGAAAAATCAATTTTCAGTAAAATAAGACATTTTGGTAATTTTTTGTTATTTTAAAGTAATTTTAAAATACACATATCGTTGTAGTGTTTTAATGCTACATGCATTATCATTATCATTTTCCATGACACAATATGGTAATGACAGCAGTGTTCCCTCTAAGCTGATGATGCAGCTAAGCAAGTTATGGATATGCTTTGGGGGCTAGCAGGCAGTGGGGAAGGACCCATATTGGTTGGGGAATCTGCTCAGCTGCATCCATAACTTGCTCACCTGCGTCCTTAAGTTGCTCAGCCACTTCATCACCTTAGAGGGAACATCGCCTGGATGTGTGTATGTGTAAAGAGCTCTATATTCAGGTGCAAGTGTACCTCTATGCTTACAATAAACGTGACTTGTTGCCTTATTCCCCACATAAGATCTTGTTGCTCACTCTTTAGGGGTGCCACAAACATTCTGGTGGAGAATTGCAGGGGTGGGGAGAGAGCGTCAGATTGTTTGTTGTGGAACAGAGATTGGTGTACACACCTTAGGAAGCCTGATACAGGGGCAAACTTAGCCACATGGGGCAGTGGCTGTGAAATTCAGCCACATGGGGCAGTGACTGTGAGTCTTTAAGCCACACTCCTAGCCACATGGGGCAGTGAATCCCATTCTCTTCCAATTTATCTGCAAACCAGATACAGGGAGAGGTAGTATGTTTTGGAAGCAATCCAAAACCGCTTCCCCCAAACCAAAGACAGGCAGTGAGACCCTGCCCTTCATTAACGATGAAACGCCTTTTACTAAAATTTTGCACAAGTTTGGTCCAAATCCCTGGACAGAAAAGGCACTGGAAGATGTCTATACCATGTCTGATTTGCAGAATAAATTCTCCCAGTACCTAAGTGTGTACTGACCTTCAGGAAACTCTAAAAAGGAAAGCACAGTCATCTGGCTCCTATAGGAAACATGTAATGACTGTTATATACCCAATGAGTGCAGGATCAAGATCTTATAGTCTCCCTTAAGAAACAATTGGATAGGAGCTGGACTGAAGTAGAATTCTGGAGAACCAGTACTGCAGAAATCCAGAAGCAAGAGAATCAGTAACAAGAAACTGCCCAGGAGGAGAAAAACAAAATCAGACTCCTGGAGAACGTTACAAAAAAAGTAGAAAGATTAGAGAAAGAAAAGGTAGCCCTTCAAGGGACTGTTAAAAAGCTAACACTTAAAGACTTGGGAAAATAGTTGGACCACTCTTGTTGTGAGTCCCTCATTAAACATTTAAAATGCTGGTTTGGGTTCACCTCCAGACAAATTGCAGTGGTCACAGCAAAAGAGGCTGAACTAGGGTTGGGGTCTGATGTAGATGAAGAATGGGAGACAGATAGTGACCAGGAAGAAAGTGACTATCCCTCCTATGGCCCCCCTCCCAGGACTGAGCAGATCGCCACTTTTACCAGAACCACTGTTCACCACAATAGGGAAGGGGAGGACTTAGTCCGAAACTACTTATGCAGCTAGTTTCACTGACATTGAAAATATGGCCAAAGCAATGAGGCCACTAACTAAATAAAGCTTTTCTCGATGGGTAGTTAAGAGGCATCAATTATCTCTCTGGGAAAGCCTGATGGGGTTGGAAATTCATAGGATAATTTTGGCAAGTGCATCCCCTGAAATCTACACCTTAGCCCATTGGGTGGCAGCAACAAATAATAGTTCACCCCTGTTGATTTTCCAGGCTCTGGGTCAAGCAATAGGTAGAAGGGATATGGTGATACATTCCCTTACAATGAAACAGGAGCCTGACAAGGATGCAGAGGGATTTGTGACTCGCTGGGCAGGGCCGTCCCTGGGGGTGGGGTGCAGGGCTCTAGGCGAATTGCCCTCTGCATGGCCCCTTCACACTCCCGGCACCACGGGGCAGGGCCAGCCAGCCCAGGGGAGGGGCAGGCCCCTGTGTTGGTTGTCCCATGCCAGGACCAGGCTATACAGCCAAAAGGGCATCATGATTCAGCGCTGCTGGTGTCCCCCCATCCCCTGCACTGCTTTTGGCTCTACTGGAGCAGAGGGGAGGGTGCGGGAGGCAGTACAGCCGGGGTTGGGGGTAGCAATACGGGCCCCAAGCTGCCTGCCGCCCCCTCCCTGCTGCTCCGGCAGAGCCGAAAGCAGCGTGGGGGGTGGGGGGACACCAGCAGCGCTGAACCACGCCGCCCTTTTGGTATGGTGTAACCCATGGGTTTAAAGGAGGAGTGTTTCTTTAAGAGTTTTGCTGGTGTCTGAGTTGCTCTTGCTGTGTCGCTGTTGCTGGGCGGATTTAGCTGCCTAGACCCACAAGTTCCAGCATGTTCTGTGTAGTTTTGAGCCTGCTTAGCAAGGGTCCCTGCCAGCGCAGTGGTCAGGGGTCTGAGATCAAGCAGCCAGGCCAGTTGCATTGAGGAGAGTGCTGGTGCTCTGTGCAAGGGGAGAAGCTGAGCCAGGAACAGACAGCAGGCTGTTTTTCCCCACTCTGAGGCATTTGCTTCAAGGTTTTTTATATATGTGTGTACGTAAATGAGTGTGGACTGAGTAAGCTGTGTGGACAGCAGTGCTCCCAGCAGAGGAAGAAAGGTTTTCCAGGACTCATACAGAGGATTTCTGCTGCCAAGAGGAGGGAGATGCTGGCTTCTAGCACAAGCCTTTGGACTTGGTGATTTGAGACTATAACAGACTCATGTGGATACTGCTAAATAGCCACTATGTATTATAGATCTGTATACTAATAATTTCTTCTGCTTTCACAGAAGGTTTATAAAGTTAATGTTTAATATAGTATATTGCTTTTGTTTATTTTTTTTTGAATTCTGAACAGTCTTCACTGTGAGCCCCTTTACAGACTAGATCCTGGCTCTCCAGCTGCTTTTTGCAGGTCTCTGCTTTCTGTGAGGCACTGGAGAGGGGCAGATAAATGACTTTGAGCCCACCCTAGCAGGTTACAATGGCCCTGACTGTTCCCAGCTCTTGGAGAAAAGACAGGCACTGGCTGTTCAGCGGACTGATATGTTGTGGGTATCTCAGTGTATGGTGGTGGATACAAATATAAAAGGGAACGGGACAACAGTCACGGAGAGCTAATGACTGGAGACCTGACCCCTCACTGGGTACTCCTGGAGTAAACCACAGAGGGAGAGATACAGGTGCTGTTAACCTGAAACCATGACACCAACGATTAGAAATTTTGGGCCAGATTTTGCTCACTGTACTGAAAAAACATCATGTCACATCTACTCAGGCAAGCAGGTTCCTTCTCACCAGGGGTTGAAGTCATTACCAAGTGTATTTCCAAAGGCTGATACACTTGTATTTTTTCCCCCTGCTTCAACCCAAACAAATGCAAGTTCACTTGCTATTTTAAGCTCACAGGTAGTGAATCCTGGGGATTACGAAGTATTAGCTGAGTGCATTTACACCACATTACTGTGTTGTATATCTGGCACATTTGTTTCCTGCAAACACTAAGGCTATGTCTATACGCAGCCCGTTATTTCAAAATAACCTATTCCGAAATAAGTTATTGTGAAATAAGAACGTTATTGTGAAACAAGAGGAAGTGAAATAAGGACAAATCTAGGTGAAATAAGGGGAAAAGCTGGAAACGAAATAGCATGTCCACACAGTGGATTTGCTATTTCACTGCAGGGGCAGGGCACCATGGGAGGTGTGGCAACATGGCTGCCTCCCCAGGCCATGTCAGCGGCCACGTTGGTAGCCAATCCTATAAAAGGCCGGCCACGACCTCACTTCCCTGTCCATTCTGGCTAGCAGGACTTGGGCAGCAACAGAGATGGACGCTGCCCAGCTGCCTAGCCTTCGTCGGGTGACCAGTAGGCACACTGCACGTCTGCAGAGCGTGCTCCTGGTGGGGGACATGCTGTTCAGGGACGCCGATGCTGACCAGGGTGTGCCCCAGGCTGCCAGCACCCTGGGCCTCAGAGCTGCCCTAGTTCCCTTGCCCCTGTCAGTGCCTCGCCGAGCCTGGGCCCAGGAGACGAGCACTGAGTGCTGGGAGCGGGTAGTGCTCCAAACCTGGGACGACGACCAGTGGCGGCGCAATTTCCGGATGGCCAGGGCCAGCTTCGAGCAGCTGGTATCAGAACTGACCCCACTGCTGCAGCGCAGGGACACCACCATGCGTCCGGCCATCCCTGTGGACAAAAGAGTGGCCATGGCCATATGGAAGATGGCCACCCCGGATTCCTACAGGTCTGTGGCCCACCTGTTCGGGGTTGGCAGGGCCACCATCAGGGTCATCCTCAGCCAAGTCACCAGGGCCATTAACAGAGGCCTGCTGTGGCGCCTTGTCACACTGGGGGAACTGCAGGCCACCATGGACGGTATGACGGTGCTGGGATTCCCAAACTGCATGGGGATCCTGGATGCCACCCACATCCCCGTGAGGGCTCCGGACCATCGAGCAGCAGAGTACCGCAACAGGAAGGGCTACTACTCAATCATTGTACGGGCCCTTGTGGACCACCAGGGGGTCTTTCAAAACTGCTACATGGGTTGGCCAGGGAAGGCACACGATGCCCACGTCCTCCGGAACTCGTCCCTGTACCGGGGCATGGAGGTGGGCACCCTCTTCCCCCCACATAACATCGATGTTGGGGGAGTAGAGATGCCTGGCCTCCTCGTGGCAGACGCGGCCCATCTCCTCCACCCGTGGCTGATGCGCCCCTACACAGGGCCCCTCGACCCTCACCGCCAGCTTTTTAACCGGTGTCTGAACCGCTGCCGCCAAGCAATTGAGCGGGCCTTTGGACGGCTGAAGGCCCGCTAGAGGTGCCGCACGACCCGCCTCCACCTTGGAGAGGAGACAACAACCCAGGTCATCAGCCCCTGCCTGGCCCTGCATAATTTCTGCGAAATGCATGGTGAGCCCATTGCAGCTGCCTGGGAGGCTGAGGCCCAGCTCATCGGGCACCAGTACGAGCAGCCCACACCCGTGCCCCCATGGGAGCGGGCCTCCATGAGGGCCGTCACCACGTGAGGCACTCACGGACAGCTTTGTAGCTGAGGAGGACCTCTGAAGGCCAGGCCTGCCCCACCACACAGCACCCTCCCCCCCTTCTACTGCAGACAGCCCCCACCCATCCACCCACACTGTTGCAGCACCACCAATAAAATACACCGCACACACGAATAACATGGCTTAACGTTTTTATTTTCAAAAAACAGGGGGGTAGGGGTCACTGGCACTCAGGGTGGCAACTGGAAGACAGGGTGGGGGTGGGGGTAGGGGTCACTGTGGCTCGGGGCGGCAACTAGGAGATGGGGGTCACTGGGAGGCGGGTCTGGCACGGCCCTGCCCAGGACCACCCTGGGTCCGGGGGTGGCATGGAGCCCCGCGCTGTGATGGTGCTCCGCCAGCTGCTGGTGGCCCCATGCCGTCGGTGATGCGGCAAAGACTGGCAGCTGCATCATCCACCGCCGTCCCAAGCCGCTCCATGGCCACAGCCTGGCATGCCATGGCCACAGCCTGGTGCTTGAAGGCAGCCACCAGACGGTCATCTGTGGTGGCTCCCTGGCACAGCAGCTGGATGGCCGCGTCCTGCCAGCCGGCCTGCTCCCGTCGCCAGGCCTGGGCGGATGCCTCAGCCCGCTCCCCCGAGCCCTCCAGGCTGGTGAGGATCTCACTGTGCATCCAGGGTCCCCTCCTCCTCCTCCTCCTCCTCCGTGGCCTGGGGCTGCCGGTTGGGCTCTGTGCCCGCTGGCTACCAGTGGCACGAACTGTGGGAAGGAGGCATCATAGAGGTTAGAGCCTGCTGCCTGCTGGCCTTGCCTATGTGCAGCTTGTGTACAGCACACAACTCCGCCCTCACTGTCAGCAGGAATGTGGACTTGGGTACTGTGGGACGTTGCCCCAGAGGGACGCAGGGCCCCGTGGTGCCCACATGTGAGCTGGACCCACCCAGAAGGGTTGCTCTGCAGCGTCTCCCAAGGCCACTTCCCAGTGGTCTGCTCTGCAGGCTGTGCACCCTGTCCAAGATGCAGCTGCATCTATCACACTCACCTGTGTTAACCAAACGCAGGCATGCAGGAGCCTGTCACCCTGGTGCAACACGTCCCCTGGGGACCCGTGTCCAGGGGGGCCCTCTGACCCCCTGCCCTGGCCTGGTGCCCTGTCCACCCCTGTGCTGGACCCTGTCGCTGCCTGTGACCTGGGCGGACCTAGCTCTGCTTCCCCATAGAGGGCATGGAGACTCACCAACAGGGGCTCCGGATGTCCGCCGGCACACACCCCCTCCTCTGCCTCCTCTGAGTCCCCCAGGGTTGTCCCCGCAGCCAGCTCGTGCTCCTCCTCCCGCTCCTCCTCACTGGCACTGGTTTGAACGCACAGGACTGATGATCCGTTCTCTCCTATGTGGATGATATCCTGGTGTTTGGAGAAAAGGAACCAGAAGTATTACAACTGACCGAGAGGGTCCTGGAACTCATTCAAGAGACTGAATTTAAAGTAAGCCTGGAAAAACTGCAGCTGGTGCAGCCACAGGTTACCTATCTGGGGATCATTATTGGGAAGGAAGGGAGGCAAGTCGATCAGAGAAAGGTAAGAGTTTTAGTGGACATGCCAGCCCTGACAGACCCCTTTCCCTGCGTGTTCTTTTGGGAGGCTTTAACTTCCTAAGGCCACACATTTACAAATTTGCCAAAATTATTTTGCTATTATGGAAATTGCTTAAAAATGGGAGAGAATTGAAGTGGGAGACCCAACAGGAAGAGGCATTGAAATTGCTAAAACAAAAAGCCCTGATAGCACCAGCTCTGAGGTTTCCTGATGAAACCAAGCCCTTTGTGGTCTGCCTCACCACAAATGATGTTGTAATGGCAACAACCTTGTTGCAAGCAAATAAGGAAAAGAAATGGGTGCCTGTGGCATGATTCTAAAAAGCTAATTGAACCAGAGTTAAATTTTGATCCATGTTAAAGGGAGTGTTTGACTGCTGTCTGGGCCATCAAACTTTTGAACCACTTACCGGTACAGTTCACATTACAATACAGAGCACTCTCATTCCTGTGAAATATATTATTTTGGGCAGGCTGGTGGGAGGCAGGATATCTAACATAAGCCTTGTGCAATGGACACAAATCCTGATCAACAGGGGGATCACTACAGAAACTGTGTCCAAAGCCGACTTGTTAACTTATGTTCTGATTGAAAAAGGAAATAAGCACAAATGCCCCAAAGTTTTCCTAGAGGAAAAGATTGCAAAAGTGAAGGTTCCCCCTCTTAAGGAAATAGACACTTTGGGAAAGGAGCCACATATCTGGTTTATTGATGGTAGCTCCATGGTAATCCAGGGAAAAAGATGGGGTAGGTTCGCAGCCATTAATGTAGAGTGATTCAGGGGACATTAGATCACGGTTCTGTACAACATGTGGAATTACATGCTATAGTTGGGGTGTTGCAAAAGTATCAGGATTCTGTGTAGGCAATATATATTTACACAGATGGTGATTTTTGTGTAAAAGGGATCCAGTACTGGATGTGTGAGTGGCAAAGAAATGATTGGAGAGGAGCAGACAAAAGAAAACTGCTTATTTAGATGAATAGAAATAGATCTTTGAATGGGCTGCTACCCATCCAGGGCAGTTAAAAATTAAACATGTAAAAAGCTCACCAAAGGACAAATGGAGTTGCGGCTAGCGCGGGATGTAAAGGATAACAAGAAGGGGTTCTACAAATATGTTAATAACAAGAAGAGGATCAGGGATGGTGTAGGCCCCTTGCTGAATAGGGCAGGCATCCTTGTGACAGAGGATGAGGAAAAAGCTGAAGTGCTCAATGCATTTTTTGCTTCAGTTTTCACAGGCAGGGTCAGCTCCCAGCCCAATACCATGGGGGTGGCAGATGGGAGAGAAGACGACAGGCCCTTGGTGACGGAAGGTCAGGTTAGGGACTGCTTAAAGAAGTTGGATGTGCACAAGTCCCTGGGGCTGGATGAACTGCATCCATGAGTGCTAAGGGAATCGGCTGATGAGATAGCAGCACCACTGGCCGTTATCTTTCAAAACTCATGGAGAACGGGGGAGGTGCCAGAGGACTGGAAAAAAGCAAATGTAGTGCCTATTTTCAAGAAAGGGAAAAAGGAGGATGTAGGGAACTACAGACCAGTCAGCCTCACCTCAATCCCTGGAAAAATTATGGAGCAGATTCTCAAAGAATCCATCCTCAAACACTTAGAGGAAAATAAAGTGATCAGGAACAGTCAACATGGATTTACCAAGGGTAAATCATGCCTGACCAATCTCATCTCCTTCTATGATCAGATGACTGGTTTTCTGGATGCAGGAAGAATGACTGATGTGATATACCTTGATTTTAGCAAGGCTTTTGATAAAGTTTCGCACAGCATTCTCATTGGCAAATTAAGGAAGTATGGGTTGGATAGGTGGACTATAAGGTGGATAGAAAACTGGCTTGATCAACGGTTTCAGCGTCTAGAATTCAATGGTTCCATGTCTAGCTGGCAACTAGTCAGGAGTGGTGTGCCCCAGGGGTTGGTTCTGTTCAACGTTTTCATCAATGATCTGGATGATGGAATAGACTGCATTCTCAGTAAGTTTGCAGATGACACCAAGCTGGGGGGACCAGTAGACATGTTGGAGGGCAAGGACAGGATTCAGGGAGATCTAGATAAATTGGAACAGTGGGCCAATAAGGTTCAATAAGGACAAGTGTAAAATCCTGCATGTGGGACGGAAAAACCCCATGCACTGCTACAGGCTGGGAAACATTCAGCTAAGTAGCAGCAGTGTAGAAAAGGACCTGGGGGTCATGGTGGATGGGAAGCTAGATATGAGTCAGCAGTGTGCTCTTGCTGCCAAAAAGGCCAATGGCATACTGGGCTGCATCAAAAGAAGTATTACCAGCAGATCAAGGGATGTGATCATTTCCCTCCATTCTGCACTGGTGAGGCCACATCTAGAATACTGTGTTCAGTTTTGGGCTCCCCACTACAAAAAGGACAGGGACATGCTAGAGAGAGTTCAGAGGAGGGCAACCAAAATAATTAAAGGGCTGGAGCACAAGCCCTATGAGGAAAGACTGAAAGCATTAGGCTTATTTAGCCTGCAGAAGAGAAGATTGAGGGGGGATTTGATAGCAATCTTCAGCTACTTGAAGGGATGCTCTAACGAAGATGGAGCTCGACTGTTCTCAGTAATAACAGAGGACAGAACGAGGACCAATGGTCTCAAGTTGCAGTTAGGGAGGTCGAGGCTGGATATTAGAAAAAACTTTTTTACTAGGCGAGTGGTGAAGCATTGGAATGAGCTGCCAAGGGAGGTGCTGGAGTCTCCATCTTTGGAGGTGTTTAAGGCCCAGCTGGACAAAACCATGACTGGGATGGTTTAGTGGGAGTGGTCCTGCCTCTGGCAGGGGGTTGGACTAGATGACCTATGAGGTCCCTTCCAACCCTATCATTCTATGATTCTATGAGTAGATCAGTGGAACTTTGCCCCCTAGAAGGGCTGTGACTACCTTTTCACCCACCCACATCCAAGCTTGCTAGTGGTCTCTGTGGTGAATGACAAGGACTGTCAGGGTCACCAAGGTCCAGCACCCAAAGCCAAAGATCCCAAAAGACTAGACCTATTCGGAAGGAAGGTCTATACTATGGGTGGCTTACAATTGAAGACTGCTAATCAGCAAGCAATCCTCAGTAGATATAACTTCTTGAAATGCAATGTCAAAATTCATTGACTGCATCCAGGTGGACTCCAAGGAAGAATTAGGAGCCTTAATTAGTGAAGAGTAGTCTGGCAAAAACATTGCTCCTGGCAGCCCTGGATGTGGCAGACTCAGTGGCAAGGGTGATGGCCTCAGGACTCACCATGAGGAGGTGTTGTAGTAACCCTTGGCAAGGAAGGGGTTAACACTCTGGTCAGTGAGTCCCTGAACAGCCATTAGGAACAAAGCACAGCTTTTTGAATTGGAGCAGCAGCTTTGCCTGTTTGGATGCAGCAGAGCTTCTGAGAGGATCAGGAGGAGGCTAAAGGGGCCTGAAGAATGATCCAGCAACATCCTTACCAAAAATAAGCTAAATTTGTTACTGACCAGGCATGAGTAGAACAGGGAATGTTTACTTAGACGCAGTCAGGGTATTTTCTTTGTTTTTGGGTTTTTTTTTTTTTGATTTCTCTGTGCTAAGCACATGTACCCTCTCCCCCTCCCCTGTAACTACTTAAATCAAATCCCAGAGAAGCAACTCTCTGTGTTTCTTATCTGTTCTTTTTAATTAAAGATTTTAACTTTTAAGTAAGTCTGGTTCTGTGTCCTGAAGGGTAAGAGGTTTGTATGCATGTGCCTCAGACTGCACAGCCAGCTACTAAAGGGGATTCTGTTCCATTTACAGCTGATATACCAGCTGGCGTTCAGCCTCTCTCCTGAGAGAGGAATAAAAATGATTGAGGATACCTCACAGGAAGGAATTCCCAAGTGTGCCTTCCCGGGTTTCAAGAGGTTTTTCATTTGGGTGGTGGCAGCGATACCACTCCAAGGCCAGGAATTGGAAGCCTTGGAGAGTTTTACGACCAGGCATTAGGGCCTGTGACTTTTGAGGCCTGTTGCAGGCCCCCACCTTCTGCACTCAGAGTGCCAGAGTGGGGAAACAGCCTTGACAGGTGCTCAAGGATCCAGGCATCAGGACAATGCTCCCTGTAAGCTGCACTGGAGTGCTGCAGCGCAGCCCGCCACAGCCGCCAGCACAGGGAGGGCAGCCGGCAGCGCACTGCCGGCAGCCAGACTCCTTCAAGGGAGTGCCTATGGAGCAGGGAGTTTTGAAAACTCCCGCCCAGAAAAGCTCTAACGGAGCATGCCCAGAAAATCTGGGCATGCTCCGTAGAGCTTCTCTGGCCCAGGAGTTAGGGCTGGGCCCTGCCCCTCCAGTCCAGCCCCAAGGTAAGTTTGTGGGGGCTGGGAGGGTGGATGAGCAGGAGCGGGGGGGTGCTAGCAGGAGGGGGGGCGAGTGGGAGCGGGGGGGCGATACCAGGACCAGGGGGCGATGCCGGGACCCGGGGGGGGGCAAGTGGGACCGGGGGGGCGATGCCGGGGCCAGGGGGGGCGAAGCCGGGGCCAGGGGGCTAGCGGGAGCGGGGGGGGGGGGCGAGCGGAGCGCAGTGAGCAACAGGAGTTGCTCAGCTGCTCTCTCCCCTTAGAGGGAACATTGCATCAGGACTACCCCCAGAGGTCCAAACAACCCTATAGGACCTCCCATTTGAGGGAAAGGCCTCTTCTTGGACCAAACAGATTCAAAATTGCATAGTTTAAAAGACTGAAGAGCCACATTGAAGTCACTAGTCACAGCAACACAAAGGAAACATTTTAAACACCTGCTTAACTTGAAGTTTTACCATCCCAGACAACATTACTCCAAAGGGAAGGATAGCAATTATAAATGTAGAAACCCCCAACTACTGAACCCTGGCAAAGGCCCAGGAAAACAGCAGCAAGGGCCTAAGCAGGCCTTTGGAAAGTGATTTCTGGATCCTCAACCATCCTTCTAGGACTGACTATCCCATTTTGTATCAAGCGTGGGCCCATATCACTTCAGATCAATGGGTCCTCCACACGGTCAAGATGGGTTACTTTATCTGCTTCTCTACCTTCCCTGTTCCTCATCAGGGACCCCTTTTACAAACAGCTCTGCAGGGCAGAAGTCCAAGAGGTGTTAAGCTCGGGAGCAGTAGAAAAGGAGCCCCAGGAGCATGGGGGGGAGGTTTTAGTTGAGATATTTCCTAATCCCAAAGGTGAAGGGGGACCTCAGACCAGTCCTAGATCTGCAAGACCTCAACAAACTTGTAAAAAAGCTGAAAGTTGTGCATGATCTCCCTAGCCACAGCCATCCCATCCATGGATTTGGGGGACTCGTATGCCGTCTTTGACCTCAGAGAGGTATATTTCCACATATCTATTTTCTCACCACAAAGAATGTTCTTATGGTTTGTGGTTGGGTCAGAACACCTCCAGTTTCCTTTGATGCCCTTTGGCCTCTCAATGGCCCCTAAAGTATTCATGAACTGCACGATCATAATGACAGCCTTTCTCAGAAAATATGGCATACAAATAAACCCATGTCTAGATGATTAGCTATTAAAAGGCCACTCCAAAAGCAGGTAGAAACCCATCTGTGTATTATAAAGTGAAATTTTACCATACTAGGCCTACAGTTGAATGGAACAAAATCAGTACTGACTCCTACACAAAATACTACATTTATTGGAGCAGTCAGGGCTGGTCCTACACTAGAGATGATCTAGGTGGTCGCCTAGGGTGCCAAACGCTAGGGGTCACTGCCTTGCTGTGCACAGGCGTGTAGCCCAGTACACAACAAGGTGAGAAGCTTTTTCGGCTGGCTCCGCTCCCCACTGAAGAAAAGGAGAGTTCTGGTGGGGGGCTAGGGACAGGCTTGGAGCGGCATTAGAAGGAGTGCAGGGAGAATGAGCCCCTCTGCCAGCCTGCAGTTTGGCTGGCTTGGTGCCAACCTTGTGCAGCTAATAATGCAGACACCAAGATAGTAAAAGGAACATTAGGATATCAAAGAATTGAAGGTCCCTGGTCCAGATTACAAATTGACTATATTGGTCCATTTGCACAAACTGCCAAGGGAAAGAAATATTGTCTAGTAATAGTAGATCCTTCTACCAAATGGGTAGAGGCAATTCCCATAAAAAATATTACAGCTTTGACTACTACAAAGATATTAGTAGAGCAAGTTATCTCTAGCTGGAGAGTTCCAAAAGAAACAGATTCAGATCAAGGTCCACATTTTGTGGGTGAAATCACAAAAGGATTGTGCCAAGCATTTGGAATCAAACAAAGATTATACATAGCAGAGCTTCCTCAAAGCCCATGACAAGCAGAAAGAACAAACAGAACAATAAAAACAGCTTTAAGAAAAGTAGTGAATCAACAAGGTAAAAATTGAGATTAAAAATTACCTTTAATATTAATGGCTATCAGAGGAACAATAGCATCTCATGGAGTAACATTATTTAAAACTATGACTTGGAAGCAACATGAGATTGCCAGAACAGTGGTGGATAGCTGAAAATCCTCCAGGTAAGTTGCAACCTAAAGTGTTATCTGACCAATGGATGCAACAACTCTTAAAATCTGCCTCTGAACTCACAAACAAGTAGCTATATCATTAAAAGCAAAAACTCAGCAGGTGGATAAAAAATTAGTACCAATTTTACAACAACAAGAATGGCAGATAGGTGATAGAGTAATGTACAGGCAGTTTAAAGAAAAGGATCATGTTCTTTGTCCCACATGAGAAGGACCAGTAAAGATTGTTAATAAGGCCAGCCCTACTATATATGTTAGAAGTCCAACAAGGAAAAAAAAAAGCAGCAAAATGGTTTCACTCTTCACAAATAAAGAAATGGAAAGGAGATCCAATTTCTAAAAAATGCTGAATATTAATATAGGAGTAAATTAAGACAAGTAGTTAAATAAGTAAGAATAGCATAAGGTGGTAAAGTAATTAGGGAATCTTTTCTTATATAGCTATAGAAAGATGGCAGACTGGGTCAAGGAAGTTATATCCGTAGAGAAGGATGAATTACTACAAATATTGGAGCAAGGAGAAGGAGAAGCTCCACAAATAAATGTTGAAGAAGTTGTGGAGTATCTTCAGGAACAGGAGCAGTTAGCTCAACCAACATGGAGAATGAGTTTAATGAAAACTCATTAGAAGAGTTTCAATATGATATATTCAGACAAACTGAAGAAAAAACTACTCAAACTGAGGACCCACCAAAAGCTACAGCTATCACTTAGTACAATATGTATACCATAACTCCATTACTGAGGAATCATCTAAATAAACTACTAGTAATGACACATACAAAATTAAATGATAAGGAAATTGGTCAAGTTTGCTATACAGATCCAAGATCTGTATAGTCTATCTTGAACACAAAAATTCTCTCATAAATCGTATGAGGAAAATTAAAGCAGTACCAGGAAAATTGGAAACAACAATCCCTCTAACCATAAGGATAGGAAATAAAAATATTTTAAAGTTTGTTCTAATGGAGGTAAAAGAAAATCCATATAGAACAATAGGAGTTGAGATTCTCAAAACACTGAAATATTCCCTTGATTTTGAGAGAGGCCTTATGTTTCAACTGCTGTAAATAATCACTTTGTATAAGGATAAGAAAAGAATATAGGAAAAGAATTTAGATAGAAATAAGTTATAAGAAATAGTTTAAACAAGTATAACAGATTTTTATTTTAATAGGTAACACAAAGTGAATGTGAAGATAGTGGATATGATAGCCCTGTAAAAGAGAGAGAGAGGTTGTTAGATGGAGAAATTGTTCAACTAGTAGAAGATAATGATCATAGACTTATTAATTCCAGTGATAATTATCACAAAGGAAAGAACAAATATTATTATTTTTCACCATCAAGACAGGAGCTTCATTCTCTATCCTGAATATCAATAGATTAGACATCAGTGATTTAGCCACAGAAGGCATGCAATGGACACATTCAACAGGCGGATGGGGAATGATTCCCTTAAGTCAAATTATAAGTGTATGAATAGGAGCAAAAAAACTAGATGGAAAGTTTTGATTCATGGATTTAGGTCCAGGACAATATAGTGTCCTAGGATTAGATGCTGTCCATGCTCTGAAATGGATAGTTGATGTGGTAAGAAGAGTACTCCTGGAATATGATAATGAATAAAAAGTTAGTATTAATAAGGAAGACATTATAAAAGTTAGGAAGTAGATTGATTAGTAAGATAAGAATAGAAAAATTGAGAAGTTTATTTGATGATGTTTTTCTTTTAGTGTAGCGGGGATGAATGGAAGACTGATGAGGAAGTAATAGTAAATGAATACATGGGAATTTGGGAACTGCCAGTGTGGAAGGATGAATTCAATCACTTAGTAATAAACAGAACAATATACTTTGGAACATATAGATTTTTGTAACCCTTCATCATAGACACTAGAGCCTCAATACTGATTTTGAATGTGAAAGGCAGACTGTGGATGTAATCTTGGGCATCTTCTCAAGGATTGATGATTGGATTTGAAGTGAAAGAATATGGAGTATTCCTAACTACCCCAATCAATATCTAGACTGCTGATAAAATAGTCTGTGGGATAAAAGTTGGAATGATGGAATTACATGAGAATGGTTACAGATATCTCAGGATGGACTTTTAAGTTTGCTAAATTATCAAATTGACCTCAGAAGAATGTCACTAAGGGTATGTCCACACAAGGCTTTTATTTCGAAACAACACTGGTTGTTTCGAAATAAAAACCTCAATGTCCACACAACATTTTCTTGTTTTGGAATGACGGGCTCTGTCATTTCGAAAAAAGAGCCGTCATTTCGAAATGGCTTAAACCCCTTCCGTTTCAAAACGGTTATTTCGAAACGAGTCGTTTCAAAATAACACCATTGGGACATGTTGTTTCGGAACAAACTGTTCCGAAACAATATTTGACCATCCTTTCAGGGTGCTTAGCACTCTGGGAGGAAGGGCCACCCCTCAGCACCCTGGCCAGGGTGCTGAGGGGAGGCCCGCAAGGGGAGCTGCCCCCAAGCCGGGCAGGGAGTCGGCGGCGGGCTGCCGGGTGCCAGATTGTCCCCACCACTGGGGCTGCTCCCAAGCCCCGTGGTGGGGTGCTGGCTCACCCCGCGGGGGCTCCAGCCCCCCAAACCTGGCAGCAGGTGAGCCACCAGGGAGCGGCTCACCCCACGGGGGCTGCAGCCCCCCCCCAAGCTGGGCAGCAGACCCTGGGGGTGCTGCGGCTCCCTAAGCCACTTGCCCAGATGGCAAGCAGCTTAGGGCACCCCCAGGCTCCTGATAAGCCCTCTCCCCCCCTCGCCCGGGCTGGTGGGAACATGGCCAGCAAGGGGGCATGTTGCCACACCCCCCAGGGTGCCCCTGTCCTGAAGAGAAATAGCAAGTCCACTATTTGGACATGCTATTTCGATTCCCGCTTCTCCCTTATTTCGATTTATTTTTTCCTTATTTAGAATTAAGTCGTTTTGAAATAAGGGCTTTATTTCAAAATGACTTGTTTTGAAATAACTTATTTCGAAAGGACGCCCTGCATGTGGACATAGCCTAAGATTTTAAGTTTATGAATATCTATATAGATATATTTATATACTTATCTATCTATCTATTATAAGAATAAGATTTGTTTGTTGTTACAACAAAAAGATGGTGAAGGGAAAGGTGGATTGGAACTAGGAACACACACATAGTAATTTATCTTGGTTAATAAAGACTGTTTATCTGTCAAAATACTATAAGGAATAGAGAGTAAGATTTGTTATTTTTGAATTATAGATTAAAATGGCATACCGCAAAGATTTTGATGAAAGAAATGTGTTAGAGAGGTGCAGGAATGAACAATTATTTAATGAGGAAAGCGAGGTATTAGAGGAACAGTTTGAAGAGGATGGGGAGAGTAATTAAGTCCAAGGATGGGAAAAGGAGAGCAAAGAGGGGGATGACTGGGAGAGAGAGCTTTCCCCAGATGAAGGCATTGGAGATTATGAGGGTCCTATAATAAAACTGACCCATGACTATCACACAGGATTGATAATAATTCCCATATTCCTCCAGTATTTGGATCTAACAGTCATGCAATGTCTAAATGAAGCCCCTAGTTCCCCTATTTCATTCATTAAGACTTACAATTTACATCCCTCTCTCCCGGAAACAACACAAAAGAAAGAGTTTAGAACAGCCAAAGGTACCATCTATCCAATGAGGAAAAGCCAATCTCTGCAGCTAGAATTAGGGAGAAAGAAGATCACGCAGCGGTTTGGATTAGTTAATTTAAATTCAGCAGAACCAGGCAGTTTAGGTGAAGATCGTTTAAGAAAAATAAATGAGCCAATCATAGACTTGAGGAACATGAAGATCTGGGAATTTTAAAATTGAGATTATACATTAATCAGTTATTCTATTATTGTTAAGTATAGTATGTTACGTTAGATTTGAAAAAATCATATATAAGTAATAGAGATTGTAGTACATTTTTAAAAACATGATAGGATAAGAATAGTTGGTAATGTAAGATAAATGTGTTCTTCTTCGAGTGCTGCTCCTGTCCATTCCTTAGTAGGTGTCTGCACGCCCCGTGCACGGCACGCCGGAAATTTTTTCCCCTAGAGTACCCGTAGGGTCGGCCGTGGCGCCCCCTGGAGTGGCGCCGCCGCCACTGCCTATATAGCCACGAGCCGACCCGCCCCTCCTCAGTTCCTTCTTACCGCCCTGTCGGTCGCTGGAACGTTCCCTGGCTTCGTGCTGCATTGCACGTGGCTGTGTTATTCGGAGTACCCGAATCTCTTGTTGTTTATAGTTAGTTAGTGTTAGTTAGTTAGTTGTTAGTTGTTCGTGTTGGATACTTCGCCCGCCCCGGGCTCGGGGTCGGGCCATGCCGGGCTTTAAAACTTGCGGACGTTGCAAGAAGCCCATGCCCATGGACGATCCGCATGGTGATTGCCTTTTGTGCTTGGGCGAGGCTCATCTCACCGAGAGGTGTAAAATCTGTCGTGGCTTCAAGCCAAGGACCCAAAAGGACAGGGTACAACGCCTGAAGCTGCACCTCATGGAGGAAGCTCTTCGGCCGGTCCCCGGCGATTCGGGGTCCAGCACGGCACCGTCGGTGCGCAGTGCACCGGCCTCCTCGGCACCGTCTGCGGCACCGAAGCCGGGCCGCACTAAGACGGCAGCAGCGTCTCAGCGCCGTTCCTCCTCCCCGGTGCCGACTAAGAGGAAGCGGGAGGAGACGTCCCCGCACCGTGCCCCGGTGCGGCAGGGAGACGGCCAGAGCCACGCTGGCCAGCCGGTCTCTGTATCCCCAGCGTCGTCTCGTGACCCTTCAGAGGCACGTTTTAGCCCGGGTTCCACGTCTTCGCCGACTCGAGACATTTTGGAGGAGGCCTTGGCTCTGCCAACTACGCCGGAGGCTTTCGCCGCAGCGCAGGCGCTTGCGGCACCTTCGGCCCCGTCGTCGACCTCGGCACCGCGTCCGGCACCGTCCCGAGGGAAGCCGGCTCTTCTACTGAGTCGGCGCCGCAGTCCGGCACCGTCCTGGGAACACCGGCACCGCTCACCGGCACCGGCACCGCCCCGGGAGCACCGGCACCGCTCACCGGCACCGGCACCGGTCGTCGCAGCGGCGGGAGCTCCTCCTATCCGATCCCCCCAGCGGCACCGAGAGTCTCCACCTCGCCGTCCACGAGAGAGCCGGCACCGGTCCCCGGTACCGTCGGCGGCACCGCCATGGTCCCCGCACTCCTCCTCAAGTTCAGCGCCAGAGTCGGTGCCGGACCGCCCCCAACAGGTTGCAGGTCCTGTTCCTCAGTCGGTGCCGGCGGTTCCGCCCCCTCAGTGGCCCGGCTGGCAGTGGCCCTTCTGGACTCCCTGGGCCGTCCACGCATCTCGAGTGGGCGCTGTGCCCTCCGCTCGCTCGCAGGTTCGACTCCCTCCATCAGCTGCGCTGGGCGCTCCTCCCCCTGTCGGTACCGGGGAGTTGTCGGAGGTTGAGTCCTTGCGGGACGAGGCGGACAGGGAGAGTTTCACTACGGGGGCCCGTAGTGTAACTTCTGGGACACAGTCCAAGGACCCTGAGTTCGAGGAATCCTCCTCTTCGCCCCCCGATGAAGCGGTGGCGGGAGCCAAGCCCCTAGCGATCCTGGACGATTCTAGGGTCCACCAGGAGCTCCTTCGTCGGGTGGCAACCGGCCTGAACCTACCGGCCGAGGACATTATTGAGGACGCGGACCCTATGGTCGACATTTTGCTCCCAGAGACCCCAGGCCGCATGGCTTTGCCTTTTATTAAAACTGTGCATAGCACCACCAAGGCGCTTTGGCATTCCCCGGCCTCGATTTCCCCCTACGGCCAAACGCGCTGAGCGCAAATACTTTGTTCCCTCTAAGGGCTACGAACATTTTTATTCTCATCCTGCCCCTAATTCCTTGGTGGTTGCGGCGGCGAATGAGCGAGAGCGACAAGGTCGACCAGGGTCCACCCCTAAGTCCAAGGACTCAAAAAAACTGGACCTGTTCGGCCGCAAGGTCTACTCTACTGGGGGCTTGGAGCTGAGGATAGCAAACCAACAAGCTATCCTCAGCCGTTATGTCTTTAACGCCTGGTCCGCCATGGAGCGTTTTAGTGAGAACTTGGAGCAGGACTCCAGGGCGGCCTTCTCCGCGTCCATTCAGGAGGGCAAGGTGGTATCTAAGGCCCTCCTGCAATCTGCTTTGGACGCAGCCGATGCTGCCGCTCGTTCCATGGCTACGGGGGTCACTATGAGGCGCTCTGCTTGGCTGCAAGCGTCTGGGTTGCCCCTGGAGGTCCAACACACCATCCAGGACCTGCCCTTTGAGGGGCCTGATCTGTTTCCTCCCCAGACTGACACTCGTCTCCAGACGTTAAAAGATTCACGGGCGCTGGTTAAGTCCTTGGGTCTTCACACTCCGGCGAGCCAGAGGAAGCCGTTTAAGCCAGCGCCTCCTCCTTCGCGTCCCTACTTCCGCCGCCAGGACGAGGACCGGCGAAGGGGTAGAGGGCCACGTCGGCCGGCTAGCCGTCACCCTAGTGGACAAGGTCCCTCGCGCCCATCGGGGGGTGCAAAGAAGTCCTTTTGAAAGTCAGCTCGGGGGAGACGTACCAATCACCCAGGATCCAAACACCCTTATTTTTTACAACAGACTGTCCCATTATGCGCCCCGTTGGCGCCTGATTACGAAAGACCGCTGGGTTCTCAGGACGGTTCAGGAGGGCTACTCCCTCCAATTTTCTTCATTACCCCCCTCGGCCCCTCCTATGCCTCGTGGTGTCCTGCGGGACCAGGCCCACCGGCTTACCCTACAAGAGGAGGTGCGGGTCCTGCTCCAAAAAGGAGCAGTCGAAGAAGTCCCACCGTCCTGCAGGGGCAAGGGGTTTTATTCCCGTTACTTCCTTGTCCCCAAGGCCAAAGGGGGCCTGAGGCCCATACTGGACTTGCGCAGGCTCAACCGGTTCCTGCGCAAAATCCGGTTCAGGATGGTCTCCCTCGCCTCCATTGTTCCCTCTCTGGATCCGGGCGATTGGTACGCCGCCCTCGATTTACAAGACGCGTACTTCCACATCGCGATTCATCCGCGACACAGGAAGTTTCTGTGTTTCGTGGTGGGGCATGCCCACCTGCAGTTCACCGTCCTCCCCTTCGGACTCTCCGCCGCTCCGAGAGTCTTCACAAAGTGCCTAGCGGTCGTGGCGGCTCACCTCCGAAAGCAAGGAGTCGCGCTCTTCCCATACCTCGACGACTGGTTGATCGTGGGGAGATCGCGGCAGGAGGTCTTCGCCCACCTAAGCGTGACCCGGTCCCTGTTCACTCGCCTGGGCCTGCTAATAAATATTCAAAAGTCGACTCTATCTCCTGCCCAACGGATAGAGTTCATAGGGGCGGTCCTCGATTCCACATCAGTGCGGGCGAGCCTCCCAGCCAGCCGCTTCCGGACGATAAAGCAGACGATAGACTTGCTGGTGCGGTTTCCTCGGGTATCGGCCCACGAGTGCCTTCGCGTATTGGGTCTCATGGCCGCTTGCACGTTTGTGGTTCCCTTCGCCCGTCTGCGAATGCGGCCCTTCCAGTTGTGGCTTGCGACATTGTTCCGCCCGGGGCGGGACAATCTGGACGCCATGCTATCCGTGCTGCCGGTGGTGCTCGAGTCCCTGAGTTGGTGGACGCGTACCCCCAACTTGTGCTCCGGAGTCCCGTTCCGTTCCCCTCAGCCTTCCCTGCGCCTGACTACGGATGCATCCGATGTCGGCTGGGGCGCTCATCTTGGAGCTCTCCGAACTCAGGGCATGTGGGAAACAGCAGACTTGCCCCTGCACATCAATGTGAAGGAGCTGAGGGCGATCCGGCTTGCTTGCCGGGTATTTCGGGACCAACTCCTGGGTCGGTCGGTATCGGTTCATACTGACAATACCACTGCAATGTACTACATAAACAAGCAAGGTGGTACTCGCTCACCCCTCCTTTGTCGGGAGGCCATGCGGCTCTGGGAGTTTTGCATTCGCCACGAGATCCGACCGGTGGCGTCGTATATTCCCGGCCTCCGGAACTGCTTAGCGGACAACCTCAGCCGGAGGTTTCTCACACACGAGTGGTCCCTTCACCCGGAAGTGACGGATTCGATCTTCCGGAGGTGGGGTTATCCCCTTCTGGATCTTTTCGCCACTCGGGTCAACACAAAGTGCCGGAGTTTCTGCTCCTTTCGGGGTCGCAGCCCCGGCTCCATAGGGGACGCCTTCGAGATCCACTGGGGCGGCCGGGGTCTCCTGTACGCCTTTCCTCCGACCCCGCTGGTGGCCAAGGTGCTGTACAAACTGAAGGCGGACAAGGCGCTGGTCGTCTTGGTCGCTCCCGCCTGGCCTAGGCAACATTGGTTTACGACCCTGGTGCGGTGGTCCCAGCGCCAGCCGATTCCGCTTCCGCTCAGCCTGGACTTATTGTCCCAGGACGGCGGGAGCCTGCTTCATCCCAACCTGGAGGCCCTGCATCTCCACGCGGGGTGCCTCCGTGGCTGACGGGTGCTGAGCTGCTATGCTCCTCCCCGGTGCGGACAGTATTGTGTGGTAGCAGGAAGCCCACCACAAGGTCCACGTACGTTGCAAAGTGGCTCCGGTTTGCGCGCTGGGCTTCGGAGCAAGGAGAGGACCCAGAGCTGGTTTCGGTTCACCGCCTCCTGGACTACTTGTGGCATTTGAAGTCAGAGGGTCTGGCGTTGTCCTCCTTGAGGGTACACCTAGCGGCGATTGCGGCCTTTCGCCGCGCCCCCGGGGGTGCCTCCTTGTTCACGGTTCCCCTGGTCAAGCGTTTCCTGGTGGGTCTCTCTAAGCTGTACCCAACTATTAAGGCACCCACAGCCCAATGGGACCTGAATACAGTCCTTGTTAAACTCACTGGGGCCCCCTTCGAACCACTGGCGACCTGCTCCCTTCTGTATTTGTCATGGAAGGTTGCCTTCTTGGTGGCTGTCACATCAGCCAGGCGGGTGTCCGAACTGCGTGCTTTGGTGGTTGATCCGCCGTATACGCAGTTTTTTAAGGACAAAGTACAGCTTCGCCCGCACCCTTCCTTCAGGCCTAAGGTGGTGTCGCCCTTTCATCTAAATCAGGACATCTCCTTACCGGTTTTCTACCCGAAACCCCATGCGTCAGAGGAGGAGCGGCGTCTCCACTCCCTAAACGTGCGCCGGGCGCTCGCCTTCTACATAGAGCGGACTAGGCCTTTCCGAAAGACCCCCCAGCTCTTCGTCACTGTGGCGGACAATAAAAAAGGCCAACCGGTGTCCTCTCAACGCATCGCCTCCTGGATTGTGGCCTGCATTAAAGAATGCTACAAACTGGGCGGCAGGCACCTACCGCGGGTAACGGCGCACTCCACTCGGGCGCAGGCGGCTTCCACTGCCTTCCTCGCCGGGGTCCCGATTGCCGACATCTGCCGGGCGGCAACGTGGTCCACCCCGCATACGTTCTCGCAGCACTATGCCGTCACCCAGCAAGCTCAGCAGGACGCTGCGGTGGGCAGAGCGGTGCTTCAGTCCATTTCCTTGTGATGTCTCCCACCTCCGAGGTATGGCTTGTTATTCACCTACTAAGGAATGGACAGGAGCAGCACTCGAAGAAGAAGAAGAGGTTACTTGCCTGTAACCGGTGTTCTTCGAGAGGTGTGCTCCTGGCCATTCCCAATCCCTCCCACCTCCCCTCAGACAGTAGGGTAGAAGGAACTGAGGAGGGGCGGGTCGGCTCGTGGCTATATAGGCAGTGGCGGCGGCGCCACTCCAGGGGGCGCCACGGCCGACCCTACGGGTACTCTAGGGGAAAAAATTTCCGGCGTGCCGTGCACGGGGCGTGCAGACACCTACTAAGGAATGGCCAGGAGCACACCTCTCGAAGAACACCGGTTACAGGCAAGTAACCTCTTCTTTGTTAAATAGGAAAAATATAGGAAAGATTAATTTTTGAATCTGTTAACAAAAAAGGAAGAAACAAATTAAATTGTGTTATTAATAATAAAGATTGTTATATTTCAAAGAAAGGAGGAAGGGACTTTATTTTGTTTCAGACTCCAGTTAATGAAAGATGAAATGGTGCTCTTGCCTTTTTGGACCTCTGTATATATGGAATTCTACTATGGTGGTGCGAGTGAAAGGGCCCTGACTGAAACCACTGAATGCACCAAAAAGCAGAATGACATACACATCATCATATCTGGAAGCATAGAGGAATGTGTCTTCACACTCCCCAGGTTTAAGAATACAACAGTCACAGGGATAATGAGACCAGTTTGAATTATAGAATTTATAGCCCAAAACCATAGAAATTATGTCATAATAGCACATTGAACACATAGGTATCAAATTACATTTGATAATTCAGGGAGAATACACGGAAAATGGAGGAACAGATGGTGATACACCAAAGCTACCAATGCGTACTTGGAACAATTGTGAAAGAGAAGGAAAGTTAACAGGAAAAATAATTAGAACAGGGCCATGGCAATGTGCTCTTATACAGAATCTTAAAATTATTGCAAGATACCCACAAGGATTGTTATGGAAGACATACCAATACGTAAACCAACAGTATTAAGACACATAAACAACATACTAAAAACACAAGTAAAGGAAGAATCAGATGGAGATACCACAATCCAATAGATTAAAAGCTAAATCAGCATGGGAAATAAACCATGTTCAATGTTGTGAATATACAATCCAAAGAAAAGATAGGCAGGAAGCCATAGCCAAAAAGAGCACTTTCACCATTATGATGGGAACATTAGAAACAATTACACAGAGAGATAACATAAGAAGTGTAGCTTCACAACATTCACATAAATGTTCCACAATGTTTGATTCTGAAGAGCAAGGAAGGTCCATAACCCATCCACAATAATGTTCAGCCCCTAAACCATCCACATGTGGATGGGATAATGCTTTAAATATGGGTAAAATATCTGGTAAAATAGCAATGCCAGGAGACTGGCAATGTGCCATTATAGAAGGACCAAATGTGGTTGTATGATCAAATGATAGATCCATTGATGTAGGAAAGGAGCCTTGAGGTGGTGTTTTTTATATGGAATATTAAGGTATGGAATAGAAAGAATGCAACAGATATACACACACAATGGTTTCATAATTGGTAAAATGGAACAAAATATAAACTTATCATTGAATACCCAAAAGGAGGCATTAGTACTCACACATTTAAATGTAAAACACAAATACGTATTATACCCATGACAGATTTAACCCAAACTAACCTCACCTGGTAGTATTGTCTTGTCAATGAAAAAGAATGTGACATACAATCTGCAGGACAAATATTATTCTATAATCACTGCAAAATAGATGACATCATAATAAGAAAACATGGAAGTGGAACATGAAAAATTTCCAGTGTTGATTTTACCCATACTTTTCCTTTTACTTGGGTGTCAAAACCACCAGTGACAAGTATTGGTCCACAGTCGTTTAAGATGATACCAAGAAACAATTAATAATAGATCTTACACACTCACTATAGAAGGTAATATTAGATCTTACATCAATCTCTTTCCTGAAACCACAATGTCAAAACTATACAAAACCCTTAGACCAAGCACGGAAGAGATGGATATATACTCAGGTGTTTCCAAGTGTCACAAAAAAATAGAAAGAATTAATATTGCTTTAGGAAGAACAGGATGAGGGATCCTTAATAGTATAGATCAAGCATGGCCAAACTGTGGCTCACAAGTCACATATGGCTCTCGAAAGAAAAAGTGCAGCTCGTGGAAGAGCACAGCTGGGAGAAGTGCAGCATGGTCGGGATGGTGAGTAGAAGCACGGTATGCTTGGGGATGGCAGTCACACAGAGGCTGACTCTCAGCTGCTCAGGGAACAGAGAGCTCTGTGCAGCTGGTGCCTACCTGGCCCTGGATATGCTCTTCCCCAGCCAACACCAGGCAGAGACTGGGGGAGTCGGCAGTTTAAAATCTGCCCCCCCCCAAGCATGCGCTCAAGGCAGGATTGCTCCATCTGTCTCCCCCTCCCAGACCAGCCGCAGGGAACAATGGCAGCTGGAGCAGCCCTACCTGACCTGGACACGTTCCTCTAGCCAGCGCCAGGCATGGGCTGGGGGGAATAGGGAGTTTAAAATCTCCTGCCCCCTGAGCATGCACTCAAGGCAGAACTGCTTCGTCCCCACAAGGCAGCCACCAGCCAGGTGTCAGCGGCAGCTCCCAGATCAGAGTTGGCCAGGTAAAGGGAAGAGGCAGGAAGCCAATGGTGGGCAGGGTCCATGGGAAAGGCCCAGGGAGTGGGGGGGTGGGGGGGGAGAGGGGTTAGGGAACGGATCAGGGCCCTGGTGGCTGGCCAGAACCAAGTGGAGAAGGGGTGAGGTCTGGGGGGATGGTGCCTGTCTGGTGGGTTCAGGGAGGGTCAGCTTGTCAGTGGCATAGCAGGGAAATCTTAGGGCTGCCCCCAGCAGTTACTCACTCAGCCCTAGAAGAGGAGGGGGAAGGAAACGGAGTAGGGCCCCAGTGGCCAGCCAGAGCCAGGCGGAGAAGCAGAGGCAGCTTTTGGAGCAGGCTGACATCTAGGGCCCTGAGGAGTAAGGGGCCCGTCAGTGTACAGCCAGGGCAATTTGCTGCTGCCTTCTACCCCAAAATTTGCAAGGTGTCTGCCTCAGTCGCCAGTGATTGCAGTAGCCATGGACTTGGACAGCCTGGGCGGGGTGGGGGGGGGAGCTCAGGTGAGGTCACCAGCTGGCCTGTAGACAAAGAGCAGGAAGTTTAAAAGCTGCCTCCAGTTTGGGTCAGGGGTAGCTTTTTGGAGGGTTAAGTTAGGGGGCTGGGGTTTGCAGAGGGAGAGGGGACACTGGCAGTGTGGAGCCAGGGAACTGGGGCTACACAGGGAGTCCAGGGCATAAAGGGAAGTAAGGGCTGCAGGGGAAGTTTGTGGGTAGGACAGACTTACTTTGAATGCAAATGCTTAAAAACTCAGCAACTTTCAATCACTGCTTCTTACAAACAGATCAAGTACTGGTGGTGCAGAGCTTCCAGCATTTGCTAGAACAGCTATTTTAAAAGTGTTACTGCAGACATGAGGGTTATGTCCACACGTAGATGCTATTTTCAAAATAAGTTATTTTGAAATAAGCTAAATTGAAATAAAATTATTTGGAAATAACAAATTGAAATAAGCAAAAAACTTCAGATCAAAATAGCAAGTCCAGACACATGACTTGCTATTTCGATTCAGGAGAGGGGCACCATGGGAGGTGTGGCAACATGGCCCCCTGGCAGGGCCATGTTGCCAGCCAATCCCATAAAAGCAGGAACTGACCTCCCTTCCCTGTCCGTTCTGGCTAGCAGGAGACTGCAAGACACAGATGGATGCTGCCCGGCTTCCAAGCCGTTGCCATACTGTGAATAGACCCACTGCTCGCCTGCAGCATGTCCTCCTGCTGTGGGACACTCTGCCCTTAGACGCCAATGGTGCCCAGGCTGTGCCCAAAGCTATCATCTTACTGGGCCTCAAGGCAGCCCTAGTTCCCCTCCCCCCTTCTGTGCCTCATCAGATCTGGGCCCAGGAGACCAGCACAGAGTGGTGGGAGCAGGCAGTGCTCGGAACCTGGGGCGATGAGCAGTGGTGGAGAAATCTCCAAATGACCAGGGGGAGCTTCAACCACCTGGCTGAGGAACTCGCCCCGGTCCTGTGGGGAAGGGACACCAGCATGAGACCAGCTAACCCTGTTGACAAGAGAATGGCCATCACTCTTTGGAAGATGGCCACTCCTGAGTCATATGGGTCCGTGGCGCACCTCTTTGGCGTAGGGAGGTCTACCATTAGCAATGTGCCGCTAAGGATCGCCAGGGCCATCAACAGGATCCTGCTCCCATGCCTTGTCACCCAAGGAGAGCTGCAGGACGCCAGTGCCTGCATGACTACCCTTGGATTTCCCAATTGTGCTGGGATACTGGATGCCACGCACATCCCTGTGAGAGCCACGGAGCACCGAGCCACCGAGTACCAGAACCGGAAGGGGTACTACTCAGTTATCCTGCAGGCCCTTGTGAACCACCAGGGCATCTTTCAAAACTGTTATGTGGGATGGCCAGGGATGGTGCATGACGCGAGTGTCCTCCGTAACTCTGCTCTGTACCGGGGCATGGAGGCGGGCACCTTCTTTCCCCCCCCATAACATCAATGTCAGGGGAGTAGAGGTACCCGTCCTCATTGTTGCCGACGCAGCCTATCCCCTCCACCCCTGGCTCATGCACCCATACACAGGGCCCCTCAATGTCTGCCGGCAGCTTTCCAACCGCAGTGTGAGCTGCTGCTGCCAGGTGATCGAACGGGCATTTGGCCAGCTGAAGGCACAATGGAGGTGCCTCCTTACATGCCTCCATCTTGCAGAGGAGACAACCATGGAGGTCATCAGTGCCTGCATGGCCCTGCATAACTTCTGTGAGCTGCGGGGTGAAACTGTTGCTGCTGCGTGAGAGGCCGAGGCACTGCTGATTGGTGGCCAGTACGAGCAATCCGCACCCATGGCCCCATGGGAGTGAACATCAAAAAGGGCAATCACAGTTTGATGCACCCATTAATGTTTTTGCCACTGAGCAACTCTGAGGGCCAGGCCTGTCCTGCCACACCACCCTCTCATCCATTCCACCCCAGCCAGCCCCCACCCATCCACCTGCACTTTGAACCACACCCAATAAAAACACACACACACTAATATGTGTCACAAACTGTTTATTGAACATAACATGGGGGGTTGGGCCAAAAAAGGGCTGGGGAGGGTAATGGGATGTGAACTGTGGGGGGAGGCCCTGAAACTGGGAGATGGGAGTGGTGTGTGGGGTTGGGGAGTTTGGGTGGGAGGGGAGTCCCTATGCCGAGCCTGTGTGGGAGTCCTGGGATGGTGTCCCACGCCCCTGTGCATGGCCACCTTGGTTCTGGGGCTGGCTCCAACGAGGGACATGAACTGTGTTATTTTGAAATAACCATTTTGAAATAACAGATGTTTCAAGTAAAAGTGGATTTAAGCTATTTCAAAATAATGTCTCGTTTCGAAATGACGGAACTCATTTTGAAACAAGAAAATGTTATGTGGATCTAATCTTTTTTTAAATCGAAATAACCAGTGTTATTTCGATTTAAAAGATATGTGTCGACATAGCCGAGGTGTTAAAATAGCCAGTTAAAATTGAAGTGGAGTGAATTGCCTCATCTACCTAACTGCATTACTGAAACCTTTTCATAGAACAGGGCTACCAGTTTATCTAATCAAAATTAAATTTAAAATTAATTAATTGAATTCAAAGTGATTGTAAATAGAATTAAATTGTGTTTAATTGAATTTGCATGAATTTTAATCAAAATTTAATTTTTAGAATGTTTTTTAATTAAAATAAAAAAATTTGTAAAGTTTTTTAAAAAAGGAAAGAAGGAAGGAAAGAGGGATGGAAGGGAAAGAAAAAGAAAGGGAACAGAGTAGGAAGAGAGAGGAGGAAAGGGAGGAGAAAGGAAGAGGAAGGACAGAAAGAAGAAAGAGAAAAAAGAAAGAAAAAAGAGAAAGGAAGAGAAAGAAGGAAAGAGAAGAAAGAGTAGAAAGGAAGAAAAAGAAGGAAGGAAGGGAGAAAGAAAAAGAAAGAAGAAAGGAAAGAAAAGAAAAAAGGAACAATAGAGGAAGGAAGAGAAAGAAAGAAAGAAAAAAAGGAGGAAAAAAAATAGAAACAAGGAAAGAAAGAAAGAAACAGAAAAAAAAGAAGAGAAAGAAAGCAAGACAGACAGAAAGATAGAAATGAAAAGGGCTACTTGCAATTGCAGCCCCTGAGGGGAGGCAAGCAACTATAGCCTGGCTGTCAGCCACATGCCAGGAGCCAGACGAGGCTGCCGCTGCCACTTCCAGCACTCCGGCCACAGCCAGGACTCCAAGCCGTTGCTGGGAGCCTGCTCTGCACCAGTGTCCCGGCTGGCTGAGTCGCAGTCAGCGGGGGTCAATCCTGGCTGGGGCCTGACTTGTGTGGGGCAGGCCAGCGTGAGCTCAGAGAGGCATGGCTGCTCTGCAATGGAGGAGGGGAGGGGAGGTCCGGCCCAGAGAAACACTCTCAGCCTCAGCAGGACAAAATATAGCTGTGGGTCGGGGGGAGGCATGGCCTGGCCCAGAAGCATTGTGACAGCATTTCTGGGTGGGATGCAGGAGGCTGCAGCCCAGTTGCCGGCTCCCAGACAGCGGGGCGGAGGCCGCAGGGATCAGGACCCCCTGAATCCCGGCTCTGTTGCAGGCCAAAAGCAGTAATTCCTAGGGCCGCATGTGGCCCACAGGCCACTTGTTTGAGACCCCTAAGCTAGAGTAAGGACCAGAAACACACACATCCAATTCTTCCCAGCTATAAATTCATTAGACTTAAAAAGTGTCACAGGACTCCTTGTTTGTTCAGCTATAAAGGGGACTCAAAACACAAATACTGTCAGAATTCCAGTGGTGATTTGAAATTGTTCTTTTCTTCCCACTCTGTGGAAATACTACTGTTTATTTCCTTGTTTATTCTGTGACATTGCTAGCCTTCACACAACATTTGTGATATTGTGGAATAGTGCATTCCAGGATGCTTTCTGATGACTTGGAAGGATTCTTTTTACTAAAATGGGTTGACATTTTATGAAACTTGATTTATTTTTGGTTGTTCCTTGAAATTTTATAAGTTGGAAATGTGGTCACCATGATAATGTGGCATTCTGATCTGTCATGACACTTATTTCATTTGCAGGGTTGTATTGTGAGGTTTGACAGAAAAGGGATTATTAATAATAAAGAATAAAGATGGATGGATGGAAGCTTCAAGGAGAGATGAGTCAGATAATAAAAGGACATATGTGTCAGCTGCTGGAAAAAAAAGGTGGGGGGCGGTAGCCACTGAGTAGACAGTGCAAAAGCAGTCCAGTTCATTCTCTAAATTCTTAAAGTGAACAGATGATATTTCACCTAGAAAAGAAACTGAAACTTCAGGCCAAGACCATGGACTGCAAGTTAGCAGGACAGATGAAGTGCTCGGTCTTGCTATCTGTTAACTTCCAAGCACGGCTGTTCCTAGGTGGGTGCAGGGCCCTGGGCAAATCATCCCCTGCGGGGCCCCCACTCACCCCCCCCAGGGCAACTGGGGGGTGGGGCCAGCTGCCCGGGTTGGGGGCAGGCCCCTGCACTGGCCTTCCCATGCCAGGAACCAGGAGAGCTGGCCAAAAGTGGTAGAACAGGAGTGCAGGGTCTGGTTTCTCAGCTGCCCTCAAGCCAGTGATTGTCAAAATTTTTTCCTCGGGAGCTAGCTCCGGACCCCTCTGCCATGTGGCAACCCTCCACTGAAAAAAAGCAGCCATCACCAGAAAACTGAACAGTGACCATGGCTGCAGAGGAAGGGGCAATCCCTCATGGCTTTCATCCTTTTTCTTGAGGCTTCTACTGCATCTCTGAAATCTACACATCTAATTTGAGATCAGCTACATGGAACATGCAGGGGCTGATCCCTCATGCCATACTCCTGTCTCAAATCAGGAAGTATGTCATGTCTCTAAAATTGCATGTAGTAGCTTAGAGTGTGTGTGTGGGAGCTCCTTGCAAATGGGGAGGGGGCAACTGGGTGGAGAAATGAGATGGAAGTGCTGAGACACAGTAAGGAGGAGAGCGCCAATGCCAGGCTGGAAAGAAAGCTCCTGGAAGCCCCTGTCTGCCGCTGAGCCTGTCCAAGTCCCTCCAGGTCCTGCTCCCTTCTCCACTGCCCAGTCCCAGGAACTGAAGCAGCCCCTCTGGGTTCCACTTTCACATCTACACTTCATCTGCTCCCCGAGTCTGCATGAGTTTTCATGAATGCACAAGTGTCCACAATATTGTGATTGGAGGGGTGTTAGTCCTTTCTGCTTGGTCTGGTGACCCCTGGCAGTGTGCATAAGGCAGCAACACAATCAGGCTATCCACTCCCCCTTCAGATTAGGACCTTGTTATAACTTCTTCTTCCAGCAGATCCGTCCTTGAGTTGGATTTTATTGTTACTTAGGCTTTCTAATTGTAGAAAAAATACCATACCTTATAACACAGGCTCCTACTTGAACAGTTTGCTTTTATCTTCTCTTTTTAATTATCAGTCAAAAAATCTCTGGAGTTTTTATTAAAATCTGCAAGTTATAACTTTTGTTGCAAGCAAGGGAATTCTCAATCCACTGAAAAAAGAGGCAAGTCCTAATTTGCAAAAATAACTGCAATCCCCATATCCCAGAAATGGTGGAATAAGTTAGTGTTCACAATTTTTTTCTTTTCTTCACTGGGTCTATTGATAAAAAAACCACAAAGGTTGCTTTCCAGTGACCTTGGGCCTTTTCATATGAACGCGAGAAGCCCAAAGAGATACTGACTCAGAGAGGAGACATAGAGGTTGTTTGAACAAAAATTAGCACCTCATTGTTAGTCCTAATGACTCACCTTTGTTGCAACCCTGATCTACTGTGTTAGAACAGGCTGTCTTAAGCAACTTTCACCCCAAGCCACTCCTCTGGCCTTGCAGTAGAGCCAGCCCTGTGAACTGGGCTGCCACTTTTGGCAAGCTTGCCCAGTCCCTGGCATGGGGGGGGGGGCAGCAGTGCAGTCCTGCGGGGCCCCCCAAAGCACAGGGCCCTAGGTGGCTGTTCCTATCACCCTACCCTAAAGACAGCCCTGTTTCCAAGACCGTATTTCTTGTTTTAGAGACAGAAAAAGTAGGAAGGTGAACATTTAGATTTTTTAAACATTTAAGAAATACATAAATGTTATGCTTTTAGATTATAAAAGTCCTGTAAAAATTAGAAAATTACAGACCAATATCAAGTATATGAACAAATAAGTCCAATTCCATTAGGATGAAATGTCAGTTTAATTAATTGAACATCCCAATTTAAAAGAACAAGTAAAAAATGCAAGAGAAATGGCACGGAATGTTTTAATTACTGTGTGTCATTCTACAAAACAGATTGAGCAAGTAATGGAGCAGATGAAAGGAATCACTAAGCATAGCTGGTGGAGAACATTTTTGGGATTATACCCCACAGCTAGAAAATGCCTAAACATTCTGTTACACCTGATTGTGATGTTATTAATAGCGCAAATTGCTGTGGCTATAACACTTGTGATGTTGGTATTCTGGGTAAAAAGGAAAATTAACAAATTAAAGGTTATGTTGATTTTCCAAAACAATAGTCTACACCAGTGGTTCCCAACGTGGGATCCGGGGACCTCTGGGGGTCCATGGACATGTTGCAGGGGGTCCGCAGTACTTCTCCCTGTCAGGGCCAGAATCCACCTGCAGCCCCAATGCTCCCTGCTGGGGCTGCCTCTCTCCACCTGTGGCCAGATCCTGGCAGGAGAATAGGGCTGCAGCAGCTCCCCAGCAGGGGAAGGGGGCCATAGCTGCCACTGCTCAGCTTTCCCGCCATGGTGGTGGTGGCACTGCTTGCTGGCCATCCCAGCGGTGCTGCCAGAGCGGTGCAGGCCAAATTATATAATCGGCCAGAGGGACAACAAAGATTTTTCTTGTTAAAAAGGGGTCCCCAGCCTGAAAAAGGTTGAGAACCACTGGTCTATGCTATAATTTCCCAATAGATACAATTAAAATAGGATCTATGAGAACTTGTGCGAGTGCGAAGCAGGAGTGCCCCTTACCCAGAAAAACACCCAGGGCTCGGACACTGGGATTCAGGGCTTACATGCTTTAAGTGCACCGCCGCTGCAGCCAGCACTGCAGCAGATGCAGGGCTCAGGCACCATGACTCAGGGCTTGAAACCCGTAAGCCTAACACCAGCGACGCCTCTGGTATGAAGATACGACCACTTAATCTGCCTACAAGAAGAGCCTCGAGCTCAAACTGGACAAGAAACTCAGGAAATGGACCACAAGTGAGGATTTGTGCCAGTACAAAGATAATGATTCGCTCTCTTTCAACAGAGAGCCTTAAATCTAAACTGTACAAAAACCCTCTGAAATTAATGTCAATTTAAAGATGTTGGACTTGTTAACAAGTTTACAAACCCAGCAAGGAGGAGAACTGTAGTCAGGGATTTTTGTCCCAAAAATTATTTGAACTCATAGGTGAAAAGAGCAGAAGGCAAACTGATATGAAAAACCCCTTTCAAAAAGCTTCAGGTTAATCCGTAGCTGGGAACAACAGAAGGGCTAACTTAGTTACAAAATAATGGTTATAATTAGGATACTTTAGAAAGTAATTAATAAGTAACATACATAGCTTTCAACAATAGATCAGTGATTTGCAGCCCTTGACAGGCCCCTTTAGGAGGATCCCTCCACACACATTGTCTTCAGCCCTATTATTTCTTGGCATATCACCTTAAAATCTAAGCTGCTTAGAACTCATCCCTCCCCTATCCACCGTTCAAACTCATCTCCCCCAATCCCCACCCATCTTTACAACATGTTCTGATTAAAAATAGCCTTATGACTCATCTCTCCTACCACACCCAAACATGATCCAATTAACACCCCCCCCCAATACATTTCTGCAACGTTGCTCCCTAAGAGTATATAAGTGGGGTGGCCAAACTTACGGAACTCAACAGCCACATAGGTTGATTATTAAACCTTTGAGAGCAGCACTGAAGCATATAGCCAATATATTTTTACCTACTCCAAAATGACTAAGTTTAAAATTCATTACACACTTTAATTATATTGTAAAAGTAGGGCATATGTTGATCCTACTAATGTCAAATTCTAATTACTTACAGTTACCATGAAAACTAGGCCTATATCGTAAATGATCTTTTCTTCTTTGTCTTTTCATTACTTATTATTCAATGTCATGTTTAGATGGACTTGTAAAACATGATTTTATTTTAACAATGAGTAAACTGCATTAGGGCCTACAAGAAAATCTAAACATGCTGTGCTCTTCCCCGCAGTCCCCGAGTATGCTGCCCTTCTCCCCGCTGTCCTTGACCTTGCTGCGCTTCTCGCCACTGTCCCTGACCATGCCACCACTTCTCCCTGTCATCCCAACCCTGCCACGGCTTTTCCCCACTGCCCCAACCCCCTTTCTAAGCCCTAGGCCCTGATGCTGGCTCCCCCCCTGCCCATGGCCCCTTTACCTAGTTGCTCCGGTGGCTAGGCACAGGCTGAGGCTCTCTCCCCTTGCCAATATGGCTGCTCCAGTGGCAAGACACAGGCTGGAGTTCCCCCTGCCCCGCCAGCATGGTCAGAGCATGCTCAGGGTGGGAGATTTAAAACTCCTAGGCTGGGGCTGCTTTGCTCTCTCTGATCCATGTATAAGCGAAGTTCTTCCATAAGCCGCACTTTTTCATTCAAGAGCTGCATGCGGTTCCCGAGCTGCAGTTTGGCCACACCTGCTTCTTGCCATTGCTCCTGTTATCCCAGAATTTAAACCCTTTAGCTGTTAAGGCAGTTTTTCCCTCACCTGCAGTATTCGTTCTGGGATAAATTCAATGTGATCCACTTGCCTAAATGGGAAAAACCCCTAATGGAAAATACAGCTACCATCCACCAATCAAAAAAAGACTTAGAGCAATAAATTCTTTGAAAACAAGCAAATACATTTATTTTTTGTTTTAATATTATGAGATTTAAGAACTGAAAATATTTATCTTAAAAACTGATAACCATTTGTGACAGTGAACATAACATATAGCCTGACAGTTGGATGGAATGCTGCTCTTGTGTGTTAGTGTTTAAAGTCACATAAATGTGACTATCTTAACACTCTATAGCGTATACATTAAAAATCACAAAAATCCTTAAAAACGTCCAATAACCTATCCCAGGTGTGGCCAAACGGAGGCTAGGGAGCCGTATGCAGCTCTTCAACGAAAAGAAGTGGCTCACTGCCACAGGCCCTACCTGGCCCCAGATGCACTCCGGGTGCCAGGCTGGGGTGACAGTTTAAATCTCCACATCCCTGAGCATTCTTCAGATGAATGCTCAAGGCGGGAGCAGCAGATGGTCACGTAGGCATAGCATCAGCTGGATGGTTGGGTAAGGGGGAAGAGGTTAAGGGGACTGCACTGGGGAAGCAGGCAGCAGGGGTTAGGCTGCCATTAGAGGGAGGGAGAAGGGATCAGGGACCAGGATCAGGCTGGAGCAGAGAGGAAGAAGCAGCCAGGGACATGCCGGGGAAGTGGGGGTGAGATGTGGGTTAGGAGGAGGATTGGGGTCAGGCTGGAGCAAAGAGGTAGAAGCCGGGGGGGATGGGGGTGTTAGCAGGAAGGAGAAAAGATCAGGGTTGGACTGGAGCAGAGAAGCAGAAACTGGGGAAGTGCTGGTGAAGCTGGTGTGGGATGTGTGTTAGCAGGAGGAAGAAGGGATTGGGGTTGGACTGGAGCAGAGAGGCAGAAGCCGGGGTGTGCTGGGGGTGCGGGTGTTGTCCAGGGAAGCAGAAAATTCTATTAAAACTGTTTTTCCCAATGAAGTACAAAATAGAATCTTCTACACAGTAGTAGATATTCAGGTAGTATAAACTGGTATATACTGATTTACAAGATCCGAGCATCTGCCCTTTAGGGCCATAGCCATACTGATCTCCATTACATCAGCAACTTCCACTGGTTGTGTGTTGTTTTGTTTTAAAATCTCCTAATCTGCAACAGTGTAACTAAAGTTACCTAATTTTTCTTTCTAGAGCTCAACCTCTCTTTACCTTCTCAGCATAATATTCATTATTAAATAAGCCATCTCTCACAGAAAGCCGCGTGCTTTTCCTGGGATCAATGACCAAGATCACAACAGGATTTCCCTAAATCAGGAGAATCTTCACATGCAATGATGCACCTAAGGAGACCTACGCAAAGCTGTCCTGATACCAGAAAGAATTTGGTGCAGTTAGAAGTGGTTTTTCAAAACAGACCAAAACATTTATCACAATAGATACAGCTAAAACATATGTTTCCTAAAATTATGTCTGCAGCAAGGCAGAGATTTTCAAGGAAATAAGGGCATTCCCATTTGACCTATAATAAGAGTCGGGCAACTAATTCTCTTTAGTTTCAAGTTTTCCAGTTTCTAGCTGCATCTGACAAAGTGGGACTTCACCCATGGAAGCTCATGCAAAAAAAAAAAAAGTGTTAGTCTTTTGAAAGTGCCACAGGACTCCTAGCTTATTTTGCTGAACTAGACTAACACAGCTACCCCCCTATAATTCTTAAGCTTTTTAGAAAATTACAAAATCACAGTGGGAGAGAAAGTAGTGTCTAGGCAGCAAAAGTAGTAGTCCTCAAGGTAATTTCTCTAATAAACAGAGTTTCATATTAGGACCTGACCTACCATGCTGCAACCCACCATTCTCATGTGCCCTTGTATTTTCAAGCATACTTTTATTCTTCTAGCTGGAGAAAAGCTGAACTAAGTATCATGGATTGAGCCTAGGGAGACAAACTATTCAGTTTCAATAGATTAAAACACATAGGTTTCAGTAAGTTTTCAGCAGAAAAGAGAAAAAATACTGCTGTTTACAGCTCAGGTGTATCATTGCTGTTAACAGCATACCCTGCAGTGCAGTGTGTCAAAGGCACAGAAATGAAATTGTTTCAATGCAATACATATGCTGTTTTTGTATGTATGCTGGAAATATTTGTATTCTGGCCCTGAACCCTATCTCATTTACTAATTTGCTGTGTATGATTTATCTATGTCCGTTGTTTTCTTGTATTATAATACCCGACTTAGTAAAATAAGCTACAAAACTCACAGGAAAGAATTCACAGTGAAATATTATAGCTAAACTAAAAATGGAGTGTAACCCCCCTGGGGTTTTTAAGGAGCATGATTCCTTTAAATTTTTGCCCTGTGGGAGAGGGTTTGTGGAGCTGAGGAGCAGGGCTGGAGCTGCAGTGAGAGGCCTGGGAAGGAAGCAGGGAGGGAGGCCCTGCCTGAAGCCAGGGAAGACAGAGCGGCTGACCTGGGATGCCAGGCGAGCACCCACAGAAGGACACTGTGCTGGGGAGAGTCACCCAAGGACAGAGCAGCATTCAGTGACTGGCCATCTGGCGCTGTGAGGCTGTGAGTACAGCACCTGGACTCAGGGGGGAGGTTGTAGTTAGTTAAGTGGGGAGGGTGTCACTCTGGGTTCGCAGAGAGCAGCAGAAGAGGCATCAGAGGGTTTTCTTTTGCTGGGAAAGTGCTGGCGCCGAAGACTAGGAGTTGCTGGACTGAACTCTGGACTGGAGCTGTGCTGGGACTCCTGAACTCACAGTGCAGAAGCAGAGCTCACAGCTGCCTCCAGCCTGCTGCATTGTTGGGCCTTGCAGGGCCTGGTGTTAGCTGTTACTCTGTGTTACTGCTGCCCCATCTCCCCTGTTGGTTTCCCCTTTGCACCTCTGTAAATAAACCTTCCCCATTCCCATAATCTGTGCGCTATCCCAGTGTGTGTGGTCACTCTGGGGGTTTGGAACAGGTGCCCCTGGGGCAAAGGGGCTCTCTTTGCTGTGTTCCCGTGCACACCCTTTCTCTGGTCAGAGCCGCCTGCAAGGCAGACTCAATCTGGCCATGTGGGTGTTTACAGGAGTAGACAGCTTTATTACCAAAATGTAGCTAGGAATTTTAAGGTAATAACATGTATAACTACAACTCAAGTTAACAGTGGGGGAGAAAGAACTTTTTATAGGGGAAGCAGCAGCATTGTTGGGACGGCAGGGAGAAGCGCGGCATGGTTGGGATCTTAAAAACCTTGCCACTAGCCTGTAGTCTTCTACATAGAGTGATAGCAAAGTTTTTGCTGTATAGGTCTAGTTTTGATGGTAACCTCAAGCAACTAGAATCTGACATTAGTAGGATCTATATTTGCTCTCTTTTAACAATAAAATTAAGGTGTGCAATAAATTTTAAACTTAGTAATTTTGGAGTCGGTAAAAGTAAATAACACCTGATGATAAAGTAAATGCAACAAGTCTTAAAAGCTTAATGGAGGCAATGGAACTGGTTTAAGTGCATTTGTGTGTGTAGCACTACCTGATATCATTGGGAGTTTTGGACACAGAAGAATTTAGCGGGTCACATTGTTCAAATCAGCAACCAGTCAAATTTATTGGCTACTTTGTGCCCCTATGTAACATACCTCATAGGATTTCCAGTACATAACTTAAAGCCTATAAAGAGTCCTCCAAAAAGACAAGTGCCTTGTATTAATAGCTCTAGAATAATTAAATAAATAAATTCATTAGCCTTTAAAAGTGCCACAAGACATCTTGTTTTATTGTTTCCAGGAGCACCCATGAATTCTAGGCATTGTAAACTCTTAAAGGAAGGCATGGTCTTTGCTACTATAAACATGTGTAACCCTTCTGCCAGGGCAGCCTGGCAGAACAAAGGCCAGGTTCTATACCTGGGGGTTTCCCAATAATGTAGCACCAACAACCGGCTCAAACCCCCACCCAGATTTCTGGGAACTCCTGCACTGCTCCCTGGGCACCTCAAAGGGGTAAGGCTTCCCCACTCACAAGCACAAGTCTGAGTGTAGTAAAACAGAGTGTAAAAGGCCAAATAACAGAAACCACTGCTGATCTAGCAAATCAGTACAGAGCAAAGTTCCCAACAACCCATACCGCATAACAGAACATACAAAACTTAATGGCAAAACCAGCAATGATCTGGAAAATCAGTGCTAACTAGGCTCCCAACCAACCCTAGGTTACATAGGGAGTGTCTCTCACACCAACTGTCTGCCAACATCATCTACTGGCCACTCACTCCATTCAATAGCACTATTCACTGGTTCCACCCACTGCCTGCCATCTCCACCCACTGGTCACTCCCACTGCCCAGCTCACCACTAGCCGCTCTCACCATCTGCTGGCTCCTTCATCTGCTGCTTCTTTTCAGTGATTTTATCCCAGAGAGAAAACTTTCTCTATCTCTTGTGATGCTAGCAAAGAAAAAGAGAGAGTTTGCTTCTCCCTCTAGTAATACCAGCTCTTAACTTAAAGTAGCTGCAACACCTACCTTTATTTAAATGACAAAAGCCCCAACCCCCAGTCTTTCTACTTCTTTCAGGCTGGAACATGCAGTCAACTTTCCTACAAGCCTCTTCTTAGCTAAGGGTAGTTTGCACCCTTTAACTAACCCGGACAGATTTGGAACAAACAGAGAATAGCAATTCACAAAAAGACAGTATTTTATATTTCCCCTCAGTAGAATAACAGATATTGACAGATTTGTGATCAGATTAACCCCAAGTACCATTACCCACTATGCCCTGGCACCCAATATGCTAAAACCTAATTGTGCTCTTTGTGTTCATGCTGATACAGGACCCATGCAGATTAGGCCCCACCCCCACCCCGAAGCTGTTAGGCACGGCTTCTAAGCCTACCTTACACGTGCAATCTAAGTGTTCAGTGGCTCTGGAAATTGAGGGTGTTCTGCACCATGTAAGGCTAGTCAGCATAGTTCAAACTCAAACCATAATAGACCAATATGTACAACAAGATCAGAGAATGATATAGATTCAGTAGAGTTAGATGATATGTCAGGCAAACCAGACCCACTGCATGATTACTGCAAAATGTACCAGATTATTTCACCATTATTTCTGTACATGTATGGAACTCATCTACCACCATTGCTAGGATTTAAATCTGGAGATATCAGTAAACTCAACTGTGAAACCAGATTATTTTTTCTGTGCACATTCCTCACACAAAAGGCAGTCTCCCAGTTTTAAAACAACAACCACAAAACCCCCCAAAAGCAAAAAAGCACAGCCTGGAAAAGAAGTGTTAATTTTAGCCTTTGGAGAAGCAGTAATTCAGAGTGAAATGGTACTTTGTTAAAATGTTCAAGTCATTTACATTGTTTAAAGTCAGTGACTATTTGCAATTCCTGGACCTTATTTAACCCAGCCCCTCCTTTGAAATGTTAGCATGTTTTCATCTGCTTCCAAAAACTGCCTGTGTTTAATTTAGAGTGGCTTTGCATCACAGACTGATCTCACTTGAAGACAGATATTTTAGATTTTAGGGAAAGTTATAAACTTATTTCCCTTCCTTAAGAATTTGTTAAACTATATACAGCTTCCAAAAATTAAGATTGTAACAGTGAGGTAATTCTAAAAACAATGAATAATACAGCTATCACAATTTTAGGCTTACTGCACCCCTAGTCCCTCTCTCTATGATACCTCAAAGGCATCCACCAGAAGGCGTCCAGTTCCCAGCCATCATCTCCCTTGAGCAGAGACCACCATCTCACTTCCTCTTAATGGTGGGTTACTTACCAGTAACCGTTCTTCTTCAAGATGGACTGCTCGGATTCATTCAGTAACAGGTGTGTCCATGTTGCAGCGCAAGATTGGTTGGACACCTTTTTGCCCTAGCCTGTCAGAAAAGGGCTGGCAGCCACTGCCCCCTGGCCACCCCATGGCTATATATGTGGCTGCTGCCCAACCCCTCCTCAGTCCCTAAAAGTCACCAACTCCAAGTTGCAAGGATGGTGGGAAGGTTGTGAATGAATCTGAGCAGCCCATCTTGAAGGAGGACAGTTACTGGTAAGTAACCCACCATTCTTCATCGAGTGCTGCTTGGATACATTCAGTAATAGGTGACTGCTAGCCATGCTGATGGATGGTGGGCAGAGTTGGATCTTTACCACCTTCAGCACTGCCACGCCCCTTAAGGGCCAGCCACCCAGGTGAAGAAGGCCTGTAGGAGGTATGTAAAGTACCACCATAAGAGCCCGAGGCCCAAGCAAAGGGAAACCGTCAGGTAGGATTGCCTGGCCTAAGAGAAAAATAAGGCCTACATTTCTCAACTGCTACCTGTTCTGCAAAAACAGGAGCCAAGGCACCCTTAAGTCACCTTATCATATGGAAAAAACAAAACAAGGTTACCGATCCAAGATCGATGAGGCACCTTTGTATGAGGACATGAGCAGTTGATTGCAAGCACCTGTCAAGGTGCATGGACTGGGTAAATTCTCTTGCCTCTGGCTTATAATAAGTCCCTTGGTAGGTGACAGGGAGTTAATGTGACCCCAGAGAAAAACTCAGCCTGCTAGCGGCCAATATATGAAAGCAGAAAAGGGAATGGCAAAGGGAAAGGGAATAATAAAACCCTTGCTAGTGTGGCTAAGGGAACAAGTCACAAGAAGGTAGGAAAACAATACACAACAACACCTTAGCAAGATGTGGTTCCTCAGTGGCAGGGTCATTGCTGGCACTGGGCACATGGGGCCCGTGCCCCGAATCTCCCCGGCAAGGCCCCGAATCTTTTCCCAGGGCTGGTGCAGGTGCAGCCGCAAGCACAGGGAGAACCTGCCAGTCCCGGGCAGTGTTGGGAGAGCTCACTGAGCCCAAGCCCACGTGCTCTAGCCAGCCTCTCTGACTCAGAGAGGACACGGAAGGGAGTTTCAAACTTTTTTCTCTGCCCCAGCAGCAACAGCAGCTCCAGCACCAGCTGTCCTCCGGAAGACAGAGCAAGTAGGTGCTGTGGGGTGTGTGTGTGGGGGGTATTGGAGGCCCTGTTCAGGTGGGGGGAGAGGAAGGGCTGACTGGGGCTAAGGGGGGCTTCCCTGCATGATCTCCAGGCCCCCAGTGGAACCAGGGAATTACTCCCTGGGTCTCTGGGCCCCAGATTGGGCAGGGATTCCTTGCAGGTCTTTGGGACCCTGGTGGAGCTGTGGGGGGTGCCAATAGGCCTCCAGACTCCAGGTGGGATGGGCAGGGGTGCCTCCAAACCTTTGGGGCCCAGGTGGGACTGGTGGGGGTGCCCCTAGGCTTCTGGGGCCCAGGTGAGACTCAAGGGGCTACCCCTAGGCTTCTGGGCCCTGGGTGGGACCAGGGCGGTGTCCATAGGCCTCTAGGGCCCAGCTCTGAGATTGGCGGGGGGTACCCCTGGGCTGGGGGCATTCCTTCCATGGTCCCTAGGTCCCATTTGGGTCCATGAGTGTTGCCACATTGCTGGCAGGAGGACATCCCAGGCCTATGGGTTTTGGGGGCTGGTGGCCTAGGAATGAAAGCCCTGACCTTAGCCATGGGGTGGGGGCCAAGGGATGTTCCTTAGACTCTGTCTGGGCCAGGGTCAGGCCAGCAGAGGGCAGGTGAGCCAGGGACCATTCCTCAGCCTTGGGGCTCTGGGGATCAGGTTGGTGGCCTAGCTGCTGTGAGGTAGCCCTGGACAGGGAGCTCCCCACATCCTAGGGGGCAAGGCTGGGGAGCCAAGCCAAGGTCTCCCGCCCTCACCCCATGCCCAGACCGTGGTGCTGCCCTGGCTCCCCCGGGGTCTCCTGCCCTCACCACATGCCCAGGTGGTGGAGCTGCCTGGTCTGACCACAAGGTCTCATATAACAGAGAGGGCGGCCTGGTCCAACCATGGGGTCTCCTGCCCTTGCCTTGTTGTCTCAGTTGTGAGGCCGGGGCAGCAGGTGGACTGGGAGTGTAACCTCATCAGCAATGATATTATTTGTAAAGTTGAACTCTGCTGACCACCACCATATGATGTGCCTCATATTTATTCTGTGCTTAAAATTGTTCTCTTGTGTTTTGGATTGTTTTATATTAAACAGAGAGTGACTGGAGGTGTGGCGCACAGAAAGATAATATGGGGGGACAGACAGATAATGAATTGCATTTACCTTTAAAGTACATGTTAGTTAATGATGTGTATATGTCCTTTAGTGTCATAAGTAAAATAATTCTGTAACCCTGAATAATAGGCATTGTAACCAACGTCCTACAAGACTCAATATTGCCAGTTTGGAACTCCTGCTTAAACATTGTACTCCATTTTATATGCTTGATGAAACCTGGTTCAGGTGTATGCTGTGTCTGTTCATTTACAAGTGTGAATGAAGGGTGTGTGTGTGAAGGGACCAGTCTCAATTGCCAGCCTGTCTTGATGAAGCCCAAGTACCATCTAAGTGGCTGAACAATGTAGATGTAAGGCAGGCTTAGAAGATGTGCTTAACAGCTTCTGGGGGGGGGGGGGCGCAACTAATCTGCATGGGGCCTGTATTAGCATGAATACAAAGAGCACAATTAGCTGATTACCATACTGGGTGCAGGGCATAGTGGGTAATGGTATTTGGGGTTAGTCTGCCCCCAAATCAATATCTGTAATTCTACTAAGGGAAGATATAAAATACTGTCTTTTTGAGAATAGCTATTCTCTGCTTGTTCCAAATCTGTTTCGGTTAATTAAGGGGTAAAGGCTACCGTTAGTTAAAAAGGGACCTGTAAGAGAGGCCACTGGCTATTTCAGACTGAAAGGCTGACATAGGGGTTTGGTTTTGCATGGTTCTTTTTGGAGCAAAATGCTTGAGGTAGTCTGCTTCCCTCATCCCCCACTGTAGAATGATCAATCTGGCTGGGTCTCTTGGAGACCTGTTCTTTGTTATGGAAGTAGCTAAAAGCTGAAGAGGAACAGTGATGGAGTGACCAGCAGGTGGAACTAGCAGATGGTGAGAGCAGCCAGCAGTGAGCTGGGTGGTGTGAGTGACTGGTGGGTGGAGCCAGTCAACAGTAAGAGTAGTCAGCAGTGAGTTGGGCAGCATGAGTGACCAATAGGTAGCATTGGCAGACAGCTGGTGTAAAAGACACTCCTTACATACCATAAGGTTGGTTGGGAGCCTAGTAAGCACTGATTCTCCAGATCAGTGCCAATTTTGCTAGGGAGTTTACCTTTGCTGTTATATGTGAGATCATGTTGGAAGCCTGATTAGCACTGATTCTCCAGATCAGTGCTGGTTTTGCCATTAAGTCTTGTATGGTCTGTTATGCAGGGTGGGTTGTTGGGAACTTTGCTCTGTACTGATTTGCTAGATCAGCATTGATTTCTGTTATTTGGCCTTTTTACACTCTGTTTTACTACTATTAAAAGTTCTGTTTACTACACTCAGACTTGTGCTTGCGAGTGGGGAAGCCTTACCCCTTTGGGGTGCCCAGGGAACAATGCAGGATTTCCCAGGAATCTGGGTGGTGGTTCGAGCCGGTTGGTGGTGTTACATTGTTGGGAAATCCCTATAATAGAACCCAGCCCTTGTTCTCCCAGCCCGCCCTGGCAGAAGAGTAACACAGACATCTCTGATTAAAGAAAATTGTAGCCATCCCAGAAAGAAAAGAACAAAATACAATCAATCCTGCAAGTGACAAAGAACAAAATACAACCAAGCCTTCAAGTGACTGGTGACCAATGATCCCACAGGAACGCTGAGGCAACATAACACAGCAAATCCCATAGACTTACATGAGGGCCAGCAAGTATAAAAGATGAGTAAGAATATGAAAACTTTGGGTCTCATTCTGCAACTGTCCTTTTGGAGCACTAGATTCACTACCAACAGAGGCCTAGCTCCCTCCTTGTGCTCTGCCTAGTTGGCCACTAGGCTGGCTCACGCAACACATGAAAGGACTGGTAATTATACCATAGCAGGCTGCAGAACTTCTTGTGTGTGTGAGACTACTTTTTGCTATCCTTACTTATTTACAATAAATGTGGCATATTGCCTTGTCCCCCTCAATAAGATCCTGCTAGTCTTTTCTAACAACTCTATTTCTTTTGTTATACCAAAAGGGCACCCACTAAAATGTTGTGCAACAAGAGCACCCAAAAGAAAAGATTAGCAGGATCTTTTTTGGGGGGAGGCAATATGCCACATTCATTTATAAATGTAAAAATAGCAAAAACACAGATACATGTGTTGATACCCATGAAATTTTGGAAGCTGGCGTGATATAATTACCAGTCCTTTTTAATGGCTGGCTCAAACAACATATAAGAACAGATACACAATGTTGCCTAACAGATGCTTTAAAGGTAAATTCTATTAATTTTATCTGTGTTCCTACATTGTGGCTCCAGAAGACTGAGCAAACATTAGCAGACTGGGGCTGGGGAAAAAATTCATGAGATTTGAGAGTTCTGTTGGGAGCTCATGAGTGAGGCTTTACCTACCAATAATGTTGCTCACGATAAATTTGCAGGAGTTGACATGTCTGCATAAGTTATGTGCTTCAGTTTTGGGCCTGTGTTGAAAAAGCCACAGTGGAATAATGCTTCTTATTTATGTAGCCTTTTAGTAAAAGTTTCAAATATGAAGACTGGCTCTTGTGACCACTTCTCAATTGGGAGTCAAGTACTTTGCCAGTTTATATAGTTTGGGTTACAATAGAACTCCTGAAATGAACCTCAGAAAGGGCACTCTGGATTTAAACTAGTACCTCTTGAGCATCCTCTCCAATATCAAATTTGCTCAGATAACAAATAACTTTTTTTCTCCCTTTGTAACCTTACTGCCACTCCTCCTCAGATCTGAAAGTAGCTGGGTTCTGTTCTCTCTCTCCTTCTCATACAGCACAGGCCAAATTCTGCCTTGAGTCACACTTAGCTTGAGTAGGCCCACGGACTTCAAATTCAGTGTCTAGTGGCATGTGTGCTAGTGTTATCCTGTAACATTCAGTAGGTGTGTAAGTGCAGTTGCACCTGTGCTTTAACTTAGCAAATGATTCTAAAGGTGCCAAAAAAAAAAAATCTGAAGATTAAAAAAGTGGAGGATCCAACTTAGACTCTGGTTAGGTGGGGCTGAGTTGCAGCCATAGTGAGCCAAGTGAGCACTGAGCAAGAAGGCAGAATAGTCCAGGGGCAGAGGTTTGTATTGGAAGCCAAGTGAGATGTATGCACACTGTGGAGAGCCTAGCAAGCTGGGAAAAAGAAATAACAGGGTCAGGAGGGGCCTGGGAGCTTGGGGAGAGGTAAGTAGAGAGCTTTAAACAAGTACAGTCCCACTGCATTCAGTTGCATAGAGCAGTGGTTCCCAACCAGTGTGCCGGGGCAACACCCAAAGTGTGCCGGGGCAACACCCAAAGTGTGCCACGAGCATCCCCGAGAGCTGGAGTTAAAGTTCCCTCCCCGCTCAGCCCAGCCATGTGGGTTGTGCAGGGCTGGGAAAGGCAGGGGTTAAAGTAAGGAGAAAGGCACCTGCACAGTCTGGGGCCCCCTATTTTTAGGCAGGCAGCCTTCAGGTCCCCCTAAAAATAGCAGGAGCAGCCCGAATGCAGTGTTCCAGTGGCTCCACTTTAGGCCCAGTCAACAGAAAGGGGCAGGAGGCCAGGAGTGTGTGAATCTCCCCCTGCAGGGTGGAGCAGATTGTCAGGCAGCCTGCAAAGAGCTCAGGTAAGGGCTTGGGGGGGGGCACTGCTGGGAGTTGTGTGCAGCAGATGTGTGTAGCAGAGGTGGGTGGGAGTGGCTATGTAGCAGAGGGTGTGTAGCTGGAGTTGTGGGGTGCCTGGCTGGTTGGGGTGGCTGTGTGTGGGGGGGTGTAGCTGGGGGCTGGAGGCCTTGTTCTGGCCCCTGCACTGATGGGAGGGTCCATCACAGGCAACGGGGGCTGGGGGAGGGGAGGACAGGACCCACTGGGGTGGGAGGGAGCAGCAGTGGGGTGAGGATTTGCCCTGGCTGGCAGAGAGCCACTATGGAGAAGTGGCAAGTCGGTGCTGCGCCATGCTCCCAGGCCCTACTTTCCCACTCCCCAGGTTTCCCTTGCCCCCCCCCCCAAGCCACTCTTGTTCTCCCTTTCTCTCTCCTCTCTTGCCACCCTTTTGCTGTTCCTCACATGGCTGCCTTGGTCCTCTTTTGCCACGCCTGCCATGCTCTGCTCCCCGCACTCACTCCTGCTATTGCACACGACTCCTGACCTGTCATGTTTTGCCACCCCTGCTCTGCTACCCCTACTACCCCACACAGGAGCACTGCTGAAACACTGTGCCATGGTTCATGAATATGTGTAAGTAATTTAATTTAATTTTAATTTGAATATTCATGAGTTCTTTAATGATGGTGTGCCTTGAAAAATTTGAGGGAATCAAGGTGTGCCACAGCAGAGAGAAGGTTGGGAACCACTGGCATAGAAGATATATGTAGTGAATATTTTGTCAATGATGACAAAGAGAGAAAAGAATCCAACACCTTCTATCTAATTGGGGTAGCCTCTGCAGGGCAAACAGGAATACAAATGATAAAACTTATTTTTGTCACTAAAGAAAATGAATACTCTGAAAAGCAGACCACTTGGAGTGAGTGAGTGCCATTGTCACACGGCCACTCTTCAGACTAGAAATACTATTTATTCTGCTCATCAGTTTTGCCCGCCTATGAATTGTGCACAGCATAAGTACACCTACCAGGCAGTATGCCACAAAGTTAACCATCCTCTTACTGAAAAGTTCCAGAGAGATAGCCATGTTAGTCTATTCCAGTAAAAATAGAAAAGAGTCCTGTGGTACTTTTAAAGAGGAACACATTTATTTATCACATGAGCAAAATCCTACTTTGGAAACCATTTTCAAGTGTCTGACAAAGTGGGATTTCACCCACAAAAACTCAGTAATAAATAAATTTGTTATTCTTTGAAAGTGCCACTAGATGCCTTGCTTGTTTTACATTATCTTCTTGCCACACTTCATTGTGAATTCCTGTAATGTTGTCTGTCTTGCATTGGATACTGGGGTCCCAGTAATACTGTATTTTTGGTTTGGACTCTCTCTTTCCTGTAAGAGTAGGCTTACTCAGTTTTTGCTGCTAAGCCCTCTCTGCTTTGTTTCCCCAGAAGGGGGACTGGGAGTCTGGCAGGAGCTAAGGGCAGGGTGGGAGGAATACTGCAGGAGGCTTTTTCTGCCTTGTTTTCACTTCACTTTGTTGTTCTCTCTTTGGCTATTTGCAGGGGACGCAGAAGGCAAGCACCCTGGCTGGCTGGCTGGGTCTGCCAGTTTAGTGTGACCCTGCTTGCAGCACTGGACTGGCAGCCACAGCCAGGCCTGCTTGCCTCATGAATTCTCCTATTTCCACTACCGGGGTTGCATACATCTGGAAGCTGGGAGAGGGTCAGAGCCTTTTTAAATTTCCTGCCCTGTGGCATGAGCAGCCCAGCATAGGAAATTGGAGCTGCTGTGTTGCCACCTCTCCTCTCCCTTGCTCCACAGTCTCATGCTGCCACTCAAAGTTGGGGGCAAGCATTACAGCAAAGATCAGGGGAGGCGTGGGCTCTATTCTAAAAGCTTGAGAACTGCAGTGTCTTCAGCATGGGCCAGCAGGGTGTCATCTCTCAGCTGGGCACCCAGATGCAATCCACTTGTCCAGTACCTGGAGAACCTAAACAAGTTGACTAGAAGTCCCAGGGATGGTCTGATCCACCACTATCCCTCCCATTCCTATTTCTGAGCTCCCTGACTTCTGAGGTTCGGCAACAGAAACCTGTAGGAGATAGTGAATGATATGCCTTGTCAAAGGAGGAGAAGAATTTTTGTGTCTTCCTAACATGGTCTGTGACCATTTCAGAGGAAATTGCCAGCACATTGATTCATTTGTAGAGAACAGTGGAAGTGAATGATTGCTCATTTTACAGTTTTAATGCAGATGGGTATGAAGGAGTTGTTTTATCACAGCATGGCATGGGGCCTCTGTGTGGTGGGAGCAAGGCCATCCCTAGGGGGGAGCAGGACCCAGGGCGAATCAGTTTGTGCGGGGCTCCCCCCATTTTAAACTTTGCAGTGTAATGTTCCCTCTAAGCCAGTGGTTCCCAAACTGTGGTCCAGGGACCCCCAGAGGTCCACAGACACTTTGCAGGGGGTCTGCAGAACCGCTCCCTACCCAGGGCTGGAATCCAGCTACAGCCCTGATGCTCCCTGCCGGGGCTGCCTTTCCCTTTCTGTGGCTGTCTCCTGGCAGGGGACGGAGCCACAGCAGCTCCCAAGCAGGGGCAAGGGCAGGGGACCACAGCTGCCGCAGCTCAGCTCCCCGGTGGTGCGGGCAATGGTGGTGGCAACACTGGTCACCAGCTGTCCCACAGGTGTGGGCCAGAGTCTGCCCATGCAGGCCAGATTACATAATCAGCTGGGGGGGGGGGGTCCACAAAGTGTTTTTTTTTGTTTGTTTTTTTGTTTTGTTACAAAGGGGTCCCCAGCCTGAAAAAGGTTGGGAAACACTGCTCTAAGCTGATTATGCAGCTGAGCAAGTTTCCCACTGGTTCTCCAGGCCCCAATGGGCTTCTTCCCTGCTGCCCACTGGCTCCCCAATAACTTGTGCACCCATAACTTGTTCAGTTGCATCATCAGCTTAGAGAGAACACGGGGCAGTGTCAATTTTTCTTTAATAAAATCATAAATTTCTAGCCCTCAGACTAAAAAGTTGCAGAAAAACATGACCTGACTTTATCCTAAAGGCTCAAAACCCAGAAGTCAGAGAAAATAGCTCCCCATTTATTATTTCTTTCATAGAATCCTAGAATTGGAAGGGACCTCATAGGTCATCTAGTCCAACCCCCTGCCAGAGGCAGGACCACTCCCACTAAACCATCCCAGTCATGGTTTTGTCCAGCCAGGCCTTAAACACCTCCAAAGATGGAGACTCCACCACCTCCCTTGGCAGCTCATTCCAAGGCTTCACCACTCGCCTAGTAAAAAAGTTTTTTCTAATATCCAGCCTCGACCTCCCTAACTGCAACTTGAGACCATTGCTCCTTGTTCTGTCCTCTGTTACCACCGAGAACAGTCGAGCTCCATCTTCTTTAGAGCATCCCTTCAAGTAGTTGAAAGTTGCTATCAAATCCCCCCTCAATCTTCTCTTCTGCAGACTAAATAAGCCTAATGCTTTCAGTCTTTCTTCATAGGGCTTCTGCTCCAACCCTTTAATCATTTTGGTTGCCCTCCTCTGAACTCTCTCTAGCACGTCCCTGTCCTTTTTGTAGTGGGGAGCCCAAAACTGAACACACTATTCTAGATGTGGCCTCACCAGTGCAGAATAGAGGGGAATGATCACATCCCTTGATCTGCTGGTAATACTTCTTTTGATGCAGCCCAGTATGCCATTGGCCTTTTTGGCTGCAAGAGCACACTGCTGACTCACATCCAGGTTCCGATCCACCATGACCCCCAGGTCCTTTTCTACACTGCTGCTACTTAGCTGAATGTTTCCCAGCCTGTAGCAGTGCATGGGGTTTTTCCGTCCCACATGCAGGATTTTACACTTGTCCTTATTGAACTTCATAAGATTTTTATTGGCCCACTGTTCCAATTTATCTAGGTCTCCCCAAATCCTGTCCTCGCCCTCCAATGTGTCTACTGGTCCCCCCAGCTTGGTGTCATCCGCAAACTTACTGAGAGTGCAGTCTATTCCATCATCCAGATCATTGATGAAAATGTTGAACAGAACTGGCCCCAGGACTGACCCCTGGGGCACACCACTTGTGACTGGTTGCCAGCTAGACGTGGAACCATTGATTCCTACACGCTGAAACTGTTGATCTAGCCAGTTTTCTATCCACCTGATAGTCCACCTATCCAACCCATACTTCCTTAATTTACCAATGAGAATGCTGTGGGAAACTGTATCAAAAGCCTTGCTAAAATCAAGGTATATCACATCAGTCATTCTTCCTGCATCCAGAAAACCAGTCATCTGATCATAGAAGGAAATGAGATTGGTCAGACATGATTTACCCTTGGTAAATCCGTGCTGACTGTTCCTGATCACTTTATTTTCCTCTAAGTGTTTGAGGATGGATTATTTAAGAATCTGCTCCATAATTTTGCCAGGGATTGAGGTGAGGCTGACTGGTCTATAATCCCCAAGATCTTCCTTTTTCCTTTTCTTGAAAATAGGCACTACATTTGCTTTTTCCCAATCCTCTGGCACCTCCCCTGTTCTCCATGAGTTTTGAAAGATAACGGCCAGTGGCGCTGCTATCTCATCGGCCAATTCCCTCAGCACCCTTGGCCTCAGCACTCTTTAAACATCTCTTTATTTTTAAGTGAGTTTTAATGATATATTTAAGCCAGACTTGTGACTATTTTTGATGTTTAGGGTAGGCAATACTGAATGTGTCTCAGTGATGTTTCATCAACCTCACAGCCAAGTGGACAGGACCATCTGGAGGTACTCTTCTTTGTGGTTCTGGTTTTCTGTTCAAGATGGGCACACAATTTTACAAGTTTAATAATTTCTTAGATCAAGTTTTTGTTAAATTGAAAATTCAAAGATGCTATTTTTGGATGATATCAAGAAATAAATTCAGGTCCCCTCTCACCTTAAAGCATTGGATTCCAATTGTCTAATGTATGTTATTTCCTTTATGCTGCCTGACTCTCCTTTTCCATCTTATTTTAATATATGTATTCATACATTCCTCATTGCTTTGCAGGTGATCTAAGTAATGAAACTCGGGTACTGTTTGAGGATGAGAGGAAGAAACAAGGGACATTTGGCCTCTTCTCAGATACCCTGATGTAAAACAAACAAGGAGTCTTTTGGCACTTTTAAAGGCTAACAAATAAATTTGTTAGTCTTTAAAAGTGCCACAGGATTCCTTGTTTGTTTCACTAAACTAGACCCACATGGCCACAGCTGCTTTCCTTTTTGCCATGCTTTGGGACTGGTAGGCTGACTGCAATCAATGACAATGGGGCTTATCTACAGTGCAGAAGGAAGGACAAAAAACTTCTTTAATGTGTTGATTGATGGCCATTAACCCTAGAAACCCAGTATTTCCATATGAGGGCTAGCCTGGGGTCTTCTCTCTCGGGTACAATAGATCATTATCTGCACAGAGAATTTTGCTCAAAAAAGACATCCCTGAAGACTGAAAACTCTTGTTAAATGTAGAAGGAAGAAAGTTCTTTAATATCTCGAACACTTTCTGGAGATGCTGATGTAAATTCAAAAAGAAGGTCCTGTTTTGTAAAGGTTGGGGATGTGACATTCTCCTAACTTTGTCCCCGTTTGCTGGACTGAGGCCAGCTCCATAAGTTTTCTCTCAACAGGTGCCCTTTCTCTTCCCCTCAGGGAGCAGTTGTGGGAAGGTGGCTACTTAAGTGTTACTGTAAACAAACTCTGCCTTGTCTGAATTCCCTTCCCCCTTCCCTGACCAGCCAGAGCTGCTCCCTAGTCCCACAGCTTGAAAAAGCTCCCTGCTTCCTTACTCCAGCTGGCTGCATGGGATCCCCCAAAAGTGTGAGGCCCCCCAAAGCACGGGGCCTAGAGTGGTTGCCCCTCCTGCCCCCCCTTAAGGACGGCCCTGGGTGGGAGAGTGGTGCAAAGGCTAAACACTCTAGTCCAGGATAATCCATGGTAATCTACATGGCCAGACTGCACTGGTACCTAGACAGCTGCTGACTAAAAACTGACAACTTCAGTTTTAGGTCATCAGCCGGCATGACCCCAGAAAGAATATTTTCCTTTCAGAAACATCACATCTCTATTGTGGAAGTTAAGAAAATTTAAGAATGTTAATGAAGGTCTGTGAGGAGTTAGTAATCAGTTTAATGGAAGAAGAATGGTAAAGATTGTAAACCGGAGTGCTACTGTAAAGTAATGTGTTGTATAAATCCAGCTTGAATATGTAATCTAACCTGCTAGTAAAACAAGATGGAGTTTGCTGTTAAACAAAATGGATTCCACCTGTAACAGAGAAAGTTCTAGTTCTGTTCTGTCTTTTGAGTGACAGTTCATGCTATCAATCTGTTGCCATTTCACTGTCTGTGGGCAGAGATGTTAACTAGTTTATGCATATGTAACATCTGAACCTACATAAGACCCTGGCTAAGGCAGGAGGGTGTGGCTGCTTTCTCACTGTCTCAGCCCCCCTGCTGCAGCAGAGCAAATAAAGTTGGATGTTTCCTTTCAAATTCTGACTTCTGAGCCAGACTGGTGATTTTTGGATTCACCCACAGATCTGGAGGTTCCACCGATATCCCAATGCCTCAGCCACTCCAGGAATCCAGGATACCTTAGGCAGAGAACTTCAAATAGCTGGCACAGAGTGAGTTCACTCTCTTTGGACTTTTCTTACCTAGGATCCCCTGCAGAACTGTGATGTTAGAGAGCTACGGGATCCAACCTGTTGGTTCACATCCAACTTTTGCCTTCTCCCTTTCCTTTTTTCCTTCCTCCTTTTCCTTTTTGTTGTTTTATTTCATTTTCACTTTTACTTTTATCAAGAGCGCTTGATTGACTTGGTTGTGAGTATGCTATTTGGTTTGGGATTTTGTAGATGACTAACCCAGTTTTCGTGTGGTGATCTCAAGGATATCCCACAGGCTGTAACTCACCTGGAAGGGAAGGGATCTCTCCTTGGATGGACTAACTGAGTGTCATGCACCCAAGGATGGCTTGTCTTGTACCCGATGTCTGTGTATTGTAGGAGTGAGTAAAGTCCCTTACCATCATAGCCGCACCAAGCCCACTGCGAGCTTCATGGCTGTGACTGGTGGTGTCTTGACAGCAAGGGCGGTGGACTGGGCATTCCCTTATTGTGTCTTGGCACCAGGCATCGCCCTGTACCCCATCCTTTTATGTCTGTGTGAAAGAGAGCCCTCGGGGACCTATCTGGGTGTGTGGTGTTCTTAACCTAGCTAGCATCAAGGGTACAGCAAAGGCTTATTGGGGTGGTCACAGGGGCAGAGGTTCGGGGCAATGTTCCTCTATCTACCCATCTGGGGACCTACAGAAGCCACTAGCTGGTGTTATTTTGAAGCACCTTGTGCCTAGGTTAACCTTTACAACTACAGATTCATTTGAGGTCCGTTCTGTTGAGTCTATCAGGAGGTTGCCAATGCAGGAGTTTAGTCTTTAGAAAGACCAGGGTTTGCCCTCTAAGGCCTAGGCTGGGCTGTGGACAGTCTTCAGTGGTGCCAGATTTCCCCAGTGGTTCCCCTTTGCAGTACATGTTTAATCATAATGGGTCCCAGTGCTGTAAATATTTAGAAAATTGGAACAAGCTTACTAAGAAGAATATCAGATTGCAATTCCCACCTAATGGAACTTTTGAACACCTTAAAATTGGCTATTTAAGAGAGACTCTAGAGTCAAGTAAAAATAAGGTTCCTAAAAGTCAGTGCCTAGCCTACATAAAATGGCATAAAGAAGCTTCTAAGAAGAGAGTAACATCTGTAAGGAATTCCACAGAACATCAGAAAACTGTTGCAGAAAATACACCTGTTTCTTTCCAATGCCCTGTTTAACAACTGGGATATGTCCACACATACATCATTATTTTGAAATAACCCATTTTGAAATGAGTTATTTTGAAATAAAGTCCTTATTTCAAAATAAGTTAATTTGAATTAAGGGAAAGCCTGCTTTCGAAAAAGCCGTTGTTTCAAAATTGTTATTTTGAAACAAGGCCGTTCGGACATGTTGTTTCAAAACAGTTATTTCAAAACAATGGTGTTGTTTTGAAACGTGTCTGAACGCCGTTGTATCAAAACAACGGCTATTTGGATTAGATGCGAGGTTTAATGGTTTTGAAATAACGGCTGTTATTTCGAAACAACGGGTCCCATTTTTTCAAAATAATGGTGTATTGTGTGGACATGCCATTTCTTATTTTGAAACAACCTCCGTTGTTTTGAACTAAGAAGCCTGTGTGAACATACCCCTGAAGGTGCTAACGCCTCAGATGAAGAGATAGATTTAATGGTAGCTTCAGCTGCCCAGGGCCAAAAGCCCAAGAAAAAGGTTTTGGCGAGCACTTTTACATCACCAATTGCTCACCATACCAGACAACAGCAAAAGGGAGTAGTGCAACTACCACTCCGCACTTTCCCTGGTACTGTTCATGATATGTATGTGCATAACCTTGGACAAGAGCTGAGCTGCATGCCATTGCAAAGGATCTCCTGAAAATTGAGGATCCTGAGAAATCTGCACGGGAATTCTCAATGGTATGCACTGCTTACACTCTGAGCCCTACCTATAGACCTCTTGCAGCTTCTTAGAATGATTTGTACAGATTATCAGATAGACACTATGAAGAAAGAAGCTGGGTGAGTTTGAGACCAGGTATGTGAAGGAGCTCCATTGTCTCAGTATGTACAGGAATGCCACGACTTATGTGATAGATTAGAACGGGCTATCACTAAAGCATTCCCAGTAAAGACAAATTGGCCATTAATTAGATCTTGCAAACAGAAAAAGGATGAGTCTATCTTGGAGTATAGAGAAAGGCTAACCAATCTATTTAAACAGCACTCAGGCATCATTGATCCACTGGAAGCAGGATCAGGAGCCTTAGCTGCTGCCTTTGTTGAAGGTTTATTAGATCCCATTAAGGAGTTGTTGAAAAAGATTTGTATAGGCTATGAAATGGAGACCCTAGATAAACTGTCATCAGTAGCCAAACCCTGTGCCCGCGCTTTACAAAATAGCCAGCAAAATAAATCTGAGCAACTTTTAGCCTTACAAATTAGCCAGTACCGAAGAGTAAATCCTAACAGAAATTCATTTCAAGGTCCACCAAAGCAGAAAAGAAAGCCCTTTCCAAATGATATATCCCTTAATTGCAAACAACGAGGGCACTAGAGAAACATGTGTCCCAGACAGTCAGTGAATGTAAACCCAGTAGTTTCGAATGCTGCTGACTCCAATCCTACACCTTGGTTTCCACCTCTATCCCAATGACAATTAATACAAACATCTTCTCTTTGTGCTCCTCTGCATCCTGTGTCTTCAGAAGGAGACCTCGATCTGAAGACTGGGAAAACTGATGTTCCATTTCTAACAGACACTGGTGCTACTCCTTCTACACTTAGGTCAGATGCATTATCAAATCCTCCTTTATCTGGTAAAACTGTTAATGTTGTTGGTATTACAGATGTTCCCATTCCTCACCCTGTTACAGAACCGTTACCTATTACTATTGGTCCTTTATCTGATTCACATGCTTTTCTGTTAAGTTCTACCTCACCTGTTAATTTGTTGGGAAGAGATTTGTTGTGTAAGCTTAATTGTACCATATTTTGTACCAAGAAGGGAGTTTTTCTCAAAGTGCCAGAAAAATCTATATTAGGGGTAAAGGCTGTGTTAACTACTGCAAATGATAATGTTCAACTTGCTTTAAGTCTGACTCTGGAGCAAGAGGCTCTATTGTCAGAGGTCCCAAACTGTTTATGGGCCACTCATTCCACTGAAGTGGGGACCATGAACACTCAGCCAGTATACATCTCTGTCGAACCAGGTGAAGTCCTACCTCAGATTAAGTGGTATCCATTAAATCCTGAGGCAGAGCGGGGTATTGCCCCAGTTATTGAGTCCCGATCACAACAAGGAGTAATATCAGAATGTAAAGGTCAGTGCAATACATCAATACTGCCTGTAAGAAAATCTGATGGAAAATCATGGCGTTTTGTGCAAGACTTGAGAGCTGTAAACAAAATAATAAAATCATCTTTTCCGGTGGTAGCAAATCCTGTAGTCATTTTAAATCATATACCTCCTGAAGCTGTTTACTTTTCTGTGATTGATTTGTGTAGTGCATTTTTCAATGAACCTATTCACCCTGAATGTAGATACTTGTTTGCTTTACTTTTGGTTGTAAACGATATTGCTAGAATTCATTACCTCAAGGATTTTGTGAATCCCCCTCATTATTTTCTCAGGCATTGCATAATGATTTAGCTGATTTATGTTTTCCCTGTAATTCTGTTATGCTTCAGTATATGGATGATCTGCCTGTACGTAGTGTTGACTTACCATCATGCACTAAGGACACTTTATATCTGTTAAAGAACTTAGCTTTCAAAGGGCACAAGGTGTCAAAGCAAAAATTGCAATTCTGCCAGACTGAGGTGCAATATCTAGGACATTTGATATCACATGGACAAAAATCTGAGAAAGACCGTGGTTCTCCAATTCCCTCGCCCTACCACACAAAGACAGTTTTAAGCCTTCTTAGGAACTGTGGGGGTTCTGTAGAGTGCATCATCAGTTATCCACAAATTGACAAACCCCTGCAGAACCTTACTCACAAGACTGTTAGGCTGTGTTCTCACAGCCCTCTTATTTCGAAACAACAGAGGTTGTTTCGAAATGAGATTTAGGCTGTTCCAACGACGCACGGTTGTTTCGAAACAACGATTCCCGTTGTTTCGAAACAACCGCGTCGTTTCGAAACAACTTAAACCTCATGCGGCATCGAAACAACGGTTGTTTCGAAACAACGGTTTGTGAACACGTTGTTTCGAAACAACGGTTGTTTTGAAACAACCGCCGGACCTTCCTCCCAGGGTGCCCAGCACCCTGGGGAACAGGAAGTTCCGGTCTGGGCGTGCCTGTCAGGCAGCGTGCCCGCCGTGAGACAGGCACATGGCCTCACAGGCAGCCTCCTCCGCGGGGGGGCGCCGCAGGGCCCCAGTTTGGACCCGGGAGGACACCCTGTGCCTCCTGGGGGTCTGGCAGCGGCCGGACATCTTGTCCCGGTTCCGGGCATCGCACCGGAACCGGGACATTTACGCCGACATCGCGGCGGAGATGTCCGCCGCTGGCCACCCCAGGACCCTGGAGCAGATCAGGAATAAAATAAAGATCCTGCGCCAGGATCACTCACGGACCCGGGAGCTGCAGGGGGCAGGGAGCTCCACCACCTGCCCCTTCTATGAGGAGCTGCACCAGTTCCTCGGGCCAGAGCCCAGGGGCCACCCTGCAGAGGCGGTGGATACCGGGGAGCCCCTGAGCCCCTCATCCGGCACCGAGGCCCACACCTCGGATGTCTCTGTTGGGGGGCCTCCAGCCACGCCACCGCCATCTGTGGTGGGGCCCACCAGCAGCAGCCCGGAGCTCTTCCCGAGGCCTGACCCGGACACCAGCGGGGAGGACCAGGGGCCGACCACCGCCCCTGGGTCCGACGTGGAGCCCGGGACATTGCGCCGGACGGCCAGATCCCCCGTTGGTAAGTACCCCCCCCCCGAGGCACACAGGGCTGGGCCTGTCCAGCAGGCCCCAGGCAGCGGGGGGGCCAGGGCTGGGGGCCAGGGCTGGGGGCCAGGGCAGGTAGGGCACAGGATTAGTGGGTGCAAAGGCACCCCCGTGGTCACAGGGCCCATGGGGACGGGTGGCACTGGGCGCACAGGGACCCGTGCACCTGGTGGCAGTGGACAGGTCCTGGCCGGCGGAGGGGTGACCGCATCCTGGGTGGGGTGGGGAACATGCAGGCCACACCGCTGGCCGGGAGCTGTGGGAGGGCCCCCAAGGACAAGGTGCGTCCCAGCCCAGCTCACCCCTGTGGGCACGACCAACGGGCGTGCCCCCCAGGGAACGGCCCCCAGGTGGCAGGCAGGCAGGCAGGCAGGCAGGCAGGGGGAGGACACAATCCCCTTCGTGCGGTCCTGTGCCCCTGGCCAGACCCTGAGTCCTGGTCCGGCAGGCTGTGTAAGCCACAGGGGTTTCCCAGGCATCAGCCCGGATGGGTGGAAGGAGCCTGCACTGCCATAGACCGCCCAGGCCCCGACGGCCACCCCAGCCGGACAGCATCGCTGCCTGGTGTCCCCCGGTGTCCCCCGCCGGGTACCGCCCTGGCCTCATCCCCGGACCTTGGGGACCGGGAACCCCACCTCTGGGCACTCCCCCATGGGATCCTGGGGCCCTCTGGCGGTCAAGGCAGGGGTGTGTGCAGTGGACAGGCGCGAACAGACAGGATCAACAGGCAGCAGGGGCTGACTGTGTCTTGTGCTTCCCTCCTGCAGGTCGCAGGTCCGCCAGTGGCCAGATGCCGCCACCATTGGCACCCGGACGCCCAAGCCCCGGAGCACGCCACAGGCGGCGGAGAGCTCCAAGGACCCACCTGCAGCTCCTCGAAGCTCTGGAGGACCTGGGCGAGAGGATGGAGGCCTCCGCCCAGGCCTGGCGGGAGGAGCAGCGCCAGCGCCTAGACTGGCTGCTGGCAGTGGAGGCCGACCTGGCCAGCGCCCTAGGGCGCCTGGCCGACGACCTGCCAGCTGCGGTTCGGGACCTTGCGCAGCGGCTGCCGCCACCACCACAGGCCCCAGGGAGCCCACCGCCCGGACCTCCCCAGAGGCGACGCCGCAGGGACAGCAGCTGTGGGCGCGGCCGGGGTGTGTCACCCCCCCCCCGGGCCACCCCCGGGTCCAGCCTGACATCCCCTTTCCCCTGACACCCCCAAAACCCCCTTCCCCCTTGCCCAACACCACTGTAAATAAACCCCTGTTGCACCGTTTCTGAGTGTCAGTCTCTTTATTGGGGTTGGTGGACAGTGCGGGTGGACGGGTGGGGGCTGGCCATGGGTGGATGGAGGAGCGGGTGGTGCAGGGCAGGGCAGGCCTGGCCCTCACAGGTCCCCCTCCATGAAAGCGAGCCGGAGGGCATCGCGCACGGCGAGGGCCCGTTGGGAGGGCTGTTCCCTTGTGGGCACGGGTCCTGGCTCCCTAAGGTCCTCGGCGAGGTGTTCGGCCTCGGCCTCCCACGCTGGCTGAATGGGCTCCCCCCCGCAGGTCACAGTAATTGTTCAGGACCACACATGCCCCGATGACGTGTGGCAGGGCCCTCTCCGCAAGGTGGAGCCGGGTGAGCAGGCACAGCCAGCGGGCCTTCAGGCGGCCCAATGCCTGCTCCACAACCTGGCGGCAGCCGGCCAGGCGTCGATTGAAAAGCTGCCGGCTCGGGTCCAGGTGGCTGGCGTATGGCCGCATGAGCCAAGGCCTTAAGGGGTAGGCTGCGTCAGCCATGATGAGGACGGGCACCACGACGCCCCTGAGGTGGATGTCGTGGCGAGGAAAGAGGGTGCCCGCCTCCATGTCCCGGTGGAGGGAGGAGTTCTGGAGCACCCGGGCGTCGTGGGCCCTCCCTGGCCACCTGACGTAGAAGTTCTGAAAGCGGCCCCGGTGGTCGACGAGGGCCTGCAGAAGCATGGAGTGGTACCCTCGCCGGTTGCGGTACTCCGCTGCCCTGTGCTCCGGGGCCCTCACAGGGATGTGGGTGGCATCAAGGACCCCCACGCAGTTGGGGAAGCCGAGGGCAGCCATCCCGGGGATGATGTCGTGGAGGTGTCCTGGGCCCACCAGGCGCCGCATCAGGACCCGGTTGATCGCCCTGGCGACCTCATGCAGGATGGCACAGATGGTGGATCGGCCGACCCCGAAGAGGTGTGCCACTGCCCGGTGGGACTCCGGAGTGGCCATCTTCCATAGGGCGATGGCCACTCTTTTGTCCACCGGGATGGCACGCCTCATCGGGGTGTCTCTGCGGTGCAGGTACGGGGCGAGCTCCGTGACCAGGGCAGTGAAGCTGGCCCTGGTCATGCGGAGGTTGCGCCGCCAGTCCTCGTCGCCCCAGGTGCGCTGGGCGACCCCGCTCCCACCAGTCTGGGCTGGTTTCCCGAACCCAGAGCTGGCGGGGCACAGGGGCAGGCAGGTCCATTAGTTCTGCCCTGAGTATCAGGTAAATGAGGGCCTGGTGTGGGGGCTGGGAGCCCTCTGCGTCCACAAACAGGGTGTCCCACGTGTGCAGGACACCCTGCAGGCGGGCAGAGGGTCCCTGGGTGGCACGGCGCCCTCTGGGGTGCCGGGCACTGTCCATGGCTTGCTGTGTACTGCTCGCCTGGGTGGACAGGGAAGTGAGGTCAGGGCTGGCTTTTATGCGATTGGCTAGCAACATGGCCGCCGACATGGCCCAGTGGGGCGGCCATGTTGCCACACCTCCCATGGTGCCCTGCCCCTGGGGCGAAATAGCATGCCCACTGTGTGGACATGCTATTTCGATTCCCGCTTTTTTTCTTATTTCGAAATAAGTTATTTCGAAACAAGCGTTATTTCGATACAAGTTGTTTCGCAACAACCGTATCGAAATAACTGGCTGTGTGAGAACACAGCCTTACAGACCCTATATCTTGGACTCAGGAGGCTGAGGAAGCATTCGTCGCTTTAAAGCAGGCTCTTACCACTGGTACCGCATTGGGGTTACCGGACTATTCTAAAACCTTTGTTATTATATTGCTGCAAGAAAGAGGGATGTGCTCTATTGGTTTTAACACAGGACCATGGTGGGAAACAATGTCCTGTAGCGTATTTTAGCTCATGGTTAGACCCTGTGGCAAAGGGATACCCCCTTGTTTGAAGTCTGTAGCTGCTGCTGCCCGACTAGTACAGCAGTCTGAAAACTTGGTCCTGCAATCCCCTCTTACTTTAAAAGCACCCCATGCAGTGGAAGCTCTGTTATTAAGCACTGGAACACAATACTTATTAAATGCACATTTAGCAAAACATGAGCTGCTGTTACTGACTGCCGCTCATATCACTGTGACTCAGTGCTCCAATTTAAATCCAGCAGCTCTGCTTCCTCTGCCAGCTGATGGAGAACCCCATGATTGCCTAGCCACAGCAGACATATTGATGAAACCTAGACCTGACTTGTAACGCATTCCACTTACAAATCCTGACTTTGTCCTATATGTTGATGGGTCTTGCTTGAAAGATCAAACTGGCACCCTTGTCTCTGTCTAATAGTGACTAATCATGAAGTTCTAGTCTGCTCCTTTACCTAGCGTAACATCAGCTCAGGTTGCTGAGCTAATAGCTTTAATTCAAGCTTTAATTCATGCATGTTACGTGTTCAGAAATAAGTCAGTTAACATCTATGCTGACTCGAGGTACGCCTTTGGAGTAGTACATGATTATGGAGCGCTTTGGCAACAACGGGGGTATTTGACAGCTACTGGAACCCCAATTTGCAATGGCCCATATATTGCTCTGCTCCTAGAGGCCATTCTCCTACCTGCTAAAGTGGCTATTATAAAGACGCTTGGTCACAGCATGCTAGCACTTTGGAGGCTGTGGGAAATCATGCTGCAGATGCAGCAACCTGAGCAGCTGCTCTGCCATCTCCAGAATCAGAGGCAGTTCTGCCTGTTTCACATCTACCACTTTCGTCACCTCCTGATCTGGTTGATCTGCAGGACAACCACCAGACGAGGAGGAGAAAATCTGGCTCAAATTTGGCTGTTTTAAGAGCACAGATTCTGTCTGGTGGCATCCAGATGGCCACTTCGTGGCACCACAGATAATCCACCCTGCCTTAGCTGCATCACTACATGACATCTCACATGTAGGCAAGGAGGAAATGCTAAAAATTCTAAACCAGAACTGGTTTGCTCCATCCTCTGGCCAGACAGTGGAATTTTATTGTAAATCCTGTGTGATCCGTCAGTCCCATAACATTGGGAAAGCCATAAAGATAACACCTGGACAGGGGCGTTGCTGGTGCTGGGCACCCGGGGCACATGCCCTGAATCCCAGCGCTGGTGCCCCGGATCTGGCAGGGCCACCCCTCTTCCAGCCTCTGACCTAATCGGCCGGAGATCTGTGGCCAAGCCACCGGTGGCCATGGAGGTCCTGTCCCCGGCTGTGGATCTGGAGCCCGGCTGCCCGTGGTGGTCCCATCCGGGGATTCGGGGTCCGACTGCCCATGGCGAGGAATCCGGGGCCCGGCTACCTGCAGCAGCGGTGGTCCTGTCCCGGCTGGGGATGTGGGACCCGGCCACCCGTGGACACTTCCGTCCCCGTCCCAGGATGCGGGGCCTAGCCACCCGCAGCGGTGTGGTGGCTTCCAGCCCTGTCCCTGGGGCAGCGACATCCCTGCACCTGGATATCGATAATTGCTGCAGATACTCTTCTCCCATCTGCAAATGGACTTTGCTCAATTGCCTAAATATAAAGGGTATGAATATTTACTTGTGCTAGCATGTTTATTTTCTGGTTGGGTAGAGGCCTTTCCATGTAGGCATGCTGACTCATGGGCTGTAGTGAAAGCTTTATTGAATCAAGATAGTCCAACTTGGAGAGTCCCTGCAACTTTGTCCAGTGACAGAGGTACTCATTGCACTAGTAAGGTAATGAAAAAGATCTCTAAGCTTCTCTAGATTAAACATCATCCGCACAGCCCGTACTGTAGCCTGAGATTTTTGCCATCTCCTTAGTATCACAGAAAAGCAAATAATAAAAATACTAAGAAAATATAAAAACCCATATGAGTAAGAAATGGTAAGGCAATTTAGCAGAGGTTTTATGGTAAAACTAGAAAATGGCATAATATGAAGTAATTAAGGGTAAAGAACTCATAAATCAATCATTTAACAGTGTTTTAAAATTAAATAAATAATTAAATAGATAAATAAATAAAAAAGCACTCAGCAAGAAACAAAATGGAAAGATCATAAAGGGAAGTTACATATCTCCACTATCAGATTTAACAGGAAGTTCTAAGTAGGTCAAGATGGAGGCAAGCCTCTGAATTTTTGAACTCACTTAGTCCCCCTCCCATCAGGTATCTTAAGGTATCCACCCCGTCAGCAGGGCTCGTCAAAAGTATTGATTTTTATGATGCAATACGCAGATGAGCAATGAAATCGCCCTTTTTCATTTGGAGGAACATGAGATCATACCTTTTGGACTGGTCAAGAAGAAACTGGGAGTGGCAGAAATTGCAAATAAAAGGCAGTGCAAAGAGCAACTCTGCGGAGATCTCTCCTGCTCCTCACTGGGTTTCAATGGCCTTTTGGCTGTGTTACCTGCTGCACTAGGAGTCTCACTCACATCCATCCCTAGAGAGAGTGACAACGTCTCTAGTGGAAGCCTAAGAACTAAGTTTTGGACTTAGGCTCTGAGAGCTGAGTTCAACTCAGTTTCTGGGAGCTGAGTGCCTGACTTAGTTTCTGAAAGGCACAGGGTTGTGTCTCTGAGCGGCGACTCAGGACATTATCCTTGAAGCTGGGTCTCTGTGCCTGGCTTCTAAAGGGCCTTCCATGCTCTCACAACCAAGCAACTAACTAAGTACTGCCTAGAGGTTTGTGAGCTCCGCTGCCTTTGAGGCTTCTCCAGCCAGCTTGCCAGCCTGCCTGCCACTGTTCCAGACCAATCCATAGCACGCCTGAGGCTCTGTTCTCCCAGCCGCCCAGCCTGCCTGCCACTGACTGATCCACTGCGCGCCTGAGCTCCGCTCGTCTAGCAGCTACCCCTGCCTGCCCTGAGTGTTCCGAAGCCACGGTGCCACGGCAACCAGCCCAGAGCTGTGCGAGGCCCACCGGACTAGCCAGCTCTTTTCCCTGCTGTCCCACCTTTTCCTTTCTTTTGCCTCTTACCTTCTACTTGCGGTTTCCCTGAGGACCCTACAACCCAGCGCCGCTTTTCCAACCTTTTGGGGTAAGCAAAAAGGGTCCCAAGGAGGGGAGGAATGCCCATAGGGAACAGTATCAGGAGAAGCCAAAGCCCTTTCTAAAGCAATTTTCTAAGGCAATTTATTTAAGTTAAGTGAGACAAGTAACCCAGAGCTAGACCTTAAGGAGCAGCATTAAGAATTGAGATCTCTCCATCCAGCCAGTGACTGGCCCTCACTTGCTGAATGTTTTTAATTACCTCATTGTCTTTGTGTTAGAGTTTAAAGTGTTGCCTTTATGTGTTAATTGTATCTGCAAACCCTAAATACCTTATATTGTAGTTATAAGTTAAGCAGTATCTTTATATTGTAATTTCCTAGAGTAATTTTAATGCCTTTAAGCTTGATGTTAAGTAGAGATTTTTCTTAAAGAGACAGTAGCGCTTTAGTCAGTGCTCACAATACATGTTACAATAAAGCCGCTTTTGATTAAAACAAATTATTGACTCTGAATCTTTGCTGATCGTGAGTCTGTGCTTGATCGGTGGGCTGTAGCCGTAATCCCCACCTTGGGACATTTATCCCAGGGTTTGGATATTTGTCTGTTTAAGCAAAATAACCTAATTTGGGTTACCTCCTGAGATTGTAATTACATCCAGACTGCTGGACAGTCTGAAAATTGATAAATTGAGTGATTGGATTTTGGGGATCAAATTTTTGGGGTAACAATACCACCCAAAGAGTGCAGGAGCTGTAGAAAGGAGAAATAGCATCTTGAAAAATAAGCTGGCAAAGATCGGCCAGGAAACTGGCTTGAATTGGGTAGATGCCCTACCATTGGCATTATTAAGTATTCGAGCCCAACCCCAAAGGAAACATGGGTTGTGTTCACACAGCATTTTTATTTTGAAACGAGGTTTTTTCCAAACAAAAAACAAAACCAAAACCAAAACCAAAACCATGTTCACACGATGCACGGTTGTTTTGAAACAACAGCGTTGTTTTGAAACAAGCTAAACCTAGTTTCTAGGCGAAACAACGTTGTTTCGCAACGGTTGTTTCAAAACGACGCAGTGTGAACATGCTGTTTCAAAACAACCGTTTGACCTTCCTCCTAGGATTCTTTGGACCCTGGGAAACAGGAAGTTCCTGCCCGGCCTGTCAGGCAATGTGCTCACAGCCTGACAGACAGATGGCTTCCCAGGCTGGCACCTCAGCTGGGGGCCAACATAGGGCCCCGGTCTGGACCCCAGAGGACGTGCAATGCCTCTTGGGGGTCTGGCAGAGACCAGACATCATGTCCCGCTTCCGGTCCTCACACCAGAACCGGGACATATCTGCGGACGTTGCCGCAGCAGTGTCCGAAGATGGCCACCCTCGGACCTTAGAACAGGTCCGGAGCAAGGTCAAATTGCTCCGGCAAGACCATGCCCAGACCAGGGAAGCCCGAGAGCTTCAGAGGGTAGGCAGCTCCGCCACCTGCCCCTAACTTGGAGGAGCTCCATGCCTCCCTGGGTCCAGAGCCCAGCAGCCACCCCGCTGAGGCTGTGGACTCAGGAGGGCATCGGAGCCCCTCGCTGGGCCCAGAGGCACCCGGGTCTGATGTGTCTGTGGGGGTGCCTCCGGCCGCACCACCACCACCTGCGGCAGAGGCCACCCCCAGCAGCCCGGACCTCTTCGCCGGGCTGGAGGCAGAGAGGAGCCCGGAGACACAGGGGCCGACCACCGCCCCTGGGTCTGACACGAGCCCGGGATGTCTCACTGGACCTCTGGAGCCCCTGTGGGTAAGTATCCTCCCCTCTCCCACTGAGGCACACAGGGCTAGGCCTGTCCAGCAGGTCCCGGGCAGCGAGGGGTCTGGGTCGGGGTCTGGGGCCGGCAGAGCAGAGGGTCAGTGGGTGCAAAGGCCCCCCCCCCGGCCATGGGTGCCACGTAGACGGGTGGCACCAGGCTTACAGGCCCCTGTGTGCCTGGGGATGGTGAACAGGGGCTGGCTGGTGGAGATGCAGCTGTATCTTGGGTGGGGTGGACAGCATGCAGGCCGCACCACTGGCAGGTAGCCGTGGGAGACCCCTAGATCGAGGCGTGGCTGAGTCCAGCCCACCCCAATGGGCACCACTAGTATGTGTGCCCCCAGGGTACGGTTTCCAGATGGCAGGCTGAAGGAGGACATGGTCCCCTTTGTACTGTCCTGTTCTTCTTTGTATCCTCACATTCCCAGTCTGGCAGGCTATCTAAAATACAGGGGTTTGTCAGGTTTTTTACTGGAGAAGTTGAAGGAGCCTGCAGCGTCATAAAACACTGGTTTGTACAGGAGGGTGGTCCAGGGCCCCCTAAACCCCTATGCCTACCCCAGCCAGACAACACTGCTGCCTGGGGTCCCCCAATGTCCTCCGCCAGGTACTGACCTGGCCTCCTTCCGAGGCCTTGGGGACCGGGGAACCCACCCCAGGGCAATGTCCCACGGGAGCCTAGGACCTGCTGGCAGTCAATGCAGTGGTGTGTGCTGCAGGCAGGTGCAAACAGACAGGGCCAGCAGGTGGCAAGGGCCAACCGTGTATTCTACTCCCCCCCCCAGCAGGTCGCAGAGCTGCCCCTTGCCCGCTGCAGGCAGTGGTGGCAGTAGGACAACTGAACCCACGAGCTGCCCGCCGGTGGAGGAGGGCCCCATGCTCCCGGGCAGAGCTCCTGGAAGCCCTGGAGGATCTGGGGGAGCGGATGGAGGCCTCGACCCAGGCCTGGCGCTGGGAGCAGGGACAGCGACAGGACGCCACCCTCTGTCTACTTGAGCGTTCCCTGGAGCTAGACGCCAAGATGGTGGCGGTAATGGGTTGCCTCGCAGACCAGCTGCCCACCGCCATCCGTGAGGTTGCGGCGAGGATGCCTCCACTGCAGCCCACTGCCAGCTCTCCCCCTGGACCACTCCACAGACAGCGGAAAACCAAGGGCGGCCATAGGCGCGGTCGGGGTACGCCACCCCCCTCCAGAGCCCCCTTCCCCTCCCACGTTGATGCCCCAAACCCCCATTGTTTTGTTAATAAACCCCTGTTGAACCATCCTTGTGGTGTACAATCTTTTTATTGGGGGTAGGTGACAGTGTGGGTGGATGGGTGGGGGCTGGCTGTGGGTGAATGGGGGAGAGGGTGGCGTGGGGAAGGGCAGGCCTGGCCCCTACAGTTCTTTGTCCATGAAGGCGACCCGGAGAGCTTCGCGGACTGAGATGGCTCGCCGTGATGGCTGCTCTCCTGAGGGCACAGGTGCAGGCTCTGCAAAGGTCCTACCGAGGAGTCGGGCCTCTGCCTCCCACACCGCGTGGATGGGCTCTCCCTGCTGATCACAGAAGTTGTTTAGGGCAACGCACGCTCTGATGACGTGGGGCAGGGTCCTCTGCACCAAGTGGAGATGGGTGAGGAGGCATCGCCAGCGGGCTTTGAGGCAGCCGAATGCCTACTCCACCACCTGGCTGCAGCCGGCCAGGTGGCAGTTGAACTGCTGGCGGCTTGAGTCCAAGGGCCCTGCATATGGCCACATGAGCCAGCGCTGCAGGGGGAAGAAGGTGCCCGCCTCCATGTCCTGGTAGAGGGACGAGTTCCGCAGGACCCTGGCGTCATGGGCCCTCCCTGGCCAGCCAATGTACATGTTCTGGAACTGGCCCCGGGTGGTCAACGAGGGCCTGCAGGATCACAGAGTGGTACCCCTTGCGGTTGCGGTACTCAGCGGTCCTGTGCTCCAGGGCCCTCATGGGGATGTGGGTGGCGTCGAGGACCCCCACGCAGTTGGGGAAGCCGAGGGTGGCCATCCCAGGGACGGTGTCCTGCAGCTGCCCTGCTCTCACCAGGCGCCGCAGCAGGACGTGGTTGATGGCCCTGGCGACCTCACGGAGGATGGCGCAGCCGGTAGATCTCCTGATGCCAAACAGGTGCACCACTGCCCTGTGGGACTCCAGAGTGGCCATCTTCCAGAGGGTGACGGCCACTCTTTTGTCCATGGGGATGGCATGCCTCATGGGGGTGTCCCTGCAATGCAGGTGCGGGGCGAGTTCCGTGACCAGGACAGTGAAACTGGCCCTGGTCATCTGGAAGTTCTTCCTCCAGTCCTCGTCGCCCCGCGTGTGCAGGATGCCGCGGTCCCACCAGTCTGAGCTCGCTTCCCGAGCCTGGACCTGGTGAGGCATGGAGGGGGGCAGGGACACGAACTCTGCCCTGAGAACCAGGTAGATGAAAGCCTTGGGCAGAGGCTGGGCACCCTCTGGGTCCGCAAGCAGAGTGTCCCGCATGTGCAGGGCACTCTGCAGACAGGCAGAGGATCCCCGGGTTGCACAGCGCTGTCTAGGCTGCCAGGCAAAGTCCATTGCTTGCAGCACGCTGCTAGCCTGAGTGAACAGGGAAGTGAGGTCGGGGCCAGCTTTTATGGGATTGGCTAGCAACGTGGCCGCCGGCATGAACCAGGGAGGTGCCCATGTTGCCACACCTCCCATGATGCCCTGCCCCTGAAACAAAATAGCAAGCCCACAGTGTGAACATGCTATTTCGATTCCTGCTTTTTTCCTTAATTCGAATTAACAAACTGTTAATTCGAATTAACTTATTTCAAAATGAGGCGTTATTTCGATACAAGTTGTTTCAATACAACTTGTCTCGAAACAACCATCTGTGTGTGAACACAGCCATGGTCTCAGTCCCTTTGAAATCGTGATTGGACGACTCATGAGGCTGCCTTCTTTGCCCACACCTGTCCCTGACTTAATTCTTACAAAAGAGTCTATGGTAAAATACTGTGTGGCCTTAACCAGACAACTGACAGCTCTGCATTCACAGGTGAAAGCTGTTATTCCATCAGAGCCTGAACATCGGCTGTGCCACACACTGGAACCAGGAGACCGGGTGTATGTAAAGGCGTTCTCCAGAAAATCATTGCTGGAGCCTAGGTGGAAGGGACCCTTCCAAGTTCTGCTAATCTCTGACACTGCACTCAAATTATCAGGACACAAGATGTAGATACATGCATCCCAGTGCAAGCCCACCACTGCACCACAAGAGGTACACTGCAGGGAAAAATCCCCAGAAGCGGATGACCATCCAGCTGCTGGAATACCTGCTGATCCTCAGTGGATCATCGAGCCTGTTGGAGACTTGAGGCTCCGGTTCACTAACTCTACCAAATCTTCCTGAGAAAAACGGGTCTCAGAGGTTTATTCCTTGTGTTTGCTTTATGTTTGTTTGTTAAATTGGCACCAGCAAATGTTTTCCTTAAGTTTCTAATTCAGTATACCCAAATTGCTGGGTTGTTCTATACTCTCAGGGAGGCATCCCTATGATCCCAATCCCCATAACTGCAAAAGATCCTAGTTGGGCAGGTCCTCATACTACCTGAAAAGCGGTAAACAAATATTTCTGACTATATTAGGGTTCCGATACTCCTTTTTCTGAAAACCACACCTGTTTTCATTACAATATTTCAGGGAATCCATCTCTGGGGGAAACTCCTAATTGCCCTAAGATAACAGGCAACCCTGCCTAGAACTGGCATCTATGGTGGCTGTGTGGTCACTACTCCAGCACAACCAGCCAAAGCGTATACTGCAAACATGGGCTCACTGCTCTATTAGGGCAGTATTGTGTCTGTGGGGATATGGCCTACAAGCACAGGGCAGCCAGTTGGAACGGCGTTTGTTATCTTGCCTCTTTGCTTCCAGCTACTCGTCACACTACTGGACCTTTACAAGAACTCTTTCCCAATAGACAAAAAAAGAATCACTGAAGCACAGAGATATTGCGGCATTACTTTTCCAGCACTTGGCGTAGTTTATGCAATTAAGGAAATAAGAAAAGTTGCTTTCGTTTTAGAGGAAGTGGCTAATGAAACATCGGATGCTCTAATAGCCATCAGAGAAGAACTCAGGCATATCTGACAAACGGCCTTGCAAAATCGTATGGCACTTGACTTCATCCTGGCTACCAAAGGAGGGGCATGTGCAATCAGCGGAAAAGTGTTGCACATTTATGCCTGATAATGATGCTCAGATTTCAGATGCCCTCAATAAAATCAGAAACGCCGTGAAATCTTTCCACCAAGATGAGAACACATGGGGAATTGGGGCTTGGTTTGGGGCCCTAGGGTCTAAAATCTTTTATGGGATCTTGTTGGTTATTGTATTTTTGCTATGTGTTTATAATGATTATTCTTTGTTGTATGCGAAAATTTGCAAGTATGGAAAGCAATAAATCTGTAGAAGAGAGGTTAATGGTTATAAGGGCTCAAGAATGTGACTTACAAGTGCAGGAGGAAGTGGAACGATGGAATGGAATTGAAATAGGAGGGTAACATCTGGTTGGCTTTAGCTTGACAAGTCAAACTTAGCCAAAAGGAGGGAACTGTGGAAGTTAAGAAAGTTTACGAATGTTGATGAAGGTCTGTGAGGGGTTAGTAATGTGTTTAATGGAATAAGAATGGTAAAGATTGTAAATCGGAGTGCTACTGTAGAATAATGTGTTGTATAAATCCAGCATGAATATGTAATCTAACCTGCTAGTAAAACAAGATGGAGTTTGCTGTTAAACAAAATGGATTCCACCTGTGACTGACAGCGAAAGTTCTAGCTCTGTTCTGTCTTCTGAGTGACAGTTCATGTTACCAATTGGTTGCCATTTCACTGTCTGTGGGCAAAGATGTTAATGAGTTTATGCATATGTAACATCTTAACCTACATAAGACCCTGGCTAAGGCAAGAGGATGTGGCTGCTTTCTCAGTGTCTCAGACCCCTGCTGCAGCAGAGCAAATAAAGTTGGATGTTCACTTTCAAATTCAGACTACTGAGCCAGACTGCTGATTTTGGATTCGCCCACACTATATTTCCAAAATTTCCACTTCAAGTGAAACTTCTCCACTTCAAAATATTTCCTGTGAATTCCAGTTTCAGGTAGGACCCAGGACAGGGGTAGGGCCTGTTGGGGCATGGGTGGGCGTCTGTTGTGGGAGTGGCTTATTGGGGTGGACCCCATGACAGGGCTGGGGTCTAACACATGTAGAACCTGGGGGCCTATGCCCCAGGTCTTTTTGCTATCCAGCAATGCTCCTGCTCAGTGCTCTGCTATAGACCGCCAGACCAGAAAGAAGAGGTGGATGAGGCATTCTATGAACAACTAGCAAAAGTCTCTAAATCACAGGCTGCATCCAAGGGTACTGAGAGAGTTGGCCAATGAGATAGCAGTACCGCTAGCCATTATCTTTGAAAACTTGTGGCTAGTGGGGAAGGTCTGGAGAACTGGAGAAAAAGCAAATATAGTGCCTATCTTCAAGAAATGGAAAAAGGAGATCCAGGGAATTACAGACCTGTCAGCCTCACCTCAATCCCTGGAAAAAATCATGGAGCAGCTTCTCAAAGAATCCACCCTGAAACACTCAGAGAATATACAGTGATCAGGAACAGTCAGCATGGATTCACCAACGGTAAATTGTGCCTAACCAGCCTCATTGCCTTCTACAATGAGATGACTAGATTTGCGGATGTGGAAAGAGCCATTGATGTGATATACCTCAACTGTAACAAGACTTTTGATACGGTTTCCCACAGCATTCTCTTTGGCAAATTAAGGAAATATGGATTCGATATGTGGACTGTAAGGTGGATTGAGAACTGGCTAGATCAACGGTTTCAGTGAGTAGAATCTGGCTCAATGTCTAGTTGGCAACCAGTACCAAGTGGTGTGCCCCAGGGGTCGGTTCTGGGGCCAATTCTGTTCAACATTTTCATTAATGATCTGGATAGGATAGACTGCACACTCAGTAAGTTTACAGATGACACCAAGCTGGGGGGAAGAGCAGACACACTGTAGGGCAGCGACAGGATTCAGGGAGACCTAGACAAATTGGAGCAGTGGGCCAATAGAAATCCCTTGAGGTTCAACAAGTACAAGTGCAAAGTCCTGCACTTAAGACTGGAAAATGCCATGCACTGCTACAGGCTGGGGATCGATCAGCTAAGTAGCAGCACTGTAGAAAAGGACCTGGGGGTCATGGTGGATGGGAAGCTGGACATGAGTCAACAGTGTGCTGTTGCTGCCAAAAAGGCCAATAGCATACCAGGCTGTATCAGTATAAGTATTGCCAACAGATCAAGGGATGTGATTGTTCCCCTCTATTTGGCACTGGTGAGACCACATCTGGAATAGTGTCCAGTTTTGGGCTCCCCACGAGAAAAAGGATGTGGACAAGTCAGAAAGAGTCCATCACAGGACAACAAAAATGATCAAAGGCCCGGAGCACAAGACCTATGAAAAGAAACTGAAGGAACTAGGCTTATGTAGCCTGCAGAAGAGAAGACTGAGGGAGGATTTGATATCAACCTTCAACCCAATATCATGTTCACTCCATCCCTGTTGACCTTCAAGAGAACTCTCTGTATCACGGGAACTGGTGGGAAGGCATACATCAGGAGCCCTGACCAGCTGATGAGAAAAGCATCACTGAGACACCCCTCCTCCCGGCCCCTGAGGGAGCAGAACCAGGGACACTTTGTGATTCTGCCCGGTCGCAAGCAAGTCCATCTGGGGTGGACCCCATTTGTCTAACAGGAGGAAGAACAGTCTGTTGCTGAGGGACCAACTCTTGGTTCGTTAAGGATTTCTGCTGAGTGAGTCCGCTAGCCTGTTGTCCACCCTCGGTAAGTGGGAGGCCCCTGGGGTAAAGTTGTATTCTATGGCCAACTCCCAGAGTTTGCATGCCTCTGACCCCCCCTTGCTGGTTCATATAGAACATGGCTGTGGTATTGTCTGTGAGGATCTGGACTGACCTACCCCGTATTTTATCTAGGAAGGTCATACAAACTAGCCTGATAGCCCGTAATTCCTTCATGTTTATGTGAAAAGGGCCATCTGTGTGGGACCAGAGCCCTTGACTGGAGAGAGTCCCCCAGTGATATGGGCCCCCCACCCTGAGTCCAAGGCATCCGTTATTAAGGTCACTGAGGGCTTGCGGTCTTTGAAGGGATGCCCCCCATGGCAAAGCAGGGATCCCTCCAAACCTGAAGTGTCTCCAGAGTTTCCTGGGGAGCTGCCAGTACCTTGTTTAAGAAATCCCTCCATATGTGGAACACTGTGGAGACCCAAACCTGGAAAGGCCTCATTCTCAGGCGTGCTGTCTGGATCGTGGAGGTGGAGGCTTCCATGTGACCAAGGAGCCACAGGCACTGCTGGGCTCTGGTCATGTGGGACATCTGCAGCTCAGTAATGATAGTGCAAATGAACTGAAATCTTGAGAGAGGCAGGAATGCTGACCCTTTGTGAGAGTCCAGGCACACCCCCATGAACTCTATGTTCTGGGGCATGCAGAATTTTGACTTTTCTCAGTTTATGCAGAGACCCAGATAGCCACAGAGCCTCACTACTGCTCTGACATGAAGCTCCACCTGAAATCTCGATCTTGTGCTTATTCATTAGTCAGCTAGATACGGCTAGATTCTTATGCCCCATCTGCACAAGTATGCCACGACTGGAACCATGCACTTCGTGAACACCCTGGGTGCCAGGGAGAGCCCGAAGGGGAGAGAGATGAACTGGAAGTCGTCTTTTGCCACCCTCAATCTTAGGAACAGCCTGTGGCAGGGCCTTATGGCTATGTGGAAGAAGGCATCTTTTAGATCAAAGGCTGCGAACCAATCTCCAGGAGACAGAGATGGGAGGATCTGTGATAGGGAAGCCATGCGGAATTTTCTTCTCCTTATGTGTTTGTTTAAGGCTCTTGAGATCTAAAATGGGTTGAAGGTCCCCGTTGAGTTTCAGGACCAGGAACTATCGGGAGTAAAACTCTTTTCCCCGCTCCCGCTTGGGGACCCTTTCTATGGCCCCAAGAGAGAGGAGTTTTTGGCATTCAGTTCTGAGCACGTAGAGGAGTTCCCAGTTTTCAAGGGTTAGACAAAGGGGTGGTTTTCTGTCCCAAGGAACCAAAAGGAAATGAATGATACCCCTCTGCGACCATTTTGAGGACCCACTGGTTGGATGTGATGTTGGCCCAGTGGTGTGTGAAGCGGTGCAGACGGTTGGGGACCAGTCGGGCCATTGGTTTGCTGCCCCATGCGGTAATCATCAAAAGCGCTGTTTCTTTCCTGACACGCATTCGGAGACCTGCCCACACCTGCCAGATTGTGTAGCATGGGGCTTCTCACTCTTCCTAGAACAGACTTCATCCTTGTCCAAGTCCCCAAGATGGCGCTGGGGAAATTGGAGGGACCTCGGGAATGGACCCTGTAACTGAATCTGTTGTTTCAGCTGCTAAAGTTTTTGTTGTAGGAGTTGATAGGGTTTCAAAGAGCGTCTGCTAGAACGTAGGGTGTATATTCCCAGCAACTGGAATGTGGCTCTCAAGTCTTTCATACCATGGAGCTTCATGTCCATGGACTCGGCAAACAGGTCAAGGCCGTCAAACTGCAGGTCCTGAATGATAAGATGCAGCTGTGGCAGCCCTGGAGCCAGGCCGAGCGGCTTATTACCATGGCCAATGCTATAGTGCAAGCAACCATGTCTACGGTATCCCCAGTAGCCATCAGAGCATCCCTGGATGCCATCTCCCCTTCCTCAAGCATCGTGGGGATAATATTGTGAAAACTTTGCATGACACTCCAAAGGTTAAAGATATATCTTGTTATGAGAGCTGATTGATTAGATAGGCGCAGCTGTAGGGCTGCTGTAGAACAGACCTTCCTGCCTAACAGATCAAGCTTTCTTGTCTTACTTTTAGGGACCGAACCCAGTTAGCCTTGTCTTAGTTTCTGGTTCACGGTGCCAACAACTAGCGATCCTGGCGTGAAGTGCTGGAAGAGGAAGGAGAATGTGCCCTAAGGGACATGGTACTTCCAATCCACCACCCTTGATACCAGCAGAATTGAGGATGGGGTTTGCCAACAGGCCTTAACAATGCTGTATACCCCCTCGTAGAAGGGGACAGCCACCTTAGCGGGTGGGGCCCTACCTCTGACGTCAAAGAGGGGGTTGGTTTCCTCTTGGACAACCCCTAACTCCAACTTCAGGTGTGCTGCCATGCAGTGGAGCAGATCCTGCTGGGCGCAAGAGTCCTTGTCGCAGTCAGTCTCTCAAAGGTGTGCTCATCTGGTGAAAAGGAAGAGTGAGCCTGTGATCTGTTACGACAAGTGGAATCTGGGTTGGGCCCGTTGTCTGCGAAATCCCTCTCTAGGGTCTGTAAATGAGACTGGACAGAACGGTGCCGTGAAGTTGAGGTATCATCGGTCATCATGTCCAGCCAATCATGTGACCAGTTGTTGAAAGATGCTCTAGCCTCAACACAGTGTGGAGGAGAGCGACCCCCAACCAGGTTGTGGAGTCTTTATGGTACCAGAAAAGAAAGGCTCCGTTGGTCCAGACGTTGCCGACAATCCCTCCTTGCGCTGTGGATTGAGCGAGGAGGAACACTCACATTGCTGTTTCCCCAAACATTTGCTACCTCTGGTACCATTTTGGGTGAGAGAGAAGAGCAAACAGAGGCTGGAGGCGAAGCTGACACCGAGCTGGAGGGTCAGCCCCTCAAACCCTGGGAGCACGGTACCGACGGGTCCCGGGAGGAGCATGGAGAGGTGGCCACAGAGCAGTCCTCGGTGCTGGATTGTGGTACTGGTGGCAGGCTGATTGGTACCAGGCTGGTAGTCAGTACCAATTCCTGTGCCAAGTGGGTTGCTGGTACCAGGGTTGGCGTTGACTTGGGTTTCTTCCGCAGTACCGGAGCCGGGTCCTGGGACTGCACCCACACCTTCGTGGAGGCCTGCAGTGTCAACGGTACCACTGACAGTCTCGCTTTCGAGTTGTCGGCGGGTTGGTTCGGTGACCGAAGTGTTTGGCGCCGTGGCAGTGCTGACGAGAACGTTGACCAAGACTTTAACTCGGTGCCTAAGAGCGGTGCTGGTGCGCCAATGCCCAAACCGATCAGGGTGCCGGTGGAGCACTCACGGCTCAGGCGGCATCAGAGGCATGCACGCTGCTCCCAGTAAGAGAGCGCAGGCACACTTCTCTATCTTTGTGAGTCCTCTGTTTGAAGGACTGGTAGACAAGGCAGCCCTGGCGAGGTGCAACTCACTTAGGCATATGAGACATTTATCATGGAGATCGTCGAGGACGAAAGCAAGCACGGTTTAAAGCCAAGCATCTTAAATTTTGCATGATAGAAGTCAGGCACTTGCTTCTGCAAGTTTCTTGGCCGATCCAAAACCGTCGCTGAGGGCGGAAAAAGGAACTGGGAGGGTGAAGGTGATGTTCGCCTATATATCCGGGGTTGCAGCACAGAGGGGGCGTTGGCCGCGTGCCCTGACCTGACAGGCTAAGGCTGAAGACTTTCCAAGCAACCGTACACTGTGGCACAGACACCTGTAACTGAATGTGAGCAACACTCGAAGAACTGTAACACCTGTATCAATGTTTTTAGAACTACCTCACTATTATAATCTGGATTTGTAGAAGCTTTATAGTTAGAATAGAAATTACGTTTGTTTAACAAATCATCAAGGAAAGAAAATAGGTTTCTCTCTAACTTTCCCTGAAGTCTAAAGTACCTGTCTTCAGGTGAGATCAGTCTGTGATGAAAAACCAGTTTCACACAGGCAGTTTTTGGAAGCAGATGAAAAACGCTAACATTAACAATCTTCAAATTTCAGAGGAGCAGGGGGAAAAAAAGGTCCATGAATTGCAGAAAGTAACAATGACTTTAAACAAGTCAATTGACATGAACATTTTCATAAAGTAACATTTCACTCTAAATTATTGCTTCTGTAAAAGTTAGATTTGCACTCCATTCCCAGGTTGTGCTTTTTAGTTCTCGAGGATGGGGGTGGTGGGTTATTTTGGTGGTGGTTTTATTTTAAAAAACAAAGACTGCCTTCTGTGTGAAAAAAGTGTACATAAAAATAATCTAGTTTTACAGTTCAAATTACTGATATCCCCAGATTTAAATTCCAGCAACGGTGATAGATGAGGTAGTTACATACGTGTACAGAACTTATGGTAAAATGACCTGGTGCATTTTGCAGTAATTATGCAGTGGGTCTGGTTTGCCTGACATTTCATGCATCTCTGATTGATTTGAGGGGGTGCATTTCATGTTCCTTGCCCCAGGCACCAAAATTCCTAGTCATGGCCCCACCAATATGGTAAAGCAGCTTTGCAGTGTTTCATGCTACTTCAGCACCTCCCTGAGAACATTGTCTACATTTTTGGGACCTTTGAGTTAGGAAGGTGAAACAGCAGAAGTAATCGCCACAGCCCTGACTGACATCCTTGACACTGCTGGTCTTCATTTCAGTAAGTGTATTGCCATGGGGACCGATAGCTGCAACATTATGGTTGGGAGCAACAAATGTGCTTATGTCACTTAATCCAGCTGTGTGTCAGTAAAGTAACAGATGCCATGCAAGCTACAGATTTTAATATCACATTGCTACAGCTCATTTTCTCCCAGCTCCCTGACATGAATGTGTCAAGATATTCCAAGTGATCAATCACGATAACACACCACTGATGCTCATTCAATTATTTACCACCTGTGACAGAGCACAGTGTGGTAAACCCCCTTCGTTTGCCTTGGCTACCACTTATCAATGGGCCAGGCTGCAGCAAGGCAGCCCTAAAGCATGGTGATTGAAGGGTTAATGTGCTGCAGCTGCCTACATCAAAGCCACAAGGGAATGGGCAATACTTCAGGGGTAGCCTAGAGAGGGATGAAGCCTGCTTCAGGGGTCTGAGAAGAGGGAAGCATTCTGCTTGGACAAGCCCTAGGAAGGGGAAACAAACACTGAAGTGGGGCTGGAACTGACCTTGTTTAAGTGTTGTTGGAAAAAGGCTTTTGTGAGAAGCACTGTAAATAAACAAGCATAGGTGGCTGAAGACACAAGGACTTTGGACTGGTTTATTTAAGAAGAGAGGAAAAAGCCAGAGGAAAAGGAGTGGGAGCATATGCCTTCCTATATCACTAGATAGTTCTCCATACACAAAAGTTGTGTGCATATACTGGATCAGAAAAATGAGTTAATGGTGCATTTCCAAATAAGCAAAGACAAACAAGAATTCTATGAAGCAGAGGTGTTGAGTATTGGATGTATTGTGACTCTCTGAATAGTGTGAATTTAATTTCTGACACTCCCTTTCAAATTATGGGCTCATGAACAAGAGTGTCACTGACCCATGGGGTCCATGCCTTGACTCTACTTCAAAGTGCCCCAGGGCCCCAAGCCTCAAATCTACTGCAAAGTGAAATCACTGTTGATTGTCAACAACTGTGCTCAAGCAGATGGGGAACACATGAAGACTTGAAAGAGCAACTGCAGAACTTGAACTGATATGAAGATTCTATTGTATGAAGGCAGGATTAAATAGTGACTGTAGATTCTTCTCCCATTATAACAGATGATTAGATCTCATCTTCTTCTATGTGCTGTTTCCCAGTGTCTGAATCTTAACTGCTTTGCTTTGCTGTTACAGTATGACCTAATCCTATGACTTACATTTTTCTTCCCCTTCTGTAAGTTCCCTCATCTTCAAAGCATATGACAAAGTAGGATTTTCTCCCATGACAGGTCATGCAATAAATACATTTGTTAGTCATTAAAGTGCCACAGAACTCCTTGTTTGTTTTACTGAACCAGACGAACACAGCTGCTCCTTTGGAACTTGGCAACATGCAAGCCACTTCCACTTAGTTATTTACATGCTTTGTCAACCTCATAATAAGCTCTGAACAATTTTCACCCTGGGAATCAAAATTTAGTACTTGCAAAGGACTATATGACAGTTACTGTGCTGTAATTTTTAACTAGAGCCACCATGACTTGTATGTAGTACAAAAGAAAAAAAAAAGATACTCATTAATAGGTATGAGAAAGTTATATAAAGGCCTAATTTTTTAACCACAGTAGGATGTTTCAAGTTAAAAGGACTTAAAGTCCTGCATTTTTTGTAGCTATAATGGTATGTTAAGGCACCATCTTGAAACATTTATAAAATGATTTCCTGCCTCCCACTGGTGATATTCATTTTAATTCATATTTATCAGAGATAGTTCAAGTAACAGTAGCTGAAAGAAGCAAAAGCCCATTTACCTAAGTCATATAGGAAAACAGCTTCAGCAAAATTATATTGATCATGTTTGAATCAAAGAAAAAGATACAACAGGAAAATCTTAAGTTTGTATAGTTTCATCTTTAGAAAAATGATAGCAAATGAGCTTTCAAATGCCTTGTGGTGTTAATATGCCTGATGTGATCCACTAAAAAGCTTTTGAGGAAAGAATATTTCACTCCAAAGGCCAAGACACAATGAGTAGTTCAAATTGTATTCCTCTGGAATTGAAATTAGACAATAAGCAATATTTTAGGATCCTGACCAGTTCTTTATTTTTTTTTGTACAGATCTAAAATTGAAAACAGATTATATGCAGTCTCAGAACTTATCTTGGGTGGTTTTGAAGTACAATTTCTAAATGTTTTTGTGCCATTCAGAGGATGGTTCTAAAACACAGTTATGATCATGTAAAGCTATGATTATTTTGCAGAATACAGGGTGTTCTGTGCCACTGATGGACTATAAAGGCGTTTCCAGGCTTCTTGTAAACTGAATTGTTTCTTTGTATAACTGCCTGCAAATATTACCTCTACAGTGCTATTTGCTTTAGGCACACATTGCCTACTTCTACATTTTTCTATATCCGTTATAGCACTGACAGACTAATAAGGTTTCATTTGTCACTACTGTATGACTTATGCTTAGCTATGCACCCACTATTGCCTTATATAGAAATTTCCCCAATACAATGATTTTTTTCAGTAGAACTTTAAAGCAGTTACTAGTTGCAATACTTTACACATTTCTAGGATACTTTATCACAAGAGCTTGTCTTTAACCAACTTTGTGAGAAACAAGCTGTCTTTTGGGCAAAAAGGCAATTCTAAGGCACAGCTACCTAAACTGCTCCAAAACTTCACTAACAAAGTCCTTTAAGGTTGCCTATGTCTGGCTCATTCCCTTACAAAAGTTGCAGCTACTTAAAACAAACAAGCTTTCACTGTGCAGGTGCATGTGATGATTAGCCTCATGCTACCACTTAGAGTCTATCAATCTTGCCTCTATCTTCCTTGAGAATCTTCCAAATGTAAAATGCATGTGTTGATTTTAGAGCACTTTGAAATTATGATCCTTTAATTAAAAGCCTTGATCTCAGGGTAAAAATTCCAAAAGAAGCCAACTGAAAAAGGCAGTTAAGAAGTGAGGAATGAACACATTGCCATCAAGAGAGCTACAAAAGGCAGAGCTCAACCTCAATGACCAGTGTGTCTGCTTGACACACCTACTTACTGACACCGAGGCTTGCAAACACTGGCATTTGCAATATAGCTTCAAGTTCTGCTGCACACATTGATGCAGGATTTAGTTTGTGAATCTATTCCCCACCAGCCATGAAAAATCATTTTCAATAGCCACATCTCAATCCCTCTGCTTCAAAGAGGTAGCCTTGTAAATCTAGTTTGGCAAAATAAACAAAGGAGTCAGGTTGCACTTATAAAGATTAACAAATTTTGCTTAAATTACTTGAGATAGTACTGCTTCTCCAGACAGGTCACGTTTTTAAATGTGTTTGCGTCTCACTGCAGGCTATATGTACATCCGTGGGTACACACTTCTTCCAGGGCACACGTTAGCTGATCTAGCTATTTACCTAGTTTTGTAAGACTACATCAAAAACCCCTTACAAAGTCAGTACAGGCTAAAGCTTCACATAATCACTTGTTCACCCTGCACCAGAAGTATGTTACTTGCTTTTAAGTGTGTAAGTTCTGATTTTATTCCAATGTAATAAGAATGGGAATGTAAGCAGTTTTACAGTACTAGTATCCCAACTTCTGTACTTTTTAAGTCTCATTTTGTAAGCTAGAAGTTTTTAAGCAGGCAAAACTTGGTGGTACACAAAAAAACCCATACTTCCAAGAGGGTACAGTGGGCTGGAAAAGTGGAGAGTTGCAAAGTGTTAACACATGCCTGCTTATCTAAGGTTACCAGATATCTGGCAAAAGGAGGACATGTCCTTTTTATATTCACATTTTCCATCTTGCAGACATTTTAAAAATGTGATTTTGTCTGGCTTTTTACTTACAAGGGTTAAAGTGTGCTGGCACACCCCAGACCAGCAGTCTCAAACTCAAATCACAAGGGCCATATGAGGACTAGCAGAGGGCCACATAAGGGCTAGTACATTAGCCCAAGGGCTGCACCACAGAAACCTTTTCATGTAACTATATTGCAAATATTGGTAACAGTAGTGTCATTGAGGGACACAGAAAATACCCTTAAGGGCTGCATGCAGCCCCCCCCAGCCATGTGTTTGAGACCCCTGACCATCCTATTTTTAAGGGGAAGAGTTCCAGGACCCACTAAAAACAGAAGAATATTACACTGATCCTATATTCTCTCCATGCATCCTCTAGTGTCCTTCTTTCTGTACTTCTCTGTCCTCCATTCCACATTTTAGTATCTAGCAACCCTATGCTTAGCTAGCAAAAATTCAACTGGTTATAGGGGAAGTTAGACTTTGAATATTGTAGGTGCTCCAGCCAACAGGCTCATAGCCAGACTAGAACACGCTACACTGAGCTAACTAGGTAATAGCAAATCCTCTCACTAACCAGCTACGTGTCCACCACTCAGCTGGTGAGCTCAGTGGCTCACCAAACTGGGTATTAGAGCCGCTGTTCTCCAGCTCAGAGCAACTCAGAGGTGTTGCAGAACTGCGTCGGACCTGAGCCTAGAGACCGCACGTTTTGCTCCAGCCTGCTGCAACGTTTCCTTAGCACGCATCGGTTCTCTGCACATTTTCTCCCACCCTGACCAGCTCTTTGCAGCTCGCCTCGACTCCCTGGCTCCTACCTAGCCTACTGCCCCTCCCCAGCGAAGCAGGCTCTGGCTATCAGCCCCAGGTCTGCGGAAACGCTTAGAGCATACAGCTCCACTCCCCGAGCGCACGCGGCTCGAGAACCGGGCTGCCCCCCCTGCAAAAATACTGTGCAGGGCCCTACCGCCCTGCAAACCACGTGGTGAGATTAGCACGCCCCACCCCAGCCAGGCCCAATAGCCGCCGGACCGCCCCGCCCCGCGCCCACCCACACGTTCTATTTCCGAACGCAGCCGAACCCCCCCCCCCAACATTCTAATTCGTACAGCCGGGGGCGGGGCGGGGAAAAGGGCGGACCAGCGGCTCGGCCAATAGGGAGCGAGAAACGCCCTTCCCCCAACCCCCGCGCCTCCAGGCGGACAGCGGGAAGAGAGTAACGCATGCGCATTGAGAACTTCAGGCTCATTGAGCTGGGCAAGGGACGGCACGTGCGTAGGGGAGAGCGCGTGACTTTGTGAAGGCGCGCATGCGTGGTATGATGGGGCGAAGTGGAGCATGGCTAGGGAGCAGTCTATTATTGGGTGTCTCCTAGGTAGGGCTGGCAGATAACTAAAGCATGAAAAGGAAGACAGGGGAGTGTGAAAAGGGGGACATTGGAGAAGATATAGTATAAATGTAATAGTCTTCTGTTTTTAGGGGGTCTGGAACACTTTCCCCTAAAAAAAATAGGACCAGTAGTATTTAAGCTACTTTTTAATTATCCAGAAAAACAAAGGAACAAACAAAATAGCAAAAAGAGTTACAGATGATAGCTTAGGTTAGTCAAGACCAAACTATTCTAGGAGTAAAAGTGAGGCCATTGAAAACATTATTGCCCATAAAATTGACTAGTAACAAAATGCATGGCAATGCACACTGGAAGGAATAATTTCACCTACATCTATTTTTTTCTGGGTTCTACAATAATGAAACAAATTCTTAGCTTTTTGAGAACAGAAAGACTTCTGCAAAAATATCAGCATGGGTTGTTCTGGGGCATTCAGCATACTTTCACCCCTGTAAGTAAAAAGCTAGACAAAATCCTATATTTTTTAAATGCCTGCAAACAGAGGATGTGAAGGTAAAAAGGAGGACATGTCCTCCTTTTGCCTGACATCTGGTAACCCTACCCATAAGTCCCAATGATATTGGGAATGGGAATTGCCTCCCTGCTCCTTCCTCCTTCTCTGCCCCTAAGGCACCTAATGTCACACATGTGCAATAGGGAAGGTGTCATATTACAACAATCAGGTTACAGAGAGCCAGTTGGATTAGCAAAAGTACCTGGGTCTGTGTTAAGTAAATATTTATGATGCCTTGGGAAATAGTATAGCTTGGCTGAGTCCATTCCTCTGGGCATCATAGTGGAAGAGCGTTTAAGGCAAGGGGCCAGCAATCTGCAGCTCCAAAGCCACATGCAGCTATTTGGCTGTCTGCTTGCAGTCCAACCTGCATGAGGGACCCTGTGGCAGGCACCCTAGCCCAGCTCTTCTCATCCACTACCGGGAGATTATGCCCACTGCAGCTTTCAAAACACTTGGTTATTGAAGTAATTTTTAAAAATTGTAGAAGCCAAGTGGTCCGATGAAGTAATGTGGAGCTGCTGTAAGGGGCAATGTGTACAAAGAGTTTTGGGGGAAAGTTCTCTGGTAGAAGCAGGTTCTTAGGGAATCATTGTTATTGGGGGCATGAGGGGGTGAGGTGACAATAAGAAACTAGGGATGGGAAACGGGGTGAAGTGTGTGTGGAAGCCTTCTTGGCCAATCTGCTGATGACACTAATTGTGGGGTGAATTATATCTTGGGTTTAATTGGTTAAAAAGGGGGGGCATTGCATCAATGTGCAGTGGGTGTGCATAATAAGTGTAATATCTACACTATGGAGCTTACTTTAATTTTTAGTCTAGGTCACACTTTTTGTTTGTGTGTGTATGATAATTCCCCACTAAATACCAGGCTGTTGCTAGCTACTTTGCATTGCCTCTTACATCACTATTGGTACTCACTGCTTTCTGATGTTTGCTCTCCTGTATTTTGTATACCCTGACTGTGATACTTTTCTCTAGTATAAAAATCCTCACTCTCTGCATGCATTAACTAATGTTGCTAGTTATACAGTTTACAGTGGTTAATATTTAGCTGTCAACTATCATGTTGATGAGAAAGAACACCCAGTTCATTGGAAAACCAGGCATGAGTAGTTAGTGACTTATGTGTCATTGTAACATACTGCAGTATACGTATCCATAATATTTTATATTGCATAGACATATTAGTTAACTGCAGAGTAAAGTAATCCATGTGTGCTGTCAGGTCTGAGCAGGTGTGCCATAAAATTTCTTGAAAAACTACTCAAAGAGCTATGGATTGGGTCATTAGCTCATGAATATTCATGAGTTCGTTTGGAAACTATATGGTGGTGTTCCTCAAATTAATTAAAGGGAGCAAGGCGAATTTTGGGAACCACTGATACTAATTATAGTTGGTTTCCCAAGATGTGGATCTTCTTTTCTAATAATGTTTTTACTATGGTCTGATTGTTCTAGAGTGTGCATTGCAGTAATATTTTGCATATTGCATTGCTAAACTTGACTACACTTAAAATCGTAGGGTTGGAAGGGATCGGGCCTCATGAGGTCATCTAGTCCAATTCCCTGCTAAAAGCAGGACCACTCCTACTAAATCATCTCAGCCAGTGTTTTGTGTAACTGGGCCTAAAATGTTTCCAAAGATGGAGATTCTACCACCTCCCTAAGTAACCCATTCCAATGCTTCACCACTCTCCAGTGAGAAAGGTTTTCCTAATATCCAATCTCAACAGCCCCAGTTACAATTTGAAACCATTGCTCCTTGTTCTGTTACTACTGAGAACAGCTTAGCTCCCTCCTCTGTGGAGCACCCTTTCAAGTACTTGAAGGTTGCAATCAGATCACCCTTCAATCTTCTCTTCTACAGACTAAACAAGCTTAGTTCTTTCAGTCTCTTCTCATAGGTCATGTGCCCAATCCCCCCCCCCCCATCACTTTTGTTGCCCTCCGCTGGACTTTCTGTAATTTGTCAACATCTTTTCTGTAGTACAGAGGCCAAAACTGGACCCTGTATTCCAGATGTAGCCTCACCAGCACTAAATAGAGGGGAATAATCACATCCCTTGATCTGCTGGCAGCACTCCTACTGATGCAGCCCAAGGTGCTATTGTTCTTTTTGGCAACAAGAGCGCATTCTTAACAAATAACAAGCTTCCCATCCACCATAACACCCAGGTCCTTTTCTACAGGGCTGCTACTTAGCCAATTGGTCCCCAGCCTGTAGCAGTACGTTGGATTTTTCCGCCCTAAATGTAGGACTTTGCACTTGTCCTTGTTGAACCTCATGAGATTTGATATGGCCTAATGCTCCGATTTGTGTAAGTCTCCCTGGATCCCATCCCTGCACTCCAGTATGTTTACCATTCCCCCCAGCTTGGTGTCATTTATGAATTTACCGAGTGTGGAATCTATCCCATCATCCAGATCATCAATGAAGATATTGAACAGAACTGGCCCCGGAACTGACCCCTGAGGCACTCCGCTAGTTACTGGTTGCCAACTAGACATTGAGCCCTACTCTCTGAACCTGGTAATATAGCCAGCTTTCTATCCACCTTATAGTCCATTCATCCAAACCATACTTCCTTAACTTGATGATGAGGATGCTGTGGGAAACCATATAAATAGGTTTGCTAAAGTCGAGGTATACCACATCAGCAGCTGTTCCCACATTGACATATCTCATCATAGAAGGTAATTGGGTTGATGAAGCACCATTTGCCTTTGCTGAATCTATGTTGACTGTTCCTGACCACCCTGTTTTCCTCCAAGAGTTTCAGAATGGATTCTTTGAGGACCTGCTTCAGGATTTTTCCAGGGATTGAGGTGAGGCTGATTGGTCTGCAGTTCCCCAGGTCATCCTTGTAAATTTTCTTGAAGATAGATACTATATTTGCCTTTTTCCAATCACCCGGGATCTCCCCCTTTCACCATGAGTTTTCAAAAATAATGACTAGCAGCTCTGCAATCACATTGGCTAACTCCCTCAGCACCCTTGGATGCAGTTCATCCAGTCCTATAGGCTTATGCACATTCAACTTCTCTAAGTAGTTCCTAACCTGACCTCCCATCGCCGAGGGCCTCTGTCCTTCTCTCCATTCTGTGTTATCCAGTGTAGTAGCCTGGGAGCTGACCCTGCCTGTGAAGACTGAGGTAAAAAATGCATTGAGTACTTCAGCTTTTTCTACATCATCCACCAAAAGGATATCTACCCCGTTCAGTAAAGGACCTATACCATCCCTGATCCTTTTTTTGTTACTGACATGCTGATAGAACCTCTTCCTGTCATCTTTCACATTTTTTGTTAGCTGCAACTCCAGTTGCCCTTTGGCCTTTCTGATTTTATCCCTGCAAGCTCAAGCAATATCTTTATACACCCCCCTAATTATCTGACACAAGCTTCCACTTCTTTTCTTTTGTGTTTTAGCTCACTGTAGATTTCTCTGCTAAGCCACGTGAGGCACCTTCCATATTTGCTGTTCTTTCTGCACATCAGTATGGTGTCTTCCCGTGCCCTTAGTAGGGTTTCTTTAAAATACAGCCAGCTCTATTGGACGCTTTTCGCCTTCAGCCTTCCAAGGGATTCTGCCCATCAGCTCTCTGAGGGAGCCAAAATCTGCTTTTCTGAAGTCCAGGATCTGTGTTCTATTTCTTTCATTTTTTTGCTTTGATCAGGATCCTGAACTCTACCATCTCATGGTTGCTGTTGCCCAGGTTGCCATTCACATCTTCTTTCCTGATCAGTTCTTCTCTGTTTGTGAGCAGCAGGTCAAAAGGTGCAAGGCCCCTAGATGGTCCCCCCAGTATTTGTACCAGTAGATTGTCCTCAATGCTCTCCAAGAACTTACTAATGTGTGTTATAATATTAATTAATGTAAGTATAAAAACGGTACATCTTCCCCCCTTGTATGAGTAATTACAGTTTAAGCACCTTCATCCCTTTATTTTTTAATTAATGACAGCATGCACTGTGTGGCTAATTGTAATTGGGATGGGAATGGGCACTCTTGAGCTGAGGTGGCAAATGAGCGGATAAGTGTCATGCCAGGTAGGTAGCAGAAGCTGCCAGAGCTGTGAGGAGCAGTGCCAGACACAGCAGTTGGGAATCAGGTAGACTGGAGTGAGTAGAGTACTTTGAGCAGTGGGGGGGGGGGGGGGGGGCCGAGGAAAGTGAACCACAATTACTGTTTTTATTCTAGGAGCCGCAGTTATGGACCAGGACTCCATTGTGGTAAGGCAACATACAAAACCAAAACAAAATGAGCTTATAATTTATAAGACAAGATGCCTGTAAGAGAATCTGTAAGACAAGAGACAACAGATGGATATAGACTAACAGAGGAGTACAAGGAACCTAGAAGACAGTATTGGTCAGTGTGATAGGCGCTGGTCTCAGCACACCAGCACTGTAACTGCAGTTAATTTTTTTGTTGATCTAATGGCAAAGGAGAGTTTTAAAGAGTTTTGAAAGAAGATAATGAATTCGTTTTGAGGGTGTTTATGCAGAGTTTCTCTCAGTCATGTGGGACAGTATGGGAAAAAGCACAAAGTGACAATTTAACAAGTGGGCGATAGAGACTAATATCATGGGCTGATCAGAGGGAGGAATCATCTTTTTGATTGTGAGTGAGAGATGATAGGGTAAAAATAGATTGTGGAAGGCTTTGAAAGTAAATACATGTAGCTATGAAGTATAGGTCAACTGTATACAGTGGATTGCAGCTTACAGGAAAGCACTTAGCATTGCTTTGTTTATACAGCTTATCATTAACTCTAAGTTTTGATAACATTTGTGACTTAAAGAAATGCTCTGGTGCATGAAACGAGATTGGCAGGTTAGCATTTAACATTTCAAAATCTTAGTAAATATGCACTGTATACAGAAGGGGGCAGCCTTTCCCTGTTTTCTGTTTCAGATGGTCAGATAACGATGAACTGTAGTATTGAAGTATAATGATAATAGATACAGGAATTATTCTATGTTAACATGAAATTTTGCTTATATGCATTTAGGTTTCACTAATGTGACTCTGGGTAACACATGAAATTGTCAAGTTCCAAAGGGGTAGCCATATTAGTCTAGTTCAGCAAAACAAGTAAGGAGTCCTATGGCACTCAAGGACTAACAACTTTATTTGTCTCAGGAGCTTTTATGGGACAAAATTCCACTTCATCAGATGCTTTTAAGATGGGGGAACTTACAGAATGGGAGTTGTATGCATAGTTTACACATGCAGTTATGGCAATATCGTGCATAAAGGTGATTGCACATGCAATAGACCAGCATGTAGGTTCTGAGAAAAAACTGGTTAATTCTTAGTGTAGTGAAATATTGCAAGCAAATGATATGATGAGTACTCAGAGAAGGTTTAATTTATATGAAAATCCAGAGTATGTGGAGTCACTCAGGTAGAGATGCTGTGACAGATATGGAATATAACAGTTCACACTGGCATACTGTAGAAACTCCTCTATACAGAACACATAATGGAAAATATCAGCCCAGTTCCCTTCTATGCCAAGATCCTAGAAGCTGCTCCAAATTATAAAATCTGGCTGGGTTTCCCACTGAGTCCAGACAGAGTCTCTACTGGGTGCAGAAATCCTCCATTTTAAAACAATTTACAGAATCTGGGCCTAATATTATGCATTTCTTGAAACAGCAACCTTGTCATCTTATATGTCTGCAAAGTTCTATGCATTCCACTACTGCTGCTCTATTACATTGCAAAACTGATGTGAAAATTTGACTGGCTGGCACATCATTTACTTGCCAGTACTTTAATATGATGACTGGCAATATCATGAATGGTATTTGATACACCCATTCAGAATAAAATACTTGCTTTGGGTGAGTGAACAAAAGTCATGCAAAACTGTGCTATAGAAGTAATTTGCCCAAAAATTGCTTTGCTTATAAAGTTATTTTTTCCTTCAAGCCCTGTAAGTCATGCTAATGTCTCCAGGTGGCAGACAATCAAACATTCTGCCTCATCCCAAAGAGTTTTTCTATATCTTTTTTGGTATGAGGAAGATTGTCATGGTATCCATAACAACCCCATCCAAGACAAGAAAAAGTCTTTAGTGGTAGGAAGACAGAAACTGTTGTTTCATTCAGATGATGATGCAAGAAAACATCAAAGATGGAAATAGGTACACATCATTTCTGCCCAAATGATCACACTACTAGTGGATTGTTCTTTCTCTGAGGAAGGCTCAGAACCACTAGGTCCTTCTGCAGCAATGTGGTCCCAATATAAACAAGCATTAGCGTAACAGCTGTACACATGCAATTAGTCTAGCACAGTACCACAAGTCATTGCTTAAGGCTTTGCTTAGATGGCATTGAGTTTTTGTATCGTACTGATCAGGAGTCAAGATTTCTGTAAATTTCTCACCTGTACACCTGAAATCCCACTGAATAGCTTTGTCTCTGGCATCCACTTCTTCGCTATTGTTTTCTTACCAAGCTGTTTTTGGAGCATGTCTGAGGAGAGACATCATCACAAGAAGAAGAAAGAAAAACCAAAGAAGAAAGGGTTTACCTATAGCCATCGCTGGGGTGGGGTGGATCCCCCTTGACAAGAGTGTGCCCTGCTCCTCAGGCTTCACAGAGTACTTCAATTGCAAGGGATCTATTCCAATAACTTAGTGCATTCACTGCCTTGTGGGGGGAGCACTTCCCACAAAAGTGTGGCTTGTGCCAAGCCAAATGAAGCCCAAGTCCAGGAAAAACATAGTGTTCAGGCCCAAAATCCTGTTATAGGGTTGGGCTTTCAACCCCAAGAATCCCAGCATGAACCATTGCTACAACCTTAGAGGGACATGAGTCAGGAGAGGCAAGACTCTCTCACACAAGACAACTCAGAGAAGGTCCATGAGCCCCAACTGAGCCAAAAATGATCCCTTTCTGCGAGGGCAGGCTGGCAGAACAAGGTCTGGGTTCTATAACTAGTAGTTTCCAAATAATGTTACAGCACCAACCAGCTCAAGCCCCCACCCAGTCTACTGGGAAATCATGCACTATTCTCTGGGCACCCCAAAAGGGTAATGCTTTCCTGCTCACAAGCACGAGTCTGAGTATAGCATACAGAACTTTTAGTAGTAGTAAAAATAGAATGTAAAAGGCCGAATAACAAAAATCAGCACTGATCTGGAAAATCAATGCAGAATAGGTTCCCAACATGATCCCACACATCATAACAGCAAAAGTGAGCTCAATAGCAAACCCAGCACTGATCTGGAAAATCAGTGCAAAACAGGTTCCCAACATGATCTCCCACAGCATGACAGCACATGTGAACTCAGTATCAAACCGAGCACTGATCTGGCGAATCAGTACTAAATAGGCTCCTAACAAACGCTAAGTTATGTAGGGAGTGTCTTTCATGCCAGTTGTCCGCTGGCTCCACCTACAGGTCACTCACACCATCTGCTGCTCCTCTTCAGTGATTTCAGTTCAGAAAGAGAGTTTGCCTGTCTCAGTGATTTCAGTTCTTAAACCTCAAGTAGTCAGAAACAGCTTCTTCCATTAAAATAACAAAGAGGCCGCAAAAGAAGCATAGCCAGAGCTATCATTTAACAATGGGGCTAGGGAGTGAGGCAAATACCTGACGCATAGCTGCAGACTAAGCAATGTGCTCCCACTCCTGTCTTAACTTTTTCAGGCTGAAACAGGCAGCGGCCTCTCTTACAAGTTTTTTTTTTTTTTTTTTTTTTTTGCTAAGGGTTGCTTTTACCCCTTAACTAACCTAACCAGAATTTGATCAAACAAGAGAGTAGCATATTACAAAAGACAGTAGCTCATGTTTCTCTTCAGTAGAATTACAGCTCTTGAGAGATTTGTGATCAGATCAACCCCAAGTACCATTCCCCATATTGCCCTGCACCCATAGTGTATTTATGCTAATAAGTTCTTTGTGCTCATTCAAATACTAAACCCATGCAGATTAGTTGCCCCCCCCCCCGAAGCTGTTAGGCACAGCTCCTAAGCCTGCCTTACACCTGGTTCCATCAATATTATCGGTATTGATGGCACAAACCCATCTACAACTGGTACCCAGGGCATATGCCAAAGGAGCAAGTCAGGCTGCCCAAAAACCCAATGGGCATGGGTAAAGAAGTATTGGTACTGTAGAGGCATGAATGACAAAGCTGGGGAAGGCTTCATTGGTACAGATACACACACCAACTGTGGTCCACATGTCACTGATGGACGTTGCAGCCAGGTCCCTATCTCCAACGCCATCAGTGTAAGCCTCTCAACACTGACAACTATCTGTGGTATGGGCACCACCTGCAACACTGGATTTTCAGTGCTTGGTGGATCTTTAGGTTTCAAGCGCACTGAACTTGCCCTTATTATCAAAGCCTGGGTACTAAGCTCACCGAGGCCTTGAGGTTCACTCCTTGCCATGCACGACTGTTGTCATCATTGGAACTAGAAAGTGAACAGAAGGATATGGGTTCCTGCTCCTTGTCTCACCCACTATATGGGGTCCACTTGCAGTATGAGCATAGGCATTTTGTCCACCTGATTCACAACTTCCCTGGTTGTATGCGTGTCAAAGCATGACTACATAATAAAATATCAAGTGTGACTATCTAAATATGCCTACACAAAACTCAGTTCCTTTGCTGTGCAACTCTCTTAAGGCCACCTAAAAACTAGTTACTGAGGGCCAACTTATCGCTGAGACATCCCTTCAGTACACACTAGATGCAGCTGACATGGCAGCATGATCAGTTTCAGCATCATTGTGATACAGACAGATTTCATGTCTTCATTTGTTTGGCTTCCCTACAGAAGTCCAAACCATGGTGGAAGACCTTTTGAGGGAACAAAATTATTTGCAGGGATGACCGATGTATCTCTTCATACTGTGAAGGATTCTTGAGCTACTCTTCAATCTCTTGGAGTATATACTCTAGTTTATAAAAGTTCTTACCCACTAATCAAGCCCTGATCATCACAATACACGTACTCAGTACTCGTCACAAAGATCTTATGAGTTTTATGAGAGGAAAAAGCCAAGGTTCAACAGGTGAAAGCAGCTGGGACCCTAACTAACTTCATCTCAGCCCTCCACCTTGAAGCAGCAATTTTGATGGCTTGGTCAAGGCACCTGTAGAACACTCTAATCACTATCATGCTGGAAAACCTTACCCATCCTTTCAGAGACTATTGAATCCCATTGTGCAGTGCTTTGGAATGGATAACCTCTGAAAAGTGGGTGCTGAAGATCGTCCAGAATAGCTATGCCATCCATTTCATTTCCTTCCCCACTTCCAAACACCCTTCCCCATCTCTCTTCAGGGACCATTCTCATGAGAGTCTAGTATGCAAAAAAGTAAACCATCTTCTCACCATAGGAGCTATGGAACCTGTGCCTCTATATCTCAGATAAAAAGGCTTATACTCTTGATGCGTCTTGATACCAAAGAAAAAGACAGGGTGGAGACCCATAATGGATCTTAGAGTGCAATGTGCAAAAATTCAAGATGGCCATGCTGTCGACTGTCATCCAGCATCAGAGAAATGCTGGGCTCTCAACCTTCAAGATGCTTGCTTCCACATTTTCGTCATACTGAGCCATAGACATTACCTCAGATTCATGCTGGGCCAGGAGCACTACCAGTACAGAATACTCATTTTTGGTTTTTCAGTGGCCTCAAAAATAGTCTCCAAGTTCCTTTGCGTAGTGGTGGTCCACATATGATCTTAAGGCATCACAATTTATCTTTACCTTGACAACTGCCTTCTTGGAGCACAGACCTTCACAGAGGCCCAATGAATCACTCAGACCACGCTGGATCTGTTTCTGACTCTGAGTGTATAGGTCATCAAACGGAACTCAGCCTAAACAGTACAGAGGCTAGAATTCACAGAATGATCTTATTAGAATGACCTTGACTCCATTCAAACAAAGGTGCTCCTCAGGCAAAGGCACAGTCTCTGCTCGTTGGTAGAGACAATACAATCCAGTTCCCAAGTTTTGGCCTGAAATTGCCTCCAGTGGCCATGGGTGCACCTTTTATTGCTCATGCCAGATTATGCATGAGATGACTCCAAGCATGGTTTGGTTTGGTTTACTGGCCAAGCAGAGAGAGCATAAACAAACTTCTATCAATGTCCACCAGAGTTAAGCAATCCTGGGACTGAAGAAAGGATCCAGTAAATGTCTGCAGGGGAATGTCATTTGTTCAGTTTCCCCTGTCATTTCTTCTGACAACCGAAGCATCCTTCTTAGGGTAGGGTGTGCATCTCAGTGGTCACACAATAGAGGGCAAATGATTTCCAGCAGAGACATGCCTCCATGTCAGCCTACTCGAACTCAAAGCAATCAGAAATGAATATGCTCATTTTTTCCTGATGATCAAAGACACACACACACACACACAAGTCATGATGGAAAAACATCCTATATGGATTACTATCATTGTAAGGAAGGGAAACAGAGCTTCTATCACAGACTTTCCCCCAGGAATTCTATGCACAGCTTGTTCTCTCGTTCTGTATGTATTGCTAGAACAATCTATGTCACCACTGATGGGTAGCTTATTATGATAGGAAATCAATTTTTTGAACTTCCAGCAAGATGTTCTGTCTTTCTGAGGAGGCATGAATACTGACAGTTCAGTGTGGTGTCCATTTTTAGACTATGCTGGAGAAAGGCATAATTTCCAAGGGATGTATGAGCCTTTCCCACATAATTCCCTGAGCCTACAAAAAGGCCTTTCCAAATCTCCAATAAGCCACAGCTTCAGAGAACTGTGCTGGAAACCCTGCATTAGGTGCTCCAGTGGCAAAGTTGGTATAACATTTAAATATGCATACACTGCCCTAGTTCAGCTCTTTCTTCTTTCCAGTGCATGCTCACACCAAGGAAAATCCTTATTTCCTGTTTTATGTTGCCGTGAAATGTTGTATACAGAGCTGAGTTCCAATTGCTGCTGCAGCAGCAGCAATGTGGAAAATGAGGTATGTTCACAAGTATAGTCACCTGATGCTTGTCAGATACAATGGCTGAAAACCACAATGGTTCCTTTCCAAAATATATGCTGTCCATTTTTGAGAACTCTAGTTCTGAGTCAGTAAAGAAGTGATTAAAAAAAATAGAAACAGCCTTTATGCATTCCTACATGTTCATAATGTTCAATACACACCAGGATTTTAGTTACTGGGAGGTAGTAATTTCTTCAAAACATTTCATACAGTGGTATATGTGAAATATTAGAGCAAAATCATTTCTGAATGGTCATGTATTACCTTCCAGTCTACGTTGGGTGCACTTGCTATTTTCCAGGGTAAGCCATTTTTATTTGTTTTTCAGTAATTCTTCAGGAGTGGAATGTGTCTACTGAATTCAGATTAGACAGCTGATTCTGTTCCAAATTAAATCAAAGGGAGGTTTGCTGTTGGGTTCAGTGGTTGCACAATTAGGGCAATACTGAATTATATTTTAAACAGTAGTAGTAATAAATGCTCAGAGATTTTCAGTATTGTTCTTTTCTGTATGTTATCTCTCCTTATAGTGAGGTGATCCATTACAAAGGAAATTACCTCAGAATATGGGGATTTCAGTGTATTTGGAAAGCTGTCAAAGACAAATATAAGAAATCCATTTAATATAATAAAATATATTGTATATTTAATGTTAGAATGGAGTCAGTGGCAGAGGTCAGATTAGAACCCCCTATATCTTGACTTCTAGTGTACTGTTCTAGCCATTTGGATAATTTCTGTATTAGAATTTAGAAAATTGCATCATCTGTTTCATTATTATGCTAAGAAACATATTGTGTTGTTCTGTAACTGAAAGTGATTACTGTATTGCATTTCAGTAAATACTTACTGTATGACATTTCTCATGCACAGTGATATAAAAATTGTAAATGGAACATTGGGTGCATCTGTTATTTTCCACGTTAAGTATACTGACTTGAAATATGCTGCTCACATCACTTGGACTAGGGAAAACCTATGTTAAGTAACTGGACAGATTGTATCAATAAGTTTACTGTTTTTCCTAATGGCACCTAAAGAATTTACAATACAGAGAAGAAGGATATGGGACAATATACAGGGAATGTGAACTGGAAATCATGTCTTGCAAAGAAGTTTTCAGCTACATGTTCATGATAGGCATAAAAGTATAATCAAATATCTTAATATGTAAGAACGCATGGTGCAGACACACCAAAGTCTGTTATGGCATGTTATGTTTTCCTACTCATTATCATATGCTTCTCACTTTGTCTGATAGTTGTGAGTTGTTTGGTCCCACGAGTGATCGGAGGTCCTGAGATGCACTTGATGATTGTATTTATTTATGAGTTATTCATAACATTCATCCATGTGCCAAGATAACTGAAGCCTTGAGCCTAAAGTCTTTACATAGGCTTTAAAATAAGCAACCTATTTTCATTAGTTCTGACACCCATCAACTCCCATGGAAATCTTCTGGATGCTTTTGAATTGCTTTTGAAGCCTAATTTTAGGCATTTGTTTTATAAAATCTTGGCCTTACTGTGTCTCCTGTTTTAGGAAGTGCTAGCCCACAGGGTCTGCAACCTGTGGCTCTGGAGCCACATGCAGCTCTTTGGCTGCCCCCCTGGTGGCTCCAGGTACCCTACCCCCCACCCCAGGACCGTTCCTGGGGGGGGAGGCCCTGGGCAAATTGCCCTCTGCAGGGCCCCCACTCACCCCCCTGGCATTGGGGGAGGGGCTAGCTGACCCAGGGGAGCAGCAGGCTCCTGCTCCGGCCGTCCCATGCTGGAGACTGGGTGAGTCGGCGAAAAGCGGAGGCCTGATTTAGTGCTGCCAGTCTGCCCCCTCCCCATGCGCACTGCTTTTGGCTCCGTGCTGGAGTAGCGGGGAGGGGATGAGAGGCAGCGTGGCTGGGGGGAATAGAAGTATGGGCCCCACGCTGCCTCCCAGCCTCTCCCTGCTGCTCTGGCACAGAGCCGAAAGCAGCGTATGTGGGGAGGGGGTAGACTGGCAGTGCGGAACCGGACTGCTGCTTTTGGCTGGCTCGTCTGGTCCCCGGCAAGGGGGGAGGAGTGGTGATGGCCCCATGGGGTCCCCCAAATTGTGGGGCCCTGGGCAGCTGCCCTGCTTGCCCTACTCTAGAAATGGCTCTGCCCCCCCGCTGCCACTGATAGACTCTGAGGGTCACTCAGTCCTTGCTGTACACTCCCTTCCTGCCACCGGGGGACCCTGCAGGTGGCCTGTGCCGAGCTCCTGGTTTCCCAATCCCCTTCCCCACCAGGGGGTCCTGCAACAAGCACGCTGGCACAGCTCCCAGCTCCTGCAATCAGGAAGCTCCACCCATTGCAGCTCTTAAAACGGTTATAGAAGGAATTTTAAAAAAATGGCTCTTCTTATTTTTTGGGTTGCAGACCCCTGTGCTAGCCTATGTCTTGAAAAATGTGAAAATAAATGGAATGTTTAGGGTTTTCTTATTTTAAATTGTGTTTTGAATAAATAATGGTTAGAACACAAAATGCATTTGCAGATCAAATCAAGATTTCTATAGATTTATGCTGAAAATTCAAAGGATGTGAATCTGTACTCAGACCATGCTGTACTTGAATGGTGTGGAGAGTTGCAGGGGTACCACTACACATAAAGATTAGGTGGGCCCAAGCCGCCACTGGCCATCTAGGCCCCAGTCCATTCCCTGCCCCTCCCATAGCCCCCAAGCCCTTCCCTAAGCCTCCAGTCCCGCCCTTGTCCTCCACTGCCCCAGGCCGACTCCCTCCCCCAACCCTTTCCCTGCTGGGCTGGTGTGCCTGCCTCCAGACTCCCCCTCTGTCCCCCTTACCTGGCCACCATAGGAGAACGCAGCCCCGGCAGAGGCTGAGGCTCCCAGCCTGACCCTGCTCTGAGCATGCTCAGAGCAGGTTCAGGCCAGGGCGGGAGTTTTAAAAACTCCTGGCCCAGCCTGAGGCAGTTACCTACCAGCCAGAAGACTCTGTTTTCTGGGAGGGTTAGAGGCCATGGCTGCTGGCTGTACATGACCGGCAGCATTCCCTGCACGGGGGAGTGACGGTTCACCCCCATGCAGTTTAGAAGATGTGCTGCTCAGGGGCTGGTCCTGAGTTTCAGGGAGGCTGACGCCCCCGGAACCTTATGCTAGTGACACTTCTGGAGAGTTGTGGGGGAGCACAGGGAGCAGGTTTTGGCTCCCTGATTCTCAGCCTCCTGCCCCAGTGCAAACTAGTTTCTAAGAAACTTTAAGCCACTGGATGATTGGACGTTACTGTACCCTACGCTGCTCTCCAACCAATATGCCTTCACTGCACTCTTGATACACACTTTTCCTCCTCCTCTTTTGCCAGTAATGGTGGGGCTGTAAGCATAGGAGGCAGCTCTTCCTCCTCTGCAAGAGAGACACTAGCAAAGGAGAAGAAATGTCCATGGGCCATCTCAGCTTTAAGATTGCATGCAATGCTTAATTTATGCCAGTATTTTCCAGGGCTGAGTTCTAGCACCTCTGACCTTAGCAGGTCATACTATGGCATCTCTAGGTTTGGTGGTTCATAGCCCTAGCACTTCAGGGCTTGCTGCATCAATTATGAATGTAAAAAAATTGCTCGAGGGCCAGCACCTCTTTTGTTACAAATTAAGTGCTGGTTGTGTAACACGAGGTGGCCTTTAGAGGCTAAAGAATCTGATCCAATTACATACCTGTAAGTGAAACAGGGGGAGGTGGAGTCATAGCAACAGTAAGAATGATCCCTCTCTGTTTAGGGGGAGGGAAAAGTCAGAGAAGTTGGTAATTTTTGTCTATGGGATGGATGAATGGATGAAAACTCTTAGTTCCTTAATAATATAGTTACCTGTCCATTTTAAGCCACATTTTGATGCACAACCCACCTTACTGTAGTCATTGCAAAGCAATCTGTATGAGCACTGATGTGAGTGATTTTTGTTAGGACAGAATTTAGGATAAAGTGGACATAGGTGCTCTGGTTATATGTGTGCACTAAATATGTTGAAACAACAAGAGTCCTGTGGCACCTTATAGGCTAGCAATTAGTATATAAGGTGTCACAGTACTCTTGTTTTTGCTGTACACAGACTAACATGCCTACCCCCCTGGAAATTCCTAAATGGGTTGTGTGATGCTGTCTGGGTCTAGGGGACTGTTTATGCTTATTTTTCATATTAACATTTCATATTTGCAATAATCCATATGTGATATACCATGTTTGGTGTCTATAGAAAAGCTGTAATCTGCTAAGAATGATTATATGATTTATTTGTAGGTATCATGCCTGTATTAGAAATTAGAAATCTGTTTGTTTTTGTGTGTGTTCTAAGTGATTTGATTTTAAGGAGTTCCCAGACTGGGTGTCTGCAAAAACAATGTCGTCCTGATGGCCCATCAAGGGAACTCTGAGTTGAAGCGGGCCTTGGAGGAAACCTGTTCGGCCAGTCACCCAGACTGACCATGTGACTCAACTCCATTTTGATTTGGCAAGGACCCTGGGAGCATAGGAATGGCCAAAGGGTGATAAAAGGCTGGAGCCCCATCTCCATCTTGTCTTTAGTCTTCAGTCTGCAACCTGCAGTCAACCCTCTCCTCTGGAACTATTCTTCTGGGACTGAACAAAAGACTAAGACCCAGCCAGGGGCTGGGTGCATATCAGAGGAGTTGGACTAACCTGCAAACTACAGATACTTCAAAGACTTGCTTTCTATAGACTCTATATCATTTGTATGTATGTGATTCACTTTGACCCTTTCAACATCTCTCATATTTTGTTTGTTTTCCTTTTTTATTAAACCTTTAGTTGTGGTTGCTAAATGATTGGCTGGCAGAATGGTAATTTAAGTAAGATTCAAGCCTATATTGTTCTGGGTGATGTGGCTGTGCCTTTGGGGTCAAGAGAGACTATTTCTTTAAGAGACCCAGTGGTTGAGGTGGACCAGAGAAGCTGATGTACAATAAAGGGGGCTGTTTCTATTTTGTTATGCTTGGTGATGACCAGAGTGGGGAATCAGAAGCATGGTTTATTACTGACTGGGAGACTGGTTTAAGTACCACCCATCAGTGGTTGGGCGGTTTGGCCCCTGGTTGTGCAGCTTGTCCAGATTTTGGCATATTCAGAAGGTTATCCCAAGAGGCCAGGGGCACAGGTTGCTAACGCTTTCTGATAAGTTTCCTCACTTTATTTATTTATTTATTTATTTATTTATTTATTTATTTATGGCTTCTGCTAAGGCAGCAATACCTTCATTTAGAAACAACACATTTATTTGATTCTATTTGCCTCAATGATGCATTCACAGCTGTGGAGAATTTGGGTCAGAAAACAAACAAATGCAGATAAACTATTAGACACTTTGAATACTGGTTTCCGTACACCACCAAAAGTGAATTCATAAGCTGTTGTTTTTCTAAGCACACATTTCTGCAGGATGTTTGCCAATCCATTGAAATTGTTCTCATTCACACATCAGGGCTGAAGGTATCTTAAAATTTATGTCTGTGCTAAATTCAGATTGGTGTGCACACAGGTAGTTAGAGCTGCATGTTTCTGCTTATAAGAAACAAGGAGTCCTGTGGCATTTAAAAACTACCAAATTTATTTATTGCATGAGGTTTCATGAGAGGAAATCCCACTTTATCATGCTGAAGTGGGATTTTCTCCCATGAAAGCTCATGCAATAAATAAATTTTTTAGTCTTTAAAAGTGCCACAGGACTCCTTGTTTGTTTTGCTGAACTAGACTAACATGCCTACCTCTTTGGAACTTGTTTCCACTTGTTTCTGACAGTAGGGTAGCCAGGTCCAGGAAACCCAAAACCATCCTGACCATCAGGACTTTAATTTCTCTGAAGAAGGTTTAAATCTGTTACGCTGTGATCATGTACCGAATCCAGCCAGGTGGAGGCACCGCCAAATTTAATTTCCTGTAAAGCAAAGGGGCTGCAGCAGAGGAGTGGATAGAGGATTCCCACAATCGCAACATTACCACTGGGAAGCTCAGGGTCTCCTTGTCATCAATTTAGGTGCCTGTGCACACGTGAGTGTTGCCTACTCCCAAGTAACCCAGGAAGAAAAGTGAGGGGGTTACAAGTAGAAAAGCCACTGCTGGAGATAGGAAACCAAATTAGATGGCAAATTCCAAGGGTAGCCATGTTAGTCTAGTTAGTAGTTTGAAAAAACAAACAAGGAGTCCTGTGGCACTTAAAGACTAACAAATTTATTTATTGCATCAGCTTTCATGTGAGAAAATTCCACTTCATCACATAATATCTCTCTGTAGTCTGTGTAATATGTTGATTGTAAAGGATTTTTTACCTTCAGCCCATTAGGTATAATCTCAAAGTGGGATTTGCTCCCATGAAAGCCCATTCAATAAATAAATCTGTTAGTCTTTAAGTGCCACAAGACTCCTTGTTTGTTTTGTAGATTAGATGGATCATTTGTCTAAGCAGTGTGACAATTCCTATGATATGCCGTTCTCAAACAACATATATATGGTCTAGATGAAAGTACTATAGTGTGAGCGCATGACTGCTTGAAAAACCACACTGTGTGGCAGAGGCATCACTGGGGGGGGCAATGGACCCAGGGCACGGGTCCAGCCTCCACCCCCAGCGGCAGGCCCCACCCCCTGGGGAGAGGTCCCGCCCCCTGGCCAGGGATAGGGCTGGGGGAGGCCATGCAGCCGTGAACAGCTAGGCCATGGCGTGGCACTGCCAGAAGTGGCAGCGGGTGGCCAGGCCCCTGATTCCCGGCTGGGGACGGGGCCGCTGCGGCTGCCAGTGGCCAGGCCCCGGATCCCCAGTGGGGGACGGGACCACCGCCGCTGCGGGCGGCCAGCCGGCCGGGCTCCAGATCCCTGGCCGGGGACGGGGCTGCCACGGTCGCGAGTGGCCATCTGGGCCCCAGATCCCCCGCTGGTGATCCGGGGCCTTGCCGCTGGCAGGCACGGCGGCCCCGTCCCCGGCCAGGGATCGGGGACTTGGCCGCCTGCCATTGTGAGTGCGGGCCCAGCTTCCAGTAGCTGCTTCTGGCCGTGCTGCGGCTGAGCCATTCGCAGCAGCGTGGACTCCCCCTGGGCCTATCCCTGGTCAGGGTCTGGGCCTGCCGGGCGGCCAGCCAGGCCCCGGATACCCGGTCGGGGACGGTGCCGCCACTGCTGCAGCCGGCTGGGGATCGGGCCCCGGATCCCTGGCCCAATTGGGCCGGAGATCCAGGGCACCAGCGTTGGGACCAGAGGCACGTGCCCTGGCGTGCCCAACACTAGCAACACCACTGCTGTGTGGCTATGTCTACACTAGCAATTTAGTTTGAATTAAGGGGGCTTAATTCAAACTAAATTAGCCCATGGCCACACTAGCCTTTCCTTAGTTCGAGCCAAGAAATTCCTTAGTTTGAACTAAGAAATGCTTAGTTCAAACTAGCAAGTACCAATGGTCAGTTTGAACTAAGTACAGCAAAGACTTGAGTGAACCCTTAGTTTGAACTTACTAAGGCAGTTAGTTCAAACTAACAGTGTGGACTAATTCAAACTAGTCCACATTGTTAGTTCAAACTAAGGTGTTCATGGTTAGTTTGAACTAACCCAAGATTAGTTCGAACTAAGCTCAAACTATCTTTAGCTAGAGGAGACGCAGCCAAAGAATATGTAGCAATAGTTAGTTTTTAGACTGGGAGGAAATATCTACTGGTGTTCCATAGGGATCTGTTCTGGGTCCAGTACTATTTGATATTTTCATTAATGACTTGGATATAAAGTGGAGCATATGCTTATAAAATTGGGAATGACAGCAACCTGTAAAGCAGGGGTCTCAATCATGCTGTGGCTCGCAGAGCTGCCTCCTGCGGCCCCTGATAACCCCCAGAATCCTGGGGTTCCCACCTTTCCAACCTTGGAGTTTTCTGCAGACAGAGACCAAGCAGCCTCACCTCCCCTCTGCATTATCAGCCACTGACAGGGAAGAACTGAACTTCTGCCTGGGAGCTGCGCTACTCACATGCAGCCGTTGATTGCGCTATTCACATGCAGCACTTCAGGAACTGCCCTATTCACATGCAGCCACTGAAGCAGGCTGAGCTGTCCAGAGAAGGCTCAGGTGGTGGTGGTGGTGGGGCTTAAAGGAGGGCAGCCTGAGCCTGTGGGGAGGGTTCACAGGGGGCTCCATTCCGGAGAGCACCAGAAAGCCCCACCACTAGCCACAGCATGGCCCCCAAGGCTTTCTCCGCTGCCGGTCCCAGCACAGGCAGGAGGTGTTTCCCCCCCAGGAGAGTGGGATAGTGTTTTTTGTTCTGCCCGCCCCAGTGCTGCAAAATTGTGGCAGGCAGGGGATGTTTTCTCCTCTGCTGGCCCCACTCAGCCAAATTCAAGTGGGCAGGTGGGTGGGGGTTGTTTCCCCTTCTGCCAACCCCAGAGCAGCTAAATTCGGGTGGGCAGGGAGTGTTTTCCCCTATGCCAGCCCTACTGCAGCCCAATTCGAGTGGGCAGGTGGGCAGGGGGTGTTTCCCCCTCTGCCGACCCCAGCACAGCTAAATTCAGGCGGACGAGGGGTGTTTCCCCCTCTGCCAACCCCAGCATGGCCAAATTTGAGCAGGTGGTGGAAAGGGTGTTTCCCCCACCACCGGGCCCAGCGCTGCCCCCAGGGCCAGGCAGTGGGCTGCTTATTTATGGTCCTGCGGAGGGCTCTGACCAACCAGTTTGCTGCCCGTCCTTCTCTTCCCTCTTTTTAAAACAAAAAAACCAAAAATCTTCTAAAACAGTTTAATTTTATTTAAAAAACTAAAACCTTAAAAAAATTAATTTCAATTAAATTTAATTCAATTTTAATAAATCAAAATGCAATTAATTTATTTCAATTAATATCAATTTGAATTCAATACATTAAATTTTAATTTAAATTAAATTACCCGGTGGTCCTTCAGGGTTTGAAAAAGTATATTTTTTGCCCTCAAACCAAAAAAGATTGGGAACCACTGATTTATAATGTAAAATTTTAAGTGTGTTTGTTTACTCTTTGTCTTTTTGATGATTTTGCCATCTTGAATGGAAGTAATTCTAAAAGGAAACGTGTTTTGGCTTTGGAAAGACTGTCAAAATTAGCACAGAATTCATGTTACAGTTTCAAAAAAGTTAATAAATTGATTTTTATTAGCATACTGTATTACTCTTCATTTTTTACTGTACTTCCACATCATTGTATGAAATGGTTTCAGTGGTGCGACTCTTGGGCCAATATCCTAGTCCTCATGCAGCCCTCGAGGTGATTTGAGTTTGAGACCCCTGCTGTAAAGGGTAGCAAATACTTTGGAGAACAGGATTTAAAATGACTTTAACAAATTGGAGAATTGGTCAATATAACCAGATAGAATTCAATGAAGACAAGTACAAAGTATCACATATAGGAAGGAAAAATCAAATGCACAGCTCCAAAATGGGAAATAAGTTGCAAGGCAGTAATGTTGCTGAAGAGGATTTGGGGGGTTATAGTGGGTCACAAATTGAATACGAGCAAACAATGTATAAGGTTGCAAAAAAGCAAACATTGTTCTGGGTGGCATTAACAGAACAGTTGCATTGAAGACAGAGTAGGTAATTGTCCTGCACTACTTGGCACTGATGAGGCCTCAGTATAGTGTCCAATTTGGGGCACTGTTCTTTAAGAAAGATGTGGACAAATAGCGGAGAGTCCAGAGATGAGCAATGGAAATGATATAAGGCTTAAGAAACTTAACTAATGAGGAAAGGTAATAGAAATGAACATGTTCCAAAGGGGTACCATGTTAGTCTAGTTCAGCAAAACAACCAAGGTGTCCTGCAGCACTTTAAGACTAACAAATTTATTTATCTCATGAGCTTTCATAAGAGAAGATCTCCTTGGTTGTTTTGCAAAAATGGGCATGTTTAGTCTTAGGAAAAGAAGAATGGGGCGGGGGTACCATATGACCATCTTTGGGTATGCTGAGAGTTGTTATGAAGTAGACAGTGATTAATTGTTTCATGTCCATTGAAAGAAGGACAAGAAGTAATTGGCTTAATCTGAAGCAAGAGAAATTTAGGTTAGATGTTAGGAAAACATTCTAATTATAATGATAGCTAAGCCCTGGCATAGGCTTCCAAGGTTTTTAAGTACAAGTTAAACAGAAACCCATTTTGGGTATATTTGCTCCTGCCTCAGCACAGGGCTGGGCTAGATGATCTCTTGATGTCCCTTCCAACCTTACCTATCTTTGGTTTGCAAGCCAAATCATATAACAGTTTGAAAACTATACATAGCTGTTTCAAAGCACTTGATGTCCCACTGAGATGAGATGGAAGGAGAGGAGCTGCAAGGTTCCAGTTCATGGAATTGCCAACTTTTGTGATCTCATCGCAAGTCTTGTGCTATTTGGTGTTTTTTCTTAAAGTCCCTGTTCTCACAGTAGGCTGGATACATGAAAATGTCAGCTTTCACATAAAACCAAAGGGAATTTTATTGCTCCTGATTGTGGCGAAAATCTCTAAAATATCAGTGGCTCTACAAGCAGAAGGCAACCAAACCAACAAACAACCCACACAGTACCCGATCCCCTCTAAAACTCTTATTTTACAGATCTTCTGAGTTTGGGGCTTTATGCATGGTTCATAAGCACTTGGGTTTGGGCCACACTCTGGTAATGTCCCACAGAGTTGCCAGGTCACAGTGTAAGTTAGATCTGTCAAGATCCTTACACTAGTGGAGGATGGGACAGTGGCTTACTGTGTCCTGCCTCTCATTCCACCCCCATCGTGACCCTGCTGTGCCCTATTCCAAACCTTCTGCAAGGAATGGTGGGTCTTCCAGGGGAGGAGGTAGCTATAGCTCTTCCTCCAGACAGTGCCTGCACTGGGGAAATGCTTCACTGTCCATCCAGCCAAACCACATAACTGATGTTAAGCGTCATTCATTTCTGCATTTCTCTCTACCCTGTTCCAGTCCACCCCAAGTAAACCCTCTATCTCATGGCTCATCAGTAATGGTAGTGTAAGACATGTAGCTAGCTGTATTGTTAGGCAGGTGTTTTTGAAGCCAGCCATGCGGGTTCCTTTGGGACACCCACCTTTTTAATTTTCTTCATTTCTTAAATTAAGTTTCAGGGATTCTTCAGCTCAGGAGGACTGACTTTGTCCTTCTGAGTTACAGGCTGTGTCCTTTGTGTGAGAGACCTGCTGCAGAACAATTTGTTCCCTTACATTCTGGCACAATGTGGAAGGGTTGCAATTGCCCTGGCTGCTCTAGTGTCACTGATAACATCGTGCTGCCCAAAAAGAAACAAGTTAATTCCGATGCCATCAAGTGAGTGAATGTTACTCTGCTTCCTGCTGGGTTGAGGAGAGTCTAAGACAGTTTAAACTCAGCTCCATTTTCAAACTTGCTGGGATGGTTCCACATCAACAAAGATGATGGATGATGGAGAGACCAAAGGTGACCTTTTCTTCCTGGAGTTTTAGTTCTAGTAGTACCACATACATCACCATTCTGTCTCTGCAAGGTGAATCTCATTGAGCTCTGCCAGCTCATTGAAGAAGAGAAAGGACTGGGAGGGTCAGTGGAATGGTGCACCCGTTGGATATATCTGCATTAGTATTAAATAAAAAATCATTTTGTTTTAGAAGAAGTTACTGTCTGAGTGTCACAGGGCCAGATTATAGCAGGGGCTGAAGCTCCAGGCTCCAACCAAAAAGGGGGCCCTAGTCTCCAGCCCCTAAAACCCCTATCCACCCCCACCACCTCTGTGCTCCAAACTGGAGGTGCTGGAGCTCTGAGAGCATTTCTGCTCTGCCGGTGCTGGGGGGTGGGGTGGGAGTGGGGGATGGGTTGGGGCCAGGAGCTGGGCTTCTGTCCTGTCCCTGGTCTGGCTGGTCTGCCACCAGGAGTGGAGAGGAGAGGGTCAGTGACAGTTCTCTCTGCCTGGGAGAGTGAGGCTATCTGGCTTGTTGTGGGGCTTCTTTTCTAGTGTGACCTTCTAAGGCCCATGTCCCTGGGGCCTGCACCACACCAGGGCCATGCTGTACACTGGCTGCCCCTACCCCTGCCCCTCAGGGGCAGGCTGGCTGGAGTGGGGCTGGGGCAAGAGCGCCCTTTGGCCCCTGGACCCCCTGCCCCAGGGACAGGCCTCCATGCTGGGGGAGCAGGGGCCCCATGGTGGGGGGAAGAGGCTCTTGTTGGGGGATAGCCATGGGGGAGGAAGACCAGGGCCCCCAAGCTGGTTAATCTGGCCCTTGAGTGTCAATCCTTTGAGAGGAAGGGTGTATCTTCGCCTTCTCAAAGGTAAATAGAGAGGAAGGTCTAGAGTGTTCTCAATTATTGAAATGAAAACCCTTATTAATTCCTTGTAAATCCTCTAGGATGAAACACTTTAATTACCTGGTAATAGCAGTAAAGCTAGAGAAAGATACTGTTAGGACACCCAAGCCAGCACAGAGCCTTGTGGGCTCTGAATATTAGGTAATAACAGAGCCATAACGCAATCGGAACGCACCCCTTCCCATTAGTGGCACTCAGCTGGCGCTGCAAAGCCACCCCTTTAATAACGCGGCTCTATTGAGCCTCCTTGGGCCACCCAGGGCTGTGTCCCATGGGCCCCACTGTAGTTATGGCCCTGGGTAATAATATGTCAGTGTGGTGGCTGGTGGTGGCCAGCATTGCAGCTGATGGGGTGGAATAGCAGATAAACAAAGGTGCCTCATTCATTTTCCATTCTGGTATATCAACTACTGTGTGTGTGGAGAGAGATGCTGCAAGTAAGTCCCACATGTCCAAGCTCCTGAGTTCTTGCAGTGCTGGTTGGAGGGGGTGTAAGGAAGTGAGGGAGGATCAAATTTTCCATGACATTTCCATCATGTTCCGTTTGTCATTTTGTGTGTCATTTTGAGGCTCAGCCATGGAGAAAGCGTGAAGTCTTCAGAATGTGCAAAGTATGGAAAGAGATACAGAAAGAAGTGATGGAGGAAAAAGGAGCCCAAAGACTGGCAAAGGCCATGATCAGTGTTGACTGCAAATTGTCATGTACATTTTGCAAAACCTTGATCCATATACAACATGCAGACCTTCTGCAGCAGTGGTTTTCAAACTTAGGGTTGGGACACACTACTGGGTCACAGCAGCCATTGCTGCTTCCACCAAAAGACTGGAATACATTGCTCAAAAATGGAATTGCTGGGTTGCGGGCATAAGTGATTTTTTTCAACTGGGTCCCAAGGAAAAAAGATTGAAAACCACTGTTCTACAGCATGCAGAGACTGACAAAAACAAAATAAATGCAGCACAATTTTCTTCCATGTTCCTGATGACAGATTTTGGTTTCACTCTCAACCTCAGCCATGGTGCACCAAGCAGAGCTGTGCCTGGGACGCTACCTTGTCTTCCTCTTAACAGTTAGTTCTGTGGATCATGTTGGAAAGTTTCCAGATGAGCTTTTGATGAAGATGTTAATCTCCAGCTCACAAAATACACAGTGCTGATGTAAGGCAGGCTTAGAAGCTGTGCTTAACAGCTTCTGAAGGGGGGGGGGCAACTAATCTGCATGGCTTCCTGTATTAGCATGGATACAAAGAGCACAATTAGCAGATTAGCATATGGGGTGCAGGGCATAGTGGGTAGTGGTATTTAGGGTTAATCTGCTCACAAATCTATCAATATCTTTAATTCTGCTAAGGGCAGATATGAAATACTGTCTTTTTGTGAATTGCTATTAGGGACCTGTAAGAGAGGCCACTGGCTATTTCAGCCTGAAAGGTTGAGACAGGGATGTGGCTTCGCATGGTTTCTTTTGGAGCAAAATGCCTGAGGCATTCTGCCTCCCCCATCCCCCACTGTGGAATGATAGATCTGGCTGGGTCTCTTGGAGGCCTGTTCTTTGTTATGGAAGTAGCTATTAGCAGCTACTTAAGGGCTAAGAGCTGAAATTGCTGAGCTGAAGTTCACTGGGGGGAGAGAGGCTCCCTGAGCTGAAGAGGAGCAGCAATTGAGTGGCCAGCAGCTGAAGCTGGTGGACGGCGAGAGTGGCAAACTGGATGGTCTGAATGACTGGAGGGTGGAGCTAGTGGACAGTGGGTGGAGCTAGCTGACAGTGAGAGTGGCCAGCGGCGAGCTGGGCTGTGTGAGTGACTGGAGGGTGGAGCTAGTGGACAGTGGGCAGAGCCAGTGGATGGTGAGAGCAGCCAGTAGCAAGCTGGACAGCACAAGTGACTGGAGGTCGGAGCCAGCAGATGGTAAAAGCAGCCAGTGGCAAGCTGGGTGATGCAAGTGACCAGAAGGTGGAGCCAGTGGACAGTGAGTGGAGCCAAGGAACAGTTCTAGAGGATGGAGTGAGTGACCAGTAGATGGCATTGGTAGACAGCTGGCATGAAAGACACTCCCTTTGTACCCTAGGGTTGGTTGGGAGTCTACTTAGCACTGATTCTCCAGATCAGTGCCAGTTTTGCCATTAAGTTTGTATGTTCTGTTATGCAGTGTGAGTGGTTAGGAAATTCGCTCTCTACTAATTTTTCTAGATTAGTGCTGATCTCTGTTATTTGGCCTTTTGCATTTTGTTTTACTACTATTAAAAGTTCTGTTTACTACACTCAGACTCATGCTTGTGAGTGGGGAAGTCTTACTCCTTTGGAGTGCCCAGGAAACAGTGCAGGATTCCCAAAAATCTGGGTGGGGGCTCAAGCCAGTTGGTGGTACTGCATCATTGAGAAACCTCTAGATATAAAACCCAGCGCTTGTCCTGCCAGCCCATCCTGACAGAAGAGTTACGCTAGTAAACAGCATTATTGCTTCCTGCACGTTCTCTAACCTTGAAGACATTGCTGAGTCTCTGTTTTCACTGGTTACAGATGAGAGCACAGATGTCAATATAGCAAAGCAACTTTGCAGTGTCGTGCTACTTCAGCACCTTCCTGAACAAGATAGTATCCACATTTTTGGGACTACTGAGTTAGGAAAGTGAAACAGCAAAATAATTGCCACAGCACTGATTGACTTCCTTGGCAGCACTGGGTTTGTTTCAGCAGTTATATCGCCATGCTGACTGATGGCTGCAGTGTTATGATCAGGACCAAAATTCTTTGCACACACATTGCCTCAAAAGGAATCAGTCTCTGATCAAATGTTTATGTCACTCAGTCCCGCTGTGTGCCAGTAAAGCAAAGAAAACACTACCGCCCAGTCTAGAGATTTTAGTATCACATTTTGACAGCTGGTTTTCTCCCCGCTTCCTGAGACAGAGAGAATATGCCAAGATATTCCAAGTGATCAATTATGGTAACATACCATTGACACTCATTCAGCTGTCAGCCAGGAGATGGCTCTCCATTCACAAATGCTGTGTGCACATGCTGGATCAATGGGATGAATTAAAATTTCATTTCCAAATAAGGAAAGACAAGCAATGATGCTATGATGCATAAGTCCTGACTGTATCGCATGTATTGTGACCCTGTGAATAAAGTATATTTATAGTTTTTGACACCGATTCTGCAGGAATTAGCTAGAATCAATGAGCTATCCCACTGGAAAGTGGAGATGATGCCTTCAAAATGCTGGACTGCCTCCAGTCTTTTTAATCCATGGTCCCATGTCAAGACTGTTGTTAGAGAGAATCCCTGTTTCTGACGTTAACTCTTGGAAGTCAGTTCAAGTGACTCAAGCACCTACTTGCCTCTGTCTGCTGTTAATTTTGGCTTAGTGTTTACTATGGCTGTATAGGAGATGAAAAGCTATTGAAGATAGTGTAAAGATTAGATGCTTAGACTTTATATATTGTCAGGCTGTGGAACTCTATATCATCATTCAGTTCATCAGTTAGTTAATGTTTTTTATGGTCACAGAAAAACTCAGCTACTGTCTCCATGTTGAAAATGTAGAAAGGTGATCTGGGAATATTGGATACATGGTATCAAGCGGGTGCATTGTTGGTGTTGGGGACACAGGGTATGGGCCCTGAATGTGCCAGCCAGTGCTGTGAGCTGGAGCTCCAACAGCGCAGGTACAAGCAGCCTGTCTTCCTTGAGCTCTGCCTGGGAGTAGCGGGAAAAGCTGCCTGCTCCTCCGACACTGCAGCATGTAAGCCAGGGAAGAGAAGGGGCAGGAAATTTAAATCCCTAGTTCTTCAGCCTAGGCAGTGGGGGCTGGTCTGTGATGACAACTGTGGCTGTGTGGGGTAAATAGTGAGGTCGGATCCCACTGGGCAAAGGGGAGCTATGTGAGGTAGCAGGTGGGCAGGCCCTTGGGCCCAGTGGTTTTTTGGGCCAGGTGGTGGTCCTGATCCTGGGGTTGGGTGAGAGAGGGGACCCGCACGGAACTGGGAATTGGGCTGGGGCACAGTGTTGGCTCCCAGGGGGAAACTGGGAACCCAGCATGGAGCAGGGTCATGAGGTAGTGAGGAGGGGGGGGAGCCAGGAACCCAATGCACAGCTGGACCATGGGGTCATGAGCTGGGATCCTGGTGCAGAGCCAGGCTGTGGGGCCTCTGAGAGAGAGAGCCGGGAACCTGGCATAGAATGGGGCCACGGGCCCCTTGGGGAGAGGGCTGGGCATGGGCCAGTGCCCTGAACCTTTTTTTAATTGGGCAAAGCTCCTGGTGTCAAGCCATCAATTTTTCCTGATGACAAAAAGAAAGAGCAGTTCTGGGTGGAGGTATATAGTTTTAGAGACAGCAGAAGTGAACAGTGCTCCAAAAGCTAATATATTTTTTGTGCTTTGAGTAGTTGCCACATCTCTGAGTAAAGCTGGAATGAGTGTTCTCACATGAACAGTCTGATATCCATGCTCTGGAACATGACTGGTCAATAGATTCTGATCAGAATACTACATATCCGTAGAGCCCTGCAAATCTGTGGATATCTGCCTTATGTCTGCATTCGCGGATACATCATGGATATCCGTGGACCATTTCTTGTGGATGCAGATCAGATATGGATCCACATATTTTTATCTGCACAGCGCTAGAGCCCTGCAAATATGTGGATATCCGTATCCATGGATACAACATGGATATCCGCGGACCATTTCTTGCGGATGCAGGTCGGATACAGATCCACTTATTTGTATCTGTGCAGGGCTCTACATATCCATTAGGAGTTAAGGTGGCGGGTGATTTGTTGTAAGGAGTTTGTCCCAACCCAGGAAATGTTTAGGTAGGTCAACACAGGAACATACCAAACCAAGGCAACAAAGACCAGAGGCAGAGGAAGCAGATACTGAAGATGACCTATTTTATTTGTAGTTCCCCTTAAAGTTCTTTCAAACAAGTAAGGAGTCTGGTGGAACTTTGAAAGACTAACAAATTTATTTCTTGCATGAGCTTTCATGGGAGAAAATCCCACTTCATCACTGTTTTTTTTTCTCTGTATTGTAGCTGTAACTGAGCAAGAGACAGCTGGCACAGAGGGGTGGCACAGCAGACCAGACTGGGAGGTAGGTAGAGGGGATCGGAGTGGCAGGGCAGAGTAGTGAGGACTGGACAAGCGGTGTGGGTGGCAATGCAGCCTGGTGGTGGAGTGACCACAGGCCAGCAGGACAGACCAACATGAAAGGGTCCCTACTTACACACCCCTTAGGCACAGGTTGGACTTGTTGGGTTTTTTAGAAAGGCAGGATTGTTTCTTTCTTTCCTGGCTAATGGCCCATTTAAAACATCTTGTGCATTAGATGATTAGAACATGTTCTTGTGAAATTCCAGCACGGGATAGCTAGTGATGGATTCTGTCCACATTAGTAATAATTTTAGTTTTATGTTATAGTTGTACCACTGTCATACTATTTGTCATTCCATGAGCTTTAAAAACTGAAAGACCTCTTTATTTATGAAATTTTTACATCAAGCACAGCATAACTGCTAACTGTAGTCATGAACTGTCCATCAGAGAGAACCACATTTATCTGAGTTTGTGTTGTCATCCTTTAGGTACTATGTGGGCTAACATGGAGTTAAGACGTTGGCTGTTCCAAATGTCTGATGCATTAACAGCAGATTGCTTGTTTCAAACATCTGAAATGGAAGACTGAAAGGGAAAGCTGAGTGCAATCAAATATTTGCCACATCAGTGCCATTTCTTTCCAAATTTTGTGCTGATGAATATCTTCTAGAATCTAGATTATAATCTGCTGCACCTTTGGCAGGTGTTTTGAACAGTCTTTAGACTTGTGCTGCTAGGACTACAGAATAGTATGGACTGTGAGATAATATAGTCTTTCAACACCCAGGTCCTGTTCCATTCACTTTCATGACCCATACAATTTCAGCTCTGGCTCATTAAGAGCCGTTTGGAAAATTGCTTCATCCAATGGGATTTCTGTACCTCTTTTTTACAGTTACAGATGCTGTGGAAAAAATGCTAATAACTTATCAAAACTCAGTCGCACAACTTTTGAATCTTACAGACTTCTTAGGTGGTTTCCCAAATGTATTCCTTGAAAGCACAGCTCACTTTAGTCAGTTTTATTGCTAGTGCCTCCTCAATATTCTTGTTGAGTTTTAGGCAGGTTCCCTTAGGGCTAGCACATCTGCTTTACATGCAGAAGGTCCTGGGCTCAAACCCCAGGGGGTTAGACTAGATGAGGTCCCTTCTAACCTTATGAGTCTATTCTATTCTATTGATAAGATAGTTCTGAATCTGTCCCATTGTGCTTTAGCTTTTTTCCAGTGTTTGTACTAATGTTTGCTGCATCAAATAAGGCTTCTTGGTTGTGCAAGCATTTATAGCATTCTCATTAATGTAGCAGCTGAATTCTTCAGTTATAAGATCAAGTAGTGATTACAAGTGCACATTCTGTTGACAGTATCCTTCCTTTTCTTGAAAGTTTCCTTAAACAGTCTCTCCCTCCTCCCTCTCCTCTTTTTGCAGGAATATTGCAAGTGTTGCTACTGCAGAACTTTTCCACTTTCCATTTTATGTCTGTAATCTGAATTCTCAATAAGCAGAAATCACTCTGCTCTAAAATGGAAGTTGCAGATCTTGAGCATCTTTGGTACTAACTAGGGTGAAAAGCTCAGTTAATTGGCAGAAAGCTCAGAATTTCTAGGATGGTAACTTGGCAGAGAGCCAAGGGGCTTAAAAGGTCAGGAGTATCACATCTATGGGTAAACAGCAACAGTGAGTCTGTGTGGAGTATGGGCAAGTATATCCGAGAACGAGGTAATATGTAGCCACAAAACATGCCCACGCAAATATCTGTCAGCCAGTAGAACAGTATAAAAGTCAGGTGCTCAGGAGCAGAGTGAACCATCAGGAAAGGATGGATGCAGAGGTTAGAAGCCAGCAAGAATTGCTGCTGAAGAATCAGAAACTGCAGAGACAGAAAACAAGACTGCAGCAGAGCGAAGCTGACTGACCAGAGCTGAGCAGCAGGCAGCAACAACGATTAAAGGATATGAAAGGATTTGTAAGGTAAGCCTAGTAGTTTTTAATTATGGTATTGCATAAATGTAGAGTGTATAAAGTCCTAGAGAAAGAAAGGGAGTGTGTATGTGTTTAAAAGTGCGTAAGATTCTGTTATTAATGACAATTTACCTATGTAGAGCACTTTTAAAAACCGCTGTCTGTGATCTATAGTGGACTGGCCATCCGTTACAGAGCACATTGCTTAGAATCATTTAAACCGTATACTATTGTAGTTTAAATGCTCTTTATAACTTGCAGTAAGGGGTTTGTGTTTTATTTAGGATTTTAAATTACATTGTTATAGGGATTATTAGTTAGTTTAATAAAAGGTATTATCTTTTGGGAAGATATTGTGCATTTCAATCACTTTATCAGAAAGTTAGTGTTTTTCAAGTATTTCCTTAATTATCCTGGGTACCTGTGCTTCAGAAAAAGCAGATTAATGGGGCAATAGGAAAATTATATTAGGTGCATTTCAAAGTATAAATTTGGCTCCAACTGCATGAACATGTTAAGTGCAAAACTCACTAAATACAGTGTTCTTTGTGATCATTCCTATTTCCTGCTGCAGGAAATTCTAGAGTACCATGCCAGCTGACTGAGAAAAGAGACTTTTGCCTTCACCATTGTGACATTTCTTAGTGAATACAATTCTCTTGCTCTGCCTAGACCCCAGGAGCTACTCCTTTTTTTTCCATCTCTATGGGCAGCAAGCCTATCCAATCCTAGTTGGGAAAGCACAATCAAATCAAAGATTTGCTAGCCCTTGTGTGAGCTGATCTCTGATTGGTGCTTTGATTTCACTGAACCAAATACCAACATTTGAGAATGAAAGCAATTTGTCATTCCTGAGAGATGGGGACTGAGTCACAGTCTCAGAGACTTTGAGACCACTGTCCTGGATATCAAGGGAGTGGAAAAGGTTAAAGAAGAGACACCTGGGGCAAAGGGACAATGGAGAGACCATTGGCTGAGGTCTTTTTGGCAAAAAACAGATGTAACTTCTCAGGCTGGACTTCAGATTTGCCATGCTGTCAGAAGGGGGTTGATAAGCAACCAAGGGGGGATCCAGGTCCTAATGAGGCAGATCTTGGGGAACTAGTGGTGACAGTGGGAGGCACAGATATACCTACAGGAATACTTGAGGCAGTTGGCTGAAAAGCAACGCCATTTGCTCAAGAACCTCCAGGAAGTGAACAGGGCAAAATGGCCTGGGACAAGAAGAGAGACTCCAGGATCTAGAGGCCAGAAGCCTGGACAGAGCAGTGTTATGAAGCAGAAGAGAGATTTTCTGCATATGCAGCTGCAAAGGAAGCAAGAGAGGTAATATCCCTCCTTTGGGCACTTGGTCTTGAGGAGGAAGTTGTATGATAAGGCGCTGGCTCCTCACAGGCCAGAAAAGGGTTAAGATGGCCCTTAGAAAGGCAGCCAATAGAAGGGAGCTGCATGGTAGGCAATCAGGGTCCAGGAGGCTAGTATATGAGGAGTGACAGAACAGAGCAAGGATAGTGTTTCCTAGGAGCCTGTAGAGGAAGAACTATCAGCACTTTAACAGAGTAGTGGCTGGCTGCTGGTTCTCTGCAGAACTGAATGCCATGAAGCAAGGGTAGAAAAGGTACTGAGACTATGGAAGAGTGAACCAGGGAAAGCTACAGAAGAGCTGAGGGAGATGCAGGGAAAGGCAGCCACACATAGGGTCTCTTAGCTGGGACCTATGGTGGTGGGTGGGCTCAGGTCCCTTCACCACCCCTGATTGCCATAGGACTGGTAGCAGGACTGCAGTGACCATCATGGTCAGTAGCTAGTAATGGACTGCAGAATCTCCTAAAGGGGGTGGGAGAGCACAGAAGCGGCTTGTGACCAAGAGTGTTTACTGAGCATTCTTCTTCCTCAGCGGTCTCGCCTGAATGGGCTGGGTGGGCTGCTCCTTTTTATCTAGGACAACCGTTAGAGCATGCCCAGCAGGATCTTTGTGGTGGGACTTCTATGACCCACAGAGTATGGTTAACCCTTTCATTGTGGGGTAAACATATCCCATCACAGTTACCATAACAATTTTCATTCCAACATTAGAGAAAGGATACTGATTATCTGCACTCGATCTTCAGGATGCATACTTTCATGTTTCCATCATACTGAGTGTTGTGTATTTTGATGTATTATCTAATTGGCTGAGTTGCCATAGTAACTCAGCTCACTTGTTGACATAGCAATAGAGTTAGACTATTAAGGGATAGCTCAGCCAGCCCTGGCTGGTTTTGTAGTGTAGTTAATAAAGAGACTTAAACACGGATTTGCTATCTCTGTGTTCATGCTGATTTCTTCTTGAATAAAGTTATTCCAAAAATTCAACATAACAAATTGGCAACGAGGGTGGGCTACAGCCACTTGTGCTACATTGGCAACAAGAGAAAAGTAGAAGTCAGTGGAAGGGGAAAAAAAGCACCTTTTTGCTGTTTGGGGAGCCTTGGCTGTTTGGATGAGCAGTTTACATGGTGGGTCAAACTGAACTAAACCAGGCTCTGCTTTGTTCTGACCAGAGTGAGATTCGGGAACAAAACAACAACAACAACAAAAAACAGTGCTGGTAAGGGAAAATCTCCGGCAACTGTGTATGAATGACCCTGATGCACATGAATGAAAAGGAAAGAAGACAGGGTTGGGGAGAGAGCCAGCAGTGGCTACACTTACAGGTCCTGTTGGACCTTTTAATGATGTTCTGGAGCAATGTCCTGCATATACTGAGTATTTTCACCTTCTTGTTATTGCAAATGAAATTACAGAAGCAAGCAAGGTACTGATCTTTCTAAGCATTGTAAGAACTAAAATGCTATATGCCACAGTTTAGTAGTGCATGCTAAATAAGCCAGAGACAAAATCTTACAGTGACATTGTAAACAATCCCAAGGGCACATTTTTCTCCAAAACTGCTAGTAATGCAAAAAGATATAATTTCCACAAAAGGAATAGAAAAGAAAATAAAACAATTGTGCAATTTGTAGCAGTTCTGAAAAAAGCTTTCTGAGCAATTTATATTTAGTAAAATGTTAAATGAGGCCCCTCATAACACATTGGCATGTGTTCTGCATAAGTGAAGCAATACAGAAGTGCCTGTTTATAGAGGCCCAGCTCACCTTGCAGAAGACCACTGATATGGAACTAGCGACAAGAGGGGCACAACAAATCAGTGCATCAACCAGAGTGCATAAGATGTCACAAAATCCTACCTACAAAGCAGTGGGGACCCAGAAATGTTACTGCTTTGGAAAGCTAGGTCTTCATGGATTTGGATTAGCCTGCTGGTGTAAAGACCTAGTATGTTGACAATGTGGTAAAAAGGAACACATTGAACATGCCTGTGAAGGGGGAGGAAAAAAGTAAAATATAAAAGGCAAACTGAAGAAAAACAAAGCCTGTGGTCTGGCAGACCAAAAGGAAGAATCTGCACATAGTAGAGTAGATTCTGGAAGAAGAAGAAAAAGTGCCACTCCACCTGTTATCCTTGGCAGTTGGCTCACATAAATACAAGGTAACCCCACTACTGAAAGGTAAACCTATATGCATGAAATTGGACACTGCTGCAGCAGTTTCACTGGTCTCAGACACTATATATAAGGAAAAGCTAAAACATCTTTCACTTAAACCAAATGAAAAAGGTTCTAAAGGTGTTCACAGGAAAAACTGTACCCATGTTTGGCACTACCGATGTTAAGGTGGAGCACAATGGGCAGGCTGTTGAATTACCACTGTTTATGGTGGAAGGCAGTTACCCAGTCTTAATGGGAAGGTCATAGTTTAGAAAGATTCAGCTGAACTGAGAAGTTCACAGGATGACTAAAGAAGAAACAGGTCTGGCAGCTTTACTAAAAAAACATGCTGCTGTTTTTGAAGATGACCTGGGAAATATGCAGGTCATCAGAAATTGAATATTAAGCCCAACAGACAACCAAAATGTTTAAAAGTCAGAACTGTCAGACCAAAAGTTGAAGCAAACCTGAACTGCCTGGTTGAAATGGAGTCTGAGTGCCAGTTACTCACAGCCAATGGGCAACCCTAATTGTTTCAGTATTAAAGAAAAATGTCTTTCTTCAGATTTTAAGATCACTGTTAAGCCAGTGCTGTGTGCAGAGCAATACCCTCTTCCCCGCATTGATGATTTCTGCTTTTGCTTGGCTGGTGGACAAAAGTTCAGCAAGTTTGATCTAAATCAAGCATATTTACAAATACACAGTGATGAAAAGTCCCCAAAGCAGTCAATTATCACGATACATAAAGGGCTGTACCAAAACTGTCATTTCTCTTTCGGAATCACGTCGGCTCCAACTTAGCTCCAAAGGGCAGTGGACCAGATTTTAAGTGGCTTGCCAGTGTAACAAAACCAGGGCTGACAGCTATAGAAGGATGTTTGAGGGTAGGTTTGTCAGCCCTAGAATGCTGAAAGCCCTGTTCCCAGCAGGTAGAGAAGAAACAGCCACAGGGCAATTAGGGACGCCTGGGCCCAGTTAAGGGCTGCCCAGGCCCTATAAAAGCCACACCTCCTCTAGCACACAGAGGGGGAAGGATAGGAGTGGGAGGTAGCTTCAGAGGTTTGCCTGGGCACTAGGATGCCAAGAAGCTAGAGTGGCAGCACAGGGAGAAAAAAAACCCCTTCTCAGCAGCTGCCATAGCAAGGGGGGAGCTGTGGCTTAGAGTTCACACCCCTTTCCCCTCCCCTTTCCACAAGGGGAGAAGGAGCACTAGAAGCCTTGCCTAGAGGGGCCTCAGCCAGAAGGACAGGGAGCCTGCAACACCTGCCGGGGTAGGGGACCTATCCAAGTGGCTGATTTACCCCCAGGCCTGTGACACCAGGGAGGATGGACGGTGCGGGGCACAAGCTGGGGCAGTACCCGGCCACACTAGGAATCCAGTGCTATCTTAATAACATCCTGGCCATGGGCAAAAATAAGGAAGATCACCTTAAGAACTTGAAAGCTACTCTACAAAGACGGAAAGAGTATGGTCTTCAAGTCTGCAAAGACAGAAATGAATTTTTCTAGCCCTCTGTTAAATATCTGAGGCATATCATAGATGCTACTGGCCTTCATAAAGGAAGCACTAACTCAGATTCACACTGTGTCAGGACCACTGTCAGTACAGCATACTCTGTTTCAGCCTTTCATTGATCGCCATTGTATTTTTCAAGGTCTTCTCAGTAGCGATGACCCACTTATGCTCTCAAGGCATCATGATTGATCCTTATCTAGACACCTGCCTTTTGAGGGCACAGTCCTTCAAAGAAGTCCAACGAGTCACATAAAAAACACAAGACCTTGAGAAAGGGGGTCTACAGGTTAATGAACAAAAGTTGACCTTAATAGTAAAGAACCTAGAATTCATAGGCACCAACCTTGACTCCATTCAGGTGGAGCTGTTTCTCTTGCATCAGATTCCACAGTCTGTCCTTGTTGATAGAGTCAGCACAATCCTGCCTCCAAGTTTTGGATATTGTCTGCAGCTCCTGGGGCACATGGCCATGGGCACATTGGTCATTTCTCATTCCGGATTACACACAAGATACCTTGAAGCATGGTTCAGTTTAATTTTCAGGCCCAACAGAGGCAGTATAAGCAACCTTCTGTCGATGCCCACCAGGGTCAAAGAGCTGACAGAGGAACCCAGTAAACAGCTGTATAGGAATCCCGTTTGTTCAGTCTTCCCCATCCCTACTTCTGACCACTGAGGCATCCTACATAGGATGGGGTACACATCTCAGTGTTCACACAAAAGATGACAAATGATTTCCAGCAGAGGCGTGCCTCCATGTCAACCTACTCAAACTCAGAGTGATCAGAAATGCTTGTGCTCACTTCTTCCTGATGATCAAAGACAATCACACAGGGTCATGATAGACAACATGGCATTCATGTATTACCAAGGTTGTGAGGAAGGTGAAACAAAACTTCTTTCACAGACTTGAGCAGGAGTTCCATGAACTGCTGATCTTGTTCTTTGGTTATATGTGTATTGCTAGAACAGCCTCTATCACCACCGTTGGGAAGCTTATTATGCTAGAAAATCAACATTTAGAATCTCCAGCAAAACATCGTGTCTCTGAATAAGAGTGAATGCCGACAGTTCAGTATGGTGTCCGTTTTTAGACTAGACTGGAGAAAGATATCATTTCCAAGTGATGTATGCGCCTTTCCCACATAATCCGCTGAGCCTCCAAAAAGGCCTTTCCAAATCTCCCGGAAGCCACAACTTCAGAGCACTGTGCTGGAAACCCTGGGTTAGGTACTCCTACAGCAAAGAAGGTATAACATTTAAACATGCATACACAGCCCTAGTTCAGCTCTGTCTTCATTCTGGTGTACGCACACCCTTTAGGGATGAAAAAACCCTTATTTCTAAAGGGATTTTTTCTTCTGTGAAATGTCCTATACAGTGCTGATCAGCATCTGTAATGTGGAAAATGAGGAAGTATATTCACGAGTATATTCACCTGATACTTGTCAGACACAGTGGTTGAAACCACATTGGTTCCTTTCCAAAATATCCGCTGTTCTTTTGTGAGAATTTTAGTTCTGAGTCAGTAAAGAAATGATTAAAAAACAGAAACAGCCTTTATGCATTTCTACATGTTCATAATGTTCAAGACACACCAGTCAGTGAGGATTTAAGTTATCAGGAGGTAGTGGTTTCCTCAAAACAGTTCATACAAGAGTGTATATGAAATATTAGAGCAAAAATAATTTCTGAAATGTCATCTATTTTTACCTTCCAGTCTATGTTGTGCGCACTTTTTATTCTCCAGGGTAAGTCATTTTTATTTATTTGTTTCTCAGTAATTCTTTAAGAATGGAATGTGTATACTGAATTCAGATTAGACTTCTGATTCTTTTCCAAATTAAATCAAAGGAAGTTTTGCTGTTGGGTTCAGCGGTTGCAGTATCGGGGCAATATTGAATTATATTTTAGAAGGAAGTAGTAGTACATGCTCAGAGTTTTTCAGTATTCATTTCTGTATGTAACCATTCCTTATAATGAGGTGATCCATTGCAAAAGAAATTACCTCATTATATGCAGATTTCAGTGTATTTGGAAAGTTGCCAAAGACAAACATAATAAGAAATCTATTTGTTATTACAACATATATTGAACATTTAATGTTGGAAAGTGTATTGCACTGAATTCTTCTCAGATGATAGCAAGAAGCTAAAAACACTTTAATGATGATAGGTACCAGTGTAATTTGTGAGTGTATATCTTTTGTGTGTTTCCAGAAGGCAAAAACAAATAACTTTATTAGTGTCAACTGCTGAAAGTTTCCCACAGCTGGTAATGGTAATGGTGCCTTTTCATCAAAGGATCTTAAGAAACATTATTTAATTAAGACAACAAAGTGGCTAAAGGAAAACAAAAATATTAAATCACTTGACAGATAGAGAAAATATAGCATGAAGCAATAAAGTGATTTCACAAGATAGGACACTGAATCATTAGGAGAGCTTGAAATAGGACCCAGACATCTTGACTTCTTGTTTCCTGGTCTAGGTTGTTTGATAATTTCTATCTTAGAATGTAGAAATTTGCATAACCTATTTTTATTATTATGCTGAGAAACATATTGTGCTGTTCTGTCACTAAAAAAGTATTGCATGTATTTACTTTATTACATTTCTTCTGCCTGGTGATGTAAGAATCGTAAATGGGACGCTGAGTGCTGCAAGCATCTGACGAAGTGGGATTTTTCCCATGAAAATGCATGTGATAAATGAATTTGTTAGTCTTTAAAAGTGCCATCAGACTCTTTGTTTGTTTTGCTGGACTAGTCTAACATGACTACCCCTTTGGAACTTGGGTGATTCTGTTAAACTGCATCTTGGATGTATACTGACTTGGAACACACAGCTCACATCACTTGGAACTAGAGGAAACCTTTGTTAAGTAACTGGACAGATTGTATCAATAAGTTTACTCTTTTTTCTAGTGGCATTTTACAATACAGAGAAAGGCAATTAGAGACAGTATACAGTGAATGTGTATAACTGACCTGGAAATAATTTACATGTACATGGTAAGCGTATGAGTGTAATCCTAACGTCTTCTCTGTAGGAATGCATGGTGCAGACCTGTCAAAGTCTGCTATAGCATATTATGATTTCCTACTCATTATCATGTGTTTCTCACTTTATTGTGTCATAGTTCTGATTTTGTTTGGTCCCATGAGTGACCCAAGGTTCTGAGTTGCATCTGATGATTGTATTTATGAGTCATTCATAGCATGCACCCTTTGACCAAGATTTCCAAAGCCAGTAGCTTAAAGTCAGGCTCCTAAAAAACTTTAGTTAAGCTCTGAAATAAGCAACCAGTTTTCAAAAGTGCTGAACACCCATCAGCTCCTGCTGAAATCCACTGGATGATCAGCCCACTGATTTAGTGCTAAAATTGTTTTTGAAGCCTAATTTTAGGTATCTTTTTTTAAAAAACATTGACCTTACTGCTTCTAGGTAATGTTTTAGTCTATATCCTGTACCTTGAGAAGTGTGAAAAATGGATTGTTTAGGGCTTTTATTTTAAATTGTGTTTTGAATAGTTAGAGCGCAAGATGTCTTTGCAAACCAGGTCAAGCAAGGTTTCTATATATGTACAGAAAATCCAGAGGATATGAATTTTTACTCAGTCCGAGCTCTAATTGAATGGAGCGGAGAACTGGTGGGGTGGAAGTGGGAGGTGGGGGAGAAGGGAGTTTGTTTTGGCTCGTTGATTCTGAGCCACCTGCTCTGTGAAAACTCATTTCTTAGGAATCTTGGGCCAGTGAAAGATTGGACACTACTGCACTCTATCCTGCCCTTCAGTCAGTCTACCTTCATTGCACTTCGGATTCACCCTCTCCCTCCTATTTGCCAGTAGTGGCAGGGCTGCAGGCAAATGAGGCAGCTCTGCTTCCTCTGCAAGAAAGACTTGCTCAGGAGAGAGTTTCCACGGGTCATCTCAGCTTTCAGACTGCATGCTATACTTAATATGTTCAAGAGCTTGCCAGGGCTGAGTCCCAGCACCTCTGATCTTAGCAGTTCATACCCCAACATCTCTAGGTTTGGTGGTTCATCTCCCCAGCACTTCATGGCTTGCTGCGTCAATTATGAATGTAAGAAAATTGCTTATAGCCTGGCACCCAACTGCTAGAGGGCCAGCACCTTTTTCATTACAAATTAAGTGCTGATTGTGTGACATGAAGTGGCCTTTGCAGACTAAAGAACCTGGCCCAATTACATACCTGTAAATGAAATGTGGAGGTTGAGTCACTGTAACAGTAACAATGACCTATCTCTGTTTAAGGGAGGGAGAAGTCAGAAAGGTTGGTAATTTTTATCCTACAGAGGAGGGAGGGAGGGATGGATGGATAAATGAGAGCTCTTAATCCCGTTGTGCTGTAGTTACCTGTTCATTTTAAATAACATTTTAACACAGAACTCATCTTACTGTAGTAAACATGAAACAATCAGCATGAACTCTCATGTGGGTGAATTTATGTTAAGATAGATAGAATTTGGAATAAAGTGGATATAGATGCTTTGATTATATGAGTGCACTAAAGGGGTTGCTAACACTTTCTGATGAGTTTCCTCACTTGTTTTTATTTTTAATTTTTTTACTCTTGCTATTGTAGCAATGACTTGGTTTAGAAACTCCTAATTTGTTTGACTCTGTTGGAGTCAGTGATGCATGCGCAGCTGTGGAGAATTTGGGTCAGAAAATGATTAAATGCAGATGAACTATTAGGCACTTTGCGTACTGACTTTCATACACTTTACCAAAAGTGAATCCACAAGCTTTTGTTTTTCTAAGCACGCATTTGTGCAGAATGTCTGTCGTTGCATTGGAATTGTTATGCTAAGATCATGTTAGAGCGTGCATATGTAGTTAGAGGTGCTTTTTTTCTGAGAATAGGGTAGCTGAGTTCCAAAGATCCTTCCCACTAACCATCAGGACATTAATTTGCTGGAAAATGTTTAAATCTACTCTACTGTGTCCTGAGTACAATGGGGCTCTGTTCTCATTTGGTCCCTAAGCACGGCTGCGATAATAACCATGATAATAGTAGTCTGGTCCAAATACGTTTCTTCTGTAAGCAAGCTTTGTACATTTCAAGTGGTGTGTTCCTTTTCCAAAACAAGTCCTAGTAAATCATTCTCTCTCTGCACGACTGTGGTGAAAGAGATATACCTTCCCATGATTCCAAGGAAATTGTCCATAGCTTGAAGGACCTACAGCTTCTTTATTAAAAGCAAACGGTCAATATCACAAGTCTGCTTATTAACCGGGGAGTCTGCCTGTAAAATGTCTTAATGTTATTGAAGATTTTAGAAGCAAATGTATATAGTTTCATGCAGCGTGTAATCACTCTGAATGCCAACTGTATATGCTCTCAGCAAATGTTCTCATGCACTTGTATTCATTTTTTATTATCAGGGGCCACGGAATGGGTGACCATTGTCAGAGGAACCATAGGTGACTGTGTTATTCTTGATCTGCATGAGAAGTGTACAGGCATGAATATTACAGCTACCTGGAAGAATGGCAGTAGACTTGTGGCCAAGACAAGAAGTTACCCTGTAAAGGGCTCTGGAATATACCAGAACAGATTTCATGCATTCCCCAATGGCAGCTTGGGTCTTTGTCCCATGACACTGAAGGATCAGGGTCAGTACACAGCAGAAGTGTTTGATCATCGTGGGAGGTTTGTGTGCCATCAAACAATTCAGCTAGAGCATGGTGGTATGTATCAATCCACTCTGCGGTACCTCTTGGATTCTTTAGATTATTTCAATTAAGTGCAAGTGTGAAAGTATAGGTTTAGTATGTCAGTGTATTGTCCGGTAACCTCTATCTATAGCTGAAAAACTGGTTTTAAGAGATCATTTAATTAACTCAATTTTTGTGATGGATTTAAATACCCATAAAAAATGTTGTCACATTCCTGAACTGCATTCCTGGTTGTCAGTTCCATGTTATTCCACAGTGAGCTTTTAACCAGAAACAGCAGAAAGTTGATCTTCTGGTAGAGGCAGAAGTCCTACTGCAGATCAAGTAAGAAACACAAAATTTTATAACTAAACTTGAGCCAAAAGTTTGTAAAGATTCTAATGTCGTAGGGCAAGTTTAGTTTTCCATTTTTGCTGGTGTGCCCTTTTCACTCTTGGGTCTAGCCTGGACTGGAGGCAGGACTGCTCAGATTCCCATGGGAGGGGCCATTCTCATGGTTTATTGACTAGAACTGCAAAATGGAAGTGCAGGACCTTCCAAAAGAGAGTTTTCTAATGAGATTTTGAGACCATTGCTCAAAATCCAAAGATTTGGGCAACTTTTGACTAAGCCTCAAATAGGGTACAGTATCCAGATGTGGCTGCGTATCAAAAACAAATCCAAACTCCAAACCTTGCTTGGGTTTCCAGTACAAGAATTTGTAGGAAAAGAGTTCAGTTTACACAGGTTTTGCCTGTGTGACTTTTGGGTTTTGGTTTTGTCCAACCCCTGCCAACAATACTTTAAATGTTGAAAAGTGGTCCAATTGTTCATACGTTAAAGTTCTGCTTATTCTAGTGCTTCTTTTATTCCTTGCTCTGCTGTGCTTGATCTCACAGGCTAAACAGATGCAAGCCACATTTAAGTCATTTAATCCAGTACTGAAGCAAGCTGGGCTGCTGATTCAGTTGGTGGCACTCTTCCATCTATCACAAAAGTGAATGTGGACCATGGCCTGGTATGGGGGCCGTTGTTTGCAGGAATGATGAGTTTTGGATGAGCTGATGAAAAATTAAAGGTCAGACCACTTAGTCCTAGTCTATAATTGCTGCACTTTTTGGCAGCAGTTGGCGAGAGATACACAAGATATGTAAAATATCTTGCATATCTCCTGATGACTTACTAAGGAGCTCCCTACACTCTTGGTGAAGCTGACTGGCAATGGTTTGTGATTGGCTTACTGCAACACCAGTTCTTAGGATGGAGGTGCTATGGTGATTTTTTGATTGATTGAGTGCGTCTACATAGATGGCTCAATCAGGGGTTAAAGTAAGCCAGAACATGGGGGAATGTCGTTCCGGGGGCCCACTGTTTTTAGGGCTCAGGGTTCAGGGGTCCTAAAAATAGAACATGAAGCTAGAACACTGTACTCTGGGGTCCCCCAATGAAAAACAGCAGGCCCCAGAATGCAGCATTCCAGTTCCATGTTCTAGTTTTAGGGGACTGAATGCTGGGCCCCTAAAAACAGCAGGCCTCGGAACAGCACTCCACCACATTTTGGCAGGCAGGGATGGGGGCTGGGGCCAGAGCGTTGCTACGGGGCTCGAGCCCTGCCCCAACCCGCTCCCCTTCCAGATACTACCCCCAACCTGGGGCGTGCTGCCTCTGCCCCAGCCGCAGCACCGTCCAGACCCAGGGCCTACCACCCCCACCTCTCCAGCTGCGCTGCCACTGGCTGTAAGTATGGGGGCAGCCCAGCTCACACTGGGGGTATTGGGGAAGGCACTTCCTTGTGGTGAGGCAGGAGCTGAGGTCCGGGGGCCCACCCGCACAAGAGGGGGGTCCACCAGCATGAGAATGTTCCGGGGCCCCCCAAATTGTACTTTAATCCCTGCGCTCAATCGAACCCTGAAGATCACGCTGATGGCAGTGATTTTGACTCTGTCAGTATAGACTTTACCTCAGAAACACTCGGATTCCATGCCACATTTTGTAAGAGAAGGGCATTAGTTATAGTAGTCTAATCTGCCTTCCCTGAATTCTTCCTGCTGTTTTGATTGAATATTGTTGCTACTTTTTGACCTGAGAACCTAGTCAAAGTTTGGGGGATACTGCAATTGGGACCAGAAAGTGGAGATGGCCAGGCATTTATTTGACACAGTTTTGTTTATGTACAAGGAATGTACAAAGTGTAGTGTCTCCAGGTGCGGAAGGAATCAAACAGCAGAAAACATCTTTTGCCCACAACACCAAGAGTGTTCTTTTCAGCCTGTACCCTTGACCCAAAAGTCTCTCCCCAGGGTTCTTCCAGGGTCTGCCACACACTTTTCAATTCTCCTTTGGGCTGCCTCTTTTACTCCATCTATACATGTCTGAGCAGACACACACACACACACAAGGTTGTGAGAGATCATTAGAAACACATGCACACACTCCTTCTTTAGACAATCCTCAGCCAAAAGTTCACACATACTTTTAGTCATAAGTGGGACATATGTGTATGATTAAGTTAACTAAGGGTGAGTTCTCGCTGACCAATCTCAGTGGATTTGAACTCAACCTTTAATTAGGTTTCACACAGCTCTTAACAATATATTATTGTTTTACACTTGCTGTCCTAAACAGTTGGGCAATATAATATGGCAGCATGTGGTTATTTAGTGTTTCCTCTTGACTTACTGCATAAAATACTTTGTGATCATCTGGGGGTAGAAAAGGTATAATAAATGTGCAAGAAAGCACCGTTTTTATTTTAAATTCATACATATGAAATTAGGTTTAACAAACATACCCAGCACTTGACTTCAACCCTACATTTTGAAAAGATGCAGCAGAAGAGAGATGTCTTAGTTAAAGGGGAATATAAAATGCTCTCTCCCTTAAATTTAGCAGAGATGGCTTTTTCTCCTCAGGAAATGAAACAGCATCTGTTCAAGAAGTAACAGGAATTGTCGGCGGCTCTGTTTTCCTACCTCTACGCCATTGGAATGACTTGGTCCAGATAATGTGGAGGAAGGGTAACATGTCGATTGCTGGATTAAATTACTCTCAGTCTGAATCCCAGTGGGGATACACCAGCAGATTTGCGATTCTAGCTAATGGAACGCTTAGACTGGACAATATTCAAGAAAGTGATTGTGGACGGTATTCAGTCGAAGTGCGAAACAGAGATGGAGAGATTTTATACCAGAAAATGATTGATTTGAAAGTGGGTGAGTATTTCTCAATGTAAATGTTAGCAAAAGAAGGAAAGTGTTAATATTTTATGTACTTTAAAAGCAATATTTTCCTTTAGTTAAATACTGCAAAAACACTCATTTGGGGTTCAAAATGTGAGCACAGAAGAACCATGTCAGAGCCATTCCATAAGTAACTAACAATTAATTGATTAACGCATTAATGAAAGAGAGCTAAAAGTGGGTGAAATTTTTCAGTGGAAACATTTTTGGTGAAAAATGCAGATTCAGTGATGCTAAATATTCTGTGAATTTGTGTTGATTTTGCAGCATTGTTTCACTCAAAAATGTTTTTGAAAACTGAAAAAATTGACTTTTTTTCAACTTTTATTTTAAATAAAATGCTTTGGTTTTTGTTCAAAACCACTTTTTATTTTGATTGTTGCTTTTGTTAAAAACGAAATCTTGAAACAGTTCAGGATTGTAACCTTTTGGTTTTGGTCTCTCTAAAAAACTTTAAAATAAATTTTTGACTTTACAATTTCCTGAAAATTCAAAAAAAGGTTGGGTTGACCGAGAACAAAACTTGAATTTTGATATTTTTTTAAACTGAAACACCTTTATACAAATATAAGACCTTTATGCCAATATATCTCTGCCCACATTAGTTGAGATTGGACCTTTATACTAGTATTGTTAAAATGGTAGAAATTTTACATATGGAAAAGCCTTTAGAGAGGAGATGGTGGAACTCTGACACTAAACTGGACAGAGAGAAAGGAAACATTGCTTCAGGGCTCTTCCTTATTACTCTTATGATTAGCTGGCTTACTACTAGCCAAGAAACAATTAAATCAATTTGGACTAAAATTCACCCATTCACATTAGGGTTCTTTTCTCCCTCATTTGTTTTAGTGCCATCAGAAACTGTAGTTTCAATCGGGTAAAACACTTTAGCTAACCAACAGCCCCTGATTTAAATGGAAGGGAGTTAGGACAGAGTCTCAGTTGTGCAGCTCCCTTTCCTGGTATGTCCTGTTTTTCTGCAATCAGCATGTTACACTAGTATTTTGCTGTGTGGATAAGACCCCCTAAACCTACTTGTGTATATGCATTGGCTTTCCTTCTCCTTGCTGTCTGTGCAATAGGACATTCCAGAACACATAGCTTTATGTATCATTAGGGCCATTGGGCATGTTCTTCAGTCCCTCTGTCTCATGCTGAGACACTACGGGATGGTTTTAACTGCATTCACTAGGGCATCCCACCTTCACCTCAGTCCTTAGGGCTCAAAACATAACCCATCCGAGACACCCCCACCCTTTTGCAATCTGTAGGGCTCTGGATGCAAGGCACCTATTCTTACCCAATTCACACTCTAGGGCTCAAAGTCGCCCATTTCAGTCCATAGAGCTCCAGGTGTAATTCTCTGCAGGCTTGCAGGATCTTTTACCAGAGAAAGAGCCTTACATAGTAATAACCTTTTCCTCTGTTTATTAACAATTTCCAAAACAGAACACATACATGCTAAGCATACAATGTTCATCACTCTCACTGGCAGGCAGACTTCTCTTAGTGGCCAGTCAGGATTAGATCATCTGAGGACTTCAGGTTCTGTAAATACAGTTTCCAAAGGGATAGCCGTGTTAGTCTAGTCCAGTAAAAAAACAACAAGCAGTTGTGTGGCACTTTAAGACTAACAGATTTATTTTTTGCATGAGCTTTCGTGGGAGAAGATGCTTTGAAGATGGGGATCTTCTCCCACGAAAGCTCATGCAAAAAATAAATCTGTTAGTCTTAAAGTGCCACACAACTGCTTGTTGGGTTTTTTTTGTAAATACAGTTGGTAGGATGCTGAGATCTGGAAGCCCTGCTTTTTTGGAGCTGTGTGTGCCCTGGAGTTAGGTTCCGAAGAACTTCCTGTTGGTCCCAGTTTACATAGTTAAAATTTGGGACCTGCTTAGCTGTATCTTAACCAATACTTTTAAATTAAAGCACTACAAAACACCAATCCTAATTCATTACAAAACAGTCCTTTAACCACTCATACCCCACCACGTTAATTGATTTAAATAGTCTGCACTTAGTTATATAACAGACAGAAACAGTGGAGAGTCAGGTATCATAAAGACTAAAAAAATAAGTAGATTTTACAACTACAACCATTGAGAAGTTATTCCTTGCCAGACAGAGGGTTAGCAAATGAAGTTTCTTTAAGCATCTTAAGATGTTTCTTTATCTGGTGGTGGTAGGTACCATTAGGGTAGTACCATCTTAACAGCCTGCTATTACATTGTTTTGAAGTAATTTCAGGTCTGTGATGATGTGAATACCTGCTACTTACCTTATGACTGTGGTCTCTCCTGATACGACTGCTACTGCTTAGACCAAGAATAAGGCCTAGGCTTAACTATTTCCACCCCACCCCCAAAAAAATCCCAAACAAAACCCCCAAAACCTCAGAACTTACAGTAGCTGCCCAGATTTGCCTAGCATGTGCAAAGACATGATAGATAATATACTCACATACACAGCTGGTATATGGTTGTTGCAAAAATAGCTGCTCTGTAGATGGTGTTCACCAACTGTTTTAGATCCAGCTCAGATACTAGTTTCACAAACTGAACAAAAAAATTATTATATTTGGCACTTGATCAAGGCCCTTACTCAGATCTTGAATTGTTTGCTTTTTTGCCTTTCATTTCCAGACAGTAGTAACCACAGCATTTCAGATACAAAATACATAAATAAATAAATAAAGACAGACAGACAGACAGACCGACAGAAGTCTTGTGGCACCTTAAAGACTAACAGATTTCTTTGGGCATAAGCTTTCGTGGGTTCCAGTCTTTCAGGTGCCACAGGACTCTCGTTTTTTCTGTACGCAGACTAACACAGCTATCTCTCTGGAAAATTTCAGATACTGTACTTACAGTTAAACAAACAAGGAGTCGTGTGGCACTTGTAAAGACTAACAGGTTTATTTATCACATGAGCTTTCATAGGAGAAGATCCCACTTTGTCAGACACTTTGAAGATGGGGAACTTAAAGAATGGGAGGAAAATATATGCTGGGAAGTATAAGCTATAGGATCATTCAGACTTACAGCAAATCGATGCTTTTAGATTTCGCTGCATATATTTTCCTCCCATTCTGTAAGCTCCCCATCTTCAAAGTGTCTGACAATGTGAGATTTGCTCCCAGGAAAGCTGATACAATAAATAAATTTCGTTAGTCTTTAACAGTGCCACCAGATTCCTTGTTTGGTTTGCTGACCCTAGACTAACACAACTACCCCTTTGGAATTTGTACTTAGAGCTGATCCTCAGGCATTGTCAAACTGCACCACCAGACCTCCAAAATGCATGACTGCCATATGCAAAGTCAGCTGCATTATACAATAATGATAAAACCTTAATGCAGGAGAATGCTTAGCTAGAAGTTGTGTCTTCGGACTGAATCCATCCTCTTGTAGTTCCACTAGTGTTGCACTGAAGTGTAATATAACCCAGTTGATTTAAAGTTATATTATGGTCAGACAGGCTGTGTAAATATCCTGTCCTTAACCTGTGGTTCAGCTCTGTGTGTGTTTTTACATAACAAGTCAACGTCACAAACAGACTTTAAGATTGTTTCACTTCTTAGCTTCTCATGTGCAAGCCAAGCAACAGTGCAGAGAGTTGGAGCCTCTGTGGCCTCATCAGTCTTCAGCAGACTCATCAGCTCACATCTGACCACACATTTTTATGTTTGGTTATATTGTGAGAGGCAGTAGGAGCACAACTGGATTATCAGATCCTATGCTGTGTTTGCACTGCTAGCTGTCAGGAAAATTCTTTTTTGGCTTGTAAACTGGGCAAATCTAATTTGTAGAGGCTGAGAAAAAATAAACAGGAAATTCCACAATGTTGTTTCATTGAGTCACTTTTCTAACTTGACTGCACTTGAAGGGAAGTCAGAAAAGCAGAAAAGATAAATAAAGCCTTGTTGTGCAGTTGGTTAGTATATGATCTTTTAATACAATAAGTATATGAGTGGAAATTACAAACAGACCCACGTGTAATCCTAACATAATGGGGAAAGAAGCTCTTTAAGTCAATGATTTTTTCCATTTTATTCTCATTTTAGAACATGAGATGACGGCCTCAACAATTGACCCACATTTACTATTACTCACTGTAGTTGGAGTTCATGTTGCTGTATTTGTTGTTGTCCTGGTTTCACTTGTATGGCATTTCAGAAAGTGCAAACAGAGAACAGGTAAGTATTCCCTCATCAATTCTGTATCAGAATGAGGAAAACAAATTTCACTGAAAATCAGTTCATAGGGCCAGCCAGCCTCACATAGTGATTCCTGGTCCTCGCCCTGCTGTATTTTCCAGACTAAGGGTTAGATTTTTAATGGTATTTAGTTGCTTAATTTCCATGGATTTTCTGTGGGAATTAAGTGATTATATAACTTTAAAAATGTGGCTCTAAGACCTTAACTGTACCAGGAAGCTGCTGCCATCTCCTCTTCTGTCACACAGCTGTGGAATTTGGACTGTTTCAAAATGCAGTTTCAGTCATGAGACTAGGATTTGGGAGACTGTGATGTGAGAGAGAATTTGGTCATGATACTCTGATGATAATGTTCTGACTTTTGTGAAAAGGGCCTGGGATTTATAATGGTCCAAAGTATCCAGGACCTCAGTTTTATGTTTGCTTCAAGAAGTGGCTCTCAAGCAGATTGTCTCCAGTGCCATGCCAGGAAGAGATTCACTACTAACTCCAGTGCCACCTGGTTCCTGTCTTCATTACAAAACATTATCGTGTTTGAACACGGCTAGGAAGAATTGAGTTTGCTGACCTGATGCTGACCAGTGATCATTGAATTACTATTAGTACTGTGCTGTGTACAAATTTCTGGACATACAGAGTAATAATTGGTGACTATTAAGTAATTCTTTGAATGAGGGGAATTGCTCCCTAAAAAAAGAGTTGGGGCCCAGGCAACGCAGCCCCTGACCCAGGACCCGATCTGGTGCTGGGGGTGGATCCAGCTCCTGCTGCTGCTGGCCAGCAGCCCAGCTGGGCTCAGTCCAATCCTAGCCACTGCCTACCAGCCAGTGGCAAACAGCCCAGGCTCAGATCTGGCTCCAATCATTTGCCACTGGCCAGCAGGCAGTGGCTGGAGCCAGATGGGGGCTGCCAGATGGCTGTAGTAGAAGCTGGACCTGAACCCAGGCCGCCTGCTGCTGGCCAGTTCATGCTTTTCATTTGTTGAACCCCAGATAGTGCTATTCTCAGAGGCATCCACACTGCTAATGTGTTCATAGATCGTGTGTATGGAGGCAAGGAGTCTTGTGGCACCTAAAGTCTAACAAATTTATTTATCACATGAGCTTTTGTGGAAGAAAATCCCACTTTGTCAGATGCTTTGAGGTGCGATTTTCTCCCATGAAAGCTCATGCGATAAATAAATTTGTTAGTCTTCAAGTACCACAGGACTCCTGCTTCTTCTGGTGAACTAGGCTAATACAGCTGCCGCTTTGGAACCTCTAGTGCTGAAACTAGATTGATGGATAAGCATAAACAGAGGCGGCCTTAGGCAGTTGGGGGCCCTAGGTAAAGACCCTTTATGGGGCCCCCTATGGGCCCCCAATCCTGCCCTCATCGGGGCTCTGGGCCCCCATTGCCACCCTAACTGCCCCCCCACATTCCCAACTCCTATGGGGGAGAGAGGCGGGGAGCCGCAGACCACCAGGTCAGAACTCTTCGGAGTGCACTGCTCCAGAGGGCCCCACTCCCGGCAAGCTGCAGCTTCGCGCCAGCTGCTCTCCTCCCTCCCCCTGGGTATGCACAGCTGGCTGGGAGTAGGCAGGGAGCACCATTCCGCCCCCGCTGGAGAGAGGCCAGTCTGGCAGGCGGGCAGCAAAGCTTCTGGTCCTGGTGGTCTGCTGACCTCCACTTCCCCACCACCCCGCCAGCGCGGGGCTAAGTGAAGCAGTCAGCTGCTACAGGGTCCTCCTACAGCTCGGGGGCCCTAGGTGACCGCCTGCTTCACTTACCCCAGAAGCCACCTCTGAGCATAAAAATCTGTATCTTCTGAATGGAGTATTAAATGTGCATAATTTTGAGCTTTCCTCAGTTCATTTTAGCTGCCAAAGCCCTGAGGTTGCATCCAATTTACTGAAATATTGAGCATTTGCAAACTGAGCCATAATTTCTTCTCTAGTTGATAGTTTGAAATGTGTTCTTTGTATAGTTCTTTGCTGAGGTCTCTAGGGTCTAAATATATGTGCAGCTTGCCAGTGCTCTTTTCCACTAGGACTAGGGAGCTCATCCATTCCATTAGCTCCTCTTCTTTTTCTATTGCATACGTTACTTGTATCCTTGCAAGCAGTATCAATAGCTCTCATTAGTCTTGTTTGATCCCAGTTCATTTTTGAAAAACGCCTCAGTCTCAATGTCAGTATCTAAATGCCTTTGGGGATCTGCAGCAGTTTGCAAAATGATTAAGTTTCCCACTATTGTGACAGAGGTTGCCATAGGCAAGGAACTGTTTGAGGTCATACCAGAATCCACACCTGCCACATGACTGTCTGGACTCAGTCTTCGTTGTAGCAAGGGCTGGTTCCACATTGTGATTTGAGACACTCTGCCTATATCCTGCTTCACCCCTTCTGGTGAATTCAGCTGCTTTACTTGCGTTTTTACCATTTTGATGGCCTTACATATTTGGAGAGCTTCATTCAAAGATTATTTGCCCACTGTGAGCAGTCTCTTTCTTAACATATCATCTGTAATGCCACAGATGAGTCTGTCTGTGATCAGGAACTCTGCCAAGCCACCAAAGCTGCAGGTTTTACTGAGTTTCCTCAATTCTGTGACATATTGCTCTATGGTGTCATCTGGTTTTTGCATGCATGTAAAGAATCTATGCCTCTCAAAAGTCACATTCCTTTTGGAAATGCAATATTTCTCAAATGTAGTCAGTATTATATTTAAATTCATGCTTTCACTTTCCTGAAATTCAAAGTTTTTATAAACATCCAGTGCAGGGGGTCTCAAACTCGTGGCCCAAGGGCTGTATGCTGCCCCTAAAGTTATTTCCTGTGGCCCACAATGACACTATCACTATCAATATTTGTATGAAAAGGTTTCAGTGCTGCATCCCTTAGGCTACTGTACTAGTCCTCATGCATGGTGTGGCCCTTTGGCTAATGTACTAGTCCTTATGCAACCCTCGTGGTGATTTGAGTTTGAGACCCCTGATTCCAGTGCCTCCTCCCCAACAACATGTAAAAATATAGATGATTTTTGGTTCTCATCTTTGTTCTGTGCCCCAAATTTTGAAGACAAATACAACAGAAATTGCTGCATAAACTTTATCCAGTTTGCTGAAACATTGCCTGACAGTTGCAGAGGGGAAAGAAGTTGTAAAACATCCATTCTTCTTCAAGTGCTGCTCGGATACATTCAGTATTAGCTGTCTAAGTGCCACAGCACATGATTGGCCAGAACTTCTTTTGGCCTTTGCCTGTCAGCCACAGCCCCAGACCTGTCCTCCCCAGTTCCCTTTTTTCCACCCTCAGCGACAGTTATGGAAAGCCTGTTCTTGCTTTACGCAAGTGCCTGTCTCTTTGCTCCGTTTCACATGTATTTTCATGGAAGATCTGTTTGCGGACTTCACCAGCACTCCTACCGCGTCCTTCCAACAGAAGCCTGAAGCCGAGGGACAACCCCTGCAGAAGGTTTCTTAATGCCTGTGTGAGCTTCACTGGGTGGATTATACTCTATTTGCAGGTCTTTTAAATGAAGGACTTGGGAAGACAGGCAGCGAAGGCTGCATAACACATCCAGGAACAGGCCCTGCAGCGGACGCCGGGTATGTCTGCTGCACCCAAGGATTCACTTGCTGGATGGGCACCAGAGCCCTCTCGACGCCACTCTCTGGCTATGAATAAAAGCCGTGATCAGCCTTTAATCTGGCACTGTGTGCTCGCTTGGCACCAGCACCCTTTCGGCGCTGCTCTCCGGCTATGAATAAAAGCCGTGATCGGCCTCTAATCTGGCACCACGTGCTCGGTTGGCACCAGTGCCCTTTCGGCACTGCTCTCTGGCTATGAATACAGCCACGATTGGCCTCTAACTCGGCACCATGTGCTCGGTCAGCACCAGAGCCCTCTTGGTGCTGCTCTCCAGCTACAAATAAAAGCTGTGATCGGCCTCTAACTCAGCACCATGGACTCTTAGGGCACTGGAGCCCTGTCAGCACCACTTTACAGCTATGAATGAAAGCCGTGATCGGCCTCTAATTTGGCACCGCATGCTCAGTTGGCACCGGAGCCTCTCAGTGCCACTCTCCAGCTATGAATAAAAGCTGTGACTGAACCCTAACTCGGCACCATGTGCTTGGTTGGCACCAGAGCCCTCTCGGTGCCGCTCTTTGGCTATGAATAAAAGCCATGGTTGGCCTTTAACTCGGCATCATGTGCTTGGTCGGCACTGGAGCCTTTTCATTGCCGCTCTCTGGCTATGATTAAAAGCCACAGTTGGCCTCTAATGCAGCATCCCATGCTGGATTGGCACAGGACCCCTCTCAGCGCCATGCTCCGGCTGCAGATAAAGAGCTGCAATTGGCATCATACTCGGCAAAGAAAGGGCCAGAGCATCTGAGCTCTGCACTTTGGCAGCAGCTCCACTTGCCAGTTGGCGCCAAGGCCCTCTCAACGCTGCTCCCCATCAGAGCTCAGGTAAGTGCACTCGGTGCCAACTCCAGCACCGAAGTACCAGTGCTGCGTCTGGCCCTCCCCTCCAGGGTGAGCGCCTGGAGCCTATCACGGTGCCACCTACACCAGGGGCCTAGAAGTGGCAGAGGCCCTTCGGCTCCTGAACACGCCGCCAGGCCGCCGAAGCAATTGGTAAGTCCATCCTCTTTCCTTCCTCACTTTGCCCAGCAGGGGGAGCCACTCACTGCTTGGGCCCGCGCCACTGTAAAACTGAGACCTTCAACTCCTATTGCGCCGACACCCTTGCCTCAGCACTGCAAGAGATCCGAGAGTGCATTACTCAGGCCCGGCCCCTTACTGAAGGGTCCACGGCACTGGGTTCTCTCCGGCACTGCACTTGAAACCGGCTACCTCCTACTGAGGGCCTGGAAGGGGAACCTCTACTTGGTGCCATGTCCCCAGTGAGGGCACCCCAGTACCAGGGTTGTCCCTTCTCCTGGCTACAGCCACAAACAGGGGCCGGGTCTTACAGAGAAGATCCTACCACACTTGAACGCCTCCACCAGGCCACCGCCTACCTGAGTCAGGGTCGCAACCCTTGAAGGAGACCAAGACCCCCTGTTCGACCTGGGGTTTGAAACCTCTCTGGTCGCCATTGTGATTCTCCCCTTTCGTACTCGTGTCATTGACATTGCTGGGACACGCCGGCCCAAGCCACCCCGATTTATCCTGGGTCCTCTAGGAGTCCCAGAAGGTTTGACCTCCTGGGTAAAAAAAAAAAAAAAGTCTATTAAGTTTTCAGCTTTTCAGTTGAGGGGTCCTAGCCATTAGGCTTTGGTTAAAAGATTCCCTGGACCTTTGAGATGCTATGAAGAGTTTCAGCAGCTTCCTCCTACAAGAACACTTGGAGGATTTGAATGCCTTCGTCAATTTTATGGTGGCATTCGATGCCTTGAACACGGCCAGCCGCAGCATTGCTATAGCCTTGGTTACGCGGCCAAGCAGCCTGGCTCCAGGATTTTGACCTTTCCCACTTACAGTAGGCCATGTTAGACTTTCCTTTAGAGGGAGTCTCTTTACCCAACCACTGACTCCCTGATCCGTGGCAACTGTATCGTTAGGTCGGCCCTCAGGGCCCTGCGTGTGCTTACTCCCCAGGTGCCTCAACGTTCCCAGTCCACCGCAACCCCTTGAACACATGGGGGAGGGGTCCCTGTTGTATCCTCCCTGCACACACACACACGCGAAATGGCTACCTTTTAGGAGCCTTTGGACCACAGGATGATGGTTCCCTTTCCTCATTATAGGTGATGAACTCCAACAGGGTCGTTTCTCCCTCCATCAAACCCTTGAACGTCAGAGCAGAACCCTAAACGCTTTTGCTAAACGCCCCCTCACAGTCAGCCTTGGAACACCTCTTCCTCCTCTCTGATAACAATGTGCCTCCCTCTTCCCTTCCCATACCCTTTGGGTCAAATAAGGGCCTGGCCACTGGAGAATTCTCCTCACATGCACTTGGTTCCAGTCGCATATGCCCTCGGAGCCTTGGTGGGAATCCACAGGTCATAGAGCTATGCGAAGTGGGAACATAATGCCCCCACCAAAAAAAAACCAAAACACTATAGCTCTCTGGGACAAGGGCAGGATGCCTACACCTCTGCCAACTCCTTCCCAGTCTGGCACACTGAAAAGGGTACGCTCCCCTGTCACTATCCCGAGAGCATTCCTTATCTGTGTAGGCCTGCAGTGGACCGGGGGGAAACTATTGCGGGATGATGCACCCCGCCTCCTAGGTGACGGGTAACAGGGCAAGCTCATACCCCTTTGTCCGCTATCTTCTCCCACCTCACCTCCCCAGGCAGTGCCCCCTTTAATATTAGGGCCATGCTCTTCAGACTCATATTAGGCTTTTGCTTGAGGGATCCTTGAGTCTCACTGGAGGGGGTTTTGCCTTTTGAGCTGCTCCCCCTCCTCCCCAGGGACCTTCACCACATTACACTGGTCCTTCTGTCCACGTGCAGACCTCAGTTTAGCCCTCGACTGGAAGCTCTTCTGCTCTGGTGCCTCCCTCTAACCAGGCAAGGATCACTTTCCCCTGAAAACCCTAGACAGCGATCTAGGAGCTGCCTTGATCCTTCTATTGCACCCTTCTCCTCCATAGAATTGCAACGAAGGGTGATAGTAGGGGATAGAACTCCTAACCATCATTGGTATTCGTACACATAAGTGAGTCATTTGAGGACCTGTGGTCTTCAGCTCAGGGTAGTTCCCCTGCAGAACTCTGGCCCAGGGAAACTTTCAGACCCTAATAGGCCAGAGAGCCCGATGCCTTATGGGTGACGATTTCATAATGTTCCCTCTTGCCCCTCTGTGTTCCTTAAAGGACACAGCGGTTCTTCCTTGTTTTCCCTAAGTAGGAGTTGCCTTATGCTTTCCTCCTCTTCCCAGGATCTCTCTCTCTTCCCTCCTCCCATCCAGGACCTGTCCAAGCCTTAACCTTTCCAATGCATGGGGTGGTGCACCAATAACACTCCTTCCCCTTGGAGAAGGCATTATAGACCACGTCCGATTTGTGTCTTTTCTAAGGTGTCATCTTCTCTCCTCATCAGGATCTATGCAAGATCCCTCATAGGTGGCCCATTGTAGCTGGGACCCAACACCTGCACCTGCCATTAGAGGTGAGTCATCCAGCTATGTTATGAAGGTTGACTGCCTCTCCACAGAAGTGAGAATATCTTCTGAGCTGTGTGCCCCCCTCCAAACACTCCAATTCTCAAGCTTGGAGGCACGACTCTCGAGGTAGACTTGACCTGTCTACAGAGACAGCCGGATACCCTTTCCCTCGATTCAGCACACCTCTCCCTACGTGAGTCCGCATACTGGGAGAGTAGCATATAGGGGCAGGGGACAGAAATGTGCACCCAGCCCTGAAGTTGCGTAAGCCCCCCCCCCCAAACTCCGCAAGGGGTTCACACCACCCCTACCTCAGGTCATTCTTCCCACCCCTGGTTGGGGACAACCTAACATGGGGAATTCAATCACTTTTCTCCCAGTTTCTCTCCTGATACTAGTATGGGTGTACCTAAGGTTTCCCCTTTTTTACTACTATAACCTGCTCAAGGGTTACCTCTAAACAAGGGCCCTTCTGAGATGTCCACTTCTCTCTTTATGAGGACATCACTGAAGGAGCATCTCTGATGCTTCTGGGCCCTAGAGTTGGGTCTGGCAAGCATCCAGGCCTTATTCTAGGGCCCTCCTTCCAGGCCCTCTATTCCCATGTGTCAATGGATGGAGGGGCAGGGGTCCCCACTCACTCCTCCCTCATTATCCTTCTTCCTGCATTAGCTTCTGTATGGAGCCGGGACACCTCAGTTTAGTGCGCCCCTTATCAATACTACCCACGGCACCTGCTGGTACGCCAATGGGGAAAAGCATCTTGCCAATCCCTCGTTTGGTCAAGGGGCGATGTGTTCCCCATCCCAGTCTTGGTTAGTAACTTAACCCAATTGACCTTCCCCTTTTGAGGTTCAGGTAGCAAGGGCAGCAACTATTCCACCCTTGCCCTTTGCCTGCAGCTGTGGGAGTCTGTTGCCCTCAATCACGACTACCTTTCTCAGGAGTCAATTCTTGTAGGAAGGGGCAACCCTCCTACAGTAGACAGTCTTGCTGGTGACAAGGATGTCCTTTGCTATTATGATATAACAAACTCCCTGACAATGAACTGGGGACTGCCCCTGTTGGAGTTATAGTTTCCTGACAGAGTGGCAAATGACCCCTCGGCACTCTCATGCATGCTTTCTCTCAAAGATTTTGCACTTGGTGGCTTGTCCCTAGGCGTTAACCTGGCAGCCCACTGCTTCTTCACTCAATTTTGGGTGCTGTGCCATTTGTGGGTTGCCGTGCTGACAGCGGATAAGGTTCTAACTCCGCCCACCTTCTACAGTTCAGCTAGCAGTCACCTAATACTGAATGTATCTGAGCAGCACTTGAAGAAGAATGGTGGGTTACTTACCAGTAACTGTCCTTCTTTGAGATGGGCTGCTCAGTTTCATTCAGAGTCCTCCTGCCTTCCCTGCTACTCAGAGTTAGTGATTAATGGGAACTGGGGATGAGCAGGGCTGGGGCCATATATATTGCCAGGGGGCGGTGGCTGCCTGCCCTGTCCTGACAGGCTAAGGCTAAAAGAAGTTCTGGCCAATTGTGCGCTGTGGCACATAGACACCTAATACTGAATGAATCCGAGCAGCCCATCTTGAAGAAGGACAGTTACTGGGAAGTAACCCACTGTTCTTAGAGCTTTCACTTACTTTCTGAAGTCTTCCTTTGTTTTCAGAGATCCCCTGTGTTTATCTGTGTTTTCAGTTGCAAACGTGGGAGTTTTCCCCCAAATCCTTTTAGTTTCCAAACTCATTCACCACTTCTGATGTCATTTAATTATCTTGAATATTCATTAAAGACCACCATTGAATGAATAAGAAATAGAACTTTAATAACACAGGCAAGAATATTTCCAAGATGTTCAGCCAGGAGCAGCCATGTGAGATGTCTAGTAGGGCACATCTCCCAATTCACACAACACCTTCTACAAGCTTATCTCTACAAGGCAGATGGGGAAATAAAAGTAGAAACAGAAGGAGAAAGCAGTATTATTGCTATCCATAACATCAACATGTACACATTTTCGAAAGCATGCACTTCTGTGGGGGGCAATGAACAGCAAACATGGTCCTCATGCTTCATAAGGAGGTGAAGAAGTAAATGTGATGAAAGAACAAGTAGCTTATCAGTATTTGTCTTGGGTGGGGTTGGCAGTAGAGAGATGTGAGAGTGAGAGAAAATGAGAGCTGACTAAAAGGAAAGTGATCATCCTGAAGGGGCACGTAAACAATCAGCAGTATAAAAAAACAGTAATATCAGAGACTGAAGAGGAGGGTAAAATGGAAGAAGCAAAATGTCCTGAATGGCAGTGGTAACATACAAAAAGGCAGTTCTAAAGGCATTAAAACTAACCCCATGTAATACATCCATTATTTAAAATTCATCAGGTGTCCTGCTGAGCTTCACTTTCCTCCAATTCTTAAATAGCGGGAAAGATGATGGGAGGCAGGCCCCAATAGAATCAGCTCTGTGGTTATGTTTGTTTTGCCTTCCATAAAGCGTTCTTCTCAGATTTCTAAAGCTTTTCGTAATTTATCTGGATTAAGGTCGCATGAAAATTCTGAGCTTCCGGCATGTGAGTTTGGGCCTAAACAACTATAAGGAGGACAATTTGGAACCTGGAGAAGGAGACGTGTGCAGCCCTGACCAAAGTGAGTATCCTAGCTGCCTGAGAGTGATTCTGGGACCAGGGGTGTAAAGACTGTTGCACCGTGATGTATTTTGGTCAGATTTGGTATGGCTGGAACTGGTGTTTGAAGCAGAAAGCCCAGATAGGAGAGGAATTCATGAACATGAGAACAGCTAATATCAGAGATGTTACCAAACACCAGTGCTCAGGGTTGGTAGCAGGGTAACCACACAAACACTGGTGGGCCCAATAATAGACTAAAAACTGACTTTAAATTGGAATGAAACTGACACTTCCAAGTCACTTTCACAGTATTGACAACACAAAAAATAATGAGATTTGCTTAGAAATCAGGAGAATAAGTAAAAATAACAGACTTTGTGTTATTTCTATTTGCCTTCTGCTTTCTGAGCCACTAGGATGCATTAGGTGGGGTCACAGTCTGAAGCTTTCGCTACAGCCACGAGGACTAGAAACTTATTTTCCTTTAAGAATGAAGGCAGAAATCATCACACAGCCTTTTGGGTCAAGGCCGAGGCTTTACCAAAAAAAAAAAAAAAGAAAGATTTATTGTGAGACTCATGACAGAATTATGGGAGTTAGCAACACTACTTTCACTTCTGTTTTAAGGATGGTTACTTTCCAGAAAGCTCTGAAACATGATACTGGAGTGACTGAGTTGCGGTTCTCATGAGACAATATTTAGAACCAAACACCAAGAAAACCCCCCATTTTAAAGTTGAGAAAAGAACTGAATCTTCTGAGGTACAGCAAGCCCACCACAGGCAGGAAAAGAAAATAAACAGGTACAGGAGCTTTGGGTAGCTCTCCATCTTGAAAAAAAAAGGTTGGAGGGCAGCGTCTTTGCTGGTGTCTGGCACATGGGGCATGTGCCCCAAGTCCCGGCACAAGTGCCCTGAATGCCTAGGGCTCCCCTACTCTCCTGGCCCCGTCCCTGGCTGGGTATACGGGTCTGGGCTGCCTATGGCAACGCCTGCCTCTCCCAGCCGGGTAGCTGGGACCAGGCTTGCCTCGGCAGCACCTGCTTCTCCGAGGCTGGGCCACTTGTGGCAGCCACTGTGTCACCTGGCCCCATCCCTGGCTGGATATACGGGTCTGGGCTGCCTACGGCAATGCCTGCCTCTCCCAGCCAGGTAGCTGGGACCAGGCTTGCCTCGGCAGCACCTGCTTCTCCGAGGCTGGGCCACTTGTGGCAGCCACTGTGTCACCTGGCCCCGTCCCTGGCTGGGGATGAGGGGCCAGCCTGGCAGTGGCAGGAGCCCAAGGCCCTCACTCCAGATTGGGGCCAGGGGGCAGGGCCGGTGCCCAGGGGGCAGAACCCAGGTTGGGGCCTCAGGTCTTTCCCTGGGGCAATGACGCTTCTGTTGGAGGGTCAAATCGTTCAATCCTTAATGAGTTAAAATTTCTTTTGCACCTCTATTCATAGATTTTAAAATGTGCTCAATAACTATACACTTAAATATCTGAACTTTCTTATCCAGAGTTACACATTTTGCATGCAGGGACTCAGTGACTACATTTTCTGGTTTATTCTGAACAGTGCTGAGGCCACAGATGGTGCCCTGGGAATAATACAAATCATGACAGTAGTCATTGACATTGTGGTCTCTATGAATGCATTTTCTGTTCTTTGTTCTGGAATTGGCCTGAACACAGTTGATGCCATAAGAATTTGAGGCACAAACACACCTGATGCTCATATGACACTTTCACATTGCTTCCTTTTCTCAAATTAAGAACCAACAATGGCAAAATAAAATGGTTTTTAATTAAAATGCAAAATTTAACAGCTGTCATTGCTCTGCAACACAACGTGAGGCAGAACCTGCCACCCCTTAAGGGTTAAGTGATCTCTTTTCATCTGACTCTTGTTCTCTTTTTCTGCATCTCTCCTGACCTCTGTGCTGCTTTTCATGCTGTTCTTCATAATATTCTTCCCAATAACCTGGAACCATTTGCTGACATCTCAGAGAACTGGCCTTTATGGTTTTGCTCACTTCTGTCAGAGTTCTCTTTTGTTGCAGTACACAGCAGAAGGTCACACTGATTCAGTGGCAGAGCCTTAACTTCGGTGGGGTGAGTGGGGCTTTGCCCTGGGCATGCCGGAATGGCTCCATTGAGCCACTCCATTAAAGGGCACATTCCTCGCTGCTCACCCTAAGCACCAGCCATTGTACAGGACGTGTTTCAATTGGAACATGCCCCAGGCACTGAATTCCTTGGTTATGGCTCAGTTCAGTGGGTAGAGCTAGCCCCAAGAGACCTGGATTCTGCTTCTCCTCTGGACTTCCTGGGTCTGCCAGGGTTTTAGGCACCCAAAGATGCATCTGGGCATCTAGTAGGGTTCACAAAGCACCTGACAAGTGCCTAAATACCTTTGAAAATCTGGCCCTTAGTCTCTCTGTGCCTCAGTGCCCCATATGTACACTGAGTCAGGGCCGTTCCCAGGGCCATCCTCAGGGGAGTGGGGGTCCGGGCAAACTGCCCTCTGCGGGGTCCCCTCCGCCCTCCAGCATTGGGGGGTGGGGCCGGCCAGCCCAGGGGAGGGGCAGACCCCTTGCTGTCCCCCACATGCCGGGACTGGGCGAGTGGCCAAAAGGGCAGTCTGGTGCAGTGCTGCTGGTCTGACCATCTCCCCTCCCCACCACACGTGCTGCTGTGGGCTCCATGCCGGAGCAGTGGGGAGGGGATGGGAGGCAGCACAGCTGGGGCAGGGGGGTAGCAATACTGGCTCCATGCTGCCTCCCGCCCCCTCCCCGCTGCTCCAGCCCAGAGTCCAGAGCTGTGCACAGGGTGGGGAGGAGGGGTGGCTGGACCAGCAGCACTGCACCAGGTCACCCTTTTGGCCGCTTGCCCGGTCTGCAGCATGGCGGGGGCAGCAGTGCGGCTGCACTGGGCCCCCCAAAGTGCAGGGCTCTGGGCGGCCGCCCTGGTCACCCTACCCTAGGGACAGCCCTGCTGGGGATAAGAGCACAGAGGAGAAAGAAGTAGGTTAGACATCATTAGATGTCCGGATGCTGTGGTGATGAAGCCAAATAACTATCATAGGTAGAGTGGAAATTTATGCTACTTCTCTCCCTTCCTTTGGTTTTGGTCCTTTCTCTTCACCTGTCCCCCTCACATCTCCCTCTTTCTTGACCTTGTTTCAGGGGCCTTGGCTGTATTTCTTCTAAGTCCCCTGCATTCTCTCTTCAGGGCCATCCCTAGGGTAGAGCTAAAGGGACAGTCTCCCAGGGCTCCATGCTTTGGGGGGGCTGCGCAGGGCCTGCACCGCTACCCCCATCATGCCGGGGACCAGCCAAGCCAGCCAAAAGGGCAGCCAGTTCAGCGCTGCCATCCCCCGACCCCCAAACCATGCGCTCTGCTTTCGGCTCTATTCTGGCGCAGCGGGGGGGGGGGGGAGAGGCAACGCGGGGCCGTATCACTATGCCCCTGGCCATGCTACCTCCCACCCCCTCCACGGTGCTCTGGCACAGAACCAAAAGCAGTGCACGTTGGGGGGGACCAGCAGCGCTGAACCAGGCCACCCTTCTGGCTGGCTCATCTGGTCCCCACCATGGGACAGCCAATGCAGGGGCCTACCCCTCCCCTGGGCTGGCTGACCCAGCCCCCCAGTGCCGGGGTGTGGTGGGGGGTCCACAGAGGGTGATTCGCCCGGGATCCTGCACCCCTCTAGGGACGGCACTGTCTCTCTTCCACACCTCCCCTGCTCCCCTCCCCACTGCTCCCTGCGGAGAGACTACAGGCACAAATAGACTTTCAGATTTTAATTTAATCACCAGCCCTTTCTTATTTTCATCCCTCTGCTTTAGTCTGTGAATGAAATACTCATTCTATCCAAACTGGAAGAAGCCCCTCTGCAGAACACATATTTGAATGCTGCAGTTAAGCGCTTCCTCTGAAGCTAGGACATGCACATAATTAGACCTCCTGTGCAAAATACAAGAGGGCAGGCGCCCCTCAAATGTGCCTTTGCTCATGTATATCACAGGCTGTAGAATTTCATCCAGTTGTGTCTTGAATGAGCCCAGGATTGCTTGTTAGTCTTTAAAAATGACAGAGGACTCCTTGTTTGTTCTTCTCCTCTTTCACCTCTATTCTTTCACCCTTCTCTCCTCCCCTCATTCCTTCCCACCCCACACAATTATAAAAACCTATCTTGAAAAGCCTTGTTGCACCTATAAAGGACATTTCTTCTGCTTAAAAGGCACTTTTGCTCCTGAAATACTGTGTTGTGCTCCTCAAAAGTGGACCTCGCAACAGCATTGCAACAGCACAGACAACTCCCCCAGCACCATCAGTAGGAAACAGAAGGACCACAGAGATTTTGCAAAGACAGCTAAAAATAGTTATTGCTATTATGTGTCCCTTAGGAGTCATAGGGCCTTGGCTCTGGTGCAACACAGTTCTAGCAGGTGCAAACTGAATAGAGCAAAACCCAGAAAAACAGCAGTAAGTAATTGTGTTCCACTAGTCCCTTTGCTCACACACTCTGGATTAGCAGGGATTGAAAAGCACAGTGAGGAGAGCTCTGCAGAGGTCAGCTGTTCCATTTATCAGGAAATGGCTGAACTATTTGGTTTCAGTTCGCATCAGTTCACACGCCCTGAATTTTCAAATCCACAGAACCCACATGTGAAAGCAAAACTCAGCCCAAACTCCAGAAACCTCCAGAATTGTTATAAAAAGGGGGCTCTACAGAGTTTTGCTTAATTTCTACTCCAAACAATAACTTTCTCTCTGACCCCTGTGATTCTGCTAGCCCATTTTTAATTATGCTCAGTGAGGTGATCGTGAATATAGAACTACACACTCCTCTCAGTGGAGAGTTGATTTCCCATGGGTGTCAACAGGGCATTTCCCAAAGAACAAGAGGGAGACTATGGCCTTTATGTAGTAACTAAAGTTTTAATTAATATTTTTATTTATTAATCATCTAGTATCATAGTGTTTCATTTGGCATCAATCAAAAAAGGGAACATATTTTTGTCCTTTCTTGCTCTACCTTCCATATCCTCTTTTGTCTGTTTCCCTCCCAATTCCTTCGGTTTCTTTGACCTGATCTACACTAACTGCAGTTTTTGACAGCAGCCAAAGGGAGATAGGCAAGCTACATAAAATAACTTGTATATCTCCCTTCGACCACTTAACACCTGACCAGATCAACTTTATGATTGATTGAGCAGATCACTGACCCACTCAATGGGTCTGGAAAGATTGAACTGATGTGAGGAATTTGCTGCCATCAGTATAGACTTGGCCTCTGTCTCCTGTGTTCTGTCCTCACGATTTCCTTCCCTTAAGCCATTCCAAACCAGTTTCTACCTGTGTGTGGACTTTTTTTCCATCCCCCTGGACTGTGCTGTAGTAGTGTCCACACAATGAGTTACTATTTGGGAAACTGATGCACTGCAGATTCACACCCTGGCTTCCAGCACCATAACTCACTGTGTAGACAAGCCATTGGTCCATGTTTGAGAGTTTTCTTTGTAATCATGAAGGCTACAAACTAACCTTTTTTTTCTGAATTAAAGATCAAGATTCCATCTAATCTGAATATATCATGTGGGCATCATTAATATATGAGAAGGATGGAATCAGGCCCACTAGCTACATGTTTTACCATCCAGCCCTAAGGCAACACCTACGTTTTGGGTCTGGTTACTTAGATATATTTTGCTTTCTCTGTTAGAGGAGGATGGAAATCCAGCTTCACAGGAACCAGAGACTGCAAACCCCACTAAGCCAGGGAATGAAGTTTTCATTGAGAATGTAGAAGAGACTAAAGCAACAACTGCAAAATTTTATACTGAGCAACCTCTGTCTTTAAATATCTCCACTTTTCAAGGTAAGCAGAGATGAAAACAAAGACAAAACCCACTGGGAAGGAAGATTATTCAGCCTAACTGGAGGGTTTGCTGCAGGGGCATTGCTGCCATGGGTAGGGACCCAGGGCACAGGCCCAGGCCCCACCCCCTGGCCAGGAACAGGGCCGGAAGCTGCCGCACTGCCATGGGTAGCTAGGCCCTGCATCCCCAGCTGGGGAAGGGACCGGAAGTGGCCACAGGTGACTGGGTCCTGCATCCCTGGCCGGGGATGGGGCTGCCGCCACCGTGGGTGGCTGGGCCACAGATCCCTGGCTGGGGATGGGGCCGCCGTGGCTGCTGGCGGCTGGGCCCCAGATCTCCAGCCCAGTTGGGCCAGAGACCAGTAGAGAGGTGGCCCCGCCAGATCTGGGGCACCGGTGCTGGGATTCGGGGCACATGCCCTGGATGCCCAGTGCCAGTGACACCACTGGTTTGCTATGACTTTGAAGTCCAGGGCTCTCTTAGATGTGATTGCATGTAACTGTAATGAGCCTGTTTCAAGACTTGTGGGAGGCTGATGCTACAGCTCAAGCGGTGCTGCAAGACTCGGTGCATAGTCTGTGCTCCAGGCAACTATATTTGGACGCTGTGCACATAAGGTGCATATACAGTGGCCCAAAATTAATGATACCACAAGCCAAGCACTTCTCAGCCAACCAGAGCAGCAGCCAGGGTCTGTGCCTCAAATTCTTCGCTGCCTCTAACTGACATCTCTAACTGGTGTAGAAGCAAGAAGCAGTAAAACCGTGACCAGACCTTGCTCCCACTGTGACTGTACAGGAAAGAAGCAGCTTGTAAAGGAAAGAGCTGTGTTTTCTAATATTTATAGTTATTATTAATCGACTCAATTACAGTACATATTTCCAGAGTGTCTGAGTGCATTTAAATAGCTTAAATGAAATAATTGATGTTCCAAAACAAGAGTGAAGCCCACCAGAATCCCCTGCTGCTTGCAGCTTTGAGAAAGAGTCAGTCCCAATTACATAGTACAATGAGTTGGAACCATGGAAAGGATGCATCTTGCAACTCTTTCTGTATGTAGCTGGCTAGCTTTGTGCTTAAGTATATCATTCAGCTTGCAATCCTCTTGCCCTGCCCTCCATTGGAAGAGCTTAAGGTATTTTGCAAACTTTAATAGATTAAGCCCTGTGAGGCACAGCAGGTATGTATTATCTCTGTTTTACAGATAGGAAAATTGAATGCTTAGCTTGAGGTCACTCTCTTACCTAGTGGACCCAAGAATAGAACCCTAAACTGCTGGCCCACAACTCTAAATCACACGCTTTCTTGAATAGTTCTGAAGACAGGAACTAGAAGAGTGAAGTTAGAAATAGATGCGATGTCACATGTCCTTGCTTCCTGTTATTTCTTTTAATCAGATTTGCTCTCGTCCATTTGTTTTCTCCTCTCTACTACCTTTTGTAACTGACGGTGGCCCTGGGCCTACAGATCCCATGGCCAAAGGTCCCATCTCATTTTGGGACCTTACCAATTTTCCCCCAGGTCAGATTGGCAGGGATTTTGGTGTTCGTTTTCAGGATTTGTGGTTTTTTTTTCCCTACCTTCCTGTGTAGTGTGGGACATGGATTCCTTCCTAGGATCATCTGGGCATCTCTCACTTAATTAATTCCTTGCTGTGGCTGAGACTTCAAGCATTGGTTGTACCTCTTCAAAATGGCTCAGCTCTCATTTAGGCGCCTAAATAGGGGCTAGATTTTGAAAGAGTTTAGCACCCAGGGTGCTGAGACCTTTTGAAAATCTGGTCCTAATAGTGAGAGAAGGATTATGTAGAAGAACAGCAATGGACAGGGATGTATAAGATGACAGAAGAGAGCTGCTTTGTATTACATTCTCCTGCTGGATATTTTTCTTCATACTATCTCACATCTTTCCTTCTTTATGTAAATTCTAGTTTACTCATATTTGCACATGTAGAGTTCCAAACTGGAATAAATGACATTCCTTTTCCACTTACAACCACATCTGCTCTTTTTAGATTACCCCAAACTGTTCCATGCTTAAATAGTAGAATAATAATATATAATATGGGATAGGCTATGTTATCAATTTACTCTTTTACTTCCAGGAATAGAAGAACCACCTAAATCACAGGCCAATCCTATACATGCTGGAAACACTGTTGCCTCAGTTATTAAAGACTATGTTCCTCAAGACGACAGGGACTGTGTTCCTCCAGATGTCAATGACTGCAGTTTCCCAGAATTTGATGACTGTGATCTCCCAGAATTTGATGACTTTGGTCCCCCAGATGTCAATGACTGTGGTCTCCCAGAATTTGATGACTGTGGTCTCCCAGAATTTGATGACTGTGATCCCTCAGAATTTGACAGTTTCAGTCCCCCAGATGTCAATGATTGTGGTCCCCCAGAATTTGGTGACTGTGATCCCTCAGAATTTGACAGTTTCAGTCCCCCAGATGTCAATGACTATGGTCCCCCAGAATTTGATGACTTTGGTCCCCCAGAATTTGATGACTTTGGTCCTATGTATGATAAGGACAATACTCCCATGGTCAATGGGGAGCATATTCCTCCAATGAAAACTAAATTGTAAAATGGAGCAAGCCAGGATTCTACAACCAGCAAAGACTGAAACAAAATTTCCAGAGGATGTTTATTAAGATGTTCATATTAGATTTTGCCAGGTCATATGTAGCATGTGCCTACTGATAGTGTAACTCTAAAAATCTGACTGTTGGATCCACATGTTGTTTCTTATCTGACGATGAGCCAGCCTCAAAATTCTGGATTATCTGTACTCTGTAATGCTTACCCATTCCTTATCTAAGTTACCCAAACCTCTTGAGTCTGAAGAACTAGGCTGCTAATCTGAAGAGATCCCATTATTTATAGAATTTGAGTTTGCAGTGATGGATGTAAACACAGAAAGAGAGAGGAGAGGAGCTTTGCTTGTTGCACTTCAGCAGTTCCAGTTCTGGGCCTGGTTGCAAATCAAACAGATAAAATAAATCAGTCAGATTCTTCAGAACCTCCAAGAAAGGTTTGATTTTGCTTTTCTTTCTAAACACCACGGATCATTTAGAGATTAAAAGGATTTCATAGTTCTCTGAATTTATGAGCTCAGATCTAATCTGAACATGGGAAGGCAGGAATATCAAAGTCAAGATGCTCCCTCTCAGAGGATCCAATTGCTAAGTGTTGTTCATAGCATGGCATTTCAGGTCAGGTCAACTGTAATTTAATTTAGTGAAGTTAGGCAGAAGTTTATCTCATGTTTCTTTGTGTAATTGTATGAACAACATATCTGCTAATTTATTCTATTAAAGTCACGTTAAAAAAAAGGAAACCACACTGAACCTCTACCTGGAGGCTGAAAACAGTGTTATTTCAGCAAAAAGTAATTGAATCACTAGCAAGTGGTCTGAATTTTAAGCATATATTGTTGAACCTACAATAATCTACATCATTAATAATTAGATACAGTATTTCTTCAGCTTCTTAGAGTGTACAACAGCTATGTTAAAGTTGTATAATTAATATTGTAATAAAGATTTTTACTTTTATTTTGTGGTGTGGCATATGTGCCTGGTGTTGAAGTGTTCATTTGTTTTTCATGTGAAAACAGAAACAACTTCATGTCCTTGTTGGTGGGACCAGCTGATGAGTATTTATTGTGATGGCATAATATATCTAGCTTTTCCTTTATTGGTTCATTGTACTGTCACTAGATTTCCTTCTAGACAACTTAAGGGTTGGATTCTGTGGAAGCTCAGAGGCAGTTTTCTCTAACACACACAGTTCTGGTAAACTCTTACTAAACTCATTTTTTAAATTTTTTAATTCACCTCCAAACTCTGAAATTCTGTTGCAGCAGAACCTAGAATGTTTATTGCTAACTACTTTGGCATTGGTTAAATGCACAATTTAATGATGAACCCATTCTCAGCAGCCCATTATTTTATCTGTATTTGTGGTTAATTCACCAAGTTGAGACTAACTTTATACCTGTGCTCTCTTTCCTCAGATTTATTTCCTTTAAAAAGTACCTTGGACATGTCATGATCCAAATGTACACAATTCTCCAGAACAGATTAAGACACAGAATTTGGTACTGGGAGAATGCAAAATTATCTGTACTAAAGACCTAACACCTCATAGTAATCTTCAAATTTACTTAATCAATAAATTCTAAATATTATGCAGCTGGGCATATTTATTTTTAGTTCATGGTTTAATTTACATGTTAGTCAGATTATGATAACAGCTTGTGTAATAGATGATAATTGTTGAAGAATCAACTCACTAACACTTTCTGTGCAACATATATCCTGGAAGTGTCCCACTGGGAGAACCTGAACAGCAACAGAGAAAGCTTTCTGTGAAATTTGTGGAGAGATGATGCCCCTGAAACCACAGATGGTTCTGTTGGATTTAATGATTTGACAAAGCTGCAGTTGGATTATATTCTGACAGAGTACAAATCTCAGTAGGAAATGTAAGGACGTGTTTCACCAATGACTGGAAGGAAGAAAAGCCATGGTATTTGAAGACCAGCTATGAGATGATGCAGCATCCTTGATCTGAGAGAAAACTGTTTAGAAGAAGATAGATTACATTTGCTTTCTGGCATCCATTCCCCCAGCTTGGGGGAGGAGGTGTGATCAACAGTCTTCTCAGTATAATTACAATATTGTAAATAATTTGAGCAAGACACTGCCAACATTTAATATGTTCATCTTATCCCAAATGGCTGCCTTGATGGCTTCTGGAGTGCTGCTCTTGGCTAAGTCCCATGACCCTGTGAACTAAATATGCAAGCCTTAGATAAGGGTGAGTATGTGTAGACTTGCCATGTGTCAGGCATCTCAACTTCATAAGTGAGACTATGCAGATGCCCCTATGCATTTACTCATCCAGAGTGAACAGCAGGAATGGTTTTCAGTTGCAGTCTGTGGCCACCAGAGGCTGCTGTATCACCAGCTGAGCAGGTTTCCACATGACATCTACCTCTGTGTTCTCCATGTTGGTCTCAGAGGGGAGGTCCTGCTGAGGAAGGCAGGCAAGAATGATGGTGGGGAGGGACTGTGCTTCCAGGCAGCCTCAGCTGCCAACAGAGTTTAGCTACCAATCAGTCTCTATCTGCCCCACCCAGCCACTCCCACCTCCCACCAGACAGCCCAGCAAAGTCACCCCAGCTTCACCCATCCTCATACCTCACCACAGTCCTAGGTTTTGCAGGACTGTCCTGCTTTGATTTCCCCCACTGCCCATCCAAGCTGAAGTAGGACATTTCCCAGATTCAATGTCACCCACTGCTAGGGTTACCAGATGTCAGGGAAAAGGAGGACATGTCCTCCTTTCCACCTTCATGTTGTCTGTCTGGCAGGCATTTTAAAATACATGATTTTGTCTGGCTGGAATGCCACGGAATTCCTTATTTTTAGGAACAAGCATTCCAGCCCCCCCCCCCGCCCCCCAAAAAAACAGAAGAATATTACATTAATACTACATTTTCTACACATGTCCTCCAATATCCTCCTTTTTGTACTTCCCTGTTCTCCTTTCCAGGCTTTGGTATCTGGTAGCCCTAACCTCAGCTGACTACACTCACTGCTTCCCTCCCACTGGCTGCATAAGGAAGATGCTGCCCAAGGACCCAGGTGGTGTGTGTTGCCATGGGGCTGCAAAACTGATTCAGGCTCCTTGCTGTAGCTAAGGGGATTAGAGATCAGTGCTTACCTCCCACTGGCTGTAACGGAGATCCCAGCAAAGCACTTGGCATGGGTCCCTAGTTACTGATCTCTCATACCCATGGCTGCAGAAGGGATCCACTGGCTAGGGACTCTAGTGGAGTGCACAGAGCTTTAGGACATGGGTGACTTCCCTGCTGTTGCCAGGGGAATAGGAGATCCTTGCTGAACTCTTTCTGTCTGGCTGAAGGGCTGGAGTACCTGCATGTAGAGACTGGTGGTCCTTCAGAGTTGTAAAAATGATGTCTGCGGCTCTCAAGCCAAAAAGATTTGGAAAAACTGATCTAGAGTATCTCTGACAGGTGTTTAGCTAACTTGTTCTTAAAATCCTCCAGCTAATTTTTTCCAGCACTTAATGCCCCTAATAGTTAAGCTTTTCTTCTAATATCTAACCTAAAATCTCACTTGCTGAAGTGAAAACCCATTACTTCATGTCCCCTTTACCTCTTGTCCTGTCCACAGTGGCAAGAACAATTTGTCACCTTCTGCTTTATAACAGCCTTTTACACACTTGAAGATTGTTATCATGTCCCGCCTTGGTTTACTCTTCTCATACGTGAGAGCTCCTATTGGGTTCTGGTTGTGCCCATGCTCAGCAGAAGGCCCCTCCCCGAGACTAAGGAAAGGTGCTACTGAGCCCTGGACTCAACTAATTATGGGAGGGCAACAAATGAAAAAAGCAGGAACAGGCATGAAGGTCAAAGGGTAAAAGTAGGGAACCAGAAGGGGACAATGAGCAGAGAACCCCAGACAGGGCCCTCTGCTCTGCAAAGGAATCCAGGGAGCCAGTGGACATGGCTCAGAGAAACTCTGTCTGGGTACATAAATGAATAGAGGACAAGAAACAGGTCCCTCAGTTGCACAGTTTCCCCTTAGCCAACATCCTCTCCCTGAGTTCCAAAGGGGCAGCCGTGTTAGTCTAGTAAAGTAAAAAAAGCAAGGAGTCTCGTGACACTTAAAGACTAAGAGATTTATTTATCATGTGAGCTTTTCTCCCATGAAAGCTCATATGATGAATAAATCTGTTAGTCTTTAAGTGCCACAAGACTCCTTGCTTTTTTATTCTCTCCCTGGAGTTATAGATGGCCATTTTGGCCAATGCTAGAAGGAGGTTGAGGAGGGCATCTCATAAATTTGTGGGGCCACAGATAAAGAGCATAAAGTAAGAGAAAGGTGGAAGACAGATGTGTTACTCACATGCTGTAGGGCACTCCACCTTCACCCCAGTTCATAGGGTTCAAGGCATTCATCTAGGGCACCCCCCATCCTCTTCTAGTTCATAGGGCTCTGAGGAAAGACGCCAGTTCCCACCTGAGGGCTCAGGGTCACCTATTCTCAATACGTAGGGTTCCATGTATAACCTGGTTAATTGACATACCCACTTTTCCCAATTCATTTTTCTGTGGGCGGGGGGATGGAGAGCTTTTAGCAGTGTAGGGGCTTACGTAGTGATAGCCTTATTCCCTATTTGTTAGCAGTTACCAAAACAGAATATACAGGCTAAGCATACAGTGCTCATCATTTCCAATAAGGCAGATAACTTCTGGTCACCAATCAGGATTAGGTCATACGGGGACTCCAGCTTCTGTACAATGTGGTTGGCAGGGAGTTCAGGTCTGGCAGCTCTGGTCCAGGACTCCGTCCTGGAGACAGAGTCCAAAGAATTTTCTTTTGGACCTCTGTTTATATTCTTACAACTTGGATCCTGCTTAGCTAAACCTTAACCAATTGTTTTCAACTAAATCTCTAAATCTTTAACCAATCATTTCCCACCACCTTAGTTAATTTAAATATTGCACAATTAGTTCTGTGAGACATAAACAATCAAAGAACCAGACAGGAATCATTCAGATAAACAACAGATAAATGGAACCAGAAGCTAAAACAATAGAAAATGCATATTTTACAACCACTACTGTTGATAAGTGATTCCTTTACAGACGGACCGCTAACAAACAAAGTTTTCTTTAAAGCATAGTAAGATCTGTTTCCTTATCTGGTGCTGGTAGGTACTACTAGGACAATAGCACCTTCTTAAAGCCCTTTTCCCTTTGAGATGAAAAGAAATTACTTTAGGTCAATGAGGGACATCTGAGTCCATTTAAGGTTCTGCCTGTGTGACCTTTAAAAACCCCCTTTCTGGTGAGTAAGAAGGAGAAGATGCAACTCTAGAAGAGTTGGTGGCAACAGATAGACAAGGCTTCTCTCTTTTGCCAGCTAAAAAAATGTTGCTCTCCTCTCTATAGGGAAAGCTACCAAGTTAACTGCTTAGGGAAGGCTGGTACTCTGGGAGCTATATAACAAAGCCCTAGAAAGGGGGCAAGAGAAGATACTTTTGGGTGTATTATGAATGTTTCTTTGGTTTGATTGAAGAGTACTGCTTGGCCTACCCTGACGCCCACCTTGTAAATCCTGAAAAATAAAACCCAAGTGAGGAATAAAAGCTGTCCTGAGGGGGACTAATTTACTTCAGGTCCTCCTACTGCCACAGAGGGAAATGTTGAGTCCAGCAAGGAGAAGGTGTCTTGCCACATGCTCTATAATGCACAGATCATTTTGTACAGCACTTCTTTCTAGGTGGTCATTCCTCATTTATGTCTGTGCAATTAGTCATTCCTTCCTAAGGAATGGATGCATAGGAAAAGAATGGTGACCAATGTGAAAACCACCTGATTTCTCTGTACCTTTTTCTCCAGACCCACAAACCAATCCATTTTCAGCTTTGACTATTGACTTTCATGAAGATGCTGGAGCAATACTTATTAAGGATATGAAAAAGTCTTATTTTTTGCTGTGAAATAGCTTGTACAAGGTTCACTTTGCAGTTCTGTAGCAGTGATGTGGAAAATAAGAATATTTTTTAGCCCTCTCTTGCCTGATAGATTTGGATGCTGGCTGATAGGTCTGGTCAAAACATCAAGGTGTCTGTTTTGCTAGATCCATAGTCCATTTATGTGTTTGAGTCAGGAAGGCTAGTAAGAAAATGATTAAGCAGCCTGTCATCAACTCTCGTTGTGAGCCCTTCAGAAGGTCACTGCTGCAGCTGCCCTCTCCAGGACCTCCTTAGCTTGTCTTTGGTCAGGGCAGTTCTTTAACTGAGTCCAAGAAGCATGCCTGAGTCTCTTAGCCATGCTTAGGGATACAGCCTGCTGCAGCAGTCTTGCTTCTTTGCTGTCCCAGGCCTGTCTGCCTCCCCTTCCTTCTGCACTTTCTTCTTTATAGCAGACTTTGTTTCCTCTGTTAGGTATGGCTGTGAGGTGGCCTGCCACCATGATTGGTAGCTGTGTGGAGGTGTGGTCATTCTGCTTGCCTGCAGACAAGAGAGCCACCCCCCACCCCCAGCCCATCTTCCCTAAGATCAGTATTGGGTTTGTAGACCCTATTACATACTGTTTCCCCACAAGACTGAGGCTTGGCTTTGGCTTTTGTAGGTGACTTCACTAGACAGAAAGTCAGCATTATGGTGCATCCTTCCTGGCCACAGTTGTATCTGGAACACATATAGGGGTAGCAACAAATATCATCACATGAGCCTTGGGTTTCTTTCTTCCATTATATGTGGCTATGGCAAGGATGCATGATCAATAATTGGAATGAACTCATTTCCTAGGAGATAGTATTGCAGGTGCTCTCTTGACCATTTGGCAGCTAAGCACTCCTTTTCTGTCACTGATTATGCTTTCTCATGTAGGAAGTTTCTGCCTGATATTATAGCAGATCTCAACTTTTTCAGACTACTGTGCCCTTTCAGGAGTCTGGTTTGTCTCAGGTACTCCTAAGTTTCTCCTCACTTAAAAATTACTTGCTTACAAAATCAGACATAAAGAAATAAGTGTCACAGCGCACTATTATTTAAACATTGTTTACTTTCTCCATTTTACTACATAATTATAAAATAAGTTGACTGGAATATATTGTGCTTGCATTTTAGTGTATCATATAGAGAGCAGTATAAACAAGCAACTGTCTGTTTGAAATGTCAGTTTGTACTGACTTCCCAGAGCTTTTTATGTAACCTGTTGTAAAAGTAGGCAAATATCTAGATGAGTTGATATACCCCCTGGAAGACCTCTGCTTACCCCCCAAGGGCACATATATCCCTAGATGAGAGCCACTGATACAGACTATGGGTTCTTCTTCTCCATCTACTTCTTAAGACAGACTAGTACCCTTGTTTCTGATTCATCTGTTTGTAATATGATTCTTTGGGCTACACAGTAATGGGTATACACAGTCTTAGGTTTTTGAAATGTGCTTTTGCAGACAGTTGTCCACACCATTTTTTGTAGGTGTTGATACTAAACTGTAGAGACTTCAAGTATCAATAGTGAGTTTGTATTTTTTCTGTGTTTACAAAAAGTAATCAATTTGGAAATTCCCCAGTTACTTCCTCAGAAGAAGCAAATACTTGCATTCTGTGCTTATTATAGCTCCTTCAATCTAAGTGTCAAATCCTTTAGAAGCAACATTTAATTAAGCCACACAAAGCCTGAGATGTTGGGGGATTCATTATCAGTCCCTTTTACAGATGGGAAAACTGAAGAATGAAAAGTATACTACAACTCTGGACTGATGATTTCTAGTTCCCTGTTCTATTTATTAGGATAGAGTGCCACCTTTTGAATTTAGAAATGTGCAATCTGTTTCAGTATGATGCTCAGAAATGGATCATCCTGTCCTATACCTAAAACTGTCCTGCATGTTTTGTACTTACAGTGCACAATGATGCAATAAATATAAAAGGTACCATGGATGCTTCTGTTGCTCTTCACTTGGAAGTTCCAAACCTGAAACACCTTGCTGAATAGCTTTGAAAAAGGGAAACCTTTTGTTAGGTAACAGGACAGTTCAACATACTGAACACTGTAAAAATGGATGTGCCAAGAAGTTTCAAATCTTTACTAAAAGTGACTTAAGTCATTACAATACAGAGGAAGGATGTGAGAGCGCTACACAGTGAACACAGACAACTGTTCAGGAAATCTTCTCTAACAAGTTCCAGAGGGGTAGCCATGTTAGTCTGTATATAGCAAAAGCTACAAAAGTCCAAAAGTCCTGTGGCACCTTAAAGACTAACACTTTTTTTCAGGCATAAGCTTTCATGGGCTGCAACTCACTTCATTAGATTTGTTTTTAACAGGAAATTTTGAACTATACTTACAAGGTATAGAATCATAGAATCATCATAGAATCATAGGGTTGGAAGGGACTGCATGTGGTTATCTTTCTAGTCCAACCCCCTGCTAAAAGCAGGACCACTCCCACCTAAATCATCCCAGCCAGGGTTTTGTCTAACTGAGCCTTAAATGTTTTCCACAGATGGACACTCTCCAACCTCCCTAGGTAACCCATTCCAATGCTTCACCACCTTCCTACTGAGAAAATTTTTCTTAATATCCAACCACAGCCGCCACAGCTACAACTTGAAACCATTGCTCCTTGTTCTGTCTTCTGTTACTACTCAGAAGAGCCTAGCTCCCTCCTCTTTAGAGCACCCCTTCAAGTAGTGGAAGGTGGCTATCAAATCCTCCCCCCCAAGTCTTTTATTCTGCAGACTAAATAAGCCTAGTTCCTTCAGTCTCTCCTTGTAAGTCACGTGCCCCAACCCCCTGATCATTTTTGTTGCCCTCTGCTGGACTCTTTCTAATTTGTCCACATCCTTTCTGTAGTGCAAAGCTGAAAACTGGACACAGTATTCCAGATACGGAGTACAAGCACCAAATAGAGGGGAATAATCACATCCCTTGATCTGCTGGCAACACTCCTGCTGATGCAGTCCAGTATGCCATTGGCCTCTTTAGCAGGAAGAGCACACTGCTGACTCATATCCAGCTTCCCATCCACCAGGACCCCCAGGTCCCTTTCTACGGTGCTGCTACTTAGCTGATCTGTCCCCAGCCTGTAGCAGTGCATTGGATTTCTCCATCCTAAGTGCAGGACTTTGCACTTGTCCTTGCTGAACCTCATGAGATTTCATTTGGCCTAATTCTCCAATTTGTCTGAGTCCTATCCCTGCCCTCCAATGTGTTTATCATTCCCTCCAGCTTGGTGTCATCTGCAAATTGACTAAGTGTGGAATCTATCCCATCATCCAGATCATTAATGAAGATGTTGAACAGAACCTACCCCAGGACCGACCCCTGGGTCATCTTAATTTGGATCTTCTTAATTTCATAGTTTCCAGGGTAAGGCGGGATGGAGCCACCTAAGTTTTTTACAATGTGGTGATGGTTTTTCCACTTACTATCATGACCACATTGCTTCATTTTTTTGATAGCTTTGAGCTTTCTTTGTTACTTTTAGAGTCTAAAATGCAACATTATTTATTATATAGCATACTCACAAATGCCTTTTGAATCCTCTCTAAAAAGTTCCAGCCCAGTCTCTGAAAACTATGAAAAAACATTAATTTTGTTGTGTTTAGTTAGATTTTGAATAGGAACTCTGGGAACATAACATTTTCAAACAGGCAACATTTCTATTGATTTAGGCTGAAAATTCAAGACCTGGCTCTTTTTCTTATCCTCATTCTCCTTCTGTATATTTCAGTTAAAATGAAAATATCCTACTTCTGGGTAAAGGAGGGAGGAGTCAGGTATAACTGAACTGATGGCTAGGTAAATAAGAAATGTTATTAATTTAGTGTTGAAGCTACCAGCCACTGTAAGCCAAATTTGTTACTTACAATCCTATTTTTATAGCTAATTAATAGGATTGAAATTTCATATGGGTGACTTTGAATAAAACTCGGGGGAGAGAGGAAAGGAGTTGGCAAAAGGGATGCATATAAATGTATACAAGTGCAAAAATGGATTGTTTTCACTCTTCACAAGGTTTTCATTTTTTTGGTGATAATAGCTGGAAAATGGTTTGGCCTCAAATTTTTTGGAGTCATTTATTGGTTCACTAAAGCACTAGCTAGTTTTTCAACGTTTTGATGGGGGTCTAACAAATACAGGTGACTTAATATAAGGGATCCCGCTGAATTCTAAATTTGCATTCTAGTTTTTGTACTCTTTATCAAGTATGTAGCTACAAGCTGCCATTTTTCTACAGTATGTGTATGTGCCATATATGTCTTGTCTTCATATGCCCATAGCTGTGCTAGAGCTGTCGTTCTCTTCATTTATGGCTACAAGCTTTGTAAAGTACATATTGATGCCATGTTCTACCTAGGATAGCCACAGGTATTTGAATTCCCATGCTATGCCCTCCTTAGGATGGGTTTCTCAAGGCTCATGTCAAAAGCTTGTGTGTATACCCAAATTACACAACCTAATGAAAAAGTAAGGAAGCTTCCAGATAAAAAACTTAGTTAAGGTGGAAATGAGACACCTCTAGGAGGAAAGCTAGTAATCTATAAAAGAACATAGTGAGCCTGATACTCCTCTTGTACAGTCATTTTCACCTGTGTAAAATGAACGTGAAGTGTAAACAATCTGGTTCTGACTGACTGTGTCTTACAGCCACTTTACACTGAGGATCAAACAATGGAGAATCAGGCCCTGTAGCTTTAATCCAAAAAATCATTATTGTGTGTTCAGGCTGTGGGACAATGGAAATAAAGAATAATGGCAAAATTCAGTCTGAGGGGGACTTTAATGTTACCACTCACCTTCCACCCAAAATCAGAAGACAGGTCTACCATTTATCAAAACCACCTTAAGCCATTTACATCATAGAAAATGGAAGGGACCATTCTGAGTCAGTCCCTTGCACTTGTGGCAGGACCAAGTACCATCCTAAATGATCCCTGATGGTGTTTGTCTAACCTGCTTTGAAAAACTTCCAATGATGGAGATTCTATAACCAACCTAGGCAACTTATTCCAGTGGTTAATCACCGTGACAGTTAGGAATTTTTTCCTAATGTCCAACCTAAACTTTCCTGCTGTAATTTAAGCCCATTGCTTCTTGTCCTATCATCAGTGGTTAAGGAGAATAATTTTTCTCCCTCCTCCTTGTAACAATCATACATACTTAACAGAACTCATAGGCCTTAGAAAAAGCATTAGTGGAGTGTTCCACACTGAACATATTAACATGCTGCCTACAAAACTATTCATAACTCAACCTCTCCTCTTAAATAGAGGAACACACACAATCTAGCTTACTATGGAAGTCATAAGCTTTGTCAGTTTCTCTGTCATTCATATTTCAGCTTATCAAAAGAAGATCTTACTACCATAATTCAAACTTAACTATATTTGTAGCCTCCAAAAAGTAGAGAAACATTTGAGTTCATGCAGATCATGTCTGCCCAGAAGAAACTTTTTTTCTTTTTGGCCCAGCAAGCAAGAGACATAATTTGGTTATGACATTTGGAGAAGGAAAGGAAGAAATAATGGCAAGTTTACTTTTGTGGTGAGTCTTGAAATACCAGTCCCATAAATTATCTGTTTTCACATGCGGCAAATGTGTTGAAGCACTGACAGAAATGTCATGTCTATAAATGGGAGACTGAGACCTTTAGGTCATCTTTCTGTGAAGATAATATATTTTGAAAAATTCTATTTCTCTTTTTCTTAGTTTGCTTCCCTGCTTGGTTTAAGTGTCACTAACAATGCTAGTCATTCCAAGCATAATTAACGTTTATAGTTTGGGCCTTTGGTCACCAGGATCATGTGTCTCAGAACTCACTTCCTTATTTCACATGTGTTTTATGTTGCTATGATGGTCAAATACCAAATAATTTCAAATACCTGAACACTGGTTAAGCTAGGTATGGGCTGTCCGTGTATTGTTTTGGTCTCTCTCCTCACAGGGGACCTGCAAAAATTTGCTGAAAACTTCCATTTTTAATCCAGTTATGCTGTCTTTTAAATCTAGTTATGTGAAGCGCTAAAATACCCAAGAAAATGTCTGTCCTTCTTGAGCTACACTCCCAATATGAAATACTGATTCCATTGAGGTCATTGGGAAAATTTTCTCATTGATTTCAATGGGTCTTACTCTGGTTTTCACCTTCAGTCAGTTCTATAGTGATATTAGATGAGAAATTAACTATAAGCAATAGAAAGGCAATGGACTGGGTTGTGTAATTTAGAAGTTGAAGAGCCACTTCTGACAAAATAAGAATCACTTGAACCTATTTTTAGAATCATATTTAATCCAAACCCTGTGGAAGTTTTAAAGATATGTAGGTAAAGCTTGTTTGCTTGCTTGTCACCCCCTCACCCCATTTTTTCTCAGCTGCTGTCCTCTTTACTTCTGAGTTCCAGCTAGAACTGCTCAGAGTCACAAAAGAGAGCCTTTCCTCATGGCTTGCTGGATAGGAAAGAGAAATACTGGAAATCCAAAGAAAGAGCTTGCTTAAGAGATTTCCAGCTCAGACTTCAGAGGTTTAGGTTATGGTTCCAATATAGTAAGTCTCCAAACAAAACTCCAAAGATGGTAGGGGAGACTGCATTGATGTATATTGTGTTACTAGAAAAAGCAAACCTGAAACAAAGATTCCAGGACTGGGAGAGGCATTGGTGGGAGTGCAGAGAAAAGGCCACACTGGTGAACCTCACTCTTTCCCATTGCGGGGGGGGGGGGGGGGGGGGGGAACCAAAAAAAAGGCAAATGGGGTTTGTTTTGGGGGTGCACATTACCGGAAGGGGGGGGGT